>JAENHJ010000367.1:1202500-1918484 GCA_025330945.1 Mucuna pruriens | reverse complement strand
AGGAAATGTACATGTAATTCTGTTAGCATCGTTGTTGTGCCCAAACTTGTATAAATAGAAGGAACTTTGATAGAATAGGGCTTTTGGCATTTAAAACTCTCCCGTGTTCATATTCTCCGAATTCTCACTTTTCTTCTCCTCCATTCACGGTGGTATACGGTCTTTGTCAATGGCGTTTCTCTCGATTGAGGAAATGCAAGCTAAGGGAATGAGAGAAGCCGAAGATTATCAGAGGAGACAGATTGGGCTCCAACGCACTCTGGTAGATCTGAACCTCAGTTCCTAGCTAGCGAGCGAACCATCACCGTCGTCCCATGGCGATCGTCCGTGGAAGATGGAACCACCGAATCCGAGCCACTGTGTTTGTATTTTGCTCTCAATATAATGAGTACTTTCTACGAGTTCCAACTCATTTGCATTCTGATAATTCAATTCAATTACTAAGTTGCAATTGGGTATGGTAATAGAACAAGGTTAAACTAAGCCGGTGGGAATGATTTAACTAATTCAGCCAGATGATCGTTAATGATAATTAATCGAGACTAAAAATCAGCTTCGAACTTAATCTCATCCAGCGGATGAGGTAACGATTGTGTAGATCCTCGGTATGGTATGAGACGAACCTATGGTGATTACCATAAGACCACGGAGGCGAGATGGACTGTAATTGAGTGATTGAACGAGAAAACCTTAATATTGGACGGAACATGAACATTAGTGTAATAATAATCTTAGAAATAGTATTCAGTATATAGTAGTTTATTTTAATTTGCTTATAGTTAGTTTGCATCTTAAATCCTCCCCCCATTTGTTGCTTTTTCGAGTCTGAGATGGAGAAGCCCCTCATAGCGTCTCATCTTTCAAATTGGAGACCGAACCGAAATAAGCCCCTTTGAGATCAATTCGGCCTTAGTCTACCTGCCAAGTGCAACTCGGCCAGTGCTGAGACAAGTCTGTGACTTACAATCAGATTCCGATTTTTGTTTACCGCCTATTGAAATATCCATTGAACGCACTGTACCTCGGAAGAATGACCTGGGTTAGCTATCTTAGTTAGCTTTAGTATTCGATAAAAGTCGTTGAAACGATCCGAAAACGCCTCGATTATCAAATTGGCGCCAGTTCTTATCACCTGAGTTCTTTGTGTATTTCATGTGCTTGAAACCCGAAATGAATCCGAGTTGTAAGTTTTTGTTTTTAAGGTTTGATTGAAATGAATTTGTTAATAAAATTTCACGTGAATTCACCGATAAAACAAAAACAAATATATACATATTGATATAGAATAAAATTACTCTGCATTGCATACATTAAATTCTCTAACTCGCATCACATTCAGCATTACATATTGACTACATCCTGATTGTTGTTACCTTAGAAGTTTGCATGATGCATGACTAGAGTAGCACTGACCCCTTGTATATTTTTGATCCAAATAAACTAACTTTACGAAGGTTACGTAAAATTAGAAATACTACAGGTAAATATTAGTAATAGTGTAAACTCTGCTGTTGAGTCTGATCAATCTTATACTAACACCCTCGGTGATAGTGCTAACAACTTTACAGAGCCAGGCAGATGGAAAATCTTAACAGGACATTGAAGGAGCTAGCCACTCAGGATGTGGTGTACCAACCATGGTGTATCCAGTATCCACAACTGGGCCGGCTCGAACATATGAATTGAAGTCTGGATTGATACACTTGTTGCCTAAATTTTCATGGTCTTGCAGGAGGAGAAGACCCCTACAAGCACCTCAAAGAATTCCACGTGGTTTGTTCCACGATGAGACATGAGGAATCCTAAGACTATATAAAAATGAAGGCATTTCCATTCTCTGCGGATGGAGCTGCAAAGGGCTGGCTATATCTACTGCAGCCAGCACTCTTCAATACCTGGGAGATATGAAACGGACCTTCCTGGAAAAATTTTTCCCAGCTTCTAGGACTGCGACCATCAGGAAGGAAATCATTGGGATAAGGCAGCACACAGGGAGAAACTCCTGCACGAATCTTGGGGCGGCTTCAACAAACTCGTGCTACTGTCCTCACCATCAGATCAGCGAGCAACTGCTGATCCAATACTTTACGAAGGATTAGCCATAATGGACAGGGAGTATGATTGACGCCGCCAGTGGAGGAGCGTGTAACGACAAACTCCAGCAGCAGTGAAGGCATCCGATTTCGAACATGGCGAGCAACACTCAACAATTCGGGAATCAGAGGGCCGAATCAGTCTCGGCCAGTGAACGAAATCCGCAGCTCCCCAACCAAAGGCTGGAGAACCAACTGACCGAACTAACTTCTCTAGTGAGACAACTGGCTGTTAGTCAACATCATCCAACCATGGCAGCAAAGGTCTGCTGGCATATGTACTTCAATGGAACATCCAAACCGATATGGCCCCCACTGCAAGAAACCGAGTCTAGCCAAAACGAAAGTGTTGGAGCTGTAGGGCTTTTCAATACGGAGGCAACCTTATCAGAACCGGCAATTGATAACCAACCATACGGGAAAACAACCATTCGGCCAATCCACGGCCAGGATCGTATGCGGCTCAAAGAGCCGGATTCATGCCGAATGCGCCCTATGGGACAGCTAGTCATCAGCAATGAGTTCACAATACTCAACATCATCCTTCCCACCTCAGCAACAGAGAACTCCTACTCAAGATAACTCTCCATCATAGAAGATCTAATGAAGCAGCTGGCGGCAGCAACATAGAATTTCAACAATCAAGAAGCTCCAGCAATTTACAATTTCAACAAAACATGACCGCCACCATCCATGATCTCAAGATGCAAATAGGACAGCTGGCAGACACTTGTGAGTGAATTACAGTCAAGCCCGAGTAACCTTCCCTCCCAACCCGTTCCGAATCCGAGAGGGAATGCCAATGCAGTAATACTCCAGAAGCGGCAAGGAATTATCTCACCAGACAACCAGCATCGTGCACAAAGAACCGGATGAAGCCGACTGGCAAGCAAATGGACTCACCACCTCACCACGTATTAACTGTCCCATTGCCATTTCCATCCCTACCATCTCAGCAAAAGACACGGACTCGATGACGAGGCTCTTTGAAGATGTTCCTACTAAAATCAACATTCCACTTCTCGATGCGATCAAACAAATTCCAAAGTACGCAAAATTCCTTAAGGAACTATTGCATAATAAAGAAGAAAGATGAAAGGGAATCGAGAACTCGGAGGCGTGGTCTCAAGCTTAACCAGGAATCACCCCACTGCAGGAATTTCTGTGGTCTTACCAAAGAAATGCCGAGACCCAAGATCTTCTCATCCCATGCACCATAGGTGATTGCACATTTGCTTGGACGCTATGTTGACTTGGGAGCGTCAATCAACGCCATGCCTTTGATCAACTTACATGTGTCCCTCAATCTTGAGATCTAGAACCCACAGGGATGACCATACAGACTTGCTAATAGAAGTATCGTGGTAACCCCAGGGAGTTCTCGAAGATGTCCTCGTCCAAGTAGATGAACCCGATATTTCCCAAATAGATTTTTATGTGCTTGACATGGAGGACGAGTCATCTGACAAAAGATCAACCTTGATATTGGGGGAGACCATTTTAATGACAGCAAGGACGAAGATTGGCGTATACATGCGGAACGCTTCTATGGAATTCGGTGACACACCGTGCGCGCTCAATATCTTTGAAGCCATACACCCCAATGAAGACCATTCACTCTTTGGTGTGGATATAATGGAAGAATTAGTGAAGAATATTTCCAACTAGAAAGCTGCAGGAGGATTGGAAGATCTTGCTAGAACTATCGCCACCAATAATGTCTGGGTTGGGCAACCACAAGGAAGTAATGGAGACCTCTGACCTTTGAGGAGAATCATAAAGTGATATCAGAACTTGACAAACAAGAAGAATTAACCGAGTTGATAAATCAAGTTTGCTATCTCAAGACCTCGGAGAGCGAATAGTGCAGAGGTAAAAGTCGCCAAGATTAGAAAGCTCATATCTCGCACAACCGGCAACTATATTCACAAATCGAAGTGAAGTCGGTAGAAGAAGGCCGGAGTCAACGCCAGGATAAAAGTCAACTCGGCCAACAAGTCAAACACACAGCCGACACCAAATCAATCTCGGCCATTAAAAGACCAGGCTCAATCCGAAGCTCATCGCCCATCCTGGATCCAGGGACCGAAAGGAGAACTGGCCGACTCGACTTTTTACCGAAAGTCAAACCATCCCTGTAAGTCGGTAGAAGCGACAAGGCCGAGTCCATGATGGCGATCCTAATGCCGAATCCTAAATGCCCGGCCAGTCGGATCCGAGAGTTGTAACTCAAGAATCTCCATCTCCACCACCTATGGAACTGAAACCATTGCCTAGCCATTTAAAATATGCCTTTCTCGACAAGAACAACGACTCCCTGGTCATCATTGCAAGCAATCTCCGCCTGAAAGCTTGAGAAGACAAGCTGTTAGAGTCCTTAGGCAACACAAACAGGCAATTGGGTGGAAACTTTCTCGACCTTCAGGTATCAATCCTCCATATGCATGCACAGAATATTAATGGAGGAAGACAAGAAACCCATAAGGCAACAAGCAAAGAAGGCCTGAATCCCACGATTCTAGATGTCGTCAAGAAAGAGGTCACAAAGTCGCTGTGCAGGCATCATTTACCCCATCTCGGACAGTCGGTGGGTAAGTCCCGCGGCAAGTAGTACCAAAGAAATCTGGGATAACTGGACGACAAACCAACAAGATGAGTTGGTACCTCACGAGGATTCAGAACACCAAGGTGTGCATCGATTACAGAAGACTAAATCAAGCAACCCGCAAGGATCACTTCCTTTGCCTTTCATTGACCGGATGTTGAAAAGATAGCAGGAAATCCCATTACTGTTTTTTGATGGATTTTCAGATACATGCAGATACATTACATAGCACCCGAAGATCAACATAAGACCACCTTCACATGCCCCTTTGGCACATTTGCATACACCCGTATGCCATTCGCCCTTTGTGCAATGCTCGAGTACATTCCAACGCCGCATGATGAGCATATTCCTGACTTGTTACAGAGAGTGCATGGAAGTGTTTATGGACGACTTCACAGATACGCCGACTCGCTTGAAGCATGCCTGAACAACCTATCCAAGGTGTTGAAGAGATGCACCGAAACGAATCTGGTTTTAAATTTTGAAAAGTGTCATTTCATGGTGACTGAGGGAATAGTATCGGGACACCTAGTCTCCAACAGAGGCGTCGAAGTGACAAGGCAAAATAGACATAATCTCTTCACTTCCAAACCCCACCTCTGCGGGAAGTTCGCTCATTCCTAGGACACGCAGCAGTTTCACCAAGATTCATCAAAGACTTCAAAAACTAGCCCCTGCCGGCTATCCAAATCTGCTACGTAAAGATGCCGATTTCAACTTTGACCAATCTTGCATTGAGGCATTTCAAGAGCTTAAGCGCAAACTTACATCAGCACCCATCTTGCAAGCACCAAGTTGGGACCTGCCATTTGAACTCATGTGCGACGCATCCAATTCGCCCGGAGCTGTTCTCGGCGTAGAGCACGAAGTCGACCAACCAAAGTGCATGTTATTGCATATCGTCCCGAACCATGGACTCGGCCAGCAAAAACTACACAACAACCGAGAAGGAACTTCTGGCAATTGTGTTTTGCCCCGGATAAGTTTCGTTCCTACCTTCTCGGTTCTAAGATAGTTGTGTTCTCCTCGATCACGCAGCTCCGGAAGTACTTATTGAAGAAGCTTCTGGATGCCAAGCCAAGACCGATCCGATGGATGCTTCTTCTCCAAGAATTTAACTTGGAAATCAGAGACAAGAAAGGTGCCGAAAATGTCTGTAGCAGACCATAAGCAGGATTGAAAGAGAAAGCGAACAACTGCCTATCCGAGACGGGTTCCCGATGAGCACCTCCTCGCACATCAAGTCGGATCCACCATGGTATGCAGACATTTGCAACTTCGTGGCAACATCTCAATTTTCCACCTACACAGGCATCTCGAACTTACAAGGAGAAGATTCAAAGTGATGCCAAGTATTACGTATGGGATGACCCCTCTATCTGTGGAGATTATGCAACGACAAGATCATTCGCAGTGCATTCCCCGACACCGAGATCAAGTCGGTCCTTCACTGGCCACTCAGCCTCTGGAGAGGCCACTACGGCTCATCTCTGACCGGGCCAGAAAGTGCTTGACTGTGGCCTTTATTGGTCTTCCATTTTCAGAGACGCCATAAATTGCCTCCACCGCGATGCTGCCAAAAAAGGGGATGGCCCTCGAGCCAAAGGCATGAAATGCCCCAAAGAACCCATCCTATTCTCAGAAGTCTTTGACGTCCTGGGGGCATAGATTTTATGGGACCTTTCCTATCTCCAATGGCTATTCATACATCCCGCTTGCCGTTGATTATGTATCAAGATGGGTAGAAGCCGTCCCCACCAACCAATGATGCCAAGGTAGTAGTGGACTTTCAAAGTCCAACATTTTTGCGTGGTTCGGGTCCCAAAGGCGCTCATCAGTGACCAAGGGAGTCACTTCTGCAATAGAGCCATGGCTTCCTTCTCCAAAAATATGGGGTGGCACACAGGATAGCAACAGCATATCACCCCCAAACTAATGGGCAAGCTGAAGTATTTAACAGGAAATCAAGCATACACTGCAAAAGATGACAAATCCCAGCAGGAAGGACTGGAGCAAACTCCTTGAAGATGCGCTGTGGGCTCACAGGACTCATACGAACAATCGTTAGGGATGTCTCCCTACCGAGTTGTTTTCGGAAAAAGCCTGCCACCTTCCTGTGGAGCTAGAACATAGAGCTTCTTGGGCCGTCACAATGCAACATGGCCTATGACCAAGTTGGGGAGCATAGGAAGTTCCAACTTCAAGAACTAGATGAACTTCGCTTGGAAGCCTATGAAAATGCTAGGATCTACAAGCAAAAGGTAAAAAAATTCCATGATGATCAGATCTTAAGAAAAGACCTCCACATTGGCCAAAAAGTGTTGCTGTTCAATTCAAGATTAAAACTCATAGCAGGTAAGCTTAAATCCCAGATGGGATGGACCTTTTGTTATCACTAACATATTTCCCCATGGTGCAGTGCAGCTTAAGGAAGAACATACCAATCGCACCTTTCAGGTCAATGGGCACCAAGTTAAACCATTCCTAGAAGGTCCGGCACCAACAGGAGAAAACATGGAGAACATTTTTTCTTGGTCAAAGCCGACTCACCAGATGGCAAAGCATAGGCCAACTCGCCACCATTGAGGACAATGCCGAGACTAAGTGTGGGGGGGGTTCCGTGCATCTGACAAAAGCCGGATCACTCACGCCATATCTGCCCTTCTCTTTTCCCTTCTCTAAAATTTTATTTGCGTGTTTCATTTCATTCCATTTTTAAAATTGTTCAATCTCATGTTTTTCATAAAAAAACTGCCCAAGCCGAGTCCCATTCTGATTCTGTGCCATCTTGACCGGATCCGAAGTGACTCCATCTCAGCCACCCCCACCGGATCCGGAACACACTTGGCCGGACAGAAATTGAACTAAAGAATTCCCACACAGCGAAATAGCAGAAATGCATGCCAAGGCCGACCCAAAGATGAATCTGAAAGGCTGGTGAATCAGCAAAAGGGAATCTCTTCTCTCCCAAAGGAACTACCCTTACCTACAGGAGCCAAACCTTCGATCCTAGGCGGAAATAAGCGGAATTGGGAAGCGTGAACCTTCAGGGTGAAGAAACAGATCAGACAATGCGAGAATTTGAGTTTTCAATGAAGACGGGAAACAAGGCCGTCTCACTTCTTTCTTTCCGAAAGTGATTTTTACAATGCATGTCAATTGTGTGCTGAATCTTGCCCTAACTCTCTCTAGATACAACTGTTGTACATGACGCAGAATGAAATGATCTAGGCCATGTTTCTTAAGAGCCTGAGAGCCAAATAAGCTGCCCAAAACAAGCTGACCCTTGTCACCCCCTTTGAGCCTGATATGACCATTTTTCTTACATCTCACTACAAGCCGAGGCCAAAAAAAAAAAAAAAAAAAAAAAAAAAAAAAAAAAAAAAAAAAAACCATTATCATACCCTTTACCTCCTGAAGCCGAGGAGCCTTGGAATTGTCCTGGGAGTGAGTTAAAATCAAGTGTGGGGGAAGTCTAAGGAGCAGAATCCGGTCACAAGGCTGCTAAAGGTGCAGAAAAAGAGAAAACAAGATGTAAGAAAGGAAGAAAGAAGGTATATAAAAACAAAAAAAAAACAAGCAAATTAAATAAATGAGCTGAGATAAACAAATCAGCAAGCTATGCAAGTAGAAGAAAGAAAAAAGTGCGAGGAGCAGCAAGCAAATAAAAGCCCAAAAAAGAAGACCACAAAGAATCGGGACTCCTTCATACTTGGTTACACTCACTCCCCATTGCTCCTCTCCTCCCCATGGGTTCTCAAACCAGTTCTTCGCCCACCCATCCAACCCATAACCTTGACCTCGCTTCAAAGCCATAAAAAGTCCTAGTGATCATAACTGTTGTGTGTGTTGCAGGTGTAAGAGGAGAGCTCTGTCAAGATACAATTACACTAATTCCATGCAATGCCGAGTGTAAACACGACGGTTACACCCGAGAGAAATGAGAAATTTAGGCATTAGCAACAAGTGATCAACTCTGAAGGCACCTCTTCCCCATTAAAGTTGTCGAAACCCCCGAGAACCAAGGCAAGTGACTCCTATGGCATGCTTGCCCAAACCGGATGAAGATCTTCCAACTCGTGTAGTCAGCCCAAGGAAGTCGAATGTAAGAATCTCCTACTTGAAATCTCCTTGTTTGAGTCACATATTTTGCCCAGGGAGTGCAAAAGGCTAAGTGTGGGGTTTGATGAGTCATAAAATGTACATCTCAAATGAACCCAACAAGAGTACCACAGAGCAACTCACGAGCTTAAAAGATAACTGTTAGCTAAGATCCAAATTAATGGTCAAAACTCAAGTAAAACATAAGTTGTTGCCTAATCGAGATTCTTAGCTAACTATTTCTCCATTGCAGGTTCAGCCAACCAGCCAAAGGTACAAGCCGAGAGACTCTCTACGGGCCAAGACTCGGCGCCTTGGAACCGAGGGAAGATCCAAGCGAACTCCACGTCAGCAATATCAGCCACCTCGACCTGGCGCGGTTCCACGTCACTACTGGTGCAACTACTACGCATGTCACAAAGCAAGGGTAGAATAGGAAATGTACATGTAATTCTGTTAGCATCGTTAGCTGTGCCCAAACTTGTATAAATAGAAGGAACTTTGATAGAATAGGGGCTTTTGGCATTCAAAACTCTCCCGTGTTCATATTCTCTGAATTCTCTCTCACTTTTCTTCTCCTCCATTCACGGTGGTATACGGTGCTGTCAATGGCATTTCTCTCGATTGAGGAAATGCAAGCTAAGGAATGAGAAGCCGAAGATTATCAGAGGAGACCGATTGGAGCTCCAACGCACTCTGGTAGATCTGAACCTCAGTTCCTAGCTAGTAGAGGCGAACCATCACCGTCGTCCATGGCGATCGTCGTGGAAGATGGAACCACCGAATCCAGGCCCTGTGTTTGTATTTTGCTCTCAATATAATGAGTACTTTCTGAGTTCCAACTCCATTGCATTCCTGATAATTCAATTCAATTACTAAGTTGCAATTGCACATGGTAATAGAACAAGGTTAAACTAAGCCGATTGGAACTGATTTAACTAATTCAGCAGATGATCAGTTAATGATAATTAATTGAGACTCTAAAATCAGCTTGAACTTAATCTCTATCAACAGATGAGGTAACGATTGTGTAGATCCTCGGTATGGTATGAGACGAACCTATGGTGATTACCATAAGACCCATGGAGACTGAGATGGACTGTAATTGGAGTGATTGAACCAGAAAACCCTGAATATTGGAACGGAACATGAACACAGTAGTAGTAATAATCTTAGAAATAGTATTCAGCATAGTAGTTTATTTTAATTCTGTTTATAGTTAGTTTGCATCTTAAATCCTCCCCCCTTATTTGTTGCTTTTCGAGTCTGAGACAGAGGCAGTCCTCTGTAGCGTCTGTCTGCACTCAGCCGAGACCGAACCGAATCGTCTCTGCCGAGATCAATTCGGCCTAGTCTCTGCCAAGTGCAACTCGGCCAGTGCTGAGACGAGTCTGTGACTTACAATCAGATTCCGATTTTTGTTTACCGCCTATTGAAATATCCATTGAACGCACTGTGTCCTTGAGAAGAATGACCTAGGGTTAGCTATGCTATAGTTAGCTTTAGTATCTGATAAAGTGCGTTGAAACGACTGTAAAAACGCCGATTATCAGTGTTGGCTAACCGACTATATATAGTGTCACAATCAAGGCAACCACTAATTGGTTGTTTCTAATGTGAAAGTTTCTTGTAGTGCAATGACACTTGTCTATCCATTATTATCCCTTTTCTCATTAAGCCATTGTAATTTGCATGGTTTGGGATGAGGAAGTGTAGTGACTCCTAACTTTCCTACTAATCTAGAACTAGCCACATTTACATTACTTCCACCATCTATTATAATGGAGAAAAATTTTCCCAAAACAAGGCATCTAAAATGAAAAATATTTTTGCCTTTGGCTTTCAGCCTCCTTTCCACTCAAATTACTCATGAGTCTCCTCACCATGAAAATGTCACTCTCATAATGTGAATGATTACTTCTAAATTCCACCTCACTAGAATAAGTAGACTCTTCTTGGGAAATCTCACTTTCAATATCTCTATTTTCTCTCAAGACCATAGTCCTCTTGTTTGGACATTGCGATGCTATGTGCCCCTTACCCATCACTTAAAGCATTTAATACTAATAGATCTAGAGGAACTAGGTGGAAGCATGGTAGTCCTACCTTTTCGACCATCATTATTTTCACTCCCCTTCTTATGACTATTATCTTTTATAAGGCTCCATCTCTCTTTACCTCTCTTACTATCACTAGGGTAAGGTTTTCTAGACATATGTTTCTCTTTAATTGAAACTCCAACTCAGTAGCTTGGTGGACTAAGTCTTCTAGGAAGTCATAATGATGTAACTCTTTTATGTCTTCTATCTCCCTATTGAGGCCATGAAGAAACCTAGCCATGGTTTACTCTTTCCTAGGAATAGAGGGATCTTAAATTTCATGTCATTTATTTTCTTTCTCCTGGGCTCTTCTCTATCTCTCTTGTCTCTCATGTCTCTCTTGCCTCTTAGGTCTCTCATACCTTTGACTCCTATGAGACCTAGAAGACACGCTCATATGTCTATCATCATGAGTTCCCTTACTCTGATGCATGGAGGGTCCTTTATGCTCCTTTTTCTCTCTACTTAAAGTCTCTACCTTAGCATTGGCACTTTGAATGTTCTTTTTCACTAAATCTAGGCCCTCTCTATTCTCCCTTTCCATTCTCTCCAACCTCTCACTCAACTTGGCTTCCAACCTCTTCATTTGTATTATTATCATCTTGGTTTTGGGTGAGTAACTCTCCATTTCTTCACTAGAATCCCCCATGATTCCTTCCTCACCACCCCACACCTTACCTAACAAAAAACAAAACAACAAGGTATACAATAAGTGTAGTACAATCTCACCATTCCTAAGTGTTTACACTCAACACTCATGTATCACACTTTAAAGATTTTTCTCTAATGATCACTCTAGCCTTTTCCCCCCTCACTTCTACCCTAAGCTTCTACAAGAATCAAGCCTACCAATCAAACAATTAGGCATTTGTATAATAGGAACAAATCTCATTCATTCTCAAGGTCAAAGAAAGAAAACTCTAAGGCAAAACCAAAGAAGCCAAGCAAAAAAAAGTACCAGAAGAAAGCTAAACCCAAGAGGAACAGAGATGAGAAAACATGAAGACTCAAAAGGATTAAGAAGCTAAACAAAAGTGTAGGTCATACTCATATATGCGTTCGGTTTATGTAAAAAGAACCAAAGAAATTCATACCAAAGTCACCAAAACATGCTAGTTGAATTCTACAAAATTTAGGTGCACCACTCTTTTCTTTTGGACCATACACTACTTCATTCTCTTTTATTTCTTTTGATTTTGTGCGACTTTGCTTTGTCTTTCAAGCACTTGTACTTACCACAAATCACTTTTTCTTTTTACTTTGGTAATCTCTTTTCACAATATTTTTGGTCCACATTTTTTTCTACACCAACACACCACAAAAATTCCACCAATAAATCATTGTAACATGTGCAATTCAACTTAACATATCATCAAAATATTGGTGAATAATTAATAATTTCAAGGTACTATAATTTTCATGAATAACAAGTTCCATAATCAATTAGAAATAGAAAACACTAGGCGCATGCAAGTAGGCACCTTACACATCAAGATTTGCTACTATAAAACATCATAAGTCTTATACCCTAAGGTTCTGTGAATCAAACAAGAAATCTTTAAGAAATCTACTCAAGAATACATGTTTGAATTAGGAGAAAAGAATACCATAGGTAGATATAGAATTGTTAGGAGAACAAAACCTAGCAAAGATTGAAGCAAAAATAATCAAGAATCAAGCACAAAATTAAGAAAACCTACTTGAACCTAGGGCACTAATTTAGAGGGAAAACATTAAATCTTGATTCAAATCTTGAATTTCTGCACTAGATATTGTAGGAAAGCTTTATATACCACATGATAAACCCAATGATCCATAAATAACAACTAGTTAGAAATTCCATCCAAAAATTGATCTAGAAGTTAGGAACAAAAATTAATAGAAGAAATTGAATATGTGGAGTAGAGAAAGATGAAGAATTTGCCACTAATCCTTAAGGTTTAGATAAGAATGAGTGAGATTTACGACAAGTTCCATGGGAGTTTGATAAGAATGATTCTTGTTGAAGACAAGGGAGAGAGAACTCTCAAATTGCTTGCATAGCAAGTTTCCTTCAATTGCATAAGTCATTAAGCTAATTACATTCAAACCTTATATAGGCTTCACTGATTAACTAGCTTAATCTAATCCTAACATTAAACCAAAGGCCCAAAATACAAGCCCTAAAACATAGCTAAAAATGTATGGCAAAATAGGGCTCCAAAACTAGTGACCAAAAACTTAATCATTAGGACGAAATGCCTATTTTGGGCTTCTAAGCTCAATAACAAGCCCACTAAAGGTTATTACATGCAAATACCGCTATTATTAAATGTTTAAAACAAGTTCACAAAGGACTATAGTTACACTCCAAGAAAGTATACAAAGTTTAGTCATTATTGGGCCTACCTTGGCCATTAAGAAGACTCATCTCTCTTTGAACTTCTGAACTTTCTTCAAGCTCCCCTTAATTATGGGATCTTCCAAGGCTATTTTTCCATATCCTTCAAGTTTTCTTGATGGTTTTGACCATGCCCTCGTATTCATATCATATTATATTGTGTTTAGTTTTGTTCTAGTATTCGTAATACATGCATTTAACACAATAAAATAGTATTTTATTTCAAAGTATCATAATCACTTAAAAATTTCCCAATAAATTAAGTATGATTAAAAATTATTAGTAATCACTAACATTCACACAAATTGAACTATTTGCTTATAAAAGTTAGTATAAATCTACATTGTATGTTTCTAATGCAATTAACTTAAGTTTGTTGAATTAATAGTTGAAAATCAACCAAAAAAATTATGAGAAATAAGCCTTGTTATAAGTTAGTGTTGAGGTTCTGGATCGTGTGGTTGTAATATTTGTGAATGTATTTTATCTTTGTATTGTTAATCTTATCTTCTTGTGCTTGGATTAGTATGTTTCTAATAAATTTTCTTTCCTTATAAAAGAAATCAAGCAAGGAATAGCAAATTCATCTAATTAGGTTTTATGATTTTTTTCATTATTTTCACTTGATTAATAATCCAATAAAATTCAAAGTTTGACATTAAACATCAATCATACTTTTGTTAATAATTAAAAGGAAGATAAAGAGGTTCAATTATATAAATTAAAAAATTATAAATGCTAAATTGACATAATTAATTAATAAAGTTACTAGTGCAGAAAATGCCTTTTACAAAAACAACCTTTTACATTAGCTCTATAATCAATATAGAATTAGGTTATTATTGAATTGATGTAAAAATTTTACATTTTACATTGATTACTCCAAAAAACCGATGTAAAAGTGCGACTTTTTATATTGATTATTATTAGTAACCAATGTAAAAAGTAACACTTTTTTACATCAATTAAGCGCATAACCGATGTAGAAAGTAGACATTTTACATCGGTTATAAATATAATCGATGTAAAAAGTGGTGGTTTCTTTTAAATATGTGGTTCATCTCTTTATACATTCATTCCTGTAAAATTACCCTTAGGCCATAAAAGTCTCAAGTAGAAAATATCTAACAAAAAAAATTATATATTAAAATAAGAAATCTATAACAAACCTAAACTATCAATATTCTATAAAACTAAAATTTTCTAATCAATAATCGTTCTCTAAACTAAAATTTTTCTAAACAATATATGTTCTAAAGTATAAATTTTGTAACAATAAATGTTCTAAACTATATTAAGTATTCAAAACTTCAATAATATTTCACGTTGGTCTCTAGAATGCATGAAATGAAAGTGGTGACATCAAAAGTACCACAATTAAGTATGTACCCAGAGAACAACATAAAATGCACTAAACCAAAATATTATTAATTATAGATTTGAAACTTAACATCTACTTATTAATCAAGTATATAAAATTCATTCTTCTCAAATTGTCCAACTTGGAAAAGTCAAGATTCAATACAATGGTTAATAATTTTAATCATTGTATTGAATCTCAAATGGGAAACTAATATAAAATATAAAACATGAGATAAATAATAAGCATATAATTAAACACACAAGTTATAAAGTAAGAATCAAGATAGAATATTTCTAATTCATCAATAAAATATTAAACCATCCGTAAGAACATCGCTAATCGCCACTTCTCTCAAACTAAGTTTGATTCAAAATTAAACATATGTTTTATTTGGTGGTCAATGACAATGGTTAGATTAGTCAAACTTGGTTTGATTCAAAATTAAGACATGGTTTATTTCCATGTCAAACCAGGTCAATCAATCATGGCTAAGCACAAGTTTGAATTATTGCTCAAACCATGGTGGGCAATGGTCACTTAAGTCAAATTGATGATTTTAAGTACATATTTGATTTGGTGATTAAAGCATGGTGGACCATGGTCAATTTAATCAAACCAATTTTGACTCAAAATTAAGCATATTTTGTTAATAATTTTAATGTTTTTATAACGATTTTATCATATACTTATTTTACATTTTATAATATATCTAAAAAAGAATCTCTTTAATTATAATATAACAATTAGCTTAACTATGCTCTATGTGGCTAGGTCATATCAATTTACTAAAAAAATGATCATACAAGACTCAACTATACTCTATATGGCATCCACGCAAGGTCATACTAATTTATTAAAAAAAATCATCAAACAAGGCTCAACTATACTATATATGATCAATCATGTAAGGTCATACCAATTTATTAAAAAAATCATCAAACAAGATTCAACTATGTTTTGTATAGCTATTCATATAAGGTCATACCAATATATAAAATAAATATCATCAAACATGACCCAACTATGCTTTATATGGTCAATTATACAAGATCATACCAATTTATAAAAAAAATATCATCAAACAATGTCCAACTATACTTTATATGATTATCCATCCAACAAATACAATACAATAAACCAATCTTATAATTGAAATTAAAAAAAAAATATATGCATTTTCCTAAATGACAAAAATGTAATTGGTTTAAGGGGATTCATTAGACATGGAGATACCTGCAAATAAAATCACAAATAAACAAAACACTTAAAATTACATAACATAAAATTAAAAAACGAATATAGCCATATAAAAGAGAGACGCCAACCACCACTGTCATTTTAAATTGTCCAATGGGACCATGGCTGATACCTTCTAGTGTTAATGGCAAAAGTGAACGAGGGAAGGGATCGAGGGAGCAAGGGAGCGAGCGAGGGTGAGGGTGAGGACAGGAAAGGGGAAGGGGAAGGGGAAGGGAGTAAAGGAGGACAGCGACAGGGAAGGGCAAGGGGGATGGAGCAAATACTTACTAATAATGACGGCCAAGTGGTGTTGTTGTTGAAGGAAGGGGAAGGTGGTGCGCTATTGCTGAAGGAAGGGGAAGGAGAGTTTAAAGTGGGAAAAAAGCATGCTTTGACATATAAAACATCTCTTTTTACATTAAATATTTAATCGATATAAAACATCTCTTTTTACGTCAATTAGATATCTAACCGATATAAAATGTTATTGTTTATATCGATTAGAAATTCAACTTACATAAAAAGTTTCATTACACATCGGTTACGTGTCAATGTGAAAAATACTTTTTACATTGATAGTCAGATAATTGATGTAAATATTTTGAATATATTTATAAGTATGTCGTCATATTTTTTTATATCGATGTAAGAATGTTCGAAATAAATGGACCGACGAAAAAAATATTTTTTGCTTTGTTTATAAGCATATATCAAATGCATCTAAACTAAACAATTGTCTAGCTATTATTGTAATGGTTAGAAATTTTTACCTTATTTCATAAACTTATAGATGGTTTGGATGAGAAGAAAAAAAATTATAATTTGTATTTAGTAGAAGAAAAAGTGTAAAAGAAAATGAAAGAAAAGTTTATTTCTGAAAATAAAAATTCACAGTTTTTTTTATCATTTTCTCCTTAATTTAAATTTTAAACTTTTTTTTCTTTTTTCTCTGTTTATTTCTATCCTAACAAATATAGAGTTAATACAGTAATTAAACTTAAAAACACCTAATATGTACCTATTGTATTTCTCTGCATAGATAAACAAACAGTGACCTTTGGTTGAGTGTTATAAGTACAACGTTCACAAATATCTCCGCTGCATTAAAGCGAATCTCACTCAACTTCTACACAAAAACATTCGATACTTTCAAGGATCTCTAATTAATTTCATTATCATAAGTTGAGTGTATGATCTAATAACAGTTAAACCTTGTACGTTGTCCAATCCGCCAGTCACGAAGGTTTCGGATACTTACAAAACGAAAACAAAGATTGCCTTTGGAACCATCGATGTTCATATTATTAGCAAGACACGGGGAGTCAGAGACCAAATTGATTTTTGGTTACCCAAATTCAACAAAAGGTTAAAGGATGATATGCAGTGGATGAATTTATATTTTGAATAAATCTAAGCTCTTAAATAATATTCTTTTGATAATATTTTTAATTATTAAATAAAGGAAATATTTTTATTTTTTAATATATTAAATGTTTTTACTTTTTTATTTGATGTTTTTATAATAAATATTAGAAGAATAATTATTAAGAGAATATGTTGCAAAAGGGATCAACTCTTATATTTTATATTCCATCAAAACTTCAAAGTACTTACTCGTACAGAAATGAATATTATAGTTGATACTAATATAGATTTATCAAAAATAAGAAATTTACTTTAAATAAAAAAATATACAGAATATATCAATGATTAAATTTATAATAAAATACATGCAATATATAATAAATAATAAAATATTAAAATTTATTTCATCAACCTGGATTTTATGTTAAAAAAATAGATTAATTCCTTACAAAGGGATGTACCATTATTCAAACAGTGATGTTTTATGGTATGAATTGTACGAAATGAATACAATATTACACATGCTTATGTATTATTAGACAAATATAAAATAAAAAACAATAAGAACTTTGATGGAAATCAAAAACAATTGTCTTAATTATATAGTGTTTGTGCCACACAAATTCGTGCTACCAAATATTTTCCTTATTCAAATCCCTTCGAGAAGGAATCTTTAATTAAACTGTGACAATCTTGTGAATAAGATGGCCTTCTACAGAAAATTTTTGTAAAAATAATCACTTCATGAGAAAAACTCATCGAAACCGTGAGAATCTAGTGAATATAAATGGTTGATGTTTCACTTGCTTTTTGTTTTATAAGAAAAGGTGAATATCTTATATTTTATTGGAATCATAACTACTTATCCTTATTTCATTCTTTCACATTTATTTTTTAATTAAATAAATTTTACTTTTTTTCTAAAATTACAAAAAGTCAACTAAATAGGTTAATGAGAATAGTATTTCTAAGCATAATATTTTTAAGAATATGATTCCTAAGAATGCATATATACTTTGAAACAAACCCCTAAACCATAATTCAAATCTCTTCCAGAAAGATTTTATAAAAATGAATTATATTTTTACTACGTAATAAATTATGATTTAAATTTTTTGAGAAGTTTCTTTACTTAAATTGTTATCTCGAATTTGAATTTTAGATATTCAACTGTATCTTAATCAATATCGTCTTTCACTAAAAAAAAAAAAAAATATATTGTCTCTTATAAAGGAAATATGCAAAAATAAAATCTACTTCTTTAACTTTTTAATCAACACTTATACTTAAATTGTTTTTCAGAAAAACCATAAAAAAAATCCGCTAGGGTCACCCTAGTGGTGAAAAGGTTTGGATAGTATGCACAAAGTCCTAAATTTAAGTCTTGTTGTAATTATATTTCCTTATTTAGAAAAAACTTAAATATATTTTTCATCCTTTAAATTTGAGTCTATTTTGATTTTAGTCTCTCAAATATAAATTTTCATTTTTAATTCTTACATTAAAAAATTATTGTTTTTAGTCCCTCAACTAGACGTGGTTAGAGAGAGATCTCATTTACACGATTGATAGAAAAGCAAATCATGACATTAATTAACTTGTATTTTATTTGCCAGATAACAAACATATCTTCATATTCCTTTTCTAAAATTTCCTAATTGTTCCATAGCACTATTGTGAAAATTGAAACAAATTGGTCGAACCAAAAAATTGATGAACCAATTAAGTGACTAGTTCAAATAAACCATCAAATCAACTTAAAGAAAAATTGGTCAAAAAACTAAAAAAACAGGTCAAAAATCAATAAAACTAGTTAAAACTAGTTCAAACCAATAAAAAATTGACAAAAAAATAACCGAAGCAATAAAAATAACTTAATACAACATTGTTTTGACTTTTTTCTTAAAAAATAAAAATAACTTAATATACTTGTCATTTTTTTATTCAAAATATGAACTCATTATTAATAATAAATATTTTTATGTATAGTAAAACTTAAACTTAAATAGTATGTTATATTTTGATTTAAATTTTTATATACATTTAATGTTAAGAAACTATAAAAATTATATTTTTTAATATTATTTATGTAATTATTATTATTATTTTATTAATATCATTCGACCATGATTTAATCTAAACTATGATTGAATCATTAAATCTTGAATTGATGTCTTGACTAATTAAATGACTGGTTTGGTTTAAAAAATATTGGTTTTAGAATTCAATAATGTATGATAGAATCAATCAAAGATATGATCATTTTAAATTTAGTATGTAAATTAGTGTGAATTCCATAAACAAAGAGGAGATGTATATGAATGAGATGTCTAGTAACAAGAAGGAAAAACATTGAATTGAGGAACATTTAACAATTTCATATGTGTCAATATAAATAATAACTCATTATTTCAATAAAAAATAAAAATAAAAAAACAATTTTTAAAATATAAAAACTAAAAAAATTTAAATTTAGAAATTAAAATCAAAATTAATCTAAATTTAAAATAAAAAAAACATATTTAAGCAATAATAAATCATAAAAACCAATATTTTTAAAATCAGACTATCATTAAACTGATAAAGATACTGATTCAAGATTCATCCGTTCAACTGTGATTAAATTATGATGGAACTTGTATTAATATATAAATAATATATAAATATAATATTAAATAAATATAATATCATAATTTAATATTTAAAAAATTAAAAAAAAAATAAATCACTCGATCAAATCAACTCTTTACATTTATTGGTGACCAGTTTTTATTGATTTTATCGATTTTGAATCAGTTTAATGGGTTCTTGACCGATTATCACCGATTATGAGATGATCCCAGGCTAATGGAGGGTTTAGTTAGTCAAACCGGGCTAGAGCCATTCAATTTCCAAAAAACAGTTATAAAAACAAATAACAGTAGCCTTTTATGGTTTTTGAAAACCCATTAAAGCTAATACAGTTACGAAAGAAGCACACGTCAAAACTAGAATGATGTCGCGCGTACCCAGTCTTGGAAGTGACCCACAAGACACGCCTCTCACAGCGCTTCATACCCGCATGTGCCGTTTATCGACAACAAACAAACGTGCCCCTCTCGAATCCCCCTTATATAAACACCCACCACTGCTCTGACAAAGCCTTAACCACTTAATTGGGTGGGTGTCACACGTTGCGCTCGTTCCTGGCAACGGCTGAGAATTAAGTCCCAATAATTCTTAGCAGATTCCCATGGCCTCCGCCGCCGCCTCAGACGGGTTTTTCCGTCCGATCTACGAGGGCTGCATTTCCGGCTACGACAACGACGTCGAGCGCCGCCCCTACCACCGCAACTGTGGCTGTGCGCTACACAGCAAGTCGCAGAACAAAGCCTGCGGGCACAAGATGCCACGGTGTAACAGTGTGTCGTATCCCATGAGGAGGGCCTGGAGTGAAGGGAGTTTGTTCATTTCCGCTTCGCCGCATTCCTCGCCTTCTTCTTCTTCTCCTGCCGCTGGGCCCAGGTCTCAACTGGACGAAGAGGGACAACACAAATTAGGGGTTTTATTTCAGGTCTGACCACAACATCTTTTTTATTAAACCTGTTTTGTTTTCTCTTTTTCCTTTTTCAATTTAGAATAATCCGGTTCGGTTCAGGTCTTCGTTAACTTTTCTTTTTCTTTTTCTTTTTTAAGTAACGAGGAATTTATTTGTTGAAGGTCGTTGGCTTGTATTGATGTTAGGCCATTTTGATTCAGGGGATTCCTAATCAATTTGGTTGAATTAGACAACCTCGGTTCTTGTAATGATGCTAATGTTTCTTTTATTATAATATTAAACTTTTAGTTTACACGTATATCTCTCGGCTCCGTTATGCTTTGGATTACATGGGTTTGTGTATTTCTTTATGTTGCAGTTCTTCACAATTGTATTTCTTAACTTGGTTTGGATTTTGATCATCGACCTAAAAAACTGCGTTTATGCAAATCGTGATTCGAGAAGGGTTCTTGCCGGTGGTTTCTTTTCTGGGTTCTTATTATTTGAATTAAACAAAAAAAAATATCCAGTCTTGCTAGATGGGTCTCATGAGTCATGCGACCATGTGATGTGATGTGCCACGCGTCTTTGATAAATGCACCAATCTTTGTTGCGAATAAATGGGAAGGTCAGAGCTGGCAACACACGAGTCACAGCTAATTAATTACTCTTTCCAGAACTTATGGATGCTTTTAAGAAAGACACTAAAAGAGCTTATTTTTCTTATTATTAAAGAATCTTCTACTGTTACAGAAGCTGACCCACATGGGACGGTCAGAAAGGATGGCATGCACTTCCAAATGGATTGATGCATGATTGCAACAAAATAATACTATAATATTCATAAATATCTATCTATCCGGTGGGATATTAATTATGTACCCTGTCTTTAGTAAAGACAAGTACATTACTCCAATCAGTTATTTAGTAGTCAAATATTTTATAAACTGCTGGTTAGATTCAATGGATTTCAAATATTTATTATGAAATGGGTAAATGTTTAGAAATACATTTTATAATACTCATAAGGATTTTGTAGCTAATTATGAGCAAACAAAATTAAGAAGAGCCAACATTGTGTATGTTTGGCGAATGAGAGTACAGAAAATGCCGGAAATTTGGTCGCTGCTTCTTTGCCATAACATTGTTTCTGAACCATTCCTTGTGATTAGCTGCTTACGAAGGATAGTCTGTTCGGTAGGCGTGAAATACGGAGGATCCAAAGACGGAAACCCGTAATACTGTTTAGTGCCGTAAAGATGACGGAGCGGAGAAATAGAGAGTAAGGGAGCAAAGAATTTCCAAATAACAAAATTATTTTTCACTGTTTAATAATACCATTATTCAAATACTAAATTCTGACGTGAAGTTAATGTGCATTATTAATTTAATATGCATAAAATTTCATCCCATATAATTCCACGCTAATCTTTTATTTTCATCCTAAAAGATCTTTTTATTTTATTATTTTAAATTTTCTCTTTTTTTTATCAATTATAAAAAAATAATTTATGTAAAATTACATATAAATGGATCCTAATTAACTACTCAACCAAAATTACCAAGACAATGATTTTAGATTTTAGATCTATTCTTCAAAATAGACTTCAATCATCATCAACTTGTAATAAAGTGACTCATTTTAATACCCTCTAACTCACTCTGTTCTAAGTTTTCCTTAATTCCTGAACTCAGATCCGACATGGATTGTTTCATCGTTTTGGTTTTGGAAACCTCCAACATCAAACAAATTATCTTTATCTTTATCGGTTAGGTTTCTATCAATTATCTAATCTAATTTCCTTGAATTATTGTACTCAATTTGTATTGATATGAAAATATGAAAATTCTTCTAATACATGTTGTTCATTATTTATTATATCTACCTCGGCAACACATACAAGTATCAAAAAAGTATTCTACAAATATGTTTTTTTAAAATAAATTTTAAACATACTTTAGAATAAATTTTAAATTTTTTGTTTAAATTAAATTTTAAAAATATATTTTTAATTGTTAATTATATTATTAATTTAGTTTTATTTGTTCAGATATTTTCTATTAACATATAAAATATTTAAAATATAATTAATATTTATATACATACTAAATTAGATTTAAAAATTAATTTATTAAATTAAAAAAATATTTATAATAATTAATTATATATATTCGTAATCGATTATATACCTTCGTAATCGATTACGAATATATATAAATATATATAATTGATTATGAATATATAATTAATTATAAATATATATAATTAATTATAAATATTTGATTATGAATAATATAATTAATTATTTTTTATATTTTCAAATTCATATTATATTACAAATATTTTTTATATTTAATATATATTTTATGTGTTTTTAAAATTAATTATATAATTAAAATTTTATTATTTTATGTTTAAAAATTATATATGTATATATTTATTTTTAAACTAAAATTATAATGTAATTAAAATTTAATTATGTTAAAAATAATTTTAAAAAATAAATATTGTATAACTACGGTGATAATAAATAACTAACTATAGAATTGAAATTTATTATATTATTTTAAACAATATTATACGAATGTTTTAGTTTTTAAATAAAAATCATTTTGTAATTAAAAATAATATTTTATGTTAGTCAAGGATAAAAATTATTCTGTAATTAAAATAATTATATATATATATATATATATATATATATATATATATATATATATATATATATATATATATATATATATATATATATATATATATATAATCAATTAGATTTACTTACAACCTTACACTATATAAAAAATTAAAATTGTAAATTGATAAATTTTATCTTTTAAAATAATTTTATAATTTTATTTTTCTTTCCTTCTTATTAAAAAATTTAAATTTTACTATATTAAATAACTTTAATTGATAAGTTTTTATATTTTATTTTATCATTCCAATTTTATAATTAAAACAATATTTTATGTTAGTAGTTGATAAAAAGAATTATGTAATTAAAATAATATTATATATATATATATAATCGATTAGATATACTTACGATATTACACTATATAAGTAAATTTATAAATTAATACAATTTTATATTTTATTTTATCTTTTAAAATAATTTTATAATATATTTTTCTTTCATTCATTTAAATAACTTAAATTTTACTATATTTTTTTTATCTATGTTTTACTACTTTATTCCACCCTCTTTTGGGCTCCCAACTATGTGAACAAAAATCCAATAGTCTCAAGTTCGCTAGGTCTCTCTTTATAAGAAAAGAAGAGGTCAAATTGAGGAGAGGCACACGTAGAAAGAGAAAAAGAAAGTATTCTGTTTTTATCTCAACACAGAATAGTCACGTCAAAATTACGATATCTACTTCGTTAACCGTTGGATCAGGCTAGAAATTTGACGGCAGGTTCAACACACGAAGTTCTACATCTTGATCGTTCGGATCTTAATTTGAAGGTCTGTGGTGTGAGAAATCGTGCTCATACAGTAGCTCAATTTGTGGGTTCTTTTCTTTCATTTTGTTCTTCATCTACAAGTTTTACTTGCTTGCTTTGTACTGGTTGGTTGTATGAACAAATATTGTTCTTGACCTGAATACTCTTGTATCGTTATTTGATTATAGTGGATTGATTTGTTTGATTTGGATGACCCATGGTTTTTACCTCTTACTTTGAAGGGGCTTTTCCACGTTAAAAATATTGGTATCTTTTGCATGATTCTTCTCATTGTTACTATCATTCTTATTTGTGGTTACTCCTTAGAGATTCTTGCAAGTTAGGGAAATTTTTATTCGTTGTGTTGTGTCACCACATTAGTGGTGCCTTATTGGTTTTTTCTTTCAATATCTTATTACCTTCACATCATTAGAGTGACATTTTCCTATCACTGACATTGGTGATGGGAAAAAACCACTCTGATGATGGAAAGATAATAAGATACTAGAAACACCAATAAGGCACCACCAATGTGGTGACAACACAGCGGATATAAAATTTCCTAACTTACAAGAATCTCTAAGGAGTAACCACAAATAAAATTGATAGTAACAGTGAGAAGTAAAAACCACAGGTTGTCTACACCAAAGAGATTAATCCACTATAATGAAATAAGAATATAAGAGTGTTCAAGTCAAGAACAATATTTGTTCATACAACCAACCAGCACAAGCAAACAAGCAAAACTTGGAGATGAAGAACAAGATGAAAGAAAAGAACCCACAAATTTGAGCTAGCACGATTTCTCACACCTCTTCTCTCTTCTCTCTCAATCTCTGTTTCTATGTGTCTCTCTTCAATATGGCCTCTTCTCCTCTTATAAAGAGAGACCTAGCAGGCTTGAGAATATTAGACTTTTGTCCACATAATTGAGAGTCCAAAAAATAACTAAACAGTCGGTACATACCATATTTAAAGTTAAAAGAAAATGCCACTTTCACGATAACCAAGTACTGAGTCTAGCGAAGATGTTACAAGAGATAGAAACATGAGGAAATATTCGGCTCAATTTCGACAGCATCATAAACAGACACATAGTTTGCCTAAATTAGTATAACAAGCGGTGTATTTTGAACAAATTTGTTAATGTAAAAAATAATTAAGATTATAATTTATAAATTAAATTAATTATTTTGATAATATTATTTTTATAATTAAATTTAAATATTTAATCATATTAGTATTTATATATTAATTACTTTTTGTGATATTAAAATATTATTTTTACTTTATTAATAATGCTCTTCACTTTTTTGTACGATTTTTATATATTATTTGTTATTGAGTAAAAAAATTAAAAAAATCATCAGTAAATTATTTTTGTGAAGAAATATGTAAATTACATTAAATTTTTTATACAAAAATTGTATTACAATACATAAACAATATTACAATTTTAAAGGATTTTTTTAACTAATTTAAAGATATAATCATATTTTTTAAAGTTATATAGCAAATTTTGTAAAAGAAATTAAAAAAAATTGACAAAATTTTATACTGTATAAACTTTTCTACAGAATAGACATACGAAAAATGAGTTTGAAAATAGTTTAATAATATAAATTTAAAAAAGTAAAAATTTAAATATAGTATTAACATAAAATCAACAACAATAAAAAAGAAAATTATTAAAGATTACTTTTAACTATATTATATATATATATATATATATCCATAGATAAAATTCCGATAATTTAAACTATTAGAATTGATCTAATAACAGAAAAATTTTAAATAATACAAAAATTTAATATCAAATCTTGCTGTAGTTATTATATTTTTTACTTTATTAAAAAAAGTTATACGACCGTATGCTTTGCTGTATGATATAGTGTTTGCTTTTTTTTTTTTTGTTATGGAATTACAAATTTCAATGAAGGTTGAGAGCAGAAATAATTTTGAATTATATATTGGGTGGGGTAATGGCCCTTCGTCCCAAAGAAGATTAGCGCGGCGTTTAGTGTTTTTAGTAATTGGAAAATTTTTACCTGTATTTTTAAAATATTTAAATTTTAATTTTAAAGCTAATATTTTTCTGTCTATACAGATGTTAAAGTTTGAATATTTCAAAAAATCTATAGACCAAAATAAATCAGAAACTAAAACTAAAATTTGAAAATTTTTGATGGACTACGAGTACTATTAACCCTAAATCAAATATTTATTTACCTTTTTTATCCATAAAAAAACCTAAAAACTAAATGATAACAAGAATAGAAGATTAAATATGATCCTTCCCTTCCACATATATCCCTTGCATAAAGCACATTGATAATTTTGACAAATTTTGTTAAATACCTACTACTACTAAACAATAGATATTTTTTTTAGTATAATTTTTTTATACTCAATTAAAATTTAAATATTTAATATTTTAATGAAGATACGCAAGTAGTTACCAGTTTCAATATTTCAAGTATCAAGAAAAGTTATGGTTACAAGAAGGCCACGTGGAGCTTCCTAATCTCAATACCCAGGTTTCCAGTAAACACAGGAATTTTTTTTTTTATTGTTAAAGAAATTAATTCTAGATATGGATTGCAATATGTTACACAACGTAAAGGTATTTATGAATTTCAATGCAGTTATTTTAGCTTGTGTTGTAACTAATTATATTGGATTTGGATCCTCCGCAGTTTATAATTGAACTGCATGGGATGCAGTTATAAATCCAATGGTGATTATTTTTGAAAGGAATTTTCATGCTTTAATTTAATATAAAAATAAATACTTTGAAAGGTTAAGACTTTTGCAGTTGAAAATACATCTGCTGAAGATCTTAGTCCAATTATTTTATGGCGTTCTTACCTATATTAGATTGTACTAGTATACGTTTATCATCATTCCAATCCTAAAGCCTTCTGCTTTTACCCGTATACCTGTTCATACCTCCCATCATTCCAATCGCATGATTGAAGTCTTCTTGTAACATAATCCACTAAACTAAAATATTTAGATTAAAATATTCAGATTTCTGATCCATTCCTATGGAGTTAATGATGGATATTTTTTCTCTCAACAAAAATTTAATACCTTCAAGTTCAATAGTCTCTCTTATGCAGATTGAAAAGAAAAATAGAGAGTATGAATTTTCGTATCCAAAAGAGAGAAAGAAAAACGAGAGAAAAAAATATTCTGTTTTTATCTCTGTGCATAACAGTCACGTTAAAATCGAGATATTTACTTATTAACTGATGTATCGGGCTGAAAATTTAATAACAATTTTAACACACGTAGTTCTACATCTTGACTGTTCAGATCTTGATTTGAAGGTCTATGATGTAAGAAATAGTGTTTGCGCAATGGTGCAATTTTATGAATTCTTTACTTTGTTGTTCCTTATTTCTTATTCTTCATTTGTAACTTTTGTTTGTTTGCTTGTATTGGTTGGTTGTATGCACAAATTGTGCTCTTGATTGAACACTCTTATATCCTTATTTGATTATAATGGATTGATTTCTTTAGGTCTAAACGGCCTGTGGTTTTTACCTCTCACATTAAGAGGGTTTTCCACGTTAAAAATCTTGGTGTCTCTTGCGAGATTCTTCTTGATGTTGCTACCATTTTTATTTGTGGTTACTCCTTATAGATTTTTGTAAGAAGATAATTTATATCCACTGCATTGTCACCACATTAGTGGTGCATTATTGATTTTTCTAGTACCTTATTACTTTTTCCCCATCAGTCAGAACTTATAAATATCAGATATTGTATTAATCATCCAGATTTGTCATTCGTTTGGAAGCACGGGAAAAAGAAAGAATCAATCATCAATCACTAGAAGTTCAAAACTTTACCATTACAAACATGGTAGTATTAGTATCAAGTCTACCTTTTGGACTTTGTAATTAAAGTAAGGTTAGAGATAGATCCTATGTAGGTCGCTAAGATTTCATTAGTTATAAGTTACGATCACACAAGAGAGTCCAGTGTCAATGTCATTATTATTATTATTTTTTAACCATGGATTTTTTTTTTTTGCCTTCTATTTTGCCCAATTTTTAAATTTTAATTTTTTTGAATAACTATGCAATTAATCCTCTCAACATGGGACATAGTCACACATTGTCTTTGATTTATGCCTCTTCTCGATGCTATTGAGGAGGTAAGGAAAAATCTACAAATTATCTAGAAAAAAATCTCTAATGTTGAAAGGTTTTGATCTATATTGGCTTAATCATGATTGTTAAAGATGTAACCCTACATGTTAGTGTTGGGTTAATTTGGGTTCCAAACTAAAAGCACAATACTCTCAAGTCTCGTTAGATCTCTCTTATAAGAGGAGAAGGGGTTCAGATTGGGAGATTGAGAGAGAGAGTGAATTTTCACAGCCAAAAGAGAGAAGGGGAGAGAAAGAAAGAGTTATGTTTTCATCTTTACATAGATCAATATAATGTCAAAATTACAATATCTTCTTCGTTAACCGTTGGATCAGGCTGGAACTTTGACAGAAAGTTCAATGCACATATTTCGTCATCTTGACCGTTCAGATCTTGATTTAGAGGTCTGTGGTGTGAAATATCATGCTCGTACAATAGCACAATTTTGTGAGTTCTTCACTTTCTTTTTCCTCGTTTCTTGCTCTCCATTTGTAAGCTTCGTTGTTTGATTGTGTTGGCTATTTGTATGTACGAATTTGCACTCTTGATTGAATACTCTTGTATCCTTGTTTGATAATAGTGAATTGATTTCTTTGGTTTGGACAACCCATGGTTTTTACCTCTCACATTAAGGGGTTTTCCACATTAAGGGGTTTTCCACATTAAAAATCTCGATATCTCTTGCATGATTCTTCTTGTTATTGTTGTTATTTTTATTTGTGATTATTCCTTATAGATTCTTGCAAGTTAGAGGATTTATATCTGATGTGTTGTTGCCAAATTGGTGGTGTATTATTGGTTTTTCCCCATCAAAGTGGTATTAGAGTTCTTTGGTTTAAAGGATGTTCTACTTTCCTGAATAATGGAGGGTAATACAAATAGAATTGTGAGTTTGAATGACACTAATTATCACTTGTGGAAAGGGAAAATGAAAGATCTATTATTTGTGAAGAAAATACATCTTCCTGTCTTTGCTACTTAGAAGCCAGAACCCATATCTGATGAAGAATGAGACTTTGAGCATCAACAACTATGTGGTTTTATCTGACATTTTGTGGATGATAATGTTTATAATCATATTACAAGTGAGACACATGCCTCAACTTTATGGGAGAAGCTTGAATCTCTGTATGCTTCAAAGTGTGGGAATAACAAATTATTTTTGTTGAATTCTATTATGAGTTTGAAGTTCAAGGAAGGTACTTCCCTTTGAGATTGAATGAATTTCAAGGGATTCTTGATCAGATGTCAAGAATGGGCATCAAGTTTGAAGATGAGATTTTGGGACTGTTACTTTTGAATTCTCTACCTAAGTCTTGAGAGACTTTTAAGGTCTCTATCACAAATTCAGCTCCTAATGGTGTTGTCTCTTTACAAATGGCAAGTGGTAGTGTTCTCAATGAGGAGACGAGAAGGAAGGCACAAGATTTTTCATCTCGATCTGAGGTACTTGTCATTGAAAATAGGGGAGAAGTCAAAAAGGGAAGAGAAAAGAGGAAAAGTAAGTGCAAGATAAGATACAAGAATGTGGAGTGTCACTACTGTCACAAAATAGGACATATACAAAAGTATTGTTTCTTGTGGAAAAAGGAGAATAAAGGCAAAAAGGGAAGTCAAAAGAGAAGGTTCATGATGATGATGATTATCATGTCACTATTACTATCAATGATAATCTTGTCATTTTTCGAGACTTTGAGTCAGTTAATCTTGTATTCGATGAAAGCATGTGGATTATTGATAGCGATGCTACACTGCATGTTATACTAAGGAAGGAGTTCTTTACATCTTACACCTCAGGTGATTTTGGAGTGTTGAAGATGGGTAATGATGGTGTGACCAAGGTGATTGGTGTTGGTGATGTTTTCTTGCAAACCAACATGGGAGTGTTGTTGTCGCTTAGAGGAGTCAAACATGCTCTAAATGTTTGCTTTAACTTGATATTTGTGCATATGCTTGATGATGGTGGTTATGATAATCACTTTGGTTATGGAAAATGGAAACTCACCAAAGGTAACTTGGTTGTGGCTAGAGGGGAGAAAATTTCTAAATTGTATTGGACAAAAGCTTTGGTTGCTAAAGATAGTATGAATGCCATGGATATGGAGGCATCTTTGTGGCACCAAAGGCTTAATCATATAAGTGAAAAATGGTTGAATTTGTTTAGCCAAAAAGGATATGCTTCCAAGATTGAAGAATGCAGAGTTGGAGAAGTGTTTTCATTGCATGGCTGGTAAGCAAACTAAAATATCCTTTAAAAAGCATCCTCCCTCAAGGAAGTTAGAGTTGCTAGAATTTGTGGCCCATTAAAGGTAAAGTCATTTAGTGGTGCACTTTATTTTGTTACCTTTATTGATGATTGTTCTAGGAAGCTTTGGGTCTATGCTTTGAAGACAAAGGACCAAGTGTTAGAGAAGTTCAAACAATTGTAGGCTTTGGTTAAGAGACAATCAAGCAAGAAGGTGAAATGTATTCATTCTGACAATGGTGGTGAGTATTGTGGATCCTTTGATGTATATTGTAAGTAGCAGGGTATCAGACATGAAAAGACTCCTCCTAAAACTCCTCAATTGAATGGCTTAGTAGAGAGGATGAATAGGACATTGATTGAGAGAGTTAGGTGCATGTTTTCTAAAGCAAGGTTACCTAAGCATTTCTGAGGTGAGGCACTTTACACAACAGTGCATGTTATTAATCTTAGTCTTACAGGTGCTTTGAATATTGAGAGAGGATGAATAAGACATTGATTAAGAGAGTTAGGTGCATGCTTTCTAAAGCAAGGTTACCTAAGCATTTATGAGGTGAGGCATTTTACACAACAATGCATGTTATTAATCTTAGTCTTATAGTTGCATTTAATATTGAGGTGCCAAAAAATTGGTTTGGCAAAGATGTCAAGTATGATAATTTGCTAGTCTTCAGTTGTAAGGCCTTTGTGTATGTTCCAAAGGATGAAAGATCTAAGTTAGATATGAAGACTAGGTAGTGTATCTTTATTGGGTATGGTCAGGATGAGTATGGTTACAAGTTGTATGATCCTGTTGAGAAGAAACTTGACATAAGTTGTGATGTGCAATTCATGGAAGAACAAACCATTGAAGATATTGATAAGGTAAAGAAGACTACACCTGAGAAAGATAATAGTTTGTTTGAAATTGATCCAGTTTCCAGAGAAATTCTTTCCGGCATCCAGAACCGTGACCATCAGGAAGGAAATCTATGGGATAAGACAACATTCTGGAGAAACTCTACATGAGTATTGGGAAAGATTTAACAAGTTGTGTGCCACATGTCCACATCATCAGATCAGTGAGCAATTGCTGATTCAGTATTTCTATGAAGGCATGACGATAATGGACAGAAGCATGATTGATGCCGCTAGTGGAGGAGCATTAATGGACAAGACTCCAACAACAACAAGGCACCTGATCTCCAATATGGCAAATTATACATAATAGTTTGGGATCAGAGGAGCCGGCCAACCCCGAATGGTGAATGAAATCGGTGTAGTTGACAACTTGAGATTGGAAAACCAACTGACCAAATTGACATCACTAGTAAGGCAAAATATGGCAAATTATACATAATAGTTTGGGATCAGAGGAGCCGGCCAACCCCGAATGGTGAATGAAATCGGTGTAGTTGACAACTTGAGATTGGAAAACCAACTGACCAAATTGACATCACTGGTAAGGCAACTTGTTGGACAACATCAACCAAGCATAGTAGCCAGAGTCTATGGTATATGTACTTTCGTGGAGCACCCCACTGATATGTGCCCCACATTGCAAGAGACTGAGTCGAACCACCCAAAGAGTGTTGGAGCAATAGGTGGTTATTAGTATGGAAAGCAGCTGTATCAGAGTCGATAGTTTGATAATTAATATGGGAAGCAGCCATTTCGGTCGAGACCAAGTCAAGGGCCATATGCAACTCAACGATTTGGACTTGCCTTGAATTCACCTCAAGGTCAAGTCGGTTATCAACAACCGAGTCTGCAATATTAAGCATCACCTTTCCAACAACAGCAGTAATAGAGAGTGTCAGCTCAAGGCAACTCACCATCTCTAGAGGACCTGATGAAGCAGCTAGCAAAAAGCAATCTAGAGTTCCAGCAAAGTATGAACTCTAGCAACATGCAATTCTAGCAAAACATGAGCGCCACCATCCAAAACCTCAAGATGCAAATAGGACAGCTAGCCAATACTATGAGCCATTTACAGTCGACCGGGTCCAAAAACCTTCCTTCGCAAACAATTCCAAATCCTAGAGGGAATGTGAGCGTAGTAACTCTGAGGAGTGGTAGAGAATTACCACAACTAACATCGCAATAAGAGCTGAGACCGACTGATGCCGACTCTGAATCGAATGCCAACTCACAGGTACCTCAACAAGATAGGCCTGCCCCATTGCCGTTTCCAACTTGGACCCTTTCGACAAGGAAGCCTAAGTCTGATGAAGAGTTGAAGATGTTTCGAAAGGTGGAAATTAATATTCTGGAAATTAATATTCCACTCCTAGATGCCATAAAGCAGATTCCCAAGTACGTAAAATTCCTTAAGGAATAGTGTGTGCACAAGAGGAAAAAGATGAAAGGAGGGGTGGAATCAGGAGGTATAGTATCAGCGTTGACCCGAAACGATAAATTCACTACAGGAGTACAACAAGCACTGCCAAAGAAATGTAGAGACCCCAAAATCTTTTCTGTCCCATGCACCATTGGCGACTGTACCTTTGCCGATGCCATGTTAGACTTGGGAGCTTCAATTAATGTCATGCTGACATCAATATACAAATCCTTGAAATTTGGTGATCTGGAGCCCGCTGGAATGACAATACAACTGGAAAATAGAAGTGTTGTTCAACCTATAGGGGTTCTCGAAGATGTACTGGTCCAAGTTAATGAGCTGATTTTCCTAGCCGACTTCTATGTGCTAGATATGGAGGATGAGACATCCGGGAAGGGATCTACCTTAATCCTGGGGAGACCGTTTCTAATTACTTCCAAAACAAAGATTGGTGTGCATGCCGGGACACTCTCGATGGAATTTGGTGACCATCTGGTGTAGTTCAATATTTTCGAAGCTATGAAGCACCCCATCGAGGACCATTCACTCTTTGGCATAGACCTTATTGATGAACTGGTTGAAGTGCATCTTCAACTGAATACTGGTAGTGATGATACTTTAGATTTTACTGGAGATATTGATATATTTGACTATTGGAGATTTGTAATAACTGAGGCCGATTGTAATGAATTAAGGGAAGTACATGATCTTTCCGACTCCGAGGATGATATCATTGACCTTGCCGACTTGGGTCTCGAGGGAGAATTGCTCGATCTATTGGACCAAGTATGCAAGCATGAAGACCCAGAGTACTCAAATAATGCAAGAGTCCAAGTTGTCGGGATCGAAAAGCAGCTATTGGTGCAAGTGGCAACAATGTTTACTATCGAGTACATGCCGACCACTGGCAGCCAAGAGGGAAAGAAAGCCAAAGTCGACTCGATTAAAAAGACAAGTATCGAGCCCAACTTGATTATGCATGCTAAAGTTGGAAGCACCTCGAACAGTGAAGACCGGAACCTTGTTCCATCCAAATCCGACTCCAATACAAAACACAATGTTGAGTCCGACTCCAACCCAACAAGAATTGGATACACCCCGGCCAATATGAGTTAGTCACAATAGTAGGAGGTTGAGATCATATCAGCACACCTGGTGCCGAAGCTAGATCAAGTCGGCTAGTCGAATCCGAAAGCAACTGATGACAACTCTTCATCTCTGCCACCACCCATGGAATTGAAGCCATTGTTGAGTCATTTGAAATACACCTATTTGGATACTGAGCAGCAACTCCTAATTATAATTGCTAACAATCTCCACCGGGAGCAGGAGGACAAATTGCTGCATGTCCTAAGGCAACATAAGAGTGCAATTGGGTGGAAATTACTTGACCTTCCAGGCATAAACCCCTCCATCTGCATGCATAGAATTTTAATGGAGGAGGAAGCCCGTCCAATAAGGCAACAACAAAGAAGGTTGAATCCGACCATCCTAGACGTGGTCAAGAAGGAAGTAACAAAACTACTTGCCACCATGATCATATATCCTATCTCGGATAGCCAGTGGGTTAGTCTAGTGCAGGTAGTACCTAAGAAGTCCGGGATGACCGTCATGAAAAACCAGCATGACGAACTAGTACCTATGCGGATTCAGAACAACTAGCGAGTCTGTATTGACTATAGAAGATTAAACCAAGCAACTCACGAAGATCATTTCCCTTTGCCTTTCATCGATCAAGTCCTGGAGAAACTAGCAGGAAAATCTCATTACTGCTTTCTGGATGGATTCTATGGATATATGCAAATCCATATTGCACCTGAAGACTAGCACAAGACTACTTTTACATGCCCATTCAGCACCTTTGTGTATTCTCGCATGCTGTTTGGCCTGTGCAATGCGCTGAGTACCTTTCAACGCTGCATGAAAAGTATCCTCTCGGACCTGCTTTAGGATTGCATGGAAGTCCTTATGGACAACTTCACGGTGTACGCTGATTCATTTGATGCTTGTCTGGAAAATCTATCCATGGTGTTAAAGAGATGCATAAATACAAACCTGGTGCTCAACTTTGAAAAGTGCCACTTTATGGTGACCGAGGGAATCGTGTTAGGACACCTTGTATCCAACAGAGGCATTGAGGTTGACAAATCCAAGATTGATATCATCACCTCTCTTCCAAACCCCGCTTTTGTGCGGGAGGTTTGCTCATTCCTAGGGCATGCAGGGTTCTATAGAAGATTTATCAAGAATTTCAGTAAGATTGCCATGCCACTGTCCAAACTGTTGCAAAAGGATGTGGACTTTGAATTTGACCAACCCTGCATTGAAGCCTTCTAGGACCTGAAGAACCGACTCATATCCGCCCCTATTCTTCAAGCACCTAACTAGGAGCTTCCATTCGAGCTTATGTGTGACACATCCAATTCGGCATTAGGAGCCGTCTTAGGCCAAAGAGCTGGAGTTGGCAAACCAGTGCATGTGATTGCGTATGCTTCTCGAACAATGGACTCGGCCCAGTTAAATTACACAACAACAGAAAAGGAGTTACTGGAAATTGTATTTGCCTTGGACAAATTTTGTTCTTAACTACTGGGCTCCAAAATCATTCTGTTCTCTAACCATGCTGCATTGAGATTCTTGCTGAAGAAGCCAGATGCAAAGCCGAGACTGATTCGATCGATGCTCCTTCTCCAAGAATTCAACATAGAAATCAGAGATAATAAAGGGGGCTAAAAACTCTGTGGCAGACCACTTGAGCCGAATCGAGAGAAAGAGTGACCCGATGCCTATCCGAGATGAATTCCCAAATGAGCAATTGCTGCATATCAACACACCTACACCATGGTTTGTAGATGATCAAGTATTACATATGGGATGATCCTTACCTTTGGAGACCCTACAATGATCAAGTCATACGCAGGTGCATCCCGGACACCGAGATCAAGTCGGTCCTTCAATTTTGTCATGCAGCATATGGAGGCGGCCATTATGGATCCACTCGGACAGCCCGAAAAGTACTTGATTGTGGGTTCTATTGGCCCACCATTTTCAGAGACGCCTATCAATTCGTCTCCACCTACAAAAAATGTCAGAAAGCAGGAATGGTCATAAGTAGAAGGCATGAAATGCCCTAGCAACCTATCTTATTCGGTGAAGTCTTTGACGTTTGGGGTATTGATTTCATGGGACCATTCCCAATCTCCAATGGATATTCCTACATTTTGCTTGCTGTTGATTATGTATCACGATGCGTAGAGGTCATAGCCACCAAGACCAATGATGGCAAAGTTGTAGTGGATTTTCTAAAATCCAATATCTTCTGCCGGTTTGGTGTGCCGAAAGCACTCATAAGTGACCGAGGTAGTCACTTCTGCAATAGAGCCATGTCTGCCTTACTCCACAAGTATGGGGTGGTACACTGAATTGCCACGGCATACCACCCCAAACAAACGGCCAAGCTGAAGTCTTCAACAAGTAAATCAAGAAAACACTGCAAAAGATGGCCAATCCTAGCCGGAAGGATTGGAGCCGACTCCTTGAGGATGCTCTATGGGCACACAGAACTGCATACTGGACTCCATTGGGGATGTCTCCCTACCGGATTATTTTTGATAAAACGTGTTATCTCCCAGTTGAAATAGAGCACCGAGCCTACTGGACAGTCAAGCAGTGCAATCTGGCCTACGACCAAGCCAATAAGCAAAGGAAACTCCAGTTGCAAGAATTGGAAGAACTTCGCTTATAAGCATACGAGAACTCCCAAATCTACAAGAAAAAGGTCAAACAGTTTCATGATTGTTAGATTTTGAGGAAGTAGTTCCGAGTCGACCAAAAAGTGTTGCTATTCAATTCACGGTTAAAGCTCATTGTAGGTAAGCTCCATTCCAAATGGGATGGACCATTTGTTATTACTCATGTCTTTCCCTATGGTGCAGTGGAATTGAAGGATGAAAATACAAACAACACCTTCTAGGTCAACGGGTACTAGATCAAACTCTTCCATGAAGGTCTCGCACCAACAATGGCCGAAATGGAGAGTATTTCATTAATGGAACCGGCCCCGCCGGATGACTCACCCTGAGCAACCTTTGGAATCCCCTCTGTATTCATGCTATGCATTGAGGGCAATGCATCATTCAAGTGTGGGGGGAAGGCGTATCATCCAAGGCTCGCTTAATTTTGTCCTTTTAATTCCTGTGTCCATCTTTATTTATGTTTTTGTTACTTTTAGTTATAAGTCTGTTTCTATTTGATTTTTTTGCATTTTTTTTCATTTATGCTTTTAAGTTCATTGACTAGGTGTCATTTTCCCTTATTTCTCAAATAAAAGGTTTTTCAGCCAAGTCCGCACCGACCCTAGTTCCATCTCGGCCGGATTCGGACCGACTTCGGCCCTATTTCAATTCCTGTTTTCATTTCATTTTCGTTTGTTTTTCCTAATTGATTTCTGATTCCTGAAGTACTAGAGAAAATGCTTTAAAAAATGATTTAAATGGATTTCTTTCCGAAAAATGAAAAAGAAAAAGGTATGCATGACCCTGGAGGGAAGATCTTTTCAAACTTGACAAGGAGTGAAATTTCTGCATCTTTTGGCAATGAGTGATTGATAAATTGAAAAAGAGGAACCTTTAGTGATTGAGCAACCATTCGTGTGAGAATTTTCGAGCCTTGCATACATAATGACTTTACATCTTGTCATTCTTTCCTTTCTTGTGTGATATTTGCATTCATGATGACTAGTTACTCTAGATTTTGCCTTGACTCTCTGGATACATCTCATTTCGCATGCAGGAGTGATATGATCTAGGCCATATTTCTATTAAGCCTCGAGCCAAATGGACCTACCTTGAAAATTTTATCCCTTATTTACCCTTTTTGAGCCTGAATAACCATTTTCTTGTAGTTTTCTTGCAATTGGCAGAGAGCAAAACTCACTTTACCATCCTATATCCTACCTTTAACCCTGGCCACGTTATGAGCCGAAAACAAAGTCTTGTTGATCACGACTGCATGTGTTTTTGAAGGTTTGGAAGGAGAGGCCAGTCAAAGTTTGGTAGTGCCAGTCACATGAGATGTTTGAGTCAATATACAATCCCAAACACTTGAGAGATTGAGAGATTGGGAGAATATGCCCTAAGAGAGAGCTTAGTCACTTCTCGATTACTATTTAATGTTTGCAGGTTGCTTATTTGCTTTGGATGTGGAGAAAGTAACTCTCATGGACTGTTTGAAAATTTGGATTTTGGGATGATTGCATGCTTAATTTGTTTGTCAAACTTGAGAATGCAAAAGTGTAGGTGGGGGGGGGGGGGGAGGGGGTCTGATAAGTCATATTTTAAACACCTCACAAGGGCTTAAGATGGGTATTAGTAAGACTATTTAGTGATTAAGAGTCCTATCTTAGTTAAGATTCGAATTATGGGCCTAGAAATAGAAAAAATATAAATCTGTGCGAAAATGAGGATTTTAACTGATAAAAAGGTTGGACTTGTTTTGCAGGCCTGAAAGTTGAGAGCATCTCAGCCCAAAAGGAGCAACTAGGCCCAAAAGAAGCGGTCCTGGCCAGACCAGCCGTCTCAGCCCAAGTAGCACTCTCAGCCAAGACCGATATCAACGACAAAAATCACTCTAGCATACAAGGAACAACGCGTGATCATAGGAAGAGTAAATTAGGAAATATGTAATTCAGGTAACTCAACTAGAAATCTATTAGGATCAGGGAAATATGTAATTTGGGTAACTCAGCTAGAAATCTGTTAGGATCAAGGAATTATCGATTTTGTAGGATTAGGTTTAGATTTAGCTGTAGCTGCCCTGCATGTTTATAAGGGCACATAAGGCACGAGTTTAGTATGTGGAATTTCAGCAGAATTTAGACCTAGTGTCGTCAGCAATTACAGCTCATCCTAACTAGCATGGTGGTACACGAAGCATCAATAAGGTGTCTCTCTCGATCGAGGAGGTGTAAGACCAAGAATTGGGAAGTTGGAAGCTGTCGGAGGTGATCGCTCGGTATAGCCGATGTACTTCGGTAGGCAGAAACCTCAATGTCTGACCACCAATGGTGAACCATCGCCATCCTTCCAAGGCGATCATCGTGGAAGGCGGATTCTTTGGAATCTCTAAATTCTCACCTTGTATTCAATGCTATTTTCAATAACACAACTGGTTTGCAATTCTATTCTTTGATTTTAATCCTTGCGCTTTAATTTGCTATTTCTTTGTCGCGATTGCACATTGTGAAGAGTGGATCACGTTAGACTAGGACCGATTGAAACTAGTTTAATAACCTTGTTAGGTAAGAGAACCTAAAATCAACCAAGTGCATACTCTTTGCCAATTGATGAGGTAGCGATTGTGTAAATCCTCGGTATGGTAAGGGATAAACGTTCGACGATTGTCGTAAGAGTTTCAGGGTTGATTCAGAGTATAATCTTAGGTAAGGAATTAAGGACCGACTATGTGTTGAATTCTGATTTGATACAATAGTTAGCTTAGCATAGTTTAATTTACTTTTAGTCCTTAGTTATTTCTCTGCACTCAAACGCAAAAGCCCCCCTTTATTTACTACATTTTAGTCTGAGACCGCGTTAGTCTGACTCTGTCGCATCTGTTCGAGTCTACGCTTAGCTGAGACCGTGTCGGATTCATCTCTATCGAGACCAGATCAGAATAGTCTTTGCCGAGAGCAAATCGACATTCTACACTTGGCATTTTCTACATTAACTTTAGTTTTCACATCTAGCCATATTAGAACACATTGTGTCCTTGAGAGAATCGACCTAGGGTTAGCTATACTATAGTTAGCTTTAGCTTATTTGATAAACGGAACACGACTAAAAACGAGTTATCAGATCGCTCGGTCTATAAATCTCCATGGAGTAGTTGTATATTTACATGTAATTTTGTTGAATATAGATTGTTAATAATAGTTGTTTTGTTGTATGAGTTGAAGCTTTTTGATGCTTTGTGAAATATATAACTGTTGTGATTGCACATGAATTTATTTTTCTCCTTATAGACCTAAGGTCTTCTCTATAGTAGCTTACCTTTATGTTTGTATGTTGTATTTGTGTGTGCGATTGCAATGACCACAACTAGTGTGTTCATGGGAGCAAATGTTGAGACGTTAGAGAGGATCAATGTTCCTTGGCATTTTGTTGATCAAGGTCCACTTGAGGTCTTTCTACATTCTATTTTGGGACACGATAGTGGACCTAGAAGGAGTGTGGAGGATCAACCATAACCTTTAGCGACTCTCAAACCGAGGAGAGGTGAGCGTGGAGCATGTAAGGTAAGGAGTCTAGGTGTTCTCCATCACGTTCTACATCAATATAAAGATGTTCTTATCTATCCCTACCATGTGGGTCCAACCCATCAGGATGATAAGGTTGGTGCTAGCTAGAAACTAGCATCAAAATTGTGATTCTCCAACTCCCACCTACGTCACTTTTGAAGGACCAAGAGAGATGTTGAAGCTTCTACACCAACACCATTGTCACCTCAATGACATGTTTGTTTGTTCTCCTTTTGTAAAGGCTAGCTCGAGTTGTATAAGGTGTTTTGTGTATTCCCCTTCCCTTGAGTTGTATCTTTTACCTTGGGCACATGTTTAGTTGTCAACTTCATATATGTCATGTTGATGTAAGTGCCATAAGACACAGTATGTTGTAATAACTATACATACTTTTTAATTTTATTTCATGATGCATGCCTCTTTTAAGTTGGACGAGTAATGTAGTATTTATATTCGCAACTATTACAAATCACAATAAAGAAAAAATAAGTTGTTATTTTCATAATTAAATTAATTAAAAATCTTATTAAAATTAACCTTTCAGGTGTAGTTGTTTAATTGTGTTAGCCTCTAGGTTGTTACACCTCACGTAAAAATACATTTAGTAAAATAAATGAAATAGTATCTTTCAAGATTCAAGAAGGATAATGTTGACAATTAAAATTTTAAAATTTCCCTCCATTTTTTTAGCAACCGGTTTGGCTAACATTGTGGGAGGCAAATGAGGGCTTCCTATTAAAATTTTTGGTTATATTTATGGTGTAAGACATTGGGTTTTTACTGTATAAATTGGTTTAGTTAGACTTGTAAAAAAAATTGAATTAGCCAAAATAATGATGTTAATGACATAGTTAATGTGTTAATATCTTAAATGGACATTAAAAAAATAATAATAGACTCCGGCAATTTTTCTTACTAAATTTTTTTTCTTGGGATATATGTATTTGATACTAGATTAAAATAACAATGTCTAACTTTTCAAAAGGTTAATAACGACTATTTATATTTAATTTCATAAATATTTAATTGTTTGGTGGATTTCACAATGTAATTTTATATTATTAGGTTCATAACAGTCTATGTTTCGATTGAATTTCTCATTGAAATTTTACACTATTAGTTAAATTTTATAAATAAATTTAGATTTTATTTTATAATTTTAATCAATCAAATTAATTCACATATTAAAAAAATTGGGCGTGTCAAAATAATTTGTGCAGAAAATCACATTAATTTACATAATAAAAAAATTGAGTGTGTCAAAATGATTTTCCTCATAGAGGAAAGTTTTTCCACCTCTTTTGAAGAGAGACTATGTAATTTTTATTACTCGGGAGCTTTTTTTTCCTTTTATTTATTTTATTTTAATTTAATATATTATTCTTTAATTTTTATATTAATTTCATCTACAGGTTTTTTTAAAAAAAATTTAATTCAAGATTTCATAACTAAAACCACAAAAGAGAGGTATTTTAGAATACATATTCTAGAACAACCAGACAAACTCTCTCTGCCAGTTTTGAACCGCCGAAGTTAGTGCTTACATTCATACTGAAAGCAAAGCAAGTCCCTCTGGAAATCAGCAGCAGTTTGTTCAACAATTTTTAATTTAATGTTTAAACGGGCAGCATGTTGAAGTGGTTTTATTCTCAGGAGTTTCAGGAATCACCTTTCAGTTATTCACAATCCTTTTACATTGAAGAAGATAAACCATCCTTCAATATTTCCTTCTATTGTGATCAAGGTAAGCCTCTATTCCTTTTACCTTCTTGCTCTTACTTGTCATTCTCTCCCTCCTTAACCCCATTTTTTCTTTTCCCTCTTTGTTTCTGATTTTCAGGATAAAGTTTGTACCTTTGGAATCATTGGATACTTTTGGACATGGAAAAGAGTATATACACTTTTCTTACTGTGCACCGTTGGGAGTCACTGAACTGTATGAAATATAGGTTGTCTTCCCTTAGGCCTGTCCATGGAAGGTTGGCTTTGAATTTTCTCAATTGGGTCATAAAGCAACCCAATTTGGAGTTCAATCATGTTACTCATATTATCTGCACTACTACCCACATACTTGTTAGAGCTAGAATGTACAACTTTGCCAAAACAACATTGAAGCATTTGTTGCAACTGCCCATTGGTTTGAACTCTGTTTTTGGTGCTTTGATGGAGACATACCCCATTTGCAACTCAAACCCGGCTGTTTTTGACCTCTTGATTAGGGTTTGTTTGAGGGACAAGATGGTTGGAGATGCTGTACAGACTTTCTACTTGATGGGGTTCCGGGGACTGAAGCCGTCTGTATATACTTGTAACATGGTGTTAGGTTCCCTTGTGAAGGAGCAGAAAGTAGAGCTGTTTTGGCCCTTTTTCAAAGGAATGCTTGCCAAGGGGATTTGTCCCAATGTTGCTACATTCAACATACTGTTGAATGCTTTGTGCGAACAAGGGAAGTTTAAAAATGCTGGTTCTCTCTTGGGAAAAATGGAAGAAAGTGGTGTTTATCCAACTGCAGTCACTTACAATACTTTGCTTAATTGGTATTGCAAGAAAGGAAGGTACAAAGCAGCATCTGAGCTGATTGATTCCATGTCATCTAAGGGTATAGCGGCAGATGTTTGTACATATAATGTGTTGATAGATAATTTGTGCAGGGAAAGCAGGAGTGCAAAAGGTTATTTATTATTGAAAAGGATGAGAAAGAATATGGTGTATCCTACTGCAATTACTTATAATACCCTTATTAATGGATTTGTTAAGGAGGGGAAGATTGGAGTTGCCACAAAAGTTTTTGATGAGATGTCATCATTTAACTTGTTACCCAACAGTATCACTTACAATACTTTGATTGCTGGGCACTGTAGGACGGGCAATATTGGGGAGGCATTGAGAGTAATGGATGTTATGGTATCACATGGTTTGAGACCTAATGAAGTAACATATGGGGCTCTTTTGAATGGGCTATCCAAGCATGCTGAATTTGGAATTGTTTCCAGTATTCTTGAGAGAATGAGGATGGATGGGGTGAGAGTTGGCCATATTAGTTATACTGCAATGATTGATGGATTGTGTAAGAATGGCATGCTTGAAGAAGCTGTGCAGTTGCTGGATGATATGTTAAAAGTTTCTGTCAAACCTGATGTTGTTACATTTTCAGTGCTCATAAATGGATTTTTCAGGGTGGGGAAGATAAATAATGCAAAGGAGATCATGTGTAAGATGTATAAGACTGGACTTGTGCCAAATAGCATTTTGTATTCAACATTAATATACAATTATTGCAAAATGGGATACTTAAAAGAGGCATTAAATGCCTATGCAATTATGAATCATAGTGGTCATGCCACTGATGACTTTACATGTAATGTGCTGGTTGCCACTTTTTGTAGATGCAGGAGACTTGAAGAGGCTGAGTATTTTATGGATCACATGAGCAGGATGGGTCTTGATCCTAACTCCGTTACTTTTGATTGCATCATAAATACTTATGGGAATTCTGGTGATGTATTAAAAGCATTTTCTATGTTTGATAAAATGAATAGTTTAGGCCATTTCCCTAGTCAATTTGTGTATGGGGGTCTATTAAAAGGACTTTGCATCGGTGGACATATTAATGAAGCCCGGAAATTTTTCCATAGACTTAGTCGCATTCCTAATGCTGTTGATAATGTTATCTTCAATACAGTACTTACTTCTACATGTAAATCAGGAAATTTATCTGATGCAGTTGCCCTTATTAATGAGATGGTTACAAATGATTTTCTTCCTGACAATTTTACCTACACTAATCTTATTGCGGGGCTATGCAAGAAGGGTAAAATAGTTGCTGCACTCCTTTTGTCAGGGAAGGCAATTGAAAAAGGATTATTATCTCCAAATCCTGCCGTGTACACTAGTTTAATTGATGGTCTTCTTAAGGATGGACATTTAAGAGCAGGTTTGTATATTTTTGAAGAAATGCTGAACAAAGGTGTGGACCCTGATACTATAGCATTCAATGTAATTATAGATCAATACTCAAGGAAAGGGAAAATGTCAAAGGTCAATGATATTCTTTCAGCAATGAAGAGTAGAAATTTATGCTTCAATTTGACTACTTACAACATCCTGCTACATGGATATGCAAAGAGGCAAGCCATGCCAAGATGTTTTATGTTGTACAAAGACATGATCAGACATGGTTTTGTGCCAGATAAGTTTTCATGGCACTCTCTTATTCTTGGGTATTGTAAGTCCAAATCGTTTGATGTTGCTATTAAAATTTTAAGATGGATAACACTGGAAGGTTTTGTAACTGATTGTTTTACATTTAACATACTTATTACCAAGTTCTGTGAAAGGAATGAGATGAAAAAGGCCTTTGATCTGGTTAAACAAATGAATCAGTTTACAGTTATTCCTAATGTAGATACATACAATGCCCTTTTTAATGGACTCATTAGAACTAGTGATTTTGATAAAGCCTATTGTGTTTTACAAGCCTTGTTGGAAAGTGGTTCTGTTCCTACAAGTAAACAATATATCACTTTAATCAATGGCATGTGTAGAGTTGGAAACATAAAAGGAGCATGGAAGCTGCAAGATGAAATGAAAACACTTGGTGTCAGCTCCCACAATGTTGCTATGAGCGCTGTTGTTAGAGGGCTTGCACATTCAAGGAAGATTGAAAATGCTATTTGGGTTCTTGATTTGATGCTTGAGATGCAAATCGTTCCAACTGTTGCTACTTTCACTACTTTAATGCATGTCTATTGCAAAGAAGCCAATGTTGCAAAAGCCTTAGAATTGAGGAGCATAATGGAACATTATCATGTGAAGCTTGATGTTGTTGCATACAATGTTCTTATATCTGGCCTTTGTGCCAATGGTGATATTGAAGCTGCTTTTAAACTTTATGAAGAGATGAAACAAAGAGACCTTTGGCCTAATACCTCTATATACATAGTTCTTATTGATTCTTTCTGTGCTGGAAATTATCATATTGAAAGTGAAAAACTTTTGAGGGACTTACAAGCCAGAGAACTGGTTTCTTTAAATTCATACGGAGGAATCAAAAGATTGAATGAGTTATTGATAATTGCTAGGAAAGAATTAATTCACTTGAGGTACAAAATAAGAAGAAAGTATGGTTGATCACATTATGCTTTTTCTTTGTCCAGAATGTGAGTTGGCAGATGAGGCTGAGTCAACTGTTCTGTTATTCATCCAGATGTTATTTTGCTGATATGGTTTGTATTACATTCGTCCAGTTCATTCTTTTGGTTTCTTGCACACTTGGTTCTTATTTTTTAGTATACTTTTTAATTCATCCTTTCTGAACTTTTTTTTGGTTACTCAGCTTCAGGTTGTACTTCATATGAACAAATTCCCTCTTCTCAGAATAAGGTTGTAGACAGTGTTAAGAGAAGACATATTTACAAGGCTTTTAGCATTGCTCAGATTCTTTTTTTCCCTTCTGAACTAAATAATGTTGCATGATTAGTATGCTATATGATCTTGAAAATAGCATTTTTTTACTCAACAAAAAGCTGTTTGCATTAATATAATTAGGGATGTTAATTATCAGCTGTGTCTGTCAATTCTCATGAAAATTATATTGGCTGATATTCAAATCTGAAAATTTTGCAGGTCTGTCTTTTTACTGGGTCAGTTCAATTTGCCGAGATTTGTTCCCTCTGTTAAGAACAGTGAGGAAAAAGCAATGCAGCTTTCCTCTTGGTTAAAAACCTTTGGGAGACACCCACACCAGAAATCTTTGTATGCCCTGGGCTTTTGTTCAAAGTTCCAGTTAACACTGGATGATACTTTCCTTTCTTGGCTTGGATGCATATAACAAGACCAATAAACCTTGTAAAAAAGCAGTCCTTCGTCTTAAGGTAAGCATTCATCTTTATCTTGCAAGTTTTTAAGTGTCTAGTGATGATTTCATTCTTGATGATTTTTAGTATTTACTGCTACTATACTATTCTAGAGTTCAATGGCAATGGTGTTGGATGTGGAGTACACCTGTTAAATGGACCATTCCATTTTTACTATTATGCACTTTTCATCTTTCATTGAAAACACTTAGGGTGTATTTATTGTGAATTTCCATATTTGGGTATACAGTTCCCATCCAAAAAGACTTTTGCAATTTTCAGTTGGTAAAAAATTCTACATTAGCTACCCTGATAGGGTCCCTAGTTTAAACTCTGATATAGGAAAGAAAAAGAATTTAGCATGCTGGACCTGCAGTGGAAAGAGCCCATAATTTAGAAAGTGTAGACTAAAACGAAATTGTAAGGGTCCTAAGTTAGTTAGCGGGAAGAGGTGGCAGGTTGTTAGCATTTGAGGGAATGGGTCACGTGAGCAAGGGGGGTTATGTAGTTTGAGCATGCATTAAAGAAGGGGAGGAGGTTCATTTTGGTTGATAGGCCTTTTGGTTGGGAAGAGAAAGTATTTTTTTAAAGGAGATTTTGCTCTGGGAGAGGGATTGATTCCTCTGTTGTATCTGCTAATTGAGCTTGTTTATGGATTCAATAAAGCCCTCATTTCAGTTCTAATTTCTGGTTTCCTAACATACCCACAAGTATGTGGATGTTAATCTGAATCACATTAACTATCTACCTTTTCTTGCTTTGTGCTAACTTTTTTTAACATGAATTGAACATATTTTTCTTTACTAATACAAAATTTATTGTTGTGTGGTTGTAGTTTTCAGGCCATGATCTATATCAATGGAGGCATTTTATCATGGTCTTTTTGTTGACAAGGCTTGTAATTACTGGGATGTACTATTTCCAATGGCAATTGATCTTGCTTCTGTGACTACCACCAGTGACTCTTCTGGTCCCTGGTGGTTCTTATTTCTCTGTGCATTATACTTAACCCAAGCCATTTGAAAGAATTCAAAATCGATGTAATAAAGTATCAACCTCTACTTCCTGGTTTGCCTTCAAAAGTTTCTTTTCATACAGGAAGAACATTGATATTTAGAGAACCGAAGCTCCTAAGTTGAAATGGTGCAACCATACAAATCCTATTGTGTCTGCCTCAGGGATTAATGGATTATTGGTAAGTTGTCTCCTTGTTTGAAACATTTATAGGGAATGATTCTAGACTCTCGACAAAAAAGGATATGAGTCAGTGACTGAACTTTGCATAACTATTCTTTGGGATAGTCAAGAAGAGAGGAAACTGTCAAATATTTTCTTTTTGACATTTCAAATGCTTGTTTTTCTACTATCATTAGATGGAAAGGATTTGGTCAACTTTGGGATGTGTGACTTTACGAAGCAGGTGTAAAAGGGTACGATGGTAGAATTAAGCCTTATTTGGATAAAGTTCTCGATAAACACTTATAGGTAAAAAAAATAATAAGGTAAAATGAATTGAACTTCTCTCGTAAACTTAAATCAACTTATGCACTTTAGTTTTTGAAGAAGTTAATTAAGAGGACTTCTACAAAAGTTAAGTACATAAGTTGATCAAGCATTTGGTTAAAAGAGGACTTCTAATCTTGCACTGTAAGTTGTTCAAGCATTTGGTTCTTAATGCTGCTGTAATGTTAACCAACATATCTTTTATGTATATCTTGTAGATTATTGGCCCTATCAGTGTTAGAGTTGATTCAAGAATTACTGTTGATCTGGAGAACTCTGACTGGCTTACACATGCAAAGGAACTGGAATGTGCATAGCAAATTATTTGGTTTGGTAAAAGCAGTTGCTTGGTTTTGCCTCGAGTGGCAAGATGGCAGAACTTCGTTTCTATGAGACATAGCCCTTAGCCAACAGGTACTGTAGAAATCTCAACTGTCCTTAAGTTGCAACTTGGTAACTGGTCCATTAGTTTTTATGCTGCCCCATGGCTTTTCTATAGATTCGTGCTTCTCAATTTCTATGCTAATAGTTCTCTTATTATTCTATATTGGAATTGTAGTTGTGCTAATGGAAATAAGCGAAATGGAAAAAGAAAACTATCTAGTATCACTAAATACACATGACCGATATTTCAATGAAAATTTCTTTGCAAAATTAGTGTGAAACTCCTTTATTCCTAATTTTGTTTAGTATCAAATTCACCTAAAAATGTGATATCAATACGAGAACAATTGTCTTCACATTCATGTTATATATTTTTCAACTTTTCAATCTCATTTCTAATTTCTAATATGCAATAAAGATGAAATACCATTTATTTTTAAAGAAAATAAAAATTATAAATAATCTTAAGCTTTTTAAATAATAATTTACAATTATCATTACTATTTTTTTAATCAATTATTATTCACAAAACACAAGTTGCAAGAAAAATTACAATAAACCGAACATGTGTCTTCAACTTCTGTGTATTGCACACAATACAGCATGTTCAGTTGAGTATGATGTCAGCTCGCAATGCATTTGGCTAAAAACTCCAAAGTCTAACAATGAATGAGAGGAAGAAAGCATTCGAGATCAACAACTTTAGTTGCTTTATTGTTAGTTGTAATCATATTTTGTGTGGCAGCCTGTGGCCACATGAGTCAGATGTGAAAAATAACTGGTGCTGTGATTGTTCTGCAGGAGAAATTGAGAAAGTGCAATGCATTTGTTTTCCAGATATAGGAGTAATCCAAGTTAATACATTATGGTATGTATTTCTGTTTAGTATCTATGTATCATTTAATGAATTTCTGCGACAATGAATTGGTTCTAAACAAGTTACTTCACATTGGTAGGTGAAACACAAATCGTGTTATCCTGGGGCTGAGAGGAACATGATTTCTTCATGTGCAAGTGAAGCATTCCAAGTGTTTATGTACTCCATGTTTGCCCCATGATGCGGCTATTCTTTCAAATCATAAGGACTTAATGACGTCCAATAGTAAGGATAACGCAAGATGTAGCTGTGAGTGGTAGAAAATGCAAGGATTCCACCCTCATGCATATTTATTGATAGAGCATGAAACTACTAATCATGTTTTGCAGAAGAGATAGCTGAAGGAAAAAGGAAATCTATTTATATCTGTTTGCAAAATCTACAGCGTGAGGTATTTGAGCAGCAATATGAAATTTTCTTCATAACAATTAGCTTCTCCTTGATTTACTTATTTTTTTTTATTTAGCTTATCTCAACATGTTTCATTTCTTTTAAACTATCTTAATTGTTTGAGTTACTATTTGAATTAGTTGAGTTTTTAATTGTTTAAGTCATCTTAATTATTAAAATTACTATATTTAAATTGTTTCACATTCGAATCTAACTTCATAGCCAAGAACAAGTATCAAAAGAAAAGATAAACGAGTATTTTGGCCTATCTTTATCAATCATCACTCTTACAAATCTTAAATCTTTACTCATCAATGATCATAATTAATTTTCAAAATATATTAGATTAAAGGTTCATCAATTACAAATAGGCATATATTAGATTAAATGTTCATCAATTACAAATAGGCATAAATATATTTTATCTTTATAAAATATGCGAGTTTTGATTTTGATGGTATCAAATTTTAGTCTTTATTGTTGAACGACATTTGTTAATTGCATACTAGTGTATTTAATGACAGGTTAAATAACCATATCATGTGACACTCACTAATGACATTTTTAATTTATTTTAAATCTCTAAAATGAATGTTAGACCAAAAATAGTAATTTTGAATTTTGGAGGGATGAAAATCAAAGAAAAATATTTTACAAGGATCATAAACAAAAATCAACTTATTTTTGGAGATTAAAAATAATGATTTTAAATTTTATAGAGATGAAAAATAATTTTTTTATAAGAAAAAAAATCAAAAGTTACTTATTTTATAAAGACTAAAATCATATTTAAGCTTTACAAATATAATAATTGATCATATATTTTATTATAAAAATTATATTTACTATGTAGACATAATTATTTTAACAAAATATCATATAAAATTGATCAATTTATTCTTTTTACAATACAAAATACATAAAAAATATCAACTAGTGCATGATTGTTTTACCTTAATTTTTAGTATTAAAATTGAGTTTTAGATAAATAATTGTATTAAATATTTAAAGAGAAAATTTTATTTTAGTTTTACTTGATTCGAGCAAAATTCTCTTGTAAAAAATTTGTGCTCCAAAACAAAATGATACATAAAAATAAAATATAATTAAATAAATGTGGTTTAAAATAATTTAATTTATCTATCTGGACAATGTGGTTTCGAATCTTGTTCTCGTTAAAATTACATGGTGCATGCGGCCAGTGGAATGGCAGAAAAGATACTCCTACAGATTTGGAGATACCAAAAAAAAAAAAAAAGGAAAGTAATGAGAGTTAATATGTGATGCCAGAGGACAATTCTCAAACTATTTGGTTAAAATATTTCCTATTGGTGACAACTGACGTTTTCCGATTGAGAACTACACCATCAGATGATAGCAACCATCTTAGAATTCTTCACAGGCCATGCTATTTCCCTAAAGAATACCATCTTAATGTTTAACTATTAATGATAACGAATCAAATTAATATTTAATTACTATAGAAAAAAGTTTATCATATTAAAATTATGATTATTAAGTCTAATTTAATACTATAAAATAACTAATAAGGTGAACTTTACTTGCATACTCTTCCCAGACAATCTCACTGTAGGTAGGATCTCGAACAGTTTATCCCAAAACTTTGCTCTTAAGATTGCTTAACTTGACTTGAAAACTTATCAAATCATAATAAATCATAGTAGTCAGGGTTCATTCAAAGTTTATTTGTGTTCATCTCAATCAAAAGCTCAAGAATCAAGATTATCATATCAGTATTTCCAGAGAAAACAAAATATCTTTATTTCATTCATAATATATATATATATATATATCGGAAAGTAGAGTTGATTAACAACTTTTCTTCTTTCCTCCTTTCACCCCGTTGTCGCATGAAAAAGCTGCAATAACAAGAAAAAGAAACAGAAACTCAACTACTTCTGCATCTTCTGAAGTAGAGAAAAGATTGCTTCAAGCTTTTGAAGAACTTCTGCCTTGAAGTTCTCATGGTCTTGCTGCAAATCCCTCAAACAAGCATACACTAGCTCCAGTGAGATTGCATTGGTAACAGGGTGCTCATATTCTAGATAAAGAGGCTCCTTCTGAGATTCAGAAGTAATTTCTTCATCCAGATAAAGTGGAACAGTGTGAGATGAGGAGGGAGGGGAAATGATTTCAGTATGCTCAGAATTTTGAGGAGAAGATGCAAACTGATGATTGAATAAAACTGTTTTAAGTTGAATAGGAGAAGTAGGGGCACAAAGATGTTGAGGAGAAGAAGAAGGAGGTCCTTCAACAGTGTCTGCTTCTGGTTCCATGATAGGATTGATAGGCTCTGGGGTCAAGGGTTCCACATTCTGCTCATCTCCTCCTGCAGTGTATCTCAAGAGTTTGCTCTTCACCACTTGTTATGAATGCTTTATTGAAAGAGGATAAAACAGCTTTTTTATGAAAGCTAATCCTTGTATAATTTGAACAATCTTCTCCTGTCATAGAACCTGTTCCACATGGGACAGTCCGATTGAATGGCTTGCACTTCCAAATGAGAACAATGAGTTGACACATGATTGCAGCAAAATGATAACATTCATAAATACCTTCAGCAATAGAGTAACACATTACAACAGTCGGTTATCTAGTGATCAAATGTTTACAAGTTTTGGTTATATTCAATGAATTTCTCAATTTTAGTATACATGAAGAATATTATAGCTAAATTCCTGAAAAAATTCTGAGGAGTACGCGTTAAGTAAAAAAAGAAGTTTGATGTGTTACTTAAATCAAAACGTTCTTTCACCTAATGAAATAATCTTCGGAAATTCCACTACACACCTAATCAAAGCTTACTGTCCTCACCATAGCCACATATGTTCATCAAATTAAAAACCCATAATGATTTTTTCAATTTAATGTCTTTAATTAATGGTTTATATATAGAACTCCTAGGCATTTCAATCAATCATTGCTCCACTACAGTATGGATGTTACTTCGGAAATTTAGAATCCAAGTAGTCATATGATGAAATTTTTGCCCTTGACCACACAAGGTTCTATCATGCCTATTCGCATGCAAATGAGGTTGACAGTTATATGAAGAAATCTCATACATCCTCACTAAACATGTCCTTCCAATTTCAAACTACCTCCTATTTGTTGGTGACAGCCAAAAGCTCTAGGAATCCACTTTGGTTATAGACTACCTTCTTGCATCCAAAGCATGGGAACACGTCTATTTGAACACACAACAACCTAGTTCTATCATATTCACAACATGCAATTACACAAGTAAGATAGTTCAATCAAACCAGTTACATCATGCAGAATTAATTGATAGCGTCCATACACATGCATCAGCACACCACACAGTCCATAAGAGTGAACAATAACATGCAAAGACTTATAATAAATGTTAGATGAAATTCCATCTGCATAACACATAGGATTTGTAGAAACAAATGCCATGACATCCTTAAGAGGTATAAATTCTTTTGGATGATGAAACCCAAAAGTTTCCTTAACATGACATCCAAATTCTTTCATAGCCTTTATCAAGCCTGCAAATAGATAAGACTCATAATGTAAATTAGAATCAAAAGAAGTTAGTGACCAAGGATTCTTCCTCAACAACAAAATTCTCTTAATTCCTCTTACTCCTAAACATACAATTCCTTTATTCTTTTCTATTCTTTTTCTTTTGGATGCTCAATCAAGTCACTCACTTTTTTTAGTTTGGAATGTCATAATGAAAGGTTCTCCCTAATAACCTACCTTATCAAGGTCCACAAATATAAATCTTAATTCATCAATTTGTACACCACTATTACTATTAAGCCACTTATATTTAAAAATAGGCATTATAAGTTTAGTGTAGTTGACCTTCCAAATATCTTTAATAACTCCAAAGTAACATATGAATGCTATAATAGGGTTTTTATCCTTTGAACTAGAGAAGTGCATAGACTCCATCATGACTATAACCCCACTAGTTATGACGAACTCTTGTCATTTTGTGACTATGTATGGAAGGAAAACTTATTAATATCATATCCACTCCAACATACGACATCAAAGTTAAGCCTATTTCCAACCATTTTAATGTATTAGAAGCATTATCATCATTCAAAAAATTTTTTGTAAATCATTGTAAGAAAGTCTTGTTATGCTTATTCAACAACCACTTTTCATTCATTTGTAGGTTATTTTATTTTATAATGACTTTAAGTTTGTACCTCATCAATGTTATTTAATATATACAAATATGCTTCAATAATTTCCTCTCGTTCCATGCTATTAATAACTATACCTCGAGCTAAGACTTAGAAAGCCTTATAGATTCCACTTCTGACATGTAGTTTAAATAAAAATCAAAAGTTTCTTCTACAATTTACCTTCTAACTATTAAACTTAGAGAAAATTCGGCTAAAAAATATATGTCCTCTTGTTAGAGAGTTCTTATATAAATACTATTTAATTACAAGATATCAAGTTGATTTTTAGCCTAGTAAATTAGCTTAATTGTCAACCCACTAAATTAGCTAAACTATCATATATACATTTATGTGATAATTAATCATAATTAAAAGAATAATAATTACAAGATATCAAGCTGATTTTCAGCCACTAAATTAGTTAAACTATTAACCTAATAAATTAGCTAAATTACCATATATACATTTATGTGAGAGTTAATCATAATAAGAGAATAATAATATAAATAAATGCAATTATCCCTCAAATTGATGTCGATAAATCGACAAGCATCAATTTGCTGAGTAGAAAATTGTGTCACTAACATGTCAAATTTTTAGTGAAAATATCAGCTATTTGAATAGCTATTGAGACATGTGGTAGACTAATGACTCTACGATCATATGCTTCTCAGATCAAGTAACAATCAACTTCAATGTGTTTTGTTCATTAATGATAAACTAGATTTACTGTAATCTGTATAGCACCAGTGTTAATAGTATGCAGTAGAGTTAGTTGTGCTTAAGGGAATCCAAGCTCTGTAAGAAGACCACAAAGCCATATTATTTCAGAACATGTAGCAGACATTGCAAGATATTCTGCTTTAGTGGATGACTTTGAGATTAAATCTTATTTCTTACATTTCCATGAAATAAGAGCATTCCCTAGGAACATACACCAGCTAGTAGTAGTTTTCCTTGTGTCTTGACAACCAACCCAATTAGCATCATTATATGCTTGAAGATTTAGAAATGAATCAATAGGAAAAAAAATAACCATGCTTTGAGGAGCCAAGGAGATATCTAATGATTTGTTGTACCGCTGAAAAATGGAAATGTAATGGAGATTGCATGAACTTGCTAATAATGTGTACAACAAAAAAAATATCTGAGTGAGTGATAGTTACATAAATGAGACTACCAACTAGCTTGTGATATAGAGTAAGATCATCAAGAATGTCACCTTCCTCTCATCTATATTTAACATTAACTTCTAGGGGAGTTCAATAGGGATGGAATTTGTGAGTCCAATTAGCTGGACCAAATCTTGAATGTACTTTTGTTGGATTTAAAAAAGTCCTTCAGGATGATAGTGCACCTCTAAACCCAATAAGTAAATTAGATGACCTAACTCTTTCATGTGAAAAGTGGAATGCAACATGTTTTTGAGTATAGAAATTGATTCTTGATCAGAACTAGTCACCACAATGTCATCTACATAAACAAGAAGCACCACAATGCCTTTATGAGTTCTTTAGAGGAAAAGAGATGGATCATACTGACTTTAAGTGAATGAAAAACCAAGTATTGTGGAGTGAAACTTTTCAAACAATGATCTTGGGGCCTATTTTAATCTATATAAAGAGCGTTTTAGTTTACAAATAGTATTAGGGGAAGGTGTGTGTATACCATAGGGAAGTTTGATGTAAACTTTGTCCATGAGGTCACCATGGAGGAATGTGTTTTTAACATCCATTTGATGTAGTGGCCAAAATTGTGATGCAACCAGAGCAAGAACAATGTGCACAGTGGTCATTTTGGAAACTAGAGCAAAAGTCTCATCATAGTCTAGTACATATTCTTGCTTATTTTCAAGCACAACCAGCCGAGCCTTGTAACAATCTATGGATCCATCCGAACGAAACTTTATAGAGAACACAAACTTGTTGCTTAAAGGTTTAATGGATAGAGGACATGACACTGTATCCCAAGTCTGATTTTCATCTAATGGGAGAATTTCAATTTCAATAGATTTCTATTAGCATTCATTCTCTATGGCATGTTTATAAGAAGAAGGAATAGGAATAGATGACAATGTTGCTATCAAGGAACTTATGTACCTTTCTAAGGGCTTACGAATGTGTGAACTACAACGTAGAGTAGCTAATTTAGGTTCTTGTATTGGAGCAATAGCCAAGGAATTATCTTAATGGGGCCTGGTGAAGAGTTAGAAAATAATGGCAAAACATAAATTGGAGAATGGAGAGAGTTATACTATGTTGCAAAAAAAAGGTATGTTCTTGGAAGATAATATTTCTAGGCTCTGATACCATGTTAAACTTAGAGAGAATTAGGCCCAAAACTATATGTCCTCTTGTGGGAGAGTTCTCATATAAATACCATTTAATTACAAGATATCAAGTTGATTTTCAGCCCATTAAATTAGCTAAACTACTATATATACATTTACGTGACAGTTAATACTAATTAAGAGAATAATAATTACAAGATATCAAGTTTATTTTCAACCCACTAAATTAGCTAAACTATCAGCCCACTAAATTAGTTAAACTTCCATATATACATTTACATGACAATTAATCATAATTAAGAGAATAATATTTACAAATAATTGTAATTATGTTGACATTAACAATGGATGCTTCAAGACAACGTGAATTCTTTGCATACCCTTTCAAGATTTTCATATATAACTCTATTAGGTAAATTCATCGTAAGAAAATGAGGCCAAACAATCTAGTGCTTGATTTAGCATGATTGTGTTCTAGTATGCATGGGTGTGCTCCCTTCTTGCATGGTTGTGCTTGATTTTCGAAGCAAATTCTTCAATTTCAAGCATGGTTGCCTTTGACATATGTGCAGGAAACAACATGATCCTTAACAAAGGTAGTGGATTTGTCTTTCCTAGGAGTGAAACTTCAAGGTTATGCTTCCTTCTCATAATTAAGCCTTCTCTTCCTATACTGTGTCAAACTAAGAGAAAAAGGTTAAAATTTGAACAACTATATAAGAAAAAAATAAGAAACACCTCCATAAAAGTCTCTCAACAACATGCAAATTATTAATTTATCACATATCACATTATTCTTCAATGTATCTTTAAAGGAACAATTTCAATTAATGACATGGAGGTAGAGCGGAGGCCATACCATAAAAATTATAGTTGTGCATTGCAAAACTTGAAAGACATTTGCTATAATATTGGTCAAGAGCATATATATGTCTCATTTCCAAAGAAAATATCACAAATTAAGTGCTTTATTCATTTAACAGATTTCAAGTTCTCTTCCCAATCTTCTTTTGTCAAATGTTAGACAGTGACAAAGAATAAGAATGCAAGAATGGCTTTAGTTTTGAGTATTTGTTTTGACACTTAAGTTTGCATAAATTTGAGTATCTTGTATAAGTTTTCCAAGTGTTCTCTTGTACAATGGTTGTAATGAGATTTAAATCTAAAAAATCTTATACAAACTTCCCAGCTCCTATCATTATGGTCCAAGGTGTTTATAACTCCATTTACTTTATCATTATTGTTAAAGGGGTTATTTATACTTTATGATTGGTGATAAGTTGGTTATCTACTAATTATGGTCATGATCCTAAGATTCTTGAAAATATATCCATTATTGATTATATAGTTAGAAAGTAATTTCTAGACTACATGTGTGAGCCTTTATAATGAGTGATTGGGCCCACTTAGTAGCTTAGCCTAATAGGTCATTATGGACCCAAAATAAGGTCTACAACTATATCAAGGACAAACAAATAGGTTGTATGGAGTTTAAAAATTTAGAAGTTTTAATATATCTTCTCTTATAATATTGTTATTTGTATAAGTGTTCTTAATTCTCAATAAGTTCACAATGGACCATACCACACTATTTACATGTTTTCCTACATATTAAACTTTTTTTATGATTTAGGGTTAATATTTTGGGTTAATATTTTGATATGATTTATGGAAATGTCATTTCTTAAAATGAATTTAAAAATAAAAATAAAACTACTACAACTAAATATACAATATATTTACAACAAATAGTTACAATTTAACCTTCTATGCAACATGTAACTTAAATGGAGAATGATCTAGCAAATATATATTTAAAGTCACTTCTTTATGTAAGAAGTAAACAAAAGTAACAATGTTGATGAAAATGCCTTAAAAATCTTGACAATTATAATTGTGGTATTAATTGAAGTTTAGATAACAAGGACTAAATCTTAGTTTAAAAATTAAAAATATATAGGAATAAGGTTTTTAATTTTAGCATCCTCCAATTAATAATTAATAGGTTTAATTATAATTTTAGTTTCTCTAGTATAATATTCATATGATTTTGATTTTTGTATTTTAATTATTTGGTTTTATTCCATACATTTTAAAAAATGATAATTTTAATCTAACCATTACCCTAACATTATTTTTAAAGAAAATTTCAAGTTCATTGTTGAAGATGGTTAAATAAGGTATTACATGAACATATGACTCCATATAAACAACTGGTGTGACAAAATGGGTCAAGTTCAAAGAATCTAATAGTTCTAATTGGAGATTGTTATTTTCACATTTCTTTTGTTAAGTTCACCTCTTTTTATTTTTAAATTATGAAAATACTAAACAATCATCCTTTATTTAAACCTGCACCCTTTTTATTTTTCTCTTTCCCTCTTTCCTTCTGTTTCTATTTTCACAATGCAATATTTTCTTTCTCTTCCCCCCTCCCCCCCCCCCCCTTCTTTTTGCACCCTTTTTCACACCCAACCTTTATCAATGTCGCCCTCATGTTTTCGTCCCCAATCTACCTTCTTCTTTTCTCCCCTTTCACATTTTGCTAGCATCCCTTAGGTGAGTCCTTATCCTTTAGTTTTGTTATATTTTACACCTATAAATGCAACATAAACATGTTTTTGTTGTGTATCAAGGTCAAATGCACAATAGATACATGTTTTTGTTGCATATCAAGGTTAGATACACATGTTTTTGTTGTGCATTAGGGTCAAATGCACAATGCAAACATCATTGTGCATCCAAACTAGTTTTATTCTTTGCCAATAAATGGTTTAAGAATTATTATGGTTGACCTTTCATGTATAATATGTTGTTGTATGGTATTAAATGGTCGTATATGGTTGGGGAGTTCTTAGGCTAGAAGGTATGACATTGATGAGATAAATGTGTCTAAACCTGTGTGAGTACCATCCATTACTTAAGCTTGTAGACCAAGAATGCTTGATGCACAACTAGAAATTAAGGCAAAGGTGACAATGCTTGCTGACGCACCTCTAGAGCCAATTGTTGCTCCAAGACTAGTTGAGTCGTGAGCTATTAGCATCCTACCTAGAAAGTCCTACTAACTTGTTTGCGTTGAGGTCCTATATGGACCATATTGATTTATACTTGTAGGAAGGAGTGGCTCGCAAGAAGTTGAAGATGATTAATCATAGGGACAAAATCTTACTCTTGCCTCAAGACCTGCAAGTGAGGAAGTATGTGATGGGATCAAAGCTAACCTATCCTATAGAGATTTGTTCCATAACAAATACAAGATGTGTGTTTTTGTTGAGCAATGGCATAAGGATATCAACTTCTTCCATTTTCTAGTAAGGGAGATGATCATCACTTTAGATTATATGTCATCTCTCCTACATTTACCTATCAGTGGTACTCTATGTCACCATGAAGAGTTGTCTTGTGACGAGGTGATAGGTATCTTAATGAGTAAGTTATGAGTTAGTCACTACGAGACCTGATTCACGATCAATAAAGGACCACAAGTGAAATTGGAGTGACTCAAGGACAAATATCATTCATGTATGGATGTCAACAATGTCATCTTTTCACTTCACTTCTATATTTGGTGGGTTGCACAATCTTTGCCAACAAGAGTTCCATGCATGTGCTCATTTGTTATTTGGAGCCTTTCCTTGATGTTGATAGGTGCAACATATACGCATGAAGTACCTTTATGTTAGCTTTCCTGCATAATCAACTTAGCATGGCCAACCAACATCATACCATGTAAATCAAGTTACATAACTCTTTTACAAGTATCAAATTTATTTTTTATGTCTTTGGCTTTAAGGTATTATGTTCTACAAAAGTTAATTTTCTTATTGGTTTTATAGGCATATACGAACAATTTCCCATTATTACCCTATATGTATTTATATATGAAGTAAATACTTAAACCTGTAAATGGAAGTTTATGATGGGCTCTAGTCATGAGTTGGTGATGAGGAGTACCCTAAATTAACTACGGCTAGAGGTCATCATCTAGATCTTGTATAAGGAGCATAGATAAGAACGACCCTTCAATGAAAAATCTCTTATTTCTTTGACTTCTTCATAGTTGGTCCTCGATTATGCGACCGTCTACCTAAGAAGGTGCTACATTAGTTTAGACACGTGCAAGTGATCCCTCCCTTCTTGCCTAACCATTACCCCGCATCTAAGGCATATGATGATTAATTTGATAAGTGGACAACTCACACTATCATTGATGCTAGGGGAGCACTTGTACCTGAGGGTTCTTCATGGGTGTTCATGCATGACTGCTTGGAATGGTTCAATCACCTTTCTCATCCCTACATTATTCCTATAGCAAAGAGAAATCCTCTATGAGGCCTACCTATGCAACACCCTAGGGGTAGTCAATCAAAGTCTTCTTAAAGTGATTCTGAATCAAAGTCTTCTTAAAGTGATTCTCATAATTGTCAAGTAATTATTCATATCTTTCTTTCCTATGTATTAGACAATAATCAAATTGTCATAGTACTTATCTATATTTCTTTATTATAGTTATTATTTGAAAAGATGGCCTAAGAACTTAAGACATGCTTGATTTGAGGATGATTACTGAGGATATTGATCTTAACAACCAACATAAATTATTGAGAACTGTTGAGTCAAGCACTACAACATTGATTGTTGTATTGTATTTATTGATGTACTAGACTCATTATTGCATTATTTCATGTTGTATTCACTTATGTTGTAGACTATGTCTAGTTTATTTTGTAATTTTTTCATCTTATTTAAATTGTGTATCATCTTGTATGATGACTTTCTTTTTTTACTTATTTAAAACAAATAAAAATCAATTAACTACTTTAATTAATATTTTGTTTTAAAATATTCAATTACTTATAAAATTATTAAATTTTTTAATCAAACTAAAAAAATGCTCAAAATACATAACAAAAATATGTTTTTATTTTGTGTTGAAATACAATACATAATAAAAATGTATTTTAAGGATACACTTTTGTTACACAATGGAATCGTGTTTTCATTTTCTGTTATTTGTGATCGAAACATATTTTTATCAAATTAATGTATTCTTATACAAAAAATTAATTAAAAAATAGGATATGAATTTAACATATTGTTAACAAAAGCCATAAGGATTCTCTCGCCATCAACACCTTATGGTTTATTCCTATCTCCATCTACGCCATGATAGATCCATAAATATTGGACTAATGTAATTGGCTTGTGATGGATATTCAACGAAGAAAGTTAATTGGGTGGTTATGGAATATAAAAATAGTTAATAAAAGTTATTTTTTGGTCTTAAGTTAATAAAAAAATTAAAAATAAAGGTATTATTAGTAAATAATTATTTATATTTATATTGGGGTTATTATATACTATTTTTGGTACCTAATATTGTTGGTATCAAATATTATTTGAGTTGACAAAACCAAATATTGCTGGTATCATAAAAATTATGCACACACAACAGAAGGTTATTCGATTATAAGGGACCTACTATAGGAGTTAGTTAGGCATGGTATCTTAAGAGTTTCGTAGAAAGGTCTTCAACAAAATGAATGTATAAAGAAAAGAGTAAGGAAGGTGAAAATTGAAGAGACCAAAGAGAAGGAGAAAATAAAAAATCACAAAACTGGAAGGGATAGTTCACGCCTAAAAGGAGTTATCAACACAATTGTAGGAGAAAGTACAACAAGTTTGGCCAAAAAGCGGCGGTAGTACATACAGTAAATGTTGCTCCAAAGAAATCTCTAAAAGAGATGCCTCCTATAACCTTCATGGACGAGGATTTCAAAGGAGTTGACCTGGATTAGGACGATATAGTGGTTATTATTGTCGAAGTAGCCAATTTTGTAGTTAGGAAAATCCATATTGACCAAGGAAGTTTAGCTAACATACTATACATGTCCACTTTTTATTTGTCAGAGATTCTAAAGTTGTAGATAAAGTCATACAATGAAAAGTTAATAAGCTTTCCAGGTGAGCGTGTGGATACTCAGGTTACATCAATCTAACAACCTTTGGTGTCAAGCACAGCTTGAGAATAATATTTGTTCGATATCTATTGGTCAACACTGAAACCTTATATAACATTCTAATTAATAGACCAATCTTAAATGAGTTAGGAGCCATAGTTTCTACACCCTACCTGGCGATGAAGTTCCTATTCGTAAGAAGCACGATTGTAACAATCTACGTTGATAAAAAAATAGCTAGACAATGCTATGTCGAAATTCTCAAAATAAGTAAACCATGTGGTGGAAGAAAGAAAAATAGGTAATATCTACTAGATTAATTGGGAATGTGGAGATGGATCCTAGAGTACAAGAGGAACAAAGATTGAAACCTACTAAAAGGTTGGAAAAAGTAAAGATCACACAAGGAAATGAGCAAGTCACTCATTTAGGAGAACACGTGAAGGGAGATTCATGAGACAAACTAGTAAAGGTGTTACGAGGAAATGTTGATTTGTTTGCTTGAACGATATCCGACATACTAGGCATAGATCCAATTTTTCTTTGCCACAAGTTATTTGTTTGTCTAGAAGCCAAATCAGATGTACAAAGGAAAAGAAGAGTAGGAGGAGAAATGAGGATAGCAATGGACAAAGAGACAACCAATTTGGAGGAAGTTGGATTCATCAAGGAGGCCAAGTATACTACTTGGCTATCCAATGTTGTGTTGGTAAAGAAGAGTATTGGGAAATGGACAATGTGTTCTTACTATACCAATCTTAACAAAGCATATCCAAAGAACTCTTACCCGTTGCCGAGCATAGATTGGTTGGTGAAAGGTGCTTCTAGATATAAGGTGCTAAGTTTCTTATATGTGTATTCTAGATATAATTATATTTAAAATCGACAAGCCTGAACATGTTTCAGATTTAGAAGAAATTTTCTTCTATATAAGGAAGCATAACATGAGGTTGAATACAAAAAAATGTGTTTTTGACATCCAAGGAAGAAGTTTTTGGGTTTCATCCTCACTCACAAGGGAATTGTTAAAATGAAGAGTTCATGGAATGCTAAGGAGGCATAAAAGCTAACAAGTCAACTGGCATCTTTGTCTAGATTTCTACCAAAGGCAGTCAAGAAGGTGCAACCATTTTTTCAACTCCTAAAGAAGTCGATGAAATTCCAATGGAGCAACCAATGTGAGGAGGCGTTTAAAGATTTCAAGTATTTCCTAGCTTCGCCTTCAATTCTAACTAAACCGAAAGAAGGATAAGATCTACTTTTGTATTTAGTAGTATCTGAAAATGCCATCATCAATTGTACAAGAGAAATGGTAGTAATAATTGTCAGTATAGTATATAAGCATAATGTTGCATGATGTGTAGGTACGATATCAAATTATAGAAAAACTAGCCTTGGCTCTTGCCACCTCCATTTGACGCTTGCGACCTTACTTTCATAGTCATCAAGTGATATTAAGACAAAATCCTATTCGACAAGTTTTATGAAAATCAAAACTAGCAGGGAGGATGATAGCATGGTTGATGGATCTCTCTGAGTTTGGACTAAGGTCCAAACTGAGAGAAGCAATCAAATCACAATACCTAAAAGATTTCCTTGTAGAGCACATCTTGGTGCCCGAACAAAATCCCTAGTGGACTTTGTATGTGGATGAGTCATCTAACTTAAGTGGAAGTGGAGTTGGAATCATCATGGAAGGACCTGAAAAATATAGTGTTAGAACAATCACTGAAGTTTGAATTAAAATCCTCTAATAATCGGGCCAATTATGAATCCTTGGAGGTAGGGGTGAAGAAGGTTGTTTGTAACAGTGATTCACAATTGGTGGCTGGGCACGTCTCGGGCACATATCAAGTAAGAGATTCTCTTCTACTTAGATATTGTCATAGGGTGTTGAGTATACTTAAAGAGTTTGAGTAGTATGAGTTGAAACACATACGGAGAGAAAAGAATACTAGGGTAGATTTATTATCAAAGCTAGTCAATACCAAAAAAACAAGACAACATTGTATTGTCACACATAAAACAATGCGTACATGAAGCATAGATGACCTAAATATCTTGAGTAATGAAGTAGGGGATAGGAAATAGATGATGCCCATTTGGAAATTCTTAAAGGAAAGGTGCTTACCCGAGGATAAGTCGAAGGCTACAAAGATCCAAAGAAGAGCATGTCATTATGTAATTGAAGGAGACATTTTCTATAGGCTCGGTTTCTTTATGTTGCTACTCAAATGCCTTAATAGAGGACAAGCTTTGTACATTTTTGAAGAAGTGCATAAGGGGTGCGGAATGCACTTGGGTGGAAGATCGATGGCAACTCGAGTCTTTAAAGCTGGTTACTATTAACCTACATTACGACACAATTGCACAGTATATATCTGCAAGTGTAAAGAGTGTTAGGCGCATGGAGACCCTAACCACAAACCTTCTAAAATACTACACAACATAATATCTCCAAGGCCATTTGCAATATAGGTGATGGATATCCTAGGTCCATTCCCTAGTGCCAAGGGTCAAGTAAATTTTTCGTTAGTATGAATTGACTACTTTACTAAATGGATTGAAATTAATCTCTTGCACAAATAACTGCAAAAAATGTGAAAATGAAGCCTTAGCTTTCGCTACTAACCTGTTAAATGGAGTTGAGCTGGCTACTAAATCCATTGCTTCAGTGATGGTTGCTTCATCCAATCAAATATAGGTGGCAGGGTCAGACTTTGAGAAAGAGTCCACTGCTGTCCAGTCATAATCAGTAGGAGCAGCTCCAGCTCAGCTCGATCCAATTTCCAAATTGCACTCTGGCCTTGTAGTACCTCGCTATCCTCTGTTGGTAAGTAGCCATTCTGAATTAAGCTTGCTTTCCTAACTCTTAAATTAGGTCGAAGTTGGTCCTCAACTCTTCCTCATTGGAACCCACATTTTTAAAAGTTCTGTTAGGTTCTTAGTAGCAGTCGGCGATCTGCAAACACGGGCTACCTCAATCGATAATAATTGATAATGGTAAATAGATTGTTAGCACTTCCTAGTCATTGTATTGACCTTATTGCGTGACATCTATTGAGAATCCCTAAACCAACGAACAAATCAAGGTTGCTAACAAAGTCATACTAGGAGAGTTGAAGAAAAGACTAGGGAGAGCGAAGGGACTATGGACTAAAGATATATCAAGTATCATAATTGTACTCCCCAAACTACAATTGGAGAAACACCATTCTGATTCACGTATGAAACCAATGTCATGATACTAGTAGAGATGGGAGAACCATTAGCCCGACGTACAAGGCACAAAGAGGGAAACAATAATCAAATCCTCTGCGTTGAGTTAGACATAGTAGAAGGACTCAGAGAGAAGGCACATATAAGAGAAGAAGGATGCAAACAAAGAGTAGCTCAAAGTATAACACCAAGGTTAGACCAAGAAACTTTGTAGAAGGTGACTTGGTATAAAGAAGAATCAATGAGGCTAAGAAGAGTAACATGAGGGAAAATAGGAAAGGTTCGTTCAAAGTAAAAGAAGCATTCAAAAATATAGCGTATACATTGGAGTTTTTAGATGGTAAAGAAGTCCTGAGAACATGAAATGCAACTCACTTGTAGTTTTACTTTAGTTGAAGTATGTTATAGCAAAGTAATATACTCTTTCTCCTAAGTCAGTCTTTTTATCTCAAAAGAAAAAATTAATGGGTTTTTGGGTAGGAAGGTCTTAATCAGGCACACTCATGATAAATAAAATTCATATTTCTCATAATCCTTGAAAAAAAATCAAGGTCAATACAACGTTCTTTTTTGTAAAAGTAAGTCAACACATCGAGCTTACATGAGAAAAAACTGAGGATCATATAATGATCCTTTTCCTAAAAGTAAGCTGACACATCAAGTTTACATGAAAAAAAAAAACAAGGACCATACAACATTCATTTTCCTAAAAGTAAGCTAACACACTGAACTTACACGAAAAAAAAATTAAGGTCAATACAACGTTCCTTTTCCTAAAGTAAATCAAGACACCAAACTTACATGGAAAAATAACTAAGGACCATACAATATTCCTTTTCCTAAAAGTAAACCAACATACTAAACTTACATGGAAATAAAATCGAGATCTATACAACATTCCTTATCCTAAAAGTAAATTGATACATCAAGCTTACATGAAAAATAAATATGATACAATGTTCCTATTCCTAAAAATAAGTTGACACACTAAACTTATATGAGAATAAAAAGGAAATTAGGGTAACATTTTTTCCCAATAAGTAAGGGACACCATGCTTACATGAAAATTAAACTGAATACTATAAATTACTCAAGGGTATTTATATTGAAGAATGAAGCATAACAAATAGGTGTAGCTAAAGAGCGAGCGAAGCAAAATATATTTGATAAAATGATGTGTTCGAGAAACAAGGCTTCCAAAAACTTATAAAGGCAACGTGACTACATTGGTGGAATGTAAAATAAAGAAATACAAAAGGAAATATTCAAACAATATGATTGCTTCTTAACATAATGTTTTAGGGTTCGAAAGCTCCTCCTTGTTCACAATTATGCCCCCCTTAACATCTTTGCATACATCCAAAGTGGATGTATCGAGATCAGGAGCAACAATAATATCTGAGGCAAAGCTTTCAGAAATCCCTCTTCATGCTGAGCCATAATCGCAGTTTTCGCCTCTTCTATCTCATCTGCAAGTTTTGTATAGTCATGCTCCTTAGCCATCAACGAAGCGTTTGCTGCGTTTAGTGAGATGATTAGTTTTTCAACCTCAACCGCGAGGCCAAAGACAATTTGGCTGTTACATTCTTTTCTTGCAAAGCAGCCACAATTTTTTGCTCTTTCTTAAGTTTATCCTCCACCTTGGACGCTGTGGGATGAGGGATTGAGGTAGCAGATACCACCAACCTCTTGGAAGAACGAGGAGGATCAATACCTCCAAGGAATGGGACAAAATTCACCAATTATAAAAGTAAAAAAATATTATGTAAAATTAATTTATTGAACATAAATTTATTTTAATCATAACAAAAACATATAGAAGTATTATATTATATACATTTAAAAATTTTAATTTTAAAAATGTCAAAAATTATTTTAATTAATAAAAAATAATTTTACAAATTACAACTAGATTATTATATATAATATTAATTAAAAATAAGTATTAATTACAAAATATAAAATATTTAATAACTTCTATATTATTGTACAATAATATTTTTAGAAGATAAAAAGTAATTTATTTAAACAAGATTCAATAATGTCAAATTATATTAAAAAAATTAATAAATAATCCAAAAGTTTTAAATAAATATATCATTGTAATTAAGAATTCAAAATTTTAACTACAAATTAAAAGTTACGAAAATTGAAATTTAAATTAAATTTAAAGAATAGAAGGTATAAATATTTTAAAATATCAAAATTTTATTTAACTATATTATTTATTATTTCAGTAATGTTCTTTTATTTCACGTAATAAAAATTAAAAAATTAAAAATAATTCATATATTTTAATTTTGTAATCTAAATAATTTAAAAACAAAATAAGACCTCAAAATAAATAAACACCATTCAAAGTAAACCAACTCTTATGAGAATTATATAATGGTAAAGCACTCAAATTGGGAAGTCTTTGAAATTTTTTTTAAAATGTAGTATTTTAGGATGGGTTGAGATTTGAAAAGTACGTGAATAAGCTCTGTATAAGCTGTGAAAATGTTTCATCTAACAACTCAATTAAAAGTTTCTTTTTCAAGTTTTGTTCTATGAAAAACAAGTTACTTGTTTTAGTCTTTCATGAAAATTATTTGGCCTAACTTCTCCTTTGAGAAGTAAGCTCAAAAAGTAAGACCAAACACACTTAAAATATAAGGATTAACATTAATTTTGAACAAAAATTGGAAGACTTAAAACACATTTTACCCTATAATCTTGTGTATAACCCGAAAGCCTTTTATCTTTTGCTCCATAATTTGTGCTTAGAAACAGTTAAATTTGACTAATGCTGTAACAGCTTACTACCCAACTCAACAGAAATCAAGAAACCAACAACTATGGGTGTGCGTCGAAAAATATTTGCTGTTCCATTTTTTACGGTTACAAGGCAATGCTCACTTTAAACGAACAAATTCCAAGTGTTACAGAAATGCATGTCAAACAAGTTTTCAACAATAATAGCGGCCCTTCTAGAAAGATCGCATAATGTAGACGACATACTTATGAAGCATACTATGTTAGCAACCCTTCTGTGTGAAATTAACAGAAACAAGCCAAATGAAATATAGAACCTAAGTGTATAACTCACTCTCATGTTGACCACAAATCACAATGGCTACCTCGGCAGAATTGTTTGACATCCTCAGTCCCCTCCCTCAGCAAGTCTATAATAGCGCTCAGAAACCAAACCAAACAAATTGTTGAATAAAAAATAGCATTCAAATAACACCAACACACAGTGTTCCTCACATTTGCCTTCATTGTAAGGGTACAAAATAGAGAGAAGAAAATGATCACCACTTGGGCAGCTCAAATGATGCTTTGGTGTCTTTGATGGAAGCATATCAATGCAGAAACATGGAGATAGAGAGGAGACCATACCACAAAAAATGCAGCTGTGAGCTACATGAGTTAAAGCATGGTTGCTTTTGTGTTTTCCCCAGCAGAGTTATGATAGCCTTCACCAAGAGACATTCATGGAGTTCTTGCTCCCTCTCTGCAAAGGTTTCAAAATCTTTGACCTTCACTGAGGGAACAATCCATGGGAAATGAGATAAAAACGAGGCTCATACAAACAATCATAGATGAATTGACCAATTTCCTGCAGAAGAGTTAGAAGCCAGAGATACACAACAGAAGCATCCCAACTTCTGCCCCTCTCCTTTTCTTTCCCCTTGAAAGATTACATTTTCATGTGCCATTACTTGGATACAATGAAATTGAAGTAGTACAAAACCATAGGAAATTATATCATGCAATTATCTTCAAAAGAAGAAAAGCCCACCTTGAAAATCTAAAATCTTTGAAATTATTTTAAGCAGATAGAACCAGATATTTGCACAATAAGAATGTTGTATTACTAACTTACAAGTAACTCTGCCATACCATACCAATATTTAACTTCACTGCTTGTATGTATTATGTCCCCCAAAGCTTTGAAATGAATGAACTAAACTAAAATCCTTCTACTTTGAAGTCATTCATGTTGCTCATTTTAGGTTTTATTCATCATCATTTTATTTTCAAAGAATATGAGCATGATTTTACATACACCAGTTACATGAAATCCTCTGGGATAATATATACATTCATGGAAATAAATTATGGCAAAGAAGGTGTGAGGGAAGGCTTTGTAACTTTCAGCTCCCCACAGTTGCTAATATAAACAGTCTTGAGAGGCCTGCTCCATATGTTTCGAGCATTCTGAGCCCTTTCATTCTCCAAAAATTCAGCCAAGTCATTAAACTGGCGAATTCGCTCAGATGGCTGGTATGTGGGAATGGAAGCTATGGCTGTGATGACATCCAATCCTGCAATTAGATTCAACTAGGAGCTAAGCACTGCATTGGTAATAAAGATAAACTAAGATTCCTACAATTTAAACCCCAAACAGATCAAATATTTCAACATTCAAACAACTGCCTTGTGTCATCAGCTCAATAATTTGATACACAATATGGTTGAATGTAAGTCAAAACTAATTATTGGAACCTAGAGGTGTACAAGACATGACCTCTGAAATTGTCTTTCTGATTAGTTAGTAAGCATATACTCTGTAGTCTATACAAGACACGACCTCTGAAATTGTCTTCTTGATTAGTTTGTAAACATATACTCGGTACACAATCAAACGTCATGTGTAGCAAACTTTACTAGGTGATAGCAAATGCAAACAAGCCAATGTGGGTTGGAACAAGTGGTTAAGAATTCGGAGTTAACTCTCATCCTCTCCATGAATGCAGGTTCAATCACCCCTGATGCCACTAAATTTTGTTTGATGAGCAACCCTCCTAAGGGAAATTTCCTAGTACCCAGAGACAAGTTGAGTAGTCGTGACCCTCTCTTGGCAGCCTTAGTATGCCAATGGTGCCATGCCCAGTAGTATTGAGGTTGTCTCCCAGTTCTACCACTTATTACTCTGACCAAAAACAAAATGCAAACATAATAATGATAGTCTCAAACTTAATTTATCCTCCTTCTCCTACAAAGGTATGGAACTAATTTTTGCATAGGCATTGTCTAGGTGCTTCCAATGATAATTCCAACACGTGTTTAATTAGATGGACCTTTGACCATTGATATAAAATAAATAAATAAAATTATATAACTTGATAGCACTGAGCTCGAATCAATGCCTCTATATAGGCAAGAAGATAAAATAACAACGAGAAAAACATGACTGGCGTCCCTAGTTGATTAAAATTTTTGAAAGACCATGGTGATTCAAGAAACTGTCCTATTATCAATTTTCTGTTTGTTGGAACAATCCTAATTCGGAATCCTCATAACACAAACTAACATTATGATTACTACCTTCGAGAACAGCTCCAAAGACAATGTTCTTATTATCGAGCTGGGGGCAAGGCCCGGGCCCAGTGGTGATCAAGAATTCCACGTTCCGGTAGCTAGGGTCAAGCTTGATTTCGTCGTCGTCGTCGTTTTCCGAGAGCGAGAGCGAAACGACGCCGGGTCTGGAATGGGTGAGCGCGAAGGCCTTGGCGTCCACGGTTTCGGTGTTGCGCGGCAAGTCGTGCGGCGGCCGGACCTCGCCTTTGTCGGGGCGGCCCTGGCGGCCGGCGAGGAAGTACTGGCCGGGAAAGATCTTGTGGACGAGGGTGTTCTTGTAGGAGGAGGAAGCGGAGTTTGAGCCCAAACACATGGACTTGAAGTTGGAGACGGTGAGGGGGACGAGGTTGCCGTATAGGCCCAATACAACGCGGCCCAATAGGGAGGAGTCAGAGCAGAGGGGAGAGAGAGTGTCGGCGCGGTTGGGGAGGAAGTTGTTGGGGCAGAGGCTGAAGTCCATGAAGACGCGGTCGGTGACGGTGGGAGTGAGTGGGGGCGTGGAGGGGAGGGAAAGGGTGGTGGTGGTGGTGGTTGTGGTGGAGAGTAGGAGGAGGGAGCGGCGGGTGAAGTGGCTGGAGAGAGGAAGGGAGGGTGACGGGGGCGGTGGTGGGAGAGAGTAGGCCATCGAGGTTCATTGTTCCCTTTGGGCGTGGGAAGGAGATCTTGCAGGGCTCAGTGTGGGGTCCACCTTGGATTGGATAAAAGATAATGCAAATAATAACAACTTGTGAAATTGCCAACTAATACACCCTTCCAATTTTGACACAATCTAAATATTATTATTTGTGTAATAATTTTATATTGTTAATTAAATAAATAATTTTAGATACCACTTTTCAAATTATTATTATAAAAACTAAAAAATTAATATTATGACATAAATAAATTAAATTTGTGGAAAATATATTTTCTGGACTTTAAGAATTTTGGAATTAAAATAAGTATTATAACTTTTTTAGTGGAAAATATTAAAATAATGGAAAAAAAATATAATTTCATACTTATCTTTATTTACCCATATTCAAAGAAATTTCTTAACTTCAAGTTAATTTGAGTAATTTATGACTATTTTAGTATTTAAGTAAAGATTAGGAAAGAATATTTTCACATAAAATTTATTCATAAAATTCCAAAAATATTTCTAGTGTCCAGAAACATTGTTTTAAACCTTTAATAAAATATTAAGTTAAAATAATGTAAAGATAATTAATTATGAGTTTTAATTTTAATAAAATATAATAAAAAAGTATTTTGGGAACTTTGAATTTGAATTTAAATTAAATCTGAAATAGTGAGTAAATAATACACACTGAACTTAGAAAAATTTATTAAAAGTTATCTAAGCCTTTCAAGGGAAATTAATTTAAATGGAAACTTGGGAGAATAAGAGAGAAAACATCGAAATAAAATTTTAAATTTTTCCTAATTTGTTTAGATCTTATTTATAAGGTGTTTAATATACTTAGTACTTTTTTACTTTTTGGAGGGTTATATGTTGTTGGCAAACTTGTTGGGACTCTCAGTGGTCAGTATCATGTATGATGTGCTTACGTATTCATGAACATGATGAGTATACATTATGTTTTAAGCAAACGTTTTATCGAAGACAAGTGTTATGAAGGCTAGTTGATGTAGATAAAAGAAGAACTCATATAAGATAAGGGAGATCTACGAGGAAGAACTTCTTAATTGGGTAAAAAAATCTAAGAAAGGAAAAAAAAAAATAGATGATCCTATAATTTGGCTAGGACAATCTATAAAAAAAATAAAGAGATTTATGGAGTATTTTGAGCTAATCAACATATATAATCCCAAGCCCAATTAGGAGAAGAAGAGATTAAGATGGTGCACTTGGTTCAATTTGGGAGACTTACGAGACTAAAATTTGTGGCCTCTAATATGATTTTAATTAGATTTTAATAAAATATTTGGACTCATTTGATTTGTAATAAATAGATTGATTTATAGTTGATATTAATTTCAACTCTATTTTAGGATATTGTTTATAGCTGGTAATTATTAGGAGATTTGATTATGTTTTAAATACTAGTTTGAATTCTAAGAGATTTGATTGCCTATAATAATTAGGTAGATATTAGGAGATGATAGAAAATTAGGGTTATTAAACTTTATAAATAAATATGTAATCTCTTTCATTTGACAACTTGAATAATATTGAGAATTACTCTTAGTAAAGTGGGAGTAGAGTATTAACCTTTATTGGTTCTTATCAAATGTTTTCATACCTTTGTTGCAAATCCTTGTTTGGCTTATTGTTATCTAAGAGTGTGGTGTCTTCATTTATCCATTCTATTATCTTTTCCACCTTTTTAATTTGTCATTCTTTAATTTTACACAATTTAATTCCTTAATCTTAGAAAATTCCTATACATATTTTGTTGGACATATTAATTTGTTGCAAGTGCAAAAATAAACAAGGGTAAAAAAAATATAAAAAAAAAGAAATATATTCCTGAAGAAAAGAAAAAAGAAATAAAAAAGAGAAAAATTTATTCCTAAAGAATAGAAAAATGATTTCTGCTTGCACTTGAAGAATTTAAATTTTATTGCCTCTAAGGAATTCATATAATTGATGCTTTTATTTCATTTTTATTGTGCATTTCTTTCTACTCTTATTCTTTTTGTCTTCTTGTATTCCTTTTAAGTTTACAATTGTATGTAGTTTTAATAATTGATGTGTTTGAGGTTCTATTTAAGAACTTATAAAAGATGACATGAGTGGTAAAATGCAAGAACATTTTCATTAATTAAAAGCCAAAATTTTTATGTAACACAAGTGGATTCCATCATTCTTAAAGTGAAACACTAAGAAGAATGGTAATGTACATAATTTTTATGTCTACTAATTTGTTTTCTTTGATGGGTGGATAAGGAAGTGGAACTCCAGTTTCAAGGTCTATTAAGGCATTTAAAGAAGATCTTTCAAATAGAAAAAGAAGAAATTTATAAGATGTTTGATAATTTGGAGAGAGAAAGAACAAGTCACGAGAAAAGAAGTACTAATAAGAGAGATGAAAGGTTAAGTTGGAAGACCAAACAAAATAAGGAGAATTCTTCTTCAAAGACCCAAGTGGTCATGAGTACTAATGGTCAAACCGCTACCCATCATCCTTCCACCTCTACTCTTCCATCTGATATTAAATGCCTCAAGTGTTCAAGAAGAGGGCACATGATTTATCAATACCCAAATTGGATGACAATAGAGCTAAGAGAAATTCGTAAGGAACAAATGGAGATGAAGACAAAGAGAAACAAAGGGAGAAAAAAAAAAGATGAAAGAAAAGAAAGAGAAAATGGAAAAGAATTGATAGAAAAGGAGGAAGACAAAGAAAGAGATAGAAAAGAGAAAGAAAATGAGAGAGAAAAAGAAAGAGAGAACAAAAGAGCTTGTTGGGTAAAATAAGAAAGGCATAATTGCTTGAACAAGGAAAGTTGTTTGGACACCAACTTTAAACTTTTATCTAGTGTTGATAACTCTCTTTTGTAGAAAATTAAAGGTACCTACTCAAGATGGCCTCACAACCAAGACTCCTTGTCAAAGGATGCTTCATTGGGAAAGGTTAAACATCTAGTTGATATTATTCCTAGTGTCCCATTGTATTTTACTCAACCTTGGTTGAGAAAAAATTTTCTTTGATTATGGAGAAGAAGCCTACAAAGTTGACATGCAAGTTAATATAAACTTAGTGAAATGTTTAAAGTGACTAACCAAGGACTTTTGATGTAGGTAGTGGAGGATTAAATTTGAGGATAAATTTCCTTAAAGAAGGAGATAATGATGTAGATTAAAGAAGGCCTCCAAAAAAGAAGGAAGACCTAAAAGGAAGGACTCCTCAATTGGGTCAAAAGTACCTAAGAAAGAAAAAACTAAAGGAGAGAATCCTATGATTTGGCTAAGAGAACATATGAGGGGAAAAGTAAAGAGACCTAAGGAGCATCTAAAGGTGATCAACACATACAATGTCAAGCCCAATTGGGAGAATAAGAGTTGAAGATGGTTTCACTTGATTCAAGTAAAAGAAAACCTAACTTTGGACTCATTTGATTTATAATAAATAAACTGATACTAGGCATGAATTCTAGCTTTATTTTAGGAATATTTTTTATAGTTTTTAATTATTAGGATATTTTATTATGTTTTAAATTCTAGTTTGAATTCTAGAAGATTGGTTTGTCAATAATGATTAGGAAGATTTTAAGAAATGAGAGAAAATTAGGGTTAGTAAATGTTATAAATAGATATGTAATTGCTCTTCTTTGATAAGTTGAATAACATTGATAATTACTCTTTTGGATTAGAACCCTAATTGGTTTTTATCAAAGATTTCCATACCTTTTTGGTGAATCCTCGCTTGACTTATCACTTTCTAAGAGTGTTGCACTTATTATCACCCAATCTCTTGTCTTTTCACCTTTTTAATTTGTAATTCTTTAATTCTCATGCTAAATTCTTGTTGTGCACTATTTTACATTAATATTATTAAGTTTGCACAATTTCATCTTCATTTATCTTTCTTCTTTTCTTTTATTTTTAAATTCTTATAACAAGATAATCAACTTAAGGATGATTCATAAAAATAATACAACCCTAATTAGGATCATATCACTAATAAAGGTATAAATTGAATCCTTGAGAATATACAAATGCAAAAATGCACATGAGGTCGAAATCCTTGCAAACTGTGTCATCATAATGACCACCCACATATGTATTTCTTGATGAAATCATAGTTACTCCATGATTAGTACTTATGTCCAGTTAATAGTTTTTTACACATGTTGCTTTTGACCTATGAGTTGGTGTTATATTATACCATGTTAGGAGATATGATTAGCTAGTTGCTCCATGTTTAGAAATCTTCATAAAGTCAAGTTGTACCAATCATTTGTTATTAACATGTTGCATAGTTTTAAGTGCATTTGATATCTTATTCTAATGATAATTATTTATTTATTATTATTATTGATATGTTATAAGTTGAAGTGCTTCATCACGTATGGATTTCTATACTTTTTATTTTTTAAGCTTGCCCTTATACTTGTGTTTATGTAAGTGTGCAATGATCGAACAATTTGCCAACGTTTCCTTCGGTGACCAATCATGCCTTGATATGCTTTGAGAGAACGATTAATTTAGTTTTATATTTTGACTTTGGGTTCATGGGCCACAGCCCACAAGGTAGTGCTACTAAATTGTTGCTCTATCTTGCTTGCTGTGAGCCTCTCATGCACATATCAATCGTATTGTTCCCTTCTTTGTCTTTGTGGATTCCAGTCACAACTATTTGGTTTCCCATCTTGATTGAGTTCATGAGAGAACAAATTGACGGAATTTTAAATCTACTGTTATTGGTTTTAAAACAAAATAAAAAACACTCATAGAAATAGTCAACATTTTAAATCTTAACAAATATATTATCCCCTTATAATTCTTTATCCAAACAAATCGACGGGAGTGCATATTTTGATTTTTTTGTTAAGGGAAAACTCATCAATCGCCAATGTTAGGCTCTAGGAAAAGCTCAAAGAAAATCTCACGAGGATGGGGCCAAAAAAAAAAAAGAAAGTAGAATATATTGTGGAATTTGAAATCACTGAATATCTCTATTCTTATAATTATCCCGAGTAATAATCTCAAAGCAACGTAGAGTTGAAAATTAGGCTAAGCAGATTTTGGATCACCGTGTTGAAGATGTCATCTTTGCTAGAGTTTCTTATTCTAATCATTTTTTTTTATAAGACTCCAACTCAAAACATTTCTTAAGAGATCCAAGTTCAATATTACTTAGATTAATGTAATAATGTTGGTAGCAATGGATGTTAATTTAGTTCTTAATGATAAATATATTTTGTTTTTAATTTTAGTAAAATGAAATAAAATGAAATACTTCTTCACATTCTTTTTGTAATAAAACATTAGATGTAATTTTTTATCCTAATTATACAAAATATTAACCTATTTTTATATGTATTAATTGTTAAATTCTTTTCCTACTAAAAACACAATATTTGATACACTCTTTTTAACATATATTTTTATTATTAGTTAAAATTTATTGAAGACTACAAAGAAAAATGTTAATAACCTGCTTTTTATTATTGGGTGAAATTTATCAAAAATTACAAAATTTTATGAGTTTCACATCTTATTTAATAAGTTTCATTCATAATTTTGTAGTTTTCAATAAATTTTAATAAATAAGAAAGGATGTGTTAGAGAGTCTTACTAACCATCTTCAACTACAAAATCAAAAGTGAGACTCAAAAATACGTTGGACTCACAAAATTTTGTGATTTTAATAAATTTCAATTAATGATAAAGAATGTATTAAGAAAATTATTAAAGAGTGTGTTATTAGTATTTTCTTTTTTTATATTCTTATTTTATTGTAGAATTCTTTTAATTGAGACACTTACTCATTTCTCATGATGTATTGAACCTTTAAATAAGTGCTTATTCAACGAGATAGTCATTTGTGAGAAAAATGGTGACTTGAAATTAAGAATGATCAATTTAGTGTCATTAAATATATAAGTTGTTGCTTAAATAATTTTATTTTTAACTATTTTTTGGAATAAAATTTAAATATTTTTTGAAATAAAATTTAAATTTTCATTAATATTCATGAATTAGTTATTTATTTCTTATAAAAAATACCAAGAAAATAAAATGTTTTAAGGGGAAAAAAAAAGACTTCGTCTCAATATTCACAATTCAAGTTGTAGAAATTTTCTTATATTAAAATGTTAGTTTTTGCACTTGATACTATTTTTTTTTCTCATTATATAAAAAAAAAACTACATTTTAATCTCTATATAAAAAAGTTTACAAATTAATATTAAAATTTTTGCACTTGATATATATTTTTTTTGTCTATTTGTCATTATATAAAAAACTATATTTTGATCTCTATATACAAAATTTTACAAATTAACATTCATGGTTTATAAATAGAGAAAAATATGTTGTGTATAATAGTTTTAACAATCATCCAATTACAAATCGCCATACATAGTAAGTTTATTAATTTTTAAAATAACGACCTTAAAGTCATATCAACCGTGTAAAAATTGGTTTACCTAACTATTAAACTCTTATAAATATTATAATGATAATGATATAAGAATTTTATCCTTTATTGAATAAAATGAAAAAAAAAAAAAGATGTATCAAATGTAATAATTAAAATTGAAAGTTGTTAGCACGAGTTGTTCGACATTTATATTCATTAATCAATTTCTGAAACTTAGTGGGAGGAGAAGTATATCCTAACTTACCAAAAAAAATATAATAATTAAATTTAAATATTCTTATCAACAAGGTTCAATATAATTAATATATAACTGAATTTTAGTTTATAGATATTTTTTTCTCCTATAAATACTTATTAAAAAAAAAGCTTATCCAAACATATTTTTAATCTTCAATTATCGATTGGAAAATATCTTTAAGTACCTATTAAAAAAATTGTAATGTAAGCAAATGATAGATTAAATTTACTGTTGTTGTAATGTAAGGAAACAATATAAAATGATTCAAAGATGTTTTTTCATGTTAGAAACACTATGTAAAATATTTTATTTATAAGGATTAAAATTGGTATAAGGATGGTTTCATAAAATTTATTTGTAAGTGTGAACTTTATTTTATGTAAAAGAAAAGTAGTTTTATATTGTTATTTAATCACTACTTACTCTATATACTACTTACTCTATATGGTAAATTTATTGATTTTTACAATAACTAGTAAGACATATAAACAATGATTTTTAATTGGGTAGTACTGTAAAATTATTTTACATTATAAATCTTTTAGTTTCACAAGGATAAAAAAGATATTTCTCTATATATATATCTATCTTTTGTTTTTGTTGATTGGTTTCGCAGATTAAGTGAAAAACATATTAAAGGAGTATGCGTGAAAAAAAAAAAAAAACTTAACATATTACTATACTACTGATTAAATTGAAATAATTACACACCAATTTATCCACACACTTAATAAACTTGACATGTTATGATTGCACTCTTTATTATTTTGAACCTTAATTTTAAAATAAAAATATATAATATTAATAAAATTTAGGTTTAATATTTCAGTAGTTCCTTGAGCTATTTAAAAATGTTTAATTAATTTTCTAATTGGAAAAAACTTGTAATTAGATATTTGATTTTGTATAATTTTTATAACTAAATCTCTAAAATTAATAAAACTGTAATAAATTATTATTTTTCTATAATTTCTATCATAAACTAATTCCAAAGACTTAATTAGAAATATTATAAAAAATCAAAGACTCAATTATAATTTTTTAATTTAAAAATTCTTTAAAAACTCATGGCATGATGTATTAAACCTAAAATTTATTAAAAGATTAAGATTGCATGTAATAAAATAATTGCAAAAGCATCCATTTCCGTGTGGAAGTTGATGCGGGACAATTTTCATTTGCCTTTGTACAACAAAAGCGGGTCATGAGTTAAAAGATTCTTCGGCCCCTGGCAAAGTGCAAAAAAGGAAAAGAAATCAGAGAATGATTTGTTTTCAACGGCTTCGATTGGAACAGATTCCTCCTTGAATACTACATCTATTCACAACTTTTTCTTATGATCATTTCATTCCTGTCTCCTTCATTTTGCTTTGAAAAAGAGAGAATTATTCTAGTCAACATTCGGCCTGTAATTGAATTGGGGGGTCACCATGCTACATGTCCTGTTTCTTTTCTTGTTCAGTTGAGGAAAATTGAGCATGGGAAAGGAAAAGGGGAAAAGCACAACAGTATGAATTTGAATAAAAAGAATGATCTTTACAGAATGAATAATTAATGAAAAACACTAACTAGTAAACAACACACTTTCAGAAACAAGCAAGCACAAATCATTGTTCAGTTTGGCGACGACCAGAGGGAAAAGGAACACTAAATCTAGCAGAGAAACTGGGAGGCATGTCATCATCTTCACTCTGAGCCCCACTATTGAAGTTGAGAGCATAGCTGTGTTCATCATACTGAAACCTGTTCTTCTGCTGCTTCCTGCCATAGCCGCTTATCTTTCTAATGAATGTTTTCCACTTGGGACCTGCAATCACTTCTGAAACCTCCTTCATCTTCCTCAACTTGCAACTCAACCATGAATCACCCCTTTGCTCCATCAGGCCTTCTTCATGGCCTGAGCCTCTACACCAACTCAACCCAAAACCCCGAAAGCATCCATACCCACATCCACTAGGCTCTTGGTGGTCATAGAAATCTTCCTTGTGTTCCACTGCCTCCACCAATGGCCTTCCCTCAGAAGCAGCCATATTTTCAGAGAATGGACAGTTTGTGATAAGGACTGAATCTGAGGGGACTCTAATTATATAGATAAAACATTTATAGGTGATGATTATAAGGAATAGGGGAGAGAGAGAAGCAAAGGAGGAAATGTCAAAGAAAATTAAGCTACAGCTGTCTTGAACATCTCCAACCAAAAAATATTAATAAAAAAAGGTAATAATATAATTGTTTGAACTGGAAGCGTCCATTCTGGTGTTTGGGAACGCCAGGGACGGTTGTACCAGATGATTGGCAATTGGCATGTCCGTCACTCAAGACATAATAATAAATTTAAATACTAGAAAAAGAAAAAGAAATAAAAAGTGGAGATAATATAATATATGAATTCAATCAATTTCATGTTGCCCCACACCTAACGGGAAGGCTATAGCCGATCCCAACGGTACGCTGTGTCATGCTCAGCTGTTGGTGGCTCCCACGTATATTATAGTCCAACCCGTTAGAGGTGTGTATTGGAAAAAAGAAACAATCCTAGGTCAATACGTACAGTAATACGCCACCAGTAAAGACCAATAATCACTTGAAGACATGGGAATAACAGTAACGATAACAACATTACTGTAAGTGCTCAACTCTTTACAATATCCACTTTTACATGCACTATAAAAAATTCAAAAATATTATCTTTCCTTTTCCTTTTCTGTCTAGCTAAAAACGACACATAATATTCACTGAGGTTTGGGTGTAATACAAGAATATGCAGCAGTGCTAAAAGGCCTGACAACTATTAACTTTACGTTACCATCTGACACTTGCAAACCTTTCCTAGGTATATATTGAACAAAGGATTGATCCACCGAATGGATGAAAAACACAAACCAGAGACAAAACAGGAATTAAGCAACCTGCATTTGTAATCATTTCTGCACTTGACTCTGCGATGAAGCAGGTTGCTGCTGTTGATTTTGTCCTTTGGGAGAGATCTTGGCTGCCATGGAACGTAATCCATTGGCAATCTCAGTAAAGGAAGGTCTTTCTGATGGTTCTGATGACCAGCACCTCTCCATCAGCAGTCTCCATTCTGGATCACAAGATTCTGGAACTGGAGGTCGTAAAGTGTTGTTTACAATACCACCTGAATTATGTTTGAAAAGAACACCTCAATGACCAAAAGCTAGTGAATAAAAGGCCAAGTATGGATTCAACATTTCAATTACCTATGATGGCCCCATAGTGCAAATCAGCATATGGCTCTTCTCCCGTGAGGAGTTCCCACATGACAATGCCAAATGAAAACACGTCAACCTGAAATGACAAATACGAGGAGACAAAACTAGTTTATAGAATGACATAATATGAAGGAAGCATCAAAATACATAAATGATACAAATAATTTAAAGCATAAACTAAACCTTCTCTGAAACAAGGCTACTGCTCCCGTTCAGCAGTTCTGGGGCCATCCAAGGTAGAGTTCCTCTAACACCACCGGATATTAAAGTCTGGCATTTCACTTTGGACAGACCCAAGTCACCAACCTGAAATGAAAGTCAGACAGGTCGATAATCGGGATACAAAACAATGTATGAGCCCATTTGTTTCAACTTTCTTATTAGGAAATCACTTTTATTTTGAAAGAGATCACTTCAATAATTTTTAGTGGGTTTGTTTAAGCTTTTGAAAAAAAATAGAATCTAAAAGACAAATTTATGACTATTTTGAGAAGTTACTTTGAATTGATTTTGAAAAGAAAAAAATTGAAATTATAACTAACTTTCAAAATTACAAGTGTTTTTATAATTGTATAAAAAAAACAATAACTTATCGATTGCATAACATCTCTAAACAATAAATCACTTTTTTATACAATCTTAAAATTACTTCTTTTTAAAACTTAAACATGCCATATATTCAAGTGCTATGCTAAATGTAGTGCCGTGTGGACCATGAAAGCAAATACCACAGACCTCAAAATCAGTTCAAAATTTTCTGAAAAAAAGTAAATAAATAAGGTGCTTAATGTTGCAGAGGTGGAGGAGCTAATTATAAATCGCTAGGTAAACCTGAATCTATAGAAACTGGTATTCACCTCCTTATTTAGAACATAGTGTAATGCATGTCTATATGAATGGATACAGAAGAACAAGATTTCTAATATGATCACATCAGATTAAAATATTTCAACCTTGCATATTGGGCGGTGTGGATCTCGGAGATTCACAAGCAAGTTGTCACTTTTCAAGTCAAAGTGTACTATGTTTTTCCCATGCAGATACTCCATACCAAAGGCCACATCCATCGCAATCAAAAGACGCTTGCGCTTGTCAAGATTCCTGACATTTTCACATAAGTATCAAGTATTTACACTAAGAAACATTTATATATTAAATCAGAGTAATGTAGATCAATCAACAGAAGGGTGTGTGAGCATGCACTCGCACATGCACATATACAAATATGTGAACACTACCTCCCATTCTTCTGCAAGGCATTTCTTAGAGAACCATTAACCATATACTCCGTTACTGTTGCCACAGAACCTCCGGGGCCATCAAGCACAACACCATAGAATGCTACCACATTTGGATGATGCAAGTCAGCAAGCTTGATTGCCTCATTCCAAAAATCTGCTCTCTGCTTGATATATAAACCATGAACAATGTCAGCCAGTTTGTTGGATAGCAAAGAAAGAAGTGTGAAATAAATCAGAACCATTAATGATGAGACACGGACCAGGCGCTCTTGCTCCGAAGCCTTTCCAGCAAAACACCTATCATTAATCCGCTTTATTGCAACATCAGTACCCCTCCATTTTCCATGATATACAGTCCCAAAGGTCCCAGAACCCAACTCTATCAGCTCTTCAAGGTCACAATTTTTTATAACCTAGCCACATTGCCACAGTAAGGTTTTAGCTCAGCTGAACTGACAATAAAAAACAGTAGAAGAGGAAACATGCAATAGAAAACATTCAACCTGCAAAGCTCCAACATCTGATGCTGGAAAGCCAAAATTTGCCTTCTCAGGGAGCTTGCTTTTGAGATCCTGAGAAGGAAAAAAATAATTGTATTTATAGTAATAATAATAACAACAATAATAAATATAAAAAAAATCACATCCAAATAATGGCCATGGAACAGGGTGGGTTTTGCCCTCCCCAAACCCACCCATGAACCTGCCTCCTTTTTCCTGGCAGAAATGAAAAATTGATACCCAACCTTGCCCCCTATTGTGTCATCCCATATTTTTAATTTTCTTTAAATAAGTCATATATCAAAGCACATTTCAAATTGAATAATACATAAAAATGAATGTTAAGAACTTTATAAGATACTAAGAAATTAAGAATAAAATCATATGATATTGTTACTACAAAGATGTAAGGTTAAGTTTACAATTTAACTATTATTATAATTTTATTATCAAAGCAAGCAGGATCAGGTCTGCAACAGGCATCTATCGCCAGTCAACATTGCAGTGGGACAAGTACACACAAGTATGGGTTTTTTTCCATGTCCACACCCCTGGGGGAGCAGGATGGAGGGGGCAGAAAAGTATACTATTTTGGAACTTTTCTGCAATTGCTAGATAAAGATAATATAAATGCCAAGGAATGTGCAAACAATGTCACCTGAGTTTTTTCTTTATGCTGTATATCTATAAGATTATTTTGAACATCTCCATTGCCAATGTCTTCGTGATAGGACACATCTCTGGCATGCAAATCAAGATTTGAAGAAGTGCTGTGCAGAACAGAAGCAGCTAAACCTTCAGCAACAGCTTGAAGTTGTCGGTCTTCTGATGAGACTTCAAGAAAGAAACCAAAAACCAATACAATGACTATGTGCTAAAAGCTCAAAAATTATTTATGATCAATATATATAACTTATTTAAGGTGTTAACAAATTTACATACCCTTGGCAGATCGAGCTTCTTCCAATGTTAAATTCTGTTTGAATGTATGGTAGAGGCCATTCTCTATTTGAGCTTCTAAATTTTGTTCCCCAGTGTTGCCTGGATTCTCACCAAGCTGATCTTTATTAGAATAGGTTTCTTTCTTCACTGCAACTTTGTTAGGTCTTGGTGGTGGAAAGTAGGTACCATGTATATTCCAGAGATCCTGATTGCTAAAAAGTGAGTTTGAAGAATCCTGCACATCTCCAAACCTAACAGATGGGGAAACTGAAGATAAAACTGCATCATCCTTGTGATGGTTTCCACTCTTTGATTGAGGGTTTGATCCAGGTATGCCCCAAACAGGGGATTGTGTAACCTCATTATATTCCACTGGCCTGGAATTACTCCCATATGAAACTTCCACTGTAGAATTAGGTAGCATATTCATCATCTTAATTTGATTTGCATCAGTAATCAATTTTGACATGCCAAGGTTGTTATCTGGAATCCCCCCTTTCTTCTCTACAGCATGCTGAGTGCTGTAATTAAATTTATCATTATTTAGAAAATTTTCAGGATTGCCCATCTTCGGGTTGTCCATCCTTCCATCAATAGGTTTGAGAAGGTCCTGCACTATCCAATTCTCCACAGCATCTGCTTTTGAAATAGTGCTAGCAATTTCATTGGTATATTCTGTTGGACATTCTTGAACCATACAGTCAGAATTTTCAACAAATGTGCCACCAACTAAAGGTATATCATTATTAACAGGTTGATTCACAAGAGCATCCTCTTTAGCCCAGTTTTCACCGGGTGCCATATGTTGGCAGGCAATATCATCTCGACAAGACAGTGGTGCAGTTCCCATCAGTCCATCACTTGGGCACTGTTTTTCACCTGTTCTAACAACTGCTTCCTGGATAACTGCATTCCTGGAATGATCAGACCAGTCCAGCTTTTGCATAAAAACCCTCTCACCTTCAGGCTCCAGAGAAAGTCCAGTTGTGTCAGTACAAGGTACTCCAGCTGGAGTATCCAATTTGCTAATGTCCAGTTTGCTAATGACCTTGGATCTGGTCCCAACTGCTTGTTCAACATTGTCTTCCTTCATTGGTGTAGTCACCAAAACCATATTTGTTGCTTGAGCCCTTGAATTGTCCTCCATAGGGAGACTATAGAAACTTGGAATTGAATCAGGAATTGGACCAGCACAGCTATTACGCTGATCCTGAATCACTGGATCCGAATGTGCATGAGGCAGCTTTTTCTGACACATATAACAGTCTTCCACTAGTTGGACTTTCTCAGGGATCATTACTGGTTGTTGAGGTACAAATGCATCAGGAAAAATCACATGCTCTGGCGAAGGAACCTGAACCCAGCCAAAATTACCTCCAAAAGGGACTTGAACTGGATATGCATTGTAACTTTGTTCAGCAGGAAGATGGTGAATTCTTAGCCCTGAAGTATTTTCATCATTTTGCTGTGGTTGAATGAATGGTTGTGGTTGAATAACACTTGGTCTTACACCAGCATGAGAAAATGGCTGAGTCATGGTCATTTGCACTGCAGGGATTACCTGATAGGACCCATATCGAGAAGTGTTATCATGAAACTGATGTTGAGAGTAGAAGGAGCCAGGCTTACCTAAAAGCTGAGGATTTGGGAATCCCATATGGGGAGGCAGCTGGACATAATCTGCATGATTCATAACTTCCTGGCAAGACTGCAAAGGTGCAGATGGTGGAATTTCCAATCCAGATTGCTGCACACCAAATTGTGGCTGAGAAAAAGTAACAGGTACAGACTTTTCTAACTCAACCTCATTCTGGAAAGATGGAGTGTGTGTTGGACCAGAATTAGTCACAGGAAGGCCCATTAAAACCGCAGAAGCATCTGGGTAAGACATACCAGGCTCAGAAACCACAGAATTTGCAGTAGCATCATGAGAAGCACCCACAATCCTCTCAGGTGATAAAACGCTGGACATAGGTACAGGTACCACACTGACATCCCCTTGAGCAGCATTTGAGCTATCAAGAGCATCTATCCCACTCAAGTCCGAATTTTGAGTAGAAGCTGCGCTTGTATAACTTGCTTTCCTTGTGAGTTTACCACTAATCCCATCAGTAATTCCATTCACAGCTTCCACATATTTCAGCCCACCATCATGCAAATTTACAAACTGTACCACACCAGAAGGATCAAGTTCTGAAGCATTAAACAGAAAGACCCTTAATTTGGGAGAGCCATCAGGAGACCTCTCAATCAATCTCTCATACTCCTCCATCATATTCTCCAGATCATCAGGGCAGGAAACTGATACCAACGCATCAAGATCCTCATCAGGGAGCTGATATTTGATAACCACAGGTTGCCCAAAAGTTCCAACCATCTTCTGCACCAAATCATTAAAACTTGCATCTCTCTTAACGCTTATTATCCTTGTCTGCCCTCCAACATATCTCAACATCCCATCACTGGGCCTAGGCAAAATCTTCCCACCATAACTGCACATCAACTTCATTTTCCGCCCCAAAGCTGAATCATCCCCACCCTCCTCAGATGGCTGATCAGCCCGCTGGCTTGCAGGGGCATTGGAAATGGAACCAACCCCAACACCACCATGATCACCAGCATTGCTAATGACTTTGTTGTTCCCCTGAAGAGCATTATTGCTATTATTATTACTATTACTATTGCTATTGCTAGTACTACTACTATTATCCAAGCCATTACCCGTGGCAACCCAATTGCCCCCCAAATTCATAGGATACCCATGAGAAGTAGCCACAAAACTACCCGAAACATCAACAGCATTGCCACCAGCAGCAGCAACCCTATTGGTAAAACTGGGAGCATGAGAGAACCCAACAGCAGGGTTCACAGAGGGATGATGATTATGAATGGCCACAGCAGGGCGAACACACCACGTGGCAGCAGCACCACCAACCGAAGCCACATTTCCATAGCCCATTCCAACCAAGGTAGCATCAGAGACAGACGCAGGGTAGAAAAGCGGCACCGCGCCGGGAACCGCCGCGCTCGCCGGTAAAACGAGAGGCTCTTCCGCCACACTCCGGGTAGGAATAGAGTTTTGGTCAAACGCCATAGCTACTGAAAACTCGAAATCACAAAGAAAACCGTAAATCAATCAAAAAAGAAGCACTCGAATCGAAGACAAAACCTAACGATTAGAGAGGCATTGGATTGGCGCATTGAGGCCGATGCCTAATCCTGAAAATAAGAAGCACAGTTTAAAACCCTAGTCAAATTGAGCAAAACAACAAGAAGAAAACAAAATATCAAATTCGGAGAAAGAGAAAGTACCAGATGTTGAGCGGTGCAGTGTGTGAGTGATAAGAGAGAACGAGAAGAGAAAAAGTACGCGGAAGTCGGTGGAGTTTCGAATTCGAAAGAGGACAAAACAAATCGCGTGTACCTCGAAAAAATTGAGGGTTTTCGAAGGACTTTTCACTGTAATTATAATCTTCACTCTCTTACTGTCTCTCTCTCTTCTTTATTTTTTTGTTATTATTATTTTCGGTATAGTATAACCGTTCGGTTTAAAACTAGCGAGCGGAGTCGCAGAGAGTGCGGTGGCATGCAGAGCGCGTGCAGTTACATTTTTTTTCCCGGGAAAGTGGCAGAAAGTGGGGGAAACGGCGGTGGAGAAGAGAAGAGAAGAGAAGCTAAGGAGGAGAGGAAAATGCAAAGAGAGAGGGCACGTGGAGTGGGCCGCTTCATGCAGAGTCTATTGAATATGGGGAGAGAAAAATGAAGTGGATGGGATTTATGGTGACACTTTTGCATCAACATGATTGTGTCGATGGGGCCTCATGTCTCCCCTACCAAATCTCACTCACAAGAGTCACACCAACTAACTCTCTCTATTTTTTTTTATTATTGGTCCGATTTCTAATATATAGTATCTTATTTACTTTTTAAAAAAAATTATTTGTTTATTTTTAATTTTTAAATAGTATATTGTATTAATTATTTTTTGGTCAAATTATTTTATATTAAATATCATTTATTTATAAGATAAATTTATTTTGTCTCATATGAGTAATGGAGAATATGAGTAACAGATTAGTTAATTAATTAGGTAGAAAGTATTTAAGTAAATATAGTGAAATAAGATAAAAATATTTTTCTTAAAAGTAAAAAGCGATACAAAATAAAGAAATAGAGAAGATATCACAACCCAGAAATTTTATATTAGTTCATCTATAATAAGACTACATCTAGTCTTTTACTACAGTATCAAGAATTTTACTAGAAGTAAGAGTTATTTTACTTACAAACGCAACAACACAAAAAGCTAACCCAAGCTTGATCCTAAGTATTTTTTTCACTAGCTTCTCTAAGCAATAACCCAAGTATTCTTTGAATTGTTTCTTCAAGTAATTCCCCAAATATTCTTTACAACAAGTCTTTTCAAACTCAACACTCTTTACAAGAAAGATGTTTGAAAGAGTTTGACTCTTATCTTCTGTTAAGATGCTTTAGACTATAAGGCCGAGTGAAGTGTTTTTATAAAGAACAATAGGAATAAATGGATGTACAATGAAAGCTTAAGAGAGTATTGCTTATACAGATTACGTCTCTTGTGTCTTGTTCTTTGTTTCTTCTATCATCAAGGTATTTATAGAACTTCTTAAGGATGTATATGGTGATAGTCTTCATATTTCTTCCTTGTGAATTTGAAAATTTTCTTCTAAGATCAATTGAGGTGTTGGGTGATTTGGTAGGCATAGATCAATTGAATCTGATGTCAAGGAAGTTAGATGTGACCTTCGAGTCACTAATGATGTATCTGGCACAACTTGCCCTGAATGACCATAAAGAAATGTTAGGCACAAATTAGTGATATTTGATATCATGGAAGTTGAAGGTGATCTTTGAGTCACCATTAATGTGTATGTTATTATTTGGGTCTAGTTGCAAATGATATACGAGTAGGGGTATACAGATATAAATGTATGTGTGTGGTCGGAATGATTGTGAGTCATTTGATGTCTTGAGTGGTCTTGAATTGTGGAGATTTCCTTATATGTATACATATGTGCACATTATATTGTTGTTGAAAGATGTTGATTGCTAGAGATATATCTGTTCTAGAGTAACCTTACCCTTGTGTCTTTCATGTGTGTATATGATTGTGATGACATCGAACATCATATTTGTTGGGAGAAAATGTTAAGGCTACCATGAGCAAAGAGTAATCCCCACATGGCCCGGGGAAGGGTGCACATAAGATCATTTGACGTTCGTCTTTTGGAGGCCACAATGGGCCTTAGAAGAGTATAAAGGAGTAATTTATAGTTTTCCTTGCAACGTCTTGATGGGAGGGAGTATCGTTGTCAACCCTCCCTAGTTATAGTGACGTTTGTTTCAAATGTTTTGAGTTTGTGACCAGCTCGGATGCATGTATGATGTACTTGTTCCCCCTTTGTTCTTTTTATATGTATAGTTATTTAGGCGTTTGTATTGAAGTCCTTAGTTTCGATTAGTTCTTTTGTTGAATTGGTGTAAGTGCCAAGTGGCACATATTGATGTAATTAACTCAAGATATATTATGCATATATTTCAATGATGGGTTTGTACATGAATGCATGCCTTCATATTGGTGATTGATTTGATGTAAGAATCTCAAAAATTTACCAATCTTTTTATAAATAAATTAAGAGAAATTTTTCTTAAAATCAAAATTTGCTTGTTGAGTTTCGATGTTTCACAATTGTGACGGCAATAGGTCATTACACTTTGGTCAAGGCCAAGTCAAATTGGCCAAGGCTGAGTGAAAAATGTTCCAATAGATATCGAGCAAGAAATGCTTCAACTAAGGTTGAGTTAGAGATGTTAAGACTAATACTGAGTAAAAATGTTTCAACAAAGGCTAAGTGTGAAAAATGTCACAATCAAAGTCAAGTCAAAGATGCTCTGACAGAGGCCAAGTCAAAGATTCTCTAACCAAGGTCAAGGCGAAGATGTTGGTTGAGGTTGAGCAACAAATGCTCCAAGGAAGGTTAGGTGGTAGATGTTGGCTAAGGCCAAGCTAAAGATGCTCCAACCAAGGCTAAGTAAATGATGCTTTAGGTGAGGTTAGATTGCAAATGTTGATTGAGGCCAAGTTGAAGATGCTCCAACTGAGGCTAAGTTATAGATCCTAACCGAGGTTCAGTTGAAGATGTTTTGACCAAAGTCGAATTGAAGATGTTTGAAATAAGAGATGCACATACAAGAAGAGGGGTTGAATTGTATGTATCTGAGTTTATAAATGTTTTCACAAATACGATTTTTAGTAAGATATAACATTGATAGCAAAGCGTGCAAGTTTTATATTGGTTCACTATATAACCCAAAACTACATCTTGTCCTTTCTCCAAAAGGTTTCTCTACTAAGTTAAACATAACTTACACCAAGTATTCTTTGTAGCACCTTCAAAACTTACAACAATGTAATCTTCACTCAAGATTACCTAATAAGTATTCTTTATCACTAAGTCTCTCCAAGTTTTCACAAAAACATAAGATTGTTTTCAAAGATAACTCACACAAGTGAGGATTTAAAACATATTCAAAAAAAAAACTTTATAAATATAGAGTAATATGAAAATAAGGATCACTTAAAAAGAACTTTATTCCTATGCAATATTCTCGTAATAGTTCTTTTTGTTTTTTTTGTTGATGCGACTTCCTTTTATGTCTCAAACAAAGTAATTGCTGAGAGAGATATCTTTCATGTTTTGATCTTACATTAAATGCATGAAGATGTTCTCCACATTTCTTTAGTCAATGTTTATCTTTTCTAATGGAGAGAGAACAAGGTGGCAGAGAAAAGGTACATGTAGTTTACCTAAACGGTGTATTCCACATTTGTAGGGAAGTGAAAGTTCTCTTCTTTTTCCTTTTTATCACGCAACATGAGAATTATTACTTATACATTGACCTACTTCCATTGCTTAAGAGCATTAAGATCGGAGTTATATTCCTTTTTATCTAATGAAAGCATTTTTTTTCAAAAAGGCTAGGTGTTTTATGAACGTTTGAAAGCATTTAACTAGTTTTTTTTTTATTAAGGAAGGTATTAAATATACCTTTTTAGTTTAGAGAAAGATATATTTGATATATAGTCCTAATAGTAAGATGTATAAGCATAAGATATTGTCGAGAGAGTGCTTTGGATGCTTCTTTATAAAACTTTATTTGGATGATTACGAGAAAAACATATACTTTTTTTCACATGAGCTAACATGTAAGTTAGACGCTTATAAAACTTAATGAATTTTAATTTCTTTTTCAAGGGTGTCATATGAAAACATGTTTTCTTAGATACTTATAAAGAGTCAATTACTACACATAGAACATGTTGTTAGTGAGCAAAACATTAATAGCCTTTTTTTATCATTGAAGCGAATCCAAAGATGTTTCGGTTGAGATCGAGGCAAAGATGTTCTAACTGAGGCTAAACTGAAGATGATACAGCTAAGGTCTGGATCGAAGATGTTCTGGTCAATGCTAAGTTGAATAGGTTCCAGCCGAAGATGCATTGTCAATGTTTAATAAAAAATATTGGTTGAAGTCTAGCAAAAGATGCTCTAACTAAGGCTAAGTCGAAAATGCTCCAGTCAAAGTCTAGCCAAAGTTGTTTTGGCCGAAATCAAGTCGAAAATGTTCTAATTAAGACCAAATCAATAATGTTTCTCTTAAGATCAAGTTAAAGATACTTTTGCCAAGACCAAGTTGAAATTATTCTAGCCAAAACTTAATTGAAAATGTTTTTGTAGACATTTGAAAAAAAAATATTTTTGAAATAGTCATAATTTTTATTTTTTTAAATAATTTTGTGGATGGATTGGATGAACTTTTTAAAATAGGTTATAGATGGATTGGATTTTTAATGAAATTGCATGGATATAAATGGATTAATGAATTGTTTTTAATCCATCCATTATAGTCCAAATAGAAATTTATCTAATTCATCAATTTGTCACCCTTACTCTAAATCAATACATTTTAAATTTTAGAACTTAAATTTGTCTTCTACTTTTTTTTCTCATTTTGATATTTTTTTAATCTTATCTAGGGTCATTAAGTTTTTTATTTGATCATGATGTAATTCTTTTATTATATTTTGGATAAAGAAATAAATGATATATATAAAGTTTTTTTTTGTTTATTTGATATATGTAAAGTGATAGCTATAAATTTTAAATATTGAATAAAAAAATAATTAATCATTAAAAAATAAGAAATATTTTTATCTTGCATTAATATAAAATTAAATATTTATATAAAATAGACAATAGGTAGAAATAAAAACATGAAAATTACAATAATTTATTTATTTTTATTATAATCCAATATTCAAACCAAATCAACTTGATCTTAATTGGATTGTTGTTGTTTGAATTGATCATTTTGTTAAACTCAAATTGAATCAACTCAATTAAATGTAATTTGTTTTGATTTAAACACCTCTAAAAATAATTAAAATTTAATTTAAAAATAAAAATAAAATAAATAAAGATAAAATAATGACCAGTAGTCAGAGATTTGAATAGTATGTACAAGGTCTTAGGTATGTAAATAATTGAAAATAAATTTTTTTGTGTAGTGGTAAAGATAATATATAAAATGCACCTATTAAAAAAACAACAAAAATATTAAAAATGCATAATTAAAAGAGGGAGTAGAGTGAGTTTAATTCTCTAAGCTATGTATTCTAATTTATAGTAGGAATAAATTAAAATACGAATTTCACTTTTAAAATTTGAATTTTAACCAACTATGTTAATAAACATACTTGTCTTGATTCAATTAAATTGTATATGATAAAATATTAGTTGTAATAAAAATTTACTTACATATATATATATTATAAATTAAAATACATATTATGATACAATCTCTTTCTCTCTTAGTCCCAAAAAAAAAATCATTCTTTCTTGATTAGACATTTTTAATATTTACTTATCTCCATTAAATGCACATTTCACACATTACCATTGTATATATATTTGACATTTTTAACTCTCTATCACTTTTAATCTACATATTTTATCTATCTCTAAATTGGAAAAATTATTAATAGTTAAAATAAAATCTTATATTACATCTTAAATTGAAAATATAAGTTACACATTTAAATATATTTATAATATAATTTATATATTAAAAATAAATATTTATATTATTATTTAATTATAAATTATTATGTCTTTAAGATAGTTATTAAAAAAATCAATAAACTTATCGTATATTTATTATAATTATATAAAACTATTTTACATTTTTAATATATAATTTATTTCTTAAAAGAAATTATTACAAAGGATACGTATTTTAAATTTTCTTATAATAATTTCAAATTTAATCGCATAGAGTATAGTGATGAAAATATGGCAAATGAATCCTTGCTAAAATGAGATACTTTACACTTTTTATTTTATAAAACCTATAGCGGTACTTTTATAAATGCTATCCTTTGGTCGATGCATATACAATTAATTGATATGATGTGGCATGTCTTTGAATGAGGCACGAATGTTAAAATTGTCGAGTTATGGGAGATGGGAGATTCGACCTATGAATATGACTTTACATACATCCTTTCATGTCCGCATTTATCTTTTCTCATCGTCCCTCGAAAAAAACAAAGATGGCGACCCACAGTGCAATAAAGCCAAAATAAGTAAATAAATAAGTTCGTGTACCGGTCAAAGTTCCCTTACTTGTCCAGCAAATAAATCAATTATTATACTTAAATTATGAGTCTCTTTTATTTAATAATGAAAATATAGGTTACGCTTTTTTTTTTCATATAATTTGATTCACTTTTATAATAGATAAACGATAATTTTTTTTAACGATGATATAAAACTCATCGTATGATTATTAAATTCTTAATAAATTAATTTTATATATTAAGTTATTTTTTATATTTAAGTCATGATTATTAATGTTTATTGAAAATTGAATTATTAAAAATTATTTATGAGATGAATTAAAGTGTAAATATCCAATATAATAGGTGGATAAAGTTATTAATGTAAAAAAATTTAGTTGCCATCAAGTTCATGTTGATATACTAAAGTTTAAAATAATAAAAATGTACAAAAGAAGAATTAAATTGTGTATATGTAAAATATGAATTCTTTTTTTTGCAAAAGAAACATTTGTGATTAAAACTTACCTAAAGAACTTAAAAACAAGACATGATTAAAAAAAAATATGAAGATGATACAATTTTATATTGGTCCACTTTTTAATTAAGAGTTATGTTTAGTTTCTTTTGTAAAAGAATTTTGCACTAAACAAAAATAACTATTTTCTTTTATTCGTTTTCAAAACTTACGATAATTTCAATAGGTCATTATTTAGACTATTCAAAACCACAAAACTGTAACACAAGATTACAATGTTTTAAATATTTTTCATAGAAAATGTCATTATGGGAGGATAATCTTAGTGCATTATTACAAATTTTTGTGAAACAAAGAATATAACAAAAGAAGTCCAGAAAATGATTATCCAGACTATTCTATTATGTATAACATGCAATGAGTCATTTACTTGTGTTTCAGGAAACAAGGTGATATATATACCTGACATAAAGAACGTTCTTCTAATCTTCTTCTTTTGTAAATCCACAGATCATGGAACTTATCATATGAGAAGTTGCCTTGCTCCCTAAAATATGTAACATAATTACAGAGAGAGGTGATCTATATGACCTAACATGGAGAAAGTTCTTCTAAACTTTTTGCTTCTGTTGCAAATTCACAAATCATGGAACTTATCATATAAAAACTTTACTTGCTCCCTCAAAATATGTAACATAATTATACTTATAATAAATTTTTATTGTTTTGAATAAATTTGGGATTTTTTAAAAAGACTAAGTTGTAGTTAAGAAGTATGTGAATAAAACTTAGCATGTTTTTCAAAACCTTTTCTATTCTTAGAAAGTTTAGTATCCAAGTTTGATAAAGAACACATTTTATATAACAATATTTACTTATAAATATATTGTTCATCAAGAACTTTGGACGCTTATTAAGAAGAGATCCTTGGAAACTTATTTTCAAAAACATGTATATAAATTGGATGAGAAAACTCCCTTTAAAAAAAATTAAGTTATTTCAAAACGTTTAAATTAAACAAAGAAATATATCAAACAAATAACGCATTGTTATTAGTTTCATACTTTTAATAGTTGTTGTTATCATTAAAATATATTTTAAAGATTCAACATTTTATACTTTTTTGGTTCCAAAAAAGTTATTGTTATAGGCTTTTCACAAAGATAATAATATCTCCCATTGAATAAAATAAAAAGTTTATGATGATACTTTAGTCATAAACTTCTCCCACCTAATGGATTAGTCTTTTGGATTAAAGTTTCCATATGTAGTTAAGTCATAACACCTTTGTAAATTACTTAATAGGATATTTTATACATAAATTTAATATAAAATATAAATTTTGAATTAAAAAGAATAAAATGTTAACAAAATAAAAAATAAAAATAAATAAAAGTGAGTATTTTATATATTAGATCAATTTATTTCTTGAAAATTTATTTAACTTAATTTGAAGCAAATTTATATGTATATATATAATTTTATCACTTATATAAATAAGTGCTTATGAAATTACAACATTAATTTTTTTTGGTCATTATATTAAATCCTTTCTTATTTCGGTGTCTATAGGCAATGTCTACCTTCAAATTTCTCTTGCTCTCGGCACTTGCCGTGTATTTAGTCTTTTTTATGTGTGTAATTACTATAACAAATCAGAATAAAATACATAACTGTGTTCTTTTTTCTTTTCTTTGGGATAAAAGGAGATGCTATGTAACAAAATTATTTATCAGGTAATAGCTATAAAATTAGTCATAGAAGCATCTTTTATCTTCCTTTATCTTAATGTTATTATGCTTCATAAAAGATAGAGCTATTTTGGCTTATTCATCCAAAGATTGGGAATTATAGAAAGATGAGAAAATCTTATTAATAGGTAAATTATACTAACCACCTACCACTTGGATTAACTAACACGAAATTATTTTTAATAATTTCTAGCTCATGTCTATATTATATAATTATATTAAATATTTGAAAAGAAAATTTTATCATCAATTATAATTTTATCTTGAACCAAAAAATATATTGGTAAAACTATGGTAAGATAATTTACTTAATCATGTGTAGCAAATCTACTTATGATCATTTGGTATTATTGATATAGCTAAAGTGATCATTTATGATTGGAACATGCAATACTCGCCAAAATTCTTATTATTCTCTAGCAAGCATTATGCCAGTCCTTTGTAATTCTATATATGAAAAAGTTATAGCATGAATCCTATAGAAGCACTCTCTTAACAATGTTGATTTCATTATGTCCTTGCCCATCACGATTGAAAAAACAATTTAATTCATCAAGAGAAAGACTAATAACTTCAAGAATCCCATGCATCACATTCTTCTCTACCAATATTCCACATTTTGATTTGGGGATTGCGGCTACCAATATTCCACTTCTCCTGTACAATTTCAAACATTTTCCTACTTCTTCGTTTGTACTTTTAAATTTTACTTTTTTTTAATATCTTTTTTTACTTGTTTTGAATAAATTTAAAATTTATTTTGTTCTTATATTTTCTTTCATTATAATATTTTTATGTTATATATATATAAATAAAAGTTTATACTAATTGAGTTTTGAAAATTCACCAAAATTAACACAAATTTCAAAACACATCAAGCACTTACAAGATCAGAGTCTTAGATATTTATCAAGATGAGGACAAATCTTTAAACTCAATAAACATTTACAAAATCAAGTTTAGTGAAACTCTAACTTATCACTGCTAGAAAATTTAAAATTTGTTACAAAATAATTTTGTGGTTAATTTTAAAATTAATAGTTATTTTATAGCTAATTTCTAGTAAAAATAATTAGCTACAAAATTACTATAATATTGAATGGTAGCATGAAATAAGTAACAAATTAGCTAGGAAAATAATCTTAATAAATTTGTAGTAAAGTTTTTAAAATTTGTAGTTATTTTCTAGCTAATTTGTAGTAATAAGAAGTATAAATGAATATAACTTCAATTTACCTAGAAAAAATAATTTTCTAGTTAATCAATATTTAATTAGCTAAGATTTAGCTACTAATTTAAATGGTAGCTAAAATTAGTAGCAAAATTAAAAAAATTTTGTAGTGTATATTCTCGTAGTATGAGTCTAATTATTATCAACTAGATCAATTTTTTAATGAATTATTTGCTCTTTTAAAATTTAGAGAAGCATCTGCTTGTATAAATGTGGTTTTGTTGGCAAGTTTTTTTTTTTTTTTTTTAGTGTTGGAAAGTCAAAATTGACGTGATGAGTTTTCAATTGTCATGGAAAGAAGAACAAGCATCAAAGCCAGAAAAAAAGTTCCTAAGTCAAATACACGTGAAAAGAGGAAATTTTAATAGAAGTCTGAAAAGTACAGATTTCAAGATGGCCCCGATAGTATAAATTTCAACAAAAGATTAAAAATGAAGAATTTTTGTACAAGGTTAAAGAAAAACTTATTGAAAGATGTTAGTTGAGAGAGCATACAAAAGATATCTGAGAAATATAAATTTTACGCTATTACAAAAAAGGCTTTAGTATTAACTGTTTTCAACATTTTAGATTAGTTTTGTGTACAAATGTTGAATTAAGTTGATATTTATTATATTGATTATTTTCTACAACTTATGTAAATATTCTACCTTCTAGATGGATTGTGAATCAACATAGAAAGTCGACATTGTAACTTCATAATTTTTTTAACGTGTAATTAAGTGATTGAAAATAATTAAAAGAGAAAATTAAATTTATATTTTATAAAAAAAATTAATTAAAATACATGTATGGTTTTCTACTTGAGTTTTAGTGCATAATTCTATTGAAACTATAATTATATTACAAGTTAACAAAGTGAGACTTCATTGTAAAAGTAAGCAAGCATATAGTAAAGTAGCTTGAGAAGTTATTATAATTAATTAATATTAATTGTAATTAGGTCTTGCGAGAAATTTTGATAATTTTTTTATGTTGTTGATTAAAATAAATTTTTATTTTAACTTGATTTCTAACATAAAATTCAAGGAGCTGGTTAAGAGTAAGAAAAATTTTCTAAACCTTATAAAATCATTTCTATTCTCTAAACCTTATAAAATCATTTCTAAACATTAAAGATATTTAAATGAGTCACGAACTTATTGAATCAAATAATTGACACTAAAATTCTTGTTAACAAAGTTAGTTGATTAATTTTTTTTTTAAGAATTTTCACTATACTGTATTTGAGTCAAACTTTATACTTTATTTGAGTCATGTTCTAATTGAAAATAAAAAATTTCTTTGCTAAACAGGTGAACATCTCCCTTTACCCAACAAACCAAAGAGAATTAATTCAAACAACCTAGTTACACTTCAACTAAACCACCTTAATTAATTGTATACTTAGATTCTTTTTCAAAAAGTAAGGTTCTTAACTTTGTATCATGTGTTTCCTCAAGTACAATTAAAAATCACCTTCAATCCCTTGAAACATTGTGTTGGTTGAATCCTATGTTTGGCCATGGAAGGGAAATTTTGAGTTTTCATATTCAAAATTTGGTGCCTAAGTTAAATGTCCTAAAATTTGTAAAACCCCAATTTTCATTGCTTGTATTATGTAATTTATTCATAATTATCTACCTAAATATGTGAGTATTTAAACTCTATTTTGTCACTAGTTAATAAGTTATAATTTGGGTAAATAAGTCTTTGATTGAAAAATGGGGCTTTTATAAGTAAAATTAGAGAAAGAGGTCTTTAAGCCCATGTTTTGAGTAGAAATGCACATAACTTATTGAGCATAACCATACTTTCGTGTATTCATAAAAAGTAATAATTTTTTCTTCGAATCTTAGCGATTGATATCCTTTGGAAACAATATTTTTTTCTTCATTTGAATTGACAGTGAATAAGTGAGCACACTTGTCTTGAGCTAGTAGTGAGTGAGGATGTTTATGCTGCTTAGGGGCTATTATAGTGAACAGTAAACTCACTTTGTGGCTTTACAAAGGAGTGACCTGTAGAACCTTCTGTGTCATAAATCATTTTCTCAAAAAGCTAGTGATTTCTACATAAGGTCAAGGAGGAAAACTCCTAGAGAGGACGCAAGAGTAACAAAATGGACAACCTTGAGAGTAAGGATTTTCTTGGAGTGTCTATATTCTAGGTAAGGGGGAAGTGATAAATTTCGTTCAAGAGTATAAGTATAATGTTGGTAGATGGTTGATCTTAGAATCCCAAAATTGTATGTTTTGGTTCTTTGAAGGGGAGATCAAAATCCTTGAATTAGTTTATGAGTTATTTTGTATATCTTGATGAATGACCTGCTTTGGTTTTCTAAAAGGGAGATTAAACTCCATGGATTAGGTTAATTAATTATATGCACTACCTATGAAATTTCTTTCTATTTGATTAAATTTGTGAATAACATAAAAGACCCGGTTCCCATAGAGACTCTGGATTGTAAGAAAAAGAATTAGAAATTCATGAGGTGTAGACCAATGAACATGCTTATGCTTGATGATCACACCTGTAAGGTTACATTAACTTTACACGACCATATTTTTTAGAGCATGCTCGTGCCACCCTAAATGTGTAACACCCCAATTTTTGTCCTATTATTATTACCATTTGTAATTATCCTATTAAGTAATTGTCTGATATATTTCATCACATTTTTAAATAATTATATTTTATGAATAATTACATAAATTGTAACTATTGCTTAAAGATAAAGTAATATTTGATTTCAAATATGCAACTTTTAGATATTTAAAAGTTGTTTATATTATCTTTATGTTTAGCATATGGTTAACAAACATTCAAATATAGTTATAGATATTTTAATATTTAAAAAATATTATCTATATTTGAAAGACATTATCTTTACATATAAAGAGATATTTAATAGCTTTTAAATATTTATATTTAAATAATAGATATTTAACATTCTAGTTTGGTCTATTATGTGGCTCTATAAAAAGGGATGACCTATAGCACCCTCAGTGTTACACGTCAGTTTTTTGAAATGTTAATGGTTCCCTGTACAGAAACAAAGAAGAGATCCTCAAGAAGGAATGTCGGAGGAACAAGGACCTTGCTTGGAGTTGACATTGTAAGTAAGGGGAGTGAGAAGTCTCGTTCAAATGTGTGGGTAGAACTGTGAGTAGAGGGGTTCCTTTGAACCCTAAGTTTGTATGTAAGAGGTTCCCCCAAAATCCCAAGTTGTATGTCTTGGTTCCTTGAAAGAGGGAATCAAGTTAATAACTTTTATTTATGGTTAAAGATTGTATATCTTGGCTCCCTAAAAGGGAAATCAAGTTAAATACTCATACATGAAATTACATTGTTGTATGTCCTTGGAGAGCCTTTAAATATTTAAATAATAGGTATTTAATAGTCTAGTCTAGTCCATTACGAGGCTCTATAAAAAGGGACAACCTATAGCATCATTAGTGTTACACGTTAGTCTTTCGAAATGCTAATGGTTTCCCTGTAGAGAAACAGAGAGGAGAGCACCGGGAGGGAACGCTAGAGGAACAAAGACCTTGCTTGGAGTTGACATTCCACGTAACGGGGAAGTGAAGTCTCGCTTGAGGGTGTGGGTAGAACTGTGGGTAAAGGAGTTCCACCCGAACCCCAAGTTTGTATATGAGGGGTTTCCATAGAACCCCAAGTTTTATGCCTTAGTTCCTTGAAAGAGATAATCAAGTTAATGATTTTTATTTATGGTTGAAGACTGTATGTCTTGCCTCCCCAAAGGGGAAATCAAGTTAAGTACTCATACTTGAAATTGCATTGATCTATGTAGTTGGATATCTTTTGAAAGTGGGATTAAACCCCATGAATAGGATGCCAGTTTGATGTATTGCATGGTATGAAAATATGTACAATTGATTGTGATATATTGGTACTACATGCATATGGAGTGATGAGTAACATTATGTTGTTCACATGCATTCAAGTGTCGTGAGTGACATCATGTTATTCACATGTATTCAAGTGTCGTAAGTGACATTGTGTCATTCACATGTATTCAATTATCATGAGTGGCATCACATCATTCACATGCATTTAAGTGTCGTGAGTGACATCATGTCATTTTTATGTATTCAAGTGAACGTCTCTATATGATTGTTATGACTCGTTATACCTATGTTGTATTTGTCGTGAGTTGTACTTACTTTGCACTCACACCACAAGCTGAGTGAGATGCATTTCTCACTTCCTTTTGTTGTTATTTGTTTCTTTAGGTTGAATGCCAATTGGAGGTAGCATGGAGTAGGAACTCGAAGATTGAGTTATTAGTGCCTTTATTACTTTATTTTCTTAGTAGGTTTTGTAGGGGGACTTCACTTTGATAGTTGTGGCAACAAGGTTGGATCTTTGTTTTAATTAGGGTTTTACTTTGTATTGTTTTGGATTTTGAGGATATGTATGACCTTTGGAGCACCATCACTTTGGATTTGATTAGGTTTTCTATATTGTTTTAAGAATGTGAGTTCTTTACCTTTTGGTATAAATGAGAACATAATTAAGATTTTAATTTTTGTATTTCCTTTTACTAAGTATAAATGCTAGATGAGTAAAGGGTGTCACAAGATGTACATGTATGTGTGTTGTAGTTTGTTATATAACTAATTTATGTATTATATGTTGAATTATTATGTTGAAATTGTACTACAATTATGTGTGTTGAGATGTATTGCATTATATTCATATATAAATCAAGAAATGAGTAATTGAAGATGAAATCATTGGGATAGGTGACCTAGCCTATGAAATGATAATGATGGGCTCAAGTGACACTTGTCTAATGAGTGACTTAGCCTATGAAAGGGAAGGATAATGCTCACTAATTGGGATGAGGTTATGAGATGAGGTGCCTAACTTGTAAGAGGTGAACATGTTCTTATCTTCCCAATTTTCAAAGAGTAACAATAAAAAGAACTGTGTAGTATGCATCATGTAATGAAATCGAAGTGTAAGAAAGTATACATGAACTTGAGTGGTAAGGTCACTAGCCCTCTTGGATCTATTCGGTACAAAAATCCTAATAATTGTGATTAACCCAACTGCCAAGACAAATTATGCAAGTCAAATAGTACCTGACGTGTTACCAAAGAGCATCATTTTATAGTGGTACAGTCAATCATAGAGGGTTGAATAATATTGTGCTATGTTGAGAGAAATATCCATGCTGATCACTGGAATGTTAAAATCTTTATAGAATTGTATCTACATGATTGCATTACTGAATTATGTTAGTTAAATTCCATGTACATTTGTTATGGTGTTAAGTGAACTTGTTATCCTTCATGTGATTTCGATGAATTAATATTTTGTTTGCTTACATTAAATTTTCGTATTCTTCTCCCTACAACTCTTTGTCTATATGTTTGATTATGGTGATCACAACGTGTTTGCAAGAGAAAATGATATTCTTAAATATATAATTAAAATTTATAAGAAACAAATATTTGTAAATATAAAATTACATTATAATTAAAATGTATGCTAAATAAATATATATGTGACTATATAAATTATTTTGGATTTACAATGAAATAATTAAATTATGATATAAGATTATTTTAAATATTGACAAATTCTTATAAAACCAACTATTGAAATTTTTTTAGAGATAGAGAAAAAAGATAATAAATCGAAGAAGATAAACAATTAGTAAGATAATTAAATATTCATATAAAGATAAAAGGATATTAGTTTGACATGGTTGAAAGATGAAATTTTTTTACTAGTTGTTAAAATAATGTGTGAAAACTACTTTTATATTATAAACAGGTATTTTAGCACGTGTAAAAGATAAATTATTATTTTATATACCTAAAATTTATAATAAATGACTACTTTTGAATGTATAAATTATTTTATAATTAAAATTCATAATAAATAAATATTTTTAAATATAAAAATTATATTTTAGATTTATAATAAATAAATTACATTTTGTGCAATATTACTTTTAATTATTAATAAATAATTTTATATAAAAAATATAGAAATTCATTTTAAAAATAAAGATAAAAAAGATATAAGTGATGAAAAAATTCTAAAAATTTTTCTTGTTAAAAAAAATTTCATAAAAACACTATGATTCAAGAATAGAGTCTAAAAATATTCTTATTTAATATAACTATTATAATTTATTTAGAGTGAGGATGTGAAACTTCATCTTGAATGGAAATATGATGAGGAATTATTCTATTCAACTAGAAATGATTTTAGAAGTTTTTCTTAAATGAGATATTTTTAGAAGTTATTACTTCCTCAAGTTTCTTTTATAAAACCTAAATTTAAATTTTTGCTTGGTTCTTTTTATAAGATTCAATCTAGAATGTCTCATGCATTAATTATTTTTTTACAAAAATATCCTTAATTATGAATTATTTTTTAAGGTCAATAAATAGTAAGTGGAATATAGTAATATCTTAGACTATTTGAGAATTTAATTATGTTGTATGAAGGACATTTTTAAGAATCTTAATTTGACTCTTCGTATGCATATCTAATAAAAATTAAAACAACATATTAATGAAAAAGAAGACTAAAAGAATTAAAATTAATAAAAAAATATTGATAAAGTAAATAATAAGAGTATGTCTCATTAACATTAGGAGTAATTTTGAAAAAATATATAAATTTAGGATAAATTAATATTACTACCAAAATAAACTAATTTCTTTAATACAGATGAATTAGTTAATTGGATCCTATAAAAAGGATTGGGTGAGTATTATTTTTTATTCTCATTAAGTCATATGTCTTGTTTTAGTCTCATATATTGAGTATTTAACTATACTTTCTAACATTTTATTTTTCATATTTACTTCTTAATTTTAAATTAAATTAATTTTAATTTTAATTTAATTTTAATTTAATTTTAATTTAATTTAAATTTAATTTTAATTTAATTTTAATTTAATTTTAATTTAATTTTAATTTAATTTTAATTTTAATTTAATTTAATTTTAATTTTATTTTAATTTAATAACTAGTCCAAAAAAAATTCTAGAAAATTTCAAACCATTCTCTCTTTATTCTTATCTATACACTTAATTTTCTTAACCACTTACTTCTTTCAATCTAGGCTAAATTATAATTTTACTTTTTTATCTTATAGTAAAAATTTGTTATGATATTTTATTTTTTAAAACATTCATTTTGGTCATTAACTCTCAAATTTGAGTTAATATTATCTTTTTGAAACAATGATTTTTTTATTTGAAAACACGATTTTGAACTATTTTTTAAATGATTCATGATGTGAAACTTATCTCATTAGATTTATTTACATGAAAACCATGAAACTTAATTAGTGTTTGAACCAAAAAGTTAAACATGATAAAAATCACATAAAAAGTTAGTCTCACCAAAATTTGATATGAAATTTTTTTATTTTTTGATTGTTTATGACAATAATTTTTTTACATGATATTTTCCTTGTAGATGACCCTTTTTTATTCGAATGTTAGTTGATTTTTATAGTTTTTATGTAGATAAATCTAAAGAGACAAGTCCTACATTTTGAATCAGTTAAAAAATAGTTCAAAATCGTATTTTAAAATAGAAAATGACCATTGCTTCGAAAAGACAATATTAACTTAAATTTGATAATTAAAAAAATCAAAATAAATCTTTTAAAAGATAAATGACCAAAATAAATTTTTTCTATAAAATAAATGATCAAAATTATAATTTAACCTTCAATTTATTCTTTTCATCTTTATTTTTTATTCATACACGAACAAAACAAATATTTTAAAAGATAAATAACCAAAACAATTTTCTTTATTATAAAATAAAGAAAGAAAACTATAATTTAGCCTTTAATATATTTTTTCATCTTTATTTTTAGTTCTTACATGAACTTATCTTTGAATTTTTCTCCTCCTTTTTCCTATGTAACAGTTTGACTTCTCTTCCTCCTTGTTGTAGAGGAGATGTTACCAATAAAAATATTCTAAGACTCAAGTTACGCATACTACTTTATACATTTCAGAATAATATGAGAGTTAGAATTAACTATGCAATGTACTTGTTTATATAGTATTTCATATGATAATTTCATTATTAACGGACACTTATACCTTACCCTCCTTTTTTATATCTTTTCCACCATCATTGATATTTATATGTTTCTATGTATTTTCTCGTGATTCTTGTATTTCATCTATAAATAGCTCTTCATGTTATGTTGTTTGGCTCTTATATCACATGATTACCAAATAATCATTCATATTCTACTAATATATTTTTAAATTTAGTTTCAATATTTTTTTTAATTATCAATAATTAAAAATAGAATAAATTATTTTTTTTTGTTTCTATTTATTTATTTTATTCAATTTAGTCCCTTTATTATTAAAAAAGTTCATTTTAATCCTCCAACTTTCAAAACTGTTCCAATGTTACTTTTTCTATCAATTAACTTAATAAATTGTGGCAGTTTTAAATTGTCACTATATAAAACCAGATGGAGTAGTGAGCTTAAGTGAAGGTGGGAGAGTTGCTTCCTTGATGTTGTAGGGACCGACGAGATGTCGAAGCATTGACTATCTCTTCACTTGCGGACACCATTTTTGTGCATTTCTAAGAGTTTTTTTTTTTCATCTTCATTGGAGCTTCTTGATACAATGTAATTGAAATCAGAATTGGGTTTGAGTTTTTAGGTCTTTAAAAATTGATTTTTTTAAATAATTATTTAAAATTTATTTATAACTTAATATAATATTTTTTTATCAAATTTAAAATATTAATATATATGATATGATAAATATTATATAACTAAAATTATTAAAAATTCATAATTTTAAAATTATGATATTAAATTATTAAATTTATTATAGTGGCGATTACAAACTGGCACAATGTTAAAATAATATTTCTTTTACTAAATGATAATATTTTATTATTGTTTTAACTTTTAAAATTAAAAATTTGATAGTGACTATTAAAAACTACCACCATTCATAACATGAAATCGTTATTCTAAATCCTCTAATAACATTCACTTTAATTGGACGGAAAGATAACATTGGAGCAATTTTAAAAATGGAGGATAAAATTAAATTTTTTAATAATAAATAGATCAAATTGAATAAAATAAATAAATAAAATGATTAAAGAAGTAATTTAACCTTAAAAATAATTTTATAAATTATTTATTGTAAACAAAAAATATAATTTATGTTAAAATGATTTATTTATTATAAATTTTAATTATAATATAATTTATTTATTATAAATTTTAATTGTACAAAAATAAATATTTATTATATATATTACACTTACTAAAATACTAGTATTTATTAAAAATATTAAAATATCTAATAAAAAAATTTATTTTTTCATTCTAATTTATAATATAAAAATATATAATTGAAACAACAAGGCAGATATTTTTCATTTGAAACCGTTGTTTTCTTTTTGTTATTTTCATATATTATGTCGGAGAAAAATGTTGAACTGTTGATCTCACAGTTGAGTGACACATACAATGGACAGAAGAGAAGAATACAAATCAGCGAAGTCGGAAGTCAAGAGTCTAAGCTTCGTAGTGTTGGTTATTCGTTATGCCTCTCTTTTGATAGGGTTGTTAGCCATCTGTTGAATAAGGACCTTTAAAATTCTTTAGTTACTATATAACATATTAGAATCCCTCTAGTGTCGGTCAAAAAGACAAACTAGGATCTTTCTTGTTGTTTAAAGATAACACAAATTACTATTGCATTGTGTGTGAAACCAAGAAAGGGCTCCACCTCCACCATGAGTGAGACATTATTAGAGCTAGAGTTGTAGTGGGTGAAAAGAGTTTATTAACGTGGGGAATACGTGCATCATCTTACGCGGTATTGCACTTTCTAATTTACCTACATCAGTCCTTGAATCCGCTATTTTGAACATAAATAATAATAGAAAACTAAGGCTCCAAAGACCCAAGTAACCGTCATACGCGCTGTGTTACCTATTTTAAATATTATCATACTTTATAACTATTTATTATTAACAGTATAAAACTACTTGGATTATCATTAAACTCTACAAATAATGTTATCCATTACTTTATCAATATTGTTTATGCTTTGTGTTATTTTGTTGATACTTTAGATATGCCTGATAAATAAATTTGTTTGAGTAAATCACTCATGTGTCACTAACTATTTATGATATTAAATATAAATATGGATGTTTAATACAGAGCTACACATATTGATTAGGGACTCTTATATTTCAATAACCGAATACAAGTACGAGTTCACGTGGATAAAATGTAAAGTGACTGGTTTTAGTCCTTTTGCCAAGTCTTTTATGCATGGTCGTTAGAACTAATAAGAAAACATTTACCAAGAACTATTGTTTATAATTAGAATACTTTACATTGATTTTTAAGAAATTAAGCAAAAGCGTATCTAAATGCATGCTGACCAATTACTCTTTAGAATCGTAATTTTGAACTTTTGAAATCTACATATATTCTTTTGAGAGAGTCTAACTTTTTCTCTATCTCTTTTTATAGACAACCATAAAATTATTTTTTAGTATCTCTATTTTATTCTGTTACCAAAATAAAATTACTCATTAATTTTTACATATTTAAAGTTCGTATCTTATTAAACATATTCAAACGTAAATTAATTTAGACCTTTTTATAATCACTTTTAATTAGATTTAACATTAACGACAATTTACAATACATAATTATTCACCAATGTTAGTTTAAGATCCAACAATTCTATGAGTATTTCTAAACATGTTTTCATACACGTTAACATCCTCCGGTTGTAATGACAATTATGATTTTCCCAAACATTCTCATAATAAGATTTTTTGTTTTGTTACAGAAGAATTTAGAAAGAGGGATAGTATCCCAATCTATAAGTTTTTTCAATGAAGAAAAAACTTGTATATATACCTCAAAAAAAAAAAAAAAGAGCTCGGAGTTAATATAACTTATCATAGGAAGACTTTATCTTAAACCAATTCCTTGAGATTACATTCAAAAAATATTAAGCGGCGGAACTATGTTAAGTCTTAATTGCGGGATATCCGCACTCCAAAGATTTTGTTTATTTCTTAAAACTTCATAAAATATAAAAATATTAAATTTCTAATCTACACCATCCACACCCCAAGCCCGTGCCGAAACTCAAGCCGATCAATAAGGAGTAGAAATATTAATTCAAGATGCGTCAATGTATTGTGCTTAATATTTCATTATTATTTTTTTTACAGAGATCAATATAATTTTTATTGAATATAATTTGGTTCAAATTTGATAAAAAATTATAAATAACAAAATTGTCTCTTTAAATATTTAATATAATTACATATTTAAGAGTTGAACTCGTAATTACTAATTAAATTAAAACAATTTCATATACTTTAATTCACATACTCCTCCTGATGTTTCCTTTGTTATAAGAAAATAAAACAATAGTGTAAGAATAAAAAGGGATAGAAATAGAGTGATTTTGTTTTTATTTCACTGAAAAAAATAAAATGTTAGTATTTTCTCTCGTTTAATACAATAAAAATAAAAAAATATTTATATAAAAATATTTAAAATATCTTACCTTTATATTTGTATAAACTTTATTAGATTTTCCTTTATATTGATACTATTATAATTGATTTGAAAATTAAATCACATTTATTAATTTTTTGAATGGAACAAACTTAGAAATAGTTAAATGTTGTGATTCAGATAATAGCATAAGAACACACAACTAAAATAAAAGATGAGAAAAACACACTACCCAGTGGCAAAGAATGTAATTTACTAATAAAGTAATTACAACAAAAGAACAAGGAAACAATTTGAGAATTTTCTCCCACACTGCTGGGACACTCTTTGTTATTTTCTCTCGGTGGTGTATCTTTCCATCTGCCCTACGCCCCTTATATATAGGGGAAGGAAACCGCGTAAGTGAAGGAGAAAAACGCCAGAACGAAAGAAGAATTAAAAAGTAAAAAAAAAAACGGTGTTTTATTGACAATAAAAAAGCGGTGGCGTTTTTTGACAATAAAAACGGTGGCCGTTTTATTGACAATAAAAACGGTGGTCGTTTATTGACAATAAAAACGGTGGCCATTTTTATTGGCTTTTCAACAATCTCCCACTTGAAGATTTTGATTAGATTAATCAAATCTTCACACCTTTATTCTTTATCCTTTGCCATACATGTAGCTTACTTTTCCGATAGGCTTCTGATAGGATCGACTTCATGCGAACTTGTCAATGCTAACCGGCTTTGTCATAACATCTGCTAGGTTCTCATCGATGTGAATCTTTTGCATATCCACACTTCCTTCTTCCACCACTTCTCGAACAAAGTGATATCTTATGGCTATGTGTGCTTTGTCCCGAATGAAAGGCTGGATTCCTTGCAATGTGTAAAGGCACTTCCGATCGTCACAATACACAACAATTTGTTGCTGCTTGTGCCCGAAGTTCCTCCATTACCTTTTTAATCCAAATAGCTTCCTTACATGCTTGGGTGGTTGCCATGTACTCAGCTTCTGTAGTAGACAGAGCTATAACATCTTGTAACTTGGATAACCAACTTACTGCCCCTCCCGCAATTGTAAATACATAGCCAGTAGTAGATTTTTCTTTTATCCACATCACCTGCAAAATCTGAATCGACATAACCTCCGACAAGTAGTTCTGATCCTCCGTAACATAAAGCAACACCGAGGTCCCTTTGATATATCTAAGGATCCTCTTAATAGCATTCCAATGTTCTCCACCAGGATTTCCCATGAATTTACTAACCACTCCCACTGCTTGTGCAAAGTCCGGGTCTTGTACAAATCATGGCATACATAAGGCTTCCCACCGCTGATGCATACGGTACTACTCGAGACATCTCCATCCTCTCTTCTTCACCGCTAGGGCTCATCTTGGAGGATAACTTGAAGTTAGTAGGAAGAGGGGTAGAAATTGGCTTACAATCTTGCATGTTGAAGCGCCGCAAGATTTTCAGTAAGTAATTCTTCTGAGAAAGCCAAACCTTCCTATCTTTTCTGTCTCGGTGAATTTGCATCCCTTAAATCTTGTTTGCAGGTCCCAAATCCTTCATATCAAATTCCTTAGCCAATTGTGCCTTTAATTCTTGGATTTGATCTTTGTTGGGGCCTACCACCAACATGTCATCCACATACAATAGTAGAATAACAAAATCAGTATTACCAAACCTATTGTAATAAGTACAATGGTCTGAGCTCAGTCTATTATAACCAAGGCTAATAATGAAGGAATCAAATCTCTTGTACCAACACCTGGGCACTTGCTTTAGACCGTACAGAGATTTGGTCAACCTGCAAACCAAGTTTTCTTGTGTTTTAAAGCCTTCCGGTTGGAGCATATAAATTTCCTCTTCAAGTTCTCCATGAAGAAAAGCAGTCTTTACATCTAATTGCTCAAGATGTAAATCAAATACAGCACACATAGCTAGAACAATTCTGATTGTCGTCATCCTGACAACTGGTGAGAATATCTCATTGAAGTCAATACCTTCTTTTTGAGCATATCCCTTTAGTACCAATCTAGCACGATATCTTTCCACTTGATCATTGCCATCTCGCTTGATCTTATAGACCCATTTACAGCCGATGGCTTTCCGACCCTTTGGAATTTCCACAAGATTCCATGTCTTGTTCCTGTGAAGAGCCTCAATTTCTTCCTGCATTGCAGTCATCCAAAGAGAAGCATCTGAACCACTCACAGCCTCCTGAAAAGTTGAAGGTTCTCCTTCTTCATTTAGAAGACAATACGCATCATGACTAGTCATCACATATTTTGAATGCCAAGATGGTTTGCTCCTTTCTCGTGTTGATCGTCGGAGTTCTCCATTGCCAACCTCATTTGGCTCCTGTTCTTCATGCTGCCCTTCTAACTCGGAGGAAACTTCAAGTCTTCTTCTCAATTGGCACTTTAACCTTGTCCTCTATCAAGCTGTTATTTGTCTGCTCATTTTGTAGTTCATTTTCTGCAAAGACTACATTCACTGCTAACAATAACCTTGTGGGCAGTGGGATCCCACAAGCGATACCCCTTCACATTGTCAAGCATAGCCCAAGAAGATACATTTCCTGGATTTTGGATCCAGCTTTGTTCTTTCTTGTGAGTTGTACATTACGCATTACAGGGACAGCCAAAAACCCGTAAGGATGAATAATCAGCCGGTTTACCATTCCACACCTCCATTGGTGTACTCAAACCAATTGCTGTTGATGGAGATCGATTTATTACATAACAGGCAGTTTTTATCGCTTCTGCCCAGAAAGACTTGGCCACTCCCGCTGTTTGCAACATAGCTCTTGTTCTTTCCAGGAGAGTTCTATTCATCCGCTTCTGCTACACCATTCTGCTTGAGGTGTATGTGGGACAGAAAATTGTCTGACAATACCCTCTTGCTTGCAGAATGCTAAAAATTCTCCATCTACATATTCTCCTCCGTTATCTGTCCTCAAGCACTTAATTTTCCTCCCAGTCTCAAGTTCTACTTGTGCTTTGAATTCCTTGAACCGAGAAAATACACTTGACTTCGTTTTGATAGGGTACACCCACAATCTCCTGGAGTAATCATCGATAAACGATACAAAATATTTTGCTCCTCCTAGGGATAATACCGGTGATTCCCACACATCTGAATGAATCAAGTCTAATTTGTGTTTACTCTGGTAGTCGTCTTAGCAAACTTCAATTTGTGTTGCTTACTTATCACACAGTGTTCACGTAAGGGTAAACTTACTTCTTTAAGCCCGGGTAAGAGATTACGTTCCCTGCAAGAATTTTCAGACCACGTTCTGACATATGACCAAGTCTGCAATGCCACATAAATGTCACATCTTCCTGACTTGGTGCTGCAACTGATGCATTCGCTTCTTGCAACGTATCTCCAACCAGCATATACAAATTTGCCAAGATCTTCTTAGCCTTCATGACTACCAAGTTCCCCCTCACCACCTTTAAGATTTCATCTTCAACATGGATCTTACATCCGAGATCATCTAATTGCCCTATGGACAGTAGATTCTTCTTCAAGTCCTTTACATGTCGTACCCCTTGAATTGTGCGAACAGTACCATCATACATTTTTATTTTGACAGTACCTACTCCAGCAATCTCCAAGGCATGGTTGTTTCCCATGAACACGGATCCACCTGAGATAGGCTCATAAGTGTGAAACCAATCTCGATGCGGAGTCATGTGCCAAGTTGCACCTGAATCCACTATCCATTTATCATGAAACTCCCTTTTCTTTGTTAGGACTCATTACTTGTATCACTCACCAGAATGTCTCCATCTTCTAAGGTATTTGCAACATTACCTTGTGAAGATGATTCTTCAAAGTTCTTTTGTTCATTCTTCCTCTTCCAACACTCTTTTCTTCGTGTGCCCTTTCTTGCCACAATAGTAGCATTTGAAATTCTTCTTGCTTCGAGAGTTTGACCTATAATGATTTTGACTCCCACTTGAGCCACGTTCCGTTGATCTTCCTCTCATCATTGTTAAAACTTCTGCTTGTTTGGAACTTTCCACTTTGCTCATCCTTCCGGATTCTTCTTCAAGAATAGCTCCAATGACGACCTCAAAAGTGTAATTTCCCATCAATATTATTATTTGTAATATTGATGATGAGTTGATCATACGAGTCGGGTAAACTCAAGTAGAAGCTCCACGTTCATTTTCAACTATATTGAAATCTGCTGGCGATAATTGGGCAAACAAGGTGTTCAACGGTTGATGTGGTCCGTCAAATCGATATGGACTCACTCATCCGAAGAGTATAGAGTTTTCTCTTCAAGAATATTCTTGTGTGAAGTGATTTTACCTCATATAGTTTGATGAGGGTATCCCAAATCTCCTTCGTTTGTATTCTTTTTCTCGCCACACCGATAGAACTGAATCCGCCATTTCTTAAGTCTGCAAATTTGCAATAGCATTGTCATTGATTTCTTTCCACCGCTGGTCCGTGTGAGCCATGATTCTTCCTTCAATTGCCTCTATGCAATTGTCTTTCCTTAGAATGACCTTCATCTTTAATTTCCACAATGAGAAATTACTCCCATTGAACTTCTATCTCATATTTCGTTGTCATGGTTTTAAACCCGACTTATGCAACCTTCACTTATGAATAGTATTGCCCTCTTGGAACAACAATAGGCCAGTGAACAAGTTCACACTACCACACTTCCAAAGATAACAAGAATAACTCTTTTTCGATGTGGAAGATCGGATTAAGCGCAACCACAAGCATACTAAGAATTTTCTCCAACACTATTCTAGTGACTATAGCGGCGAAAGGCAACCGACCCGGCTACGATACCCTTTGTTGTGATTCGGATAATAGCGTAAAACACACAACTAAAATAAAAGATGAGAAAAACACACTACCCAGTGGCAAAGAATGTAATTTACTAATAAAGTAATTACAACAAAAAAACAAGGAAACAATTTGGGAATTTTCTCCCATTATTTCTGGGACACTCTTTGTTATTTTCTCTGCCGGTGGTGTATCTTTCCCTACGCCTTTCGCCCCTTTATGTAAGGGAAGGAAACCGCGTAAGTGAAGGAGAAAACGCGTAACGGAAGAAGAATTAAAAAGTAAAAAAAAAAATGGTGGCCGTTTTATTGACAATAAAAACGGTGGTCGTTTTATTGACAATAAAAACGGTGGCCGTTTTATTGACAATAAAAACGGTGGCCGTTTTATTGACAATAAAAACGGTGGCCATTTTTATTGACTTTTCAACATTAAATACTATATAAAAAATTGAAATTCACAACTTGAATTTTAAAACTCATCAACAACTTTCTATCACTGCTCTTCCTATATTTCTTTTCTTATATGCTCGTCTCATCTTAATTTGTTTTCTTATTATTGTTTTGAGATTGCAAAGTACTTTCAATTTTAAGTGCATGGATAAAAAGTAAACATAAGGTTTGTCAGACTGGATAGAATTGTTTCATTAATTAGAAAAACAAATAACTCTTCAATGATGGTTAGCTACTATTATTGTAAAAGATTATATTAAATGAGTAACATAATTTATTCTTATTTAATTAATTTTTAAGACATAACTAATATAGAATTTTTCATTAAAAATGGTTAACATAAATACTATTTTTTATTATAAATTTATAAAAATTCTAAGTGACATTTGAAATTGATGATTAACATTCATAATCTATCGAGTCTTTAAAAAAATTAATTTATCTTCTATGTAGATATATTTTTTATTATATGTTACTGAATTATTTAAAAAAATATAATTATAAATATTTAATATAAATTTTGATGCTTATATATTTATTTGATAAACTTTAATTTTTATATTTGATCCCAACCATTTAATTTTGGCTTCGTCCCTCCCCACAACTCCATGAGCATTAAGCTAAAAGACGCATGTGCTCTGCTCTAATTACTAATGCAAAGAACACAAACTTTATTGTATATTATTTTTTTATATTTTATTAAAACAAAAAATTTTCATTATATTTTTTCCCTAATTTTCTTTGTTTTTTTTTTTCTGTTTGGTTTTGGTGTTTTTATTTTCTTCTGCTTTACCAAGCAACAACCGGTAAGTGATCCCTTTCCCTCCTCTTTTTTGGTCAAACCTACATATGCAAATGTTTTGTGCCGACATACACTCCGGATTCAGAGGGTCATCTTTTAGTATAAACACATTTTCAAAAAAAATAAAAGAAAAAAATATTAAAATCTCTTCACAAAGATAAAGCCCCCTAACTTTTTGTCGGGGCATTTTATTTACATCTGTTGTTAATTCATTTATTATTATTATTTTTACATAATCAGTATATGTATTAATAATATGAATATTTTTTAAATGGTTATCTAATCACAATCATAATAAATTTATTAATTTTTATAATAATTATTTTAAAATTTATATTAATAATTTTTTTATTAATGGTAATGTAAAAAAAATTATACTAAAAATAATATATATAAACTAATTTTTTTTTTCTTTTCGTTTAAGCCATTTTTCATTTTGGATTGATGAGATGAGACGCACAGATCATGTGTACCTAACACCACATACATGAAAAAAGTTAAAGGCTATAAAACTAATATTGTTGAACTTCTCGGGCTAAGGAAGTGGTGTGTAGGACGACAATAAGGAGGGTATAGGTTGGATATTATAATATTTGCTTTTATATATGTATTTAAAAAAAATTATTTGTATTTGGTTTTGTATCTACGTAAATAACAACTTTAGTTTTTATCCTAATATCCATTATGTATACTTATATATACTACTCGTACTTTTAAGTTTAAAATAAATAAATTAATAAAAATATTAATTAAATAATATGTCACAACTGAATTGAAAAATCATCCAAATATACTAATACAATATTAACAACATAATTATTCTTAAATATAATATTTTAATTCTTAAAGTTGATAAATTTTTTTATATAAATAAATTAAAATAGTTATCTCGAATAAGAATTTTTTTTTTATCATTTTTCAACGAGAATGTTTGTAGAGGGTTTTTTAACCTTTAACTTTTTTAATTTATTATTTTTAATATTTTTAGTTTTAAATTGAATTTATTAATATTTTTTAACAAAAATTATTAATAATTAAAAATAATATTATATTACAATATAAATTGTTTAGTATAAATTTAAAATATATTTTATATGCTTAAAATATTTATTTATTACAAATTTTAATTATAATATAATTTATATATCCATATGTATTTATTTATTATAAATTTTAGTTATATAAAATAAATATTTAAAAATATGCAATGCATATGCTAAAATATTAATTTATGTTATGTTTAATAAAACTAGCTAGAACTTGAAAAATGGCGTGAGAAAATCACAAATGTATAGTTATAATAAAATTTATTGTTCTTGTCATAACAATTACTCGTTGATTTAGTGGTTATCACTATTCACTTAGCATCAAATATTCTAGAATAGATTGTGAAGAGAATTGAATCTTGAAATAAATTGAGATATAAGAATTCAATTTCAAACAAAGTATTAAAATTTGGAAAAATTTAATTATTAGAAAGCTTATAGGATTTTCACATTGACTTCCAATTTACATAATCTCCTTATCCTAATGCTTTTATTAGTTCTCTTTAAAGGTGAATTAAACTAAAGTAATCTTCGTTTTCTTTCGGGATACAAAAATGGATATAATTAAATTAACTTCTATTTTGTAGTAATTATATTCAGTTAGACTCACTCAAATTCCTTACGTAGGATCCCAACAATTGGATTCACTTTTCAGTCCTTCTTGAAAATGTCTAAGGTTATGAAAACTGTAGTCAATCTCTTCACATAAATAAAACAACAAAGAAAAGATTCAAAAGGAGTAATCAAAAAGAAATAACATATTTAATTAAGCATCAATAGTTTATTAAAAGATAGGCTCCAATCCCAGAATAAAGGTAACTACTCATACATAGTTATGGAAAACAAACTAGAATAAGTAAAAAACATCAAATTGGGTCTCTTTGGGTCGAAGAGAGTAGAAGAAAATAACTAAAAGCTTTCACTATAAGTAGCCAATACGACAAGGTAAGAGATTTATTTATAATTAGAATATAAATAGGGTTTAAGCCCAATTAAAACAAATTAGAAAAGATTGCTAAATAATGTGTTGTTACATTAACACTCATGTCCGTGGTGACTACCACAACCAAGTCATAGACCTTGTTGTCTTAATAGATAAACTTTTCATAGAATGCTCATGGTCGGAGTGAGTTCCCAACAAGATTTTGGGTCTTTTATCTCAATACAGCGTAAGCATTTTCCTAGAATGCCTACAAATGTATCGAGTTCCACAACTAGGTTATGGACCTTGTTGCTTCAATTTTTCTCATAACTCCTTCATGATCCCTAGGTTGTGGGCATTGTGGACTTTTCTATTATGAATCAACTTCAAAGTAATTTCAATTATTCTAAAATTCTCATTCTTCCTTCAAATTCTTTTAAATCTTTAACCTCAACTTTTCAAAGTCGAATCACCTGTCAAATAGCATGATCGAAACAAAAATAATAAATAAGAAAAGTTCTAAAAGGAGAAATTAATGGATTATTAACAAAACGAAGCCTAAATTAATAGAAGATGCGTGTCAAATTTATACAAAACACTAAGGTTTTGTTTGTTACAGTGGAAATGGCAAATAAAGAAAGGAAAGAAATATGATGTTACAGTTTGGTTGCAGAGAAATAACCACAAAATAAGTTGTAATCGAGTGGGACCAAATATGTCGTGAGATACAAAAGAAATAGGTTGTGTAATAAGGATTACACTATTGCACTTGCATGTTCCTCTTCTTCTCTTGCGCCACATATGTATCTCCTTCCCTCCATTCTGATATCTCATACAGCAGAGCCCGCTGCAACGCCGATGCCAGCGGTCGCAACGCTCCATATTCTTATTCTCTAAAGGTTAACATTAATTAGTTACATATTCAACTTAATCAATTAAATTAGACGTCCATTCAAGTCACTATAACTTATAATAATCAATTATATATTTTACTAATCGATTATGTATAATCGATTAGAATATTATATAATCGATTATATATATATATATTAATTATATATTTAATATATATATATATTTTTAATTATGTATAGATATATATTTAAAATATAATTAATCTTATGTTTTCATTATTTAATTATATAATCGATTATATATTTTCTCTGATCCATTAGATAACTTATTACAAATATTTTTTGTAGTTAACATAAGGTCAGAATAAAATTGCCATTCCCATTGGTGTGGAGTCCCCATTCCACGTCTACACGTGTCTTGGTGGACATGGTCAAATTACTTCAGAGTTTAAGCTATGCTGTATGACTCCTAACACGTATAATTGAAAGCTTCGCTTTAATTTCGATTTATGATTATTTATAATGAGTAAAATGGGGCTGGTGGAGATTTTCTTATATACCTACAAATCTCATCTCGATAGAGTGTAAAAGCGTCCTTTTATGCTTTACCACTTAAAATCTTTAATGATTTTTTTTCTACAATTATTTTGATTTTGAAAATATATTTTTGTGTATATAGAAAAATAGAAACAATAAAACTAATTATTTACAATATTAATTATTTTATATTGTATTTTTTTTCCTGTAACATTCATTTTAAAATTTTTTGAAATAATAATTTCAATGGCGCTGACATGCTTTGGAAAAATCAACCACGTACTAATTATGGTTAATACAATAAAATTAAATGTAAAGGTAAATATTTTTCTTTTTATATAATGGCCAATGTAAGTAATGTAAAAAGTTAACACTTTGCGCCTGAACGCAGAACAGGAGAGAATAAATGAAATAAAATTGGTTTATGTTTTATTTATTTCTTCAATGAACTTAAAATATATTACTCTAAATTCGTATTTAATTTAATTTTTAAATATATTAATTGTATAATAAAATGTATATATTATATTTCATTTCATTCTAATATGTATAAAAAATGCTACCTATAAAAATAACTCACGGACATAATATGACGCTTGTTGAGTGGCGGAATTAATAAAAGAATATTCTTATGACAAATGTAACAAAATCTCTTTGAAGCTTGCATTTGTGGTATTTGATTTACGTATATAATAGGTTTTTTTTTTTTTTTTTTTTACCTCGGAGCGTAATTACTTTTTAAAATTTTCAAAATACGTAGATTTAATAAAAATGTATCTAAATTAGAATAAATTGTGTTTTAGAAATGTGATTTTAAAGAGTAAAGTGGTATATTTTTGTATGACTTTATAATTTATTACTTTTGTAAATCATTTTAGTAAAAGTTATAAAAATAAATATGATTTTTTTTATTTTTTTTTATATTTTAATGAAATCGTAAACATACATACAACTTTCAATTTTCTTTAATTTATAAATTTAACTTTTATTATTTTATCTTATTTAACTTATATTTTTTATTTTTTATTTAATTTATAAATTTATCTTTAATTATTTTATTTAATTTATAAATTTAGCTTTTATTATTTTGTTTCATTTTATAAATTTATCTTTTATTATCTTATTTCATTTAAATTTTTTTATTATTTTCTTTCATTTAAAATTTATTTTTATTATTTTCTTTCATTTATAAATTTATTTTTTATTATTTTATTTCATTTAAAATTTATTTTTATTATTTTATTTCATTTATAAATTTATTTTTTATTATTTTATTCAATTTATGAATTTTGATTTTATTATTTTATTTAATTTCTAAATTATCTTTTATTATTTTATTTTATTTATAAATTTATATATTGTCTTGATAAATTTTGTTTTGTTATTTTCTTTAAATTCATTTTAAATAATTAAATTAATTCAAATATTTAAAAATTTAAACTAAACGAAACGTAATCAATTAAAAAAAATATCCAAAGTACTCTTGGTATTAAAAAATAAATATATAAAAGTCGTATTACACATCATTACTTCTATATTAAAAATAATAAAAAATAAAAAATTAGTCATATTTGACTTTACGACTTCTATGAAAAAATAAAATTCAAAATTTTTAATTAGTATTTCGATTAAAAAATAAAAAAGCAAGCAAAATCGTATAACAATTTACGATTTTGGTTAAAAAAAAATATGATAGTCGGAAAACTAATCAAAACTTATACTAAGTTCTTCTTTTAAAAAATAAAATTTAAAGTTATACGAGTGTATACGACTTTTTTCTTTAAAGTCGTGTTTCTAAAACACAACTTACCACAACTTGAGTATTTTTTAAAAACTATTAATTTTTTATAATTTTAAATTTTTTTTATCCCTCTGAGGTAAAAGAAGCCTGTAGAATAAGCATGGGAAGTAGAGTATGATCATCCTTTTATCGTCTTCTATCATTAACGAAAGAATAAAAAATAAGTAATCTTTTTGGTAATATCATTTTAAAATGTGATGGTGCAAGTAACTGGCTTCACCATGCCCATTGAGGACAGTGACTGTAGCAGCCTGTTATATAAAAAAGAAAGAAGAAGAAGGATTCAGCAAAATTTCTTTCACAATTCTTAAAATATGTGACAATACATATAAACCGATTGTGCATTAGTTTACATTAGCAATAAATTCAAATTAGGATTTTTTTTTTAAATATGTATGTGTTATGATATGGTTTAATTCATGATGCTGTGAAATCCTTTTATTTCCAATAAAATGAAATTACTTTTGTTCCCTACGAAAATGTATAATAAATTTTGTTTTTTATTTTATATGAAAATGTTCGGTGAAAGAATGGTAACGATATCACAAGAAAAAGTTTGGATTTTCAAACTTATTTTTCATAAAGAATATACGTGGTTTATATAAAAAAATCTAAATACTAACCTCGTAAATAAGAATTTAAAATTTAAAATTTTTAAATTTTATTTTGCAAAAGTTGAAATCCAGGTTAGTTAGAAATAAATCTTAAAAGACTTTATAAGTGAGACTCACTTCAAGCTAGCATTTGAGGTTGAGTTAGTTCAAATCCACTTGCCAAAATAATATGAGAACCCATCTTAATTCCAAAAGCTCTATTACAATGGAGCAATTCTTATATCTTGAGTTGACTTTTGAGATTGGGTTAACCTCAAAACTCATTTTTTAAGAAATTTAATCTACTCTATTTAAGTTTGAGTTAGTATATGATTTAAAATTCAGTCTAAGAAAAAATTATTTCTTGATAAAATATTTTTATAAATATATTTTATTAGTCTTAAGATAAAAAAATCATAGAGTCTTACTTTTTTTTTACCGTAGCATAAAATAGATCAATTTAATTATTACTCAACTATAAAAAGACCATTTACCTCTTTTAAATTGTTATTACATAATGCAAAATTTTACTAATTTGACAACATGTCTAAAGTGTTACTCCGAACCCCTGTTTAAGAGCCTTCTATCTGTTTTTCAATGAAAAAGAAACAAACAATTTTAACCAAATGTTATTTTAACAAATATTGATATATTCTAAGTAATAATAAATTTAACCTTTAATATAAAATAATTAAATTTTTATACAGGTTAATTAAATAGATTATTTGAACTTTAACTACATGAATAAGTAAATGAAATATTAATCAGCAAGAAAATCAGAATAGCCCACAGTCCAGAAAAAAATCCGGGCTAACAAATTATACTCGCTGTGAGGTTACCCCAAATGGGCTTAGTATGAATGAGAACTAATTAGATGTAAAAAAATAAAAAGGAAAGCAATTCATCCTCCAAAACTAAACATTGATCAAAATTCATTTTTAAGTAGGTGTCTATATAAATATGTATCAAAGATATGACACGACATCAATATGGATACAATAAATTTTAAAATTTATAAAATATGCAATGGCTAAGATATAACATATGTTATTAGTATAATATTAACAAAAAAACACAAATGTTAAATTAAAATAAGGAACACAATTTTATAGGTTAAATCTATTTATTGTAAATTAATAAAACAGTATTACTATTATTTGTCTAATAATTATAATATTCTACTAAAATATATTGATTCGAATTATTAAAATTAATTAAAAGATATAGGTTAAAGATAACTACTCTTTTTTTATTTTTTCCCAAAGTATGGATGTTCCTTAACAATGCACTCATTGGAATTCAAAAAGAGGCCGATCAACACTTTTTCTTAAAAACCAAAATTTGGGTCTAAAACAAGAAACCCAAACAACAAGCCTCTACCGTTTTGAACCATAATCTAAAAAGATTTTTTAAAAGCTTTTATTTTTTAATATATACTATGGATTTTTTTCATTAGAAATAATTTTATTTAAATTAAATATACTTAATAATTTAGATATTAAAACTCAAACTCGAAACTACTTATTAACAACCATTTTTTTTAATGGCTTTACTTCAATGGATTAATTTATTATTAAGGGATAAGATCACTAGATCTTACTTTCCCACTTTCCGTCTTACATTTAAGAGAGATTCTTTCTTTACGAGGAAGGCCCAAACTTCCTTAACCCACAAGGCTTTACTATGTAAGTATAATCATTACATTTTAATTTATCTCTTTCTCATACGTGTGTCTCTTTTGCTAATTAGTTAAATGTATTTTTATTTGCCGTTAAAAAAGAAACTTAATTGATAAAATTAAAATTTTAATAATACTATTTATAAGTTTATTTTTCATATACGTTTGGTGTTAAGAAGATAGTATTAATTTTTATTTTATATATAATTTTTAAAATAATTATTATAAAAATTATTAATCGAATAATAAATAACCATTTACAATAATAAGATGATAGTATAAAAAAAATTTAGGTAGATAAGATATTCTAATTCAATTCATTAATTTACATATATAAGTTAATTAATTGAATTTTATATATATATATATATATTTCTTTATGTATATATTTGAGGAGTCTATTAAAAGAAAAAATGATTTTATGTTGATAAAGAAAAAAGAGAAAATGATATAATGTATAAAAGATTTTATATTTTGGAGCAGAGGTCATGGCGCCCGCAAAATATGCGTGGATGCCTGCTGATTTATGGCGGAAAAATATATTAATTTTCATTTTAATCTCTAGATTTTTTTTTTCACTTGTGTAGTGAAATCAACCGCATGATAAGAAAGATACATGTTTGATTTTATTTAATATTTAAAAAAAAAAAAACTTTACGTGTAGTCTAAATATGTAAGTGATATCCATGTTAGTGGCAAATGATGACATTATGCGAATGGAAGAAATCCTTAATGTTTCTGTTTCGAATATATTACTTTTTTTAGAAGACAGTTACGTTTTCAAAACCAAAAAGATAACATCTCAGTGATTAATATTTTTTTATACGTCGGAGTCAAATATGTTACAACACTTATGCAATTTGCTTAATCAACTACTCTACTAGTTAGCAATTAATATTTGAAGCCACTAATTTCTTTACTTTCATCAGGATTTTTTTTCGTTAAATAATAATATATGAAGTGTGACGCGGCGTGAGATGGGCCGAAGTGGTCCTAGTCATTTGTCGGCTGAAATCGACTCGACTACTAGAGTCGTCATCGATATTTTGGTTCAGGGAATGCCAAGAAACCTGATGGAAAAGGCTGGTCTGGGAATCAGAGTTATGGATTTGGGAGTTGGTTATGCACAGGGACCACAAGGTGTCCCAATATGTCTATCACCTGATAGTTATCCTCGCCTAGTCACAAAGGAAGGGAAAATGATGCTCATGCTTAGGGGTTATTGGGCTCGTGGAGTGGCAAGGGTAAAGGTAGAGTTTTTTGTTTTTTTGTTTTAATTTTATGACTTGATAGGAATATGCCTCCTGTGCCTACGTACTTCGGCTTTAGAAGAATCAAAGTCCACGTAGTTTTGGCCGGTTTTGAGCTCAAGAAAGGGCGAAGCTGACCTGTATCAGCTTTACCTTATTAAGGCCGAGATGAACTCAGTGTTGGAAAGGGTAATTTAGGAGGATGACTCATCACGTGGGGCTGAGATGGAGTCAGCCTTAGTGCGAAGAGCATTGGTGGGGTGAGACTGTTTCATCTTGGCAAGTGTGTCGAGATGGTTTCGGTTGGTGAGGGACGAGATAGGTTCAAGGCTCACAACAGGGGCGTGTCGCCTCGGTCATTGGGCCGAGATGGACTTGGCCCAGGCAACAAGGAAGAAAATGGGAGATTTGGTCTCGATTTTGCTCAAAAGAAAGGGAGGGGGGAGGGGAAGGTTTCAACCTAGGAGAATGTTTATGAATGTGAAGTACTAACCTGGTGTTCGGTGAAGTCGAGCCTGTTCTTCCGTTCACCTAGTACTTCCGCTTCTCCTTCGGTCTAGCTCAGGGGTTCCTGACTGGTCTCTTTCGAGCGATTGTCAATTTGCTTGCTGACTCTCTCTCGCGTAGTTTTTTTCTCACTAGCCTCTACTTTTTCTCTTCAATTTTCCACATTGTGCTCTTCGTCTCGAGGCCTTTTATAGGCCTTGAGGCTGGCTGGATGTGACTCTCTCTCGCGTAGTTTTTTTCTCACTAGCCTCTATTTTTTCTCTTCAATTTTCCACATTGTGCTCTTCGTCTCAAGGCCTTTTATAGGCCTTGAGGCTGGTTGGATGTAACTCCCCATGATCCCATGATTCTCTCATGGTCATGGCAGTTAGTTCCACTATCCCATGATCCTTTCCTCAACATGAGTCATGGTGGGGTCCACGAGGGGCGTGCAGGAGACTTGGTCCCGGACGGTTTTGGGATCCCACAGTTGCCCCTTTTTTATTTGTGTTCATCTAGGGGATCCAGTATGGATCTTCCTGGATGAGCATAAATAAAGATTCACAAGGGAGCCCAAGAGGAGGAGTTGCTAGGGGTTTGAGGATAATGGTTTCAGTGTGTACCTATGATTGAGTAGGTCCATGGACTTTTCTTTAGGTGTCCAAGGTTGAGAAGGTAACTGGATTGTTCGTTATGGGTTTAGGATTAATTGAATTTGTGGGCTATCCATTGGGGTCCTAAGTTGAAAGAGACATTGGACTCCATTAGGGGTCTAGGACTAATTGAATCAATGGGCTATCCACTAGGGCCCAAAGTTGAAAGAGGCATTGGACTATCCCTTGGTGTCTAGGGTTGATTGAATCAATGAGCTATCCATTGAGGCCCAAAGTTGAAAGAGGCACTGGACTATCCATTGGTGTTCACGGTTGATTGAATCAGTGGGCTGTCCATTGGGGCCCAAAGTTGAAAGAGGCACTAGACTATCCATTTGTGTCTAGGGTTGATTGAATTAGTGAGCTATCCATTGAGGCCCAAAGTTGAATGAGGCACTAGACTGCCCATTAGTGTCCAGGGTTGATTGAATCAGTGGACTATCCATTGGGGCCCAAAGTTGAATGAGGCACTGGACTGTCCATTGGTGTCTAGGGTTGATTGAATTAATGGGTTATCCATTGGGGCCCAAAGTTGAATGAGGCATTGGATTGTCCATTGGTGTCCAGGGTTGATTGGTGTGTATGATCAGATGTTTACAGGTTGGGCTTGAATATTTGTTGGGTGTTTTTTCTTTTCCTTTTTCCTGCCAAGATCATGTCGGCAACTCATAGGCCAACATGGATTTGGCCAAGTATGGCTGAGACTGGGTTGGTGTGTGTGGGCCAAGCTGGGAGGGCTAAGGTTAGGCCACTTGCCGTGGGCTATGGCGGTTTGGGCCAGTTGGTGTGGGCTAGGTGTTTTTTTGTTTTTCTTTTGTTATGCTTCTTTTTCTTCTTTTTTTTTTTTTTTGTGCTATGTGGGGCTTAAATTTGAATTCTGGGAGAAGACCAAGGGCCATGTGTGAGGGGACGCGCTTTGTCTCTTCAGACATGCCACTTTGTTTTCGGGACATATTAATGTGGGGTGGCGTGATGATTGCACCATTCTGGAGAAGTGTGCCTCTTTAATAATCCGTCACGGAGTTTCCAGGTCCGCGTTTATTGGGGGCGCGTGGTGTCAAGGCACCACTTGAACTTCGTTTCTTTTTGAGAGCCCTTATTTCCTATTCTATTAATCCTTTTGAGCTTCTTGTTCCTTGAGTTTTCCCACTTGCTTCAGCATCCTCTTCGCATTTCCTCGTCTTCCTTTTCAAGCCTCTTCTGTAGCTTTCACGCCAAGATGTCAAGTACCTCGAGTTCTGAAACTTCCTCCACCTACTCTTCCTTTTCTTCTTCGTTGGGCTCTGAGGCCTTAACGGCCATGCCCATTGTTGTGGCCGAGGGGGCTTCCTCCCAAGCCCCTGTCCCTGCTGTGCTAGGGGAAAATCCTTTGGCATGGGTCCACAAGGACATATTGGACAACCACTTTGAAATGACTCGCTCTGAAGTGGTGTCTCTGTTAGAGGGAGGGAAATGGGCTCGCAAGCCCTATGCCCGCCAATTCACAATGGTACGTTGTGGCAAGAAGGAGCAGAGTGTGCCATGCTGTGAAGGCGAGGGAAGGCCACTTCGTGTATATGTGCGAGACAACTTTACAGGATTTGGGGGTTACTTTCCCCTTTGACTTTTTCGAGGCTGACGTTCTGTGAATGCTGGGGATAGCCCCTTCTCAGCTTCACCCCAATGCGCGGCCATACAAGCCGTGTGCCTAGCACTCATAGTGATACCTTCTGCTCTAGTCTTCTTGAGCCACTACACCACATGGGTCAGCTAGATGGTTGGTTGGGTATCCCTTGCGCCTTTGCCAAACACCGATCTCTTTAGCTCTTATACAGCCTCTTAGAAGGGCTTTAAGAGTTGCTTCGTGAAGATCAAGGCTGAGGATAGCCACTTTTGTGTTGATCCTAGGCCCTTACCACTATATTGGAAGGAGCCTCTCAAGTTCAAGGGGCTCCTAAGAAGTCAACTGTCCTTGGAGGCAAGTGTTGACTTACAATTGTTGGATGCCCTGCCACGAGGAATGAATTGCAAAGAGATAGTGGCCTGGGCGTCTGCAAACAACGCCACTTACCCTCTGAAGAGTGAGTTTTGTGTGTGATGTTATCTTCCTAACTCGGCCCTGTGCCGATTATGCTGACATTTTGTGTTTCTGGTTTGTAGGTATGCTCCAAAAGCAAGGCATTGACATGGCGGAGCTGATCAAGAAAGCCAAGTTGATGAACAAGGCTAGGAGCACTCCTAGTATTGCCAAAGGAGCTGTCAATGCCAGCGTGGTGGCGGCTCAATTGAGGTCGAGGTGGTATCGGCTACTATGGAAGCCGAGAAGGTGTTGGCACCTGTGGTCGAGAAAATGTCGGCCCTTGCTGTGTCCGAGAAAGTGTCGGCCCCAACTGAGACAGGGAAGATGTCGACACACCCTGATGGCAAGGTGCAACCAGCCTCCACTAACCCTAGTGCTACTAAGAGGAAGGTTAAAGCTTTTGTTGCTGAAGAGGCCGCCAAGAAGAAGGGGAAGACTACTACACCGCTTCCTCCTCCTTTGCCTTCTCAACCAAAAGGCAAAGTGATTGTGACTTTGGGGCCTGAGTTGCCCCCTGGAGGTTTATCTTGTTACGTGGCCTCCCTTATAACTCACTCACTATGGGGGCCAGGGTTCGATGTTTGAGGTCTATTTCCTCCAAACCGCATCCCTCAACATGATAGGGGATTGCTGGTGTCTACTGATGCCGATAACTCCTTTGACATGATGACCACTTACATGGCACGCTCCATGGCCACCCTAGAAGTATGTGCCGATTATGCTGACTTTTTATGTTTTTGGTTTGTAGGTATGCTCCAAAGGTAAGGCATTGACATGGCGGAGCTGATCACGAAAGGCAAGTTGATGAACGAGGCTAGGAGCACTCCTAGTATTGCCAAAGGAGCTGTCAATGTCGGTGTGGTGGCAGCTCCAACTAAGGCTGAGGTGGTATCGACCACTGCCAAAGCCGAGAAGGTGTCGACACCTGTGGTCGAGAAGATGTCGGCCCTTGCTGTGTCCGAGAAGGTGTCAGCCCCAACTGAGACTGGGAAGATGTCGACACACCCTGATGGCAAGGCGCAACCAACCTCCAGTGACCCTAGTACTGCCAAGAGGAAGGCTAAAGCTTCTGTTGCTGAGGAGGCCACCAAGAAGAAGGGGAAGACTGCTGCACCTCCTCCTCCTTTGCCTTCTCAACCAAAAGGAAAAGTGAATGTGACTTTAGGGCTTGAGTTACCCCCTAGAGGTTTATCCTGTTACGTGGCCTCCCCCGTAACTCACTCACTATGAGGTCAAGGTTCAATGTTCGGGGTCTATTTCCTCCAAACCGCATCCCTCAACATGATAGGGGATTGTTGGTATCTGCTGGTGTCGATAACTCCTTTGACATGATGACCACTTACATGGCACGCTCCATGGCCACCCTAGAAGTATGGAGAGGGTTGGTAAAGAGATTCGAGCAGATCTTGGCGAAGGAGGCCATACATAAGAAGGAGTTTGAGAAGGTGCAGAAGGCCAGTGCCGAATCACGTGTAAAGGCCCAAAAACTAAAGGAGGAGAATCAAAAAGCCAGGGCCGAGGTGGAAAAGTTGAAGGCCGATCTTGCTGCGTCCAGATCACGAATTTGCTTCCATGAAGGCTAAGGCCACTACATCAGAGGCTGAGGTGGCGACACTGAAGATTGCTCTTGCTATTGCGCAGAAGGCCTCAATGGAAATGTAAAAGGACTTAGGTACAACTCGCTCAAGAGTAACTGAAGTGGAGGCTATTTTGGCTTCTGATAAAGAAGCCAAAGCCCAATTGGAAGCTACTCTAGAGACTACCAAGGATGAATTAAAAACTGTTGAGACTAAGATTGTCACCCTGGAGTCTGAGGCAGTCAAGATCAAGGAAGAGATGCAGGGCCTGGCTGATAGAGTAGAATGCCTGGAGGGGGCCATTGTGGAGCAACATGAAGATGGCTTTAACAAGGTCCTTAGGCAAATTGCACTGTTGGCTCTTGATTTTGATTTAAGTCCTTATGATATGGCAAAGGAGGTCCAGGATGGGAAGCTTATTTCCCTCCTAGACCCTCCTCAACCTTAAACTTTCAATGTATTTACCTTTACATTATCAATGAAATGGGCTTTCTGTTATTTTGGCTATTTTTGTGCTTTTGTTTTTTTGTTTGTTTTTTTTTCTTTTGCCACTACATCACTTCTTACTATTTTATTACCTTTTATTCTGGTTTTCTTTTTGGGATTATTGACCTGTGACCTTTGCATAGAAGAGTGAAAAAATTGACACTAAGACTAATATGAACCTACTGCAAACTTGGACTATTACCTGAGGTTTAGACCCTTGACCCTAGGTCCTAAAGGTTAACCTATAAAACTAACTTAAAGTATGCTTTGGTTGATCCTTCCTTTAGGTAGGGCGGACTTGGAATCAGATAGCTTGATTGTCCTAGAGCCAAAATGCCTAAGTTGTAATCTGCGTACCTTGGGTGAACTTAGGTTTAAGGAAAGGCTTAGGATCTAGGTATTCAGGTTACTAGGTTCTATTAGCTAGCCTTAGTCATTCAAGTTAGAGTCGACTTAGGAAGATCCGACATGGAGTCAGCCAAGGGTGTTCAGGCTTTGCAAGTTCAAGAACCCGAGGAGGAGTCAACATTCTGGAACCCGAGAAGGAGTCAGCATTCCTGAATCTGAGAAGGAGTCGACATTCTAGAATCCGAGGATGAGTCAGCATCCTAGAATCTGAGAAGGAGTCGGCCCAAGTTAGGTTTGCTTTAGGTAAAATGGGGGGGGGGGGGGGAGCTAATGCAAGGAGGGAATCGATGTGTATGCATGGTTAGCTTTTATTTTATTTTCTCTCTCTCCCTTTTTTATTTTTTATTTTTTTTAGGAAAAGAATGAATGACTACATCTCGAGGTTGCGCGTGCGCTATTCCGAGTGAACTGTAGTAGTGAACCACCCATAGCATTTGTCTTTTCTTTCTAGTCGGAAGTTTAATCAAGAAACCTGGCCCAGTTCAAGAGGCCCGTCCAGGGTGCCAACTACCTGGCCAAGCCTGAGGTGTTTCCATTCCTTGAACCACCTTAAAAATGTATTTTTCTTGTTGACTTTTAACAGAACTTTAGCATGCAAAGGGGTAAAGAGAGATATGGAAAGAAAGAGAACATTTTATTGATTCAAACTATGGTTACAAGTGAGTCCCTGAAGGGTTAGAGTGGTCTCATGATTAGGACCAGCCTCTTGGCCTAATGCCAAAGACTGGAGATTGGCAACAATCTCCTAATGCCTGATTTTCCTAGCCTTTCTTCTGCCCCGTGGGAATGTTGGCTCTTCTACCGTTGCCCTAGTGAGACTTCAAGGGAAGAACATCTTGACCGAGTCCGCATTGGCAGGATATTTTAGGTCTCGTCCTTTGGCATCAGTTAGGATTAGGGCTCCTCCGGAAAAGGCGTGCTTCACTATGTAGGGTCCCTCGTAGTTGGGCACCCATTTTCCTCTCTGATCTTTGACATTCGGCAATATCTTTTTGAGCACCATGTCTCCTTCCCTGAACACGCGAGGCCTTACTTTCTTGTCGAAGGAATTCTTAATTCTTCTTTGATAGAGTTGGCCATGACATAGAGCTGTAAGTCAATTTTCCTTGATCAAGTTCAGTTGGTCAAGTCGTTGCTGGATCCATTCAACTTCCTCCAATTCTACTTCGGCCAAAACTCTCAAGGAGGGTATTTCAACTTCTACTGAGAGGACTACTTCTGTACCATATACCAGGGAGTAAGGGGTTGCCCCGTGGATGTTCGTATGGAAGTACGATACCCATGCAGCGCGTAGGGTAGCATCTCGTGCCAATCTTTATAAGTTACCACCATTTTTTGTACCATTTTCTTTATGTTTTTGTTGGCGGCCTTTACTATCCCATTCATTTTGGGACGATAGGGTGTAGAGTTGTGATGGCGGATCTGGAACTGCTTGCAAAGCTCTGTCATCATTTTATTGTTTAGATTAGTGTTGTTGTGCTGACAATATCAGCTGGGAGGCCGTATTGGCATATGAAGTCTCTCTTGATGAATTTTACCACTACGCTGTATGTCACGGTGGAATATGAAGCTGCCTCTACCCATTTGGTGAAGTACTCGATGGCTACTAGGATGAACTTGTGTCCATTAGAAGCCTTGGGCTCGATGGGCCCGATTACATCTATGCCCCACATGTAAAACGACCAAGGGGAGGTCAGATTGTGCAGAGCGGAAGGAGCTACGTTGATGTGATAAGCATAGGTCTGGCATTTCATGCATTTTTTGACGTGTTGGTAGCAGTCCGATTCCATTTTGGTCCAATAGTACCCTGCTCAAAGGATTTTACGGGCTAGGGCATGCCCATTTGCATGTGTGCCAAAGGTCCCTTCGTGGACCTCTTCCATTATACTTTCAGCTTCCTGGTGATCTACACATCGAAGGAGTGTCATGTCCGTATTTCTTTTATATAATACAGTCCCACTCAAGAGAAAACTGGAGGCCAACCTCCTTAGAGTTCTTTTACTATTTTCAGAGGCTCCGTTCGGATATTCTCCTTTTTCCAAGTACCTTTTTATGTTGAAGTACCAAGGCTCCGAGTCTACCTCTCTTGTTTCCCGGCTCAAATATTGACAATAGGCCACTCGAGGCTGTTGTCGAACATCGATCGTCATCTCTTGCTCCTCATTCACTTGCACCATGGCAGACAGGGTTGCGAGAGCATCAGCCATCTGATTCTCTTCGCGGGGGACGTGGTGGAAGGTAACCACGTCAAATGCTTCCACTATCTCCTTTGCATGATCGTGGTAGGGAATTAGTTTGGCGTCTCGCATTTCCCATTCCCCGCGCAATTGATAGATGACTAAGGCCGAATCTCCAAAGACTTTGAGCTTCTTCACTTAGTGTTCTAAAGCCATCAGGAGTCCCATAGTGCAAGCCTCATATTCTGTCATATTATTGGTGCAATCGAATCCCAACTTGGCTGAAAAGGGGAAGTACTGATCCGTTGGTGAGGCTAGGACTACTCTTATCCCATTTCCTAGCATATTGGACGCCCCATCAAACCACATTATCCACTCTTCCACTTGCAGTTCAATGCTCGTGGCGGCCGTGATGTGTTCGTTTGAAAATTCGTGTAATAGGGGTTGAGAATCTTCCAAGGGGTGGTAAGCCAGGTGTTTTGCTAGGGCACTCCCTTTAACGACTTTTTGGTTTACGTATATGATATCACACTCGGACAAAGCCATTTGCCATCGTGCAATCCGTCCTGTTAAGGTTGGTTTCTCAAAGATATATTTGATAGGATCGGTCTTGGCTACTAGCCAAGTTGTATGGGACAACATGTATTGTCTGAGCCTTTTAGCCTGCCAGACCAGAGCGCAACAGGTTTGTTCCAGTGCCGGGTACCTCTTTTTACAATCTGTGAATCTTTTACTGAGGTAATAAATGACTTGCTCTTTCTTTCTTGTGGCGTCTTGTTGTCCAGCATACAACCCATGGACTCTTCCAGTATCATTAAATAGAGGATCAAAGGTTTCCCTAGTACTTCAAGAATGAGAACTAGAGGGTTCTCTAGGTAACGTTTGATTTTCTCAAAAGCCTCTTGGCATTCCAAGTCCCACTCGAGTTTTTGTTTCTTTCGGAGGAGCTTGAAGATTGGATTGCACGTAGCCGTCAATTAGGATCTCTGATTCGGTTTTGGGAATTGGCATTTCCTTGATGGATTTTACTTTGTCTAGGTCCACTTCTATGGCTCTCTCGTTTACGTCAAAGCCGAGTAGCTTGCTCGTTTTTATACCGAAGGTACACTTAGCTGGGTTGAGCCTTAGCTTATACTTCTTAAGCCTAGTGAATAGCTTCCGTAGGTCCTCAATATGTTGCTCTGGTGTCTTCGACTTTGCAATCATATCATCCATGTATACTTCGATCTCTTTATGCATCATATCATGGAATAAGGCCACCATGGCCCTTTGATAGGTTGCGCGAACGTTCTTGAGCTCGAATGACATCACCTTGTAGCAAAAGGTTCCCCACAAGGTGATGAAAGTAGTTTTTTCTCTATCCTCCGAGACCATTAGGATCTGATTATACCTTGAGAAGCCGTCCATGAAGGAAAACAATGTGTGACGTGCGGTGTTGTCAACAAGTACATCAATGTGGGGCAGTGGGAAATTGTCTTTAGGATTGACCCTATTCAAGTCTCTGTAGTCAACGCACATTCGCACTTTCCTGTATTTTTGGGCACTGGTACTATATTTGCCACCCACTGCGGGTAATTAGCCACGACTAGGAACCCTGCATTCCATTGCTTTTCTACCTCCTCCTTGATCTTTAAGGCGACTTCCGGTCTCATTCTTCTTAATTATTGTTATTGAGACCGATCCTGAGAGCAACGGTAACTTGTGTTCCACAATCTCACGGTCCAAGCTAGGCATGTCTCGATAAGACCAAGCAAAGACATATGTGTATTCTTTCAGGAGTTCGACGAGTTTCAACCTTAGGTCGGATGGAATTTGTTTGCCCATTTGAACTTCCCTCTTTTCTATCTAGTCTCTAAGATTGATTCCTTCGAGCTCTTCGACTGGTTTGTTAGGCTGGCTAGGGTCCTCACACATGAGGATAGTGTTGTCGTTCGAGGGGAATTTGTTATTTGCACTAGTTTATTTTATTTGGAAAAAGAAACTTATTTTAGCGAACATTTAAATGGGTATGGTGAAACATGAAAGGAAAAGGAAGGTAAGCAAAGAATTGGAACAAAAGAGATGAATGAACAGAAATGCATGCCAAATTTCATTAATGTCAATGTTGCCTTAAAGGCGATTTACAAGATCTGATTACATTTTTACAGGGTACTGGTCAGGGAGCGCCTCAGCCATCCAGTTCGTCAGCCTCTCTTTAGTGACATAAACATGTCCTTGATGGCCTGTTAGCCTATCCTCTATCATTGCAATACTTCCGTGGACAAAGTGCTAGCTAAGTGTTGATTCTACCTAGGATGGGCACGAATTCCTAACTTGGTTGCCCCCTTGATAGCCGAGCCCGACTTTCCCCATGTTCTCCTGTATAGTGATTGGGGCTAGTATGCCATTTAGGTGGGGGTCCAATTCTTTGCCTGGCTGGTACCCTTCTTTGATCATGACTTGGAATGCCATGTCTTCTATTGCGATAGAGGTAGGGATTTTCTGGATTGGAACTTGTAGTGCTTGCGACTTCTAATGACTGGAAAGAGGTTTCTAGAGCCTCCTCATCCTCTTCGGTGTATTCTTCGGGCATTGGGGTGCTAATTACTAGTTCCTTTTCCCCCATCACGCTGATCAATTGATTTCCATCGACGAACTTCACTCTTTGGTGAAAGGAGGAGGGTACAGCTCTTGCAGCGTGAATCCAGGGTCTGCCGAAGAGGCAGCTATACGCAGGATTTATGTCCATGACCTGGAAAGTGACGTCGAACACAGTTAGGCCGATGCAAATGGGAAGAGTAATCTCTCCCATGACCTATCTTTTGGACCCATCGAAGACTCGTACTATGACCGAGCTGGTCCTTAGTTGAGAATTGATAGAGCGTAACTTGTCTAGTGTCGCTTTCGGCAGGATGTTGAGGGATGAGCCGTTGTCGATTAAGACCCTCGCGATCATATAATCTCCACACTTTATAGAAATGTGGAGAGGATGATTGTGCCCTCTCTCCTTGGTTGGCACCTCTTCTCCAAAGAAGGTCAGACACCCCCTGCTGGTGATATTGTTTGCCATGCCGCTAAACCTTTCCACTGTTATATCCTGAGCTACGTGGGCCTCATTCAACACCCTCAGGAGAAGGTTCCGATGGCTCTCGGAGTTTAGGAACAAGGAAAGGAGCGAGATTTGGGCGGGGGTCTTATTCATCTGGTCTAGTAGTTTGTATTCACTATGCTGGATGGTCTTTAGGAACTCTTCCACCTCCTTCGCCCATACTGGAGCCTTTGTAGCCTCTATTATCGCGTCCCTTGCCCCAATGGACAGACCCTTCTTCCTTAGGGCATCGAGGGTGTAGATTCTGCCACTTCTGGTTATTCCCCCTGTCTCCGCGATGTTGATGACCTCCTTGGTAGAGTCGACCTCTATCGGCTCTATCAATGCTGCCTCTGTCACCGGGTCATACCGCCATGGTACAACGTGATTGTTTCAGTATGTTGGCTTAGCCTGGACTTGTGTAATAAGGGGAGCTCGAGGTGCAAGAATCGGGTCATAACGTATGATGAGTGGCTTCAGGAAGAGACCTTGCATAACTTTGGGAAAAGCTAAATCAAACCGATATTTTACAAATACCCGGTGTATTAATATCAAGAATACATGTAAAGAGATGACGGTAGACCAAGTATTAGAGTGTTTTAATTATGATGATTATGTGAAGGTACGGATGGTTACCTATGAATTTAGCGGATATGCTTTGGTGTGGTGAAACCAATACATTAGAGTACTCAAAGATGGTATAAGAAGACATATAGATACATGGCTAGATCTCAAGAGGGAGATGAGAATGAGATTTATGTCTACTTCCTATGCTCGGAACCTATTCAACAGATTGCAAAGAATGTATCATAGGTCCAAAAGTGTAGAGGAATATTACAAAGACATGGAAGTTGCTTTCATGACAGCTAATGTGTTAGAGTTTAATGAAGCCATTACAACTCAATTTTTACATGGTCTAAATAAAGAGATATATGATGTTGTTGAATTGTATCATTACAACTCTTTGGACGACCTAGTGCACCAAGAAACTTGAGTGGAGTCTAAACAGAGGAAACATAAAGTGAACCTACTTGAGCAATTCTAACAGTAGGAAAGGTAAGGAATGAGAAAAAAAATGGCCCAAAAAGGACAAGATTCCAAAGAAGGGGAGTTCCCTATCACAAGGCTAAAAAGAAGAAACTACATTACCTAGCCTTGGTTCTTCATCCAAAAGTAGTAACATAAAGTGCTTTATGTGTTTGGGGAAAGGGTACATCGCCTCTTAATGCCCCAATAAGAGGAACGTGGTTTTGAGGGAAGATGGAAATATAAAGAGTGAGAGTCTCTCATGAAGAATCTTCGTCCAATAGTGAGGTTGAGTCATCATGTGACTCCTTTCATGATGAGGGTGATCTCTTCATGGTGAGAAGACTAATGAATGTCCAAGTGAATGAGGACAATGACTCCTAAAGGGAGAACATATTTCACTTTAGGTGTCATGTCAAGGGGAAGCTTTGCTCCATAATTATTGATGGTGGTAGTTGTGTCAACATGCCTAGCGTGAGGTTAGTAGAGAAATTGAACCTCTATACCTTAGTGCATTTGAGACCTTACAAGTTATAGTGGATAAGTGATAAGGGTGAATTAGTAATGGACAACCAATTGTTATTGGTTTTTACCTTGGATAAATATAATGACGAGATCCCATGTGATATGGTACCCATGGAGGCTACTCACATCCTCCTAGGTAGGCCTTGAAGTTTGACAGGAAGGTGAACCCTGATGAGGTTACCAACAAATTTTCATTTGTACATATAGGACAAAAGGTGGCCCTTAAACCTTTTCTCCAAGAGAGGTAAGTGAAGATCAATTGAAAATGAAAATGAAGAAGGAAAAGAGAACAAAAAGAGTAGAGAGAAAAAGAGAAAGCTGAAAGGGTTTAAAGAAAAGAAATAGAGAAAAAAAAGAAGCATAGTTACATGAATGAGCATTTAAAAAAAACATGCAAGAAAAAGAGTGACATGAATGAGCGTCCAAAAGAAAAAAAGTGTGAAAAGAAGAGAGTAGAAAGTAAAGAAGCATTGATAATGAGTAAAAGATAGGTAAAAAGAGTGCTCTTATCAAGAAGAGAGCCCTTGTACCTTTTGCCTATTGATATGTGTTCCCATGCATACTCTTCTTTATCTATTTTTCTTGTAGTGTCTAGAGAGATGTTGGAAAGAATTGGAAGTAAAAGAGATTGTGTATTGATTGAATTGAATTGTACAATTTCTAATCTCCCTTTTTATAGGGTAAATGTCAACTACCTAAAGATAAACTAATAACAAATTAAAAGATAACAAGATAATATGAGATATTCATGATCTCCTAATGAGATATTTAAATATTTGTAACCACTTAATCTAATAAGATATTTAGATGTATGTAACCTCTTAATAGGTTACCAACCATATCTTATCATATCTTATAATATCTTTCACATATTTACAATATCTCCAACACTCCTCCTCAAGTTGATAAATGAATATCAATCATTCCTAACTTGCCATTGAGTTCTTGAAATCTAGTTGCAAGGAGCCCTTTGGTGAAAACATCTGCCACTTGGAGTCCTGTAGGAACATGTGCTGTGACTATAAGTCCACTATCTAACTTCTCTTTAATGAAGTGTTTGTCAATATCAATGTGTTTTGTCCTATCGTTTGGACTGGATTATGGGCAATACTCATAGTTGAGTTATTGTCACAAAACAACTTTATAGGTCCCTCATATTTTACTTTAAGGTCATCAAGAATAATCTTCATCCACAATCCTTCACTGCCATGGCTCGGAATTTTGCTTCTGCACTAGATCGAGCAACCATATTTTGCTTCTTGCTCCTCCAAGTTACTAGATTTCCTCCCAAAAGCATACAATATCTTGAGGTGGATCTTCTATCCACAATCGATCCTGCATAGTCTGCATCCTATATTTCCATGGACAATGTTCCTTCTTTTCTGAATAATAGTCCTTTTCCTAGACTTGCCTTCAAATACTGGAGGATCCTTTCAACCGCTTGAAGGTGCCTTTCCCTAGGATCATGCATAAATTGGCTGACCATACTAACAACATAGGCAATATCTAGCCTAGTGTGGGATAAATAGATCAATTTCCCCACCAATCTTTGATATTGAGACTTCTCTATGATTGGACCTTCCTCACACCCAATCCTATGGTTTTGTTCAATAGGTACCCCTATGATCTTGCATCCCAATTTTCTTGTTTCTTTGAGGAGATCGAGTACCTACTTCCTTTGAGAGATAAAGATACCTTGTTTGGAATATGCAACCTCAATTTCAAGGAAGTATTTCAACTTTCCTAACTCCTTCATTTCAAATTGTGTTGCTAGCTTTTCTTTCAGATTTAGTTTTTCAATCTCATCATCACCTGTAACAATCATATCATCTACATAGACTAGGAGAAGGGTGAGTTTACCATCAGGAGAATGTTTTATAAAGAGAGTATGATCACCTTGACTCTGCTTGTATCCTAGGGATATCATGACTTGAGCAAATATTCCAAACCATGCTCGGGGAGAATGTTTAAGTCCATACAAGGCCTTTTTGAGTCTGCATACCTTGTTCTTCTCACTATGAGAATAGAATCCTGGGGGAATCTCCATGTAGACTTCTTTTTCTAGGTCTACGAAGGAAGGCATTTTTAACATCAAACTGTTACAAGTTCCAGCCAAAGTGGGTAGCAAAGGAAATAATAACTCTTACTGTGTTCATCTTTGCTACAAGGGCAAATGTTTCCAAATAATCTATTCCATAAGTATGTGTATACCCTTTAGCAACCAATATTGCTTTGTATCACTCAAGGGTCCGATCAGATTTACAGTTCATAGTATATATCCATCTACAACCTACAACTCTTTTATCTTTGGGTCTATCAACAATCTCCCAAGTTGAGTTTTTCTCTAATGCATCCATCTCGTCTTTCATTGCTTGAACCCAATTCTGATCTTTCAAAGCTTCCTGTACTGATGTAGGTGTTTTGATTGCATCAATGACAACAATAAAACTTTGATGTTGTATAGAGAGATGGTCAATACACACAAATTGAGAAATATGATACTTGACACATGATCGTTTCTCTTTCCTCAAAGCAATAGGCATGTTATCAGTAACATCCTCAATGAAGTTATCAGGAATACTTACCTCTGGCTCAGACAATTGGACTTGCTCCTCAATAGAGTTATCAGGGATACTTACATCCGGCTCAGACATTTGGACATGCTCTAGGACTAGAGTGGGTTTCTTGACTTCTTGAACTTGTACATCCTAAGTAGGCGTGACTTCTTGAACTTGAACTTGAACATCTTGATTAGGAAAAGGTAATGACTCGATGACAGGCTCGACTTCTAGATTACTTTCCCCCTGAAGTGGAGGACAAACAAATAATGGTTGTGTTTCATGAAAAGTAACATCCATGGAGACAAAGAACCGACGACTTGGAGGATGATAACAGTTAAAACCCTTTTTATTTGAGGGATAACCAATGAAAACACATTTGACAGCTCTAGGATCTAATTTCCCACGATGTGGACTATGAGAATGGACAAAGACAACACACACAAAGACATGACTTGGTAAGCTTAACATTAGGAGAGAAGAAGGAAAGAAGGATAACATATGTTTAATTAGACTAATACTGTTTAAGACCCGAGTGGGTAACCTGTTGATGAGATAGGTGGCAGTTAAGGCAGCTTCTCCCTAATATACATTAGGAGCAGACATTCGGAAGAGGAGGGCTCTAGCAACCTCAAGGAGGTGATAATTTTTCCTTTCTACAACCCTATTTTGTTGGGGAGTATTCACACACGTTAGTTCATGAACTACACCATTATCTTTTAGAAACTTGGAGAACTCAAGATTTACAAATTCGGTACCATTGTCTGATCGTAGTCTTTTAATGGATTTATTAAATTGATTTTTGACAAGACGAAAAAAATTGACAAATATTTGACAAACCTCATATTTATGTTTCACAAGAAATATCCATGTCACACGAGTACAATAATCAATAATCGATACAAACCACTTAGCCCCGATATAGAGTTAATAACAGGCCCCCACACATCAGAATGAATGAGGTCAAAAGGTTCAAGACTTTTATTATTACTAGGAGAAAATGTTGCATGATGGTGCTTTGAAAACTGGCAAATATCACACTTAAAGGACTCGACAAACTCTTTCGTAAATAAATGTGGAAACATTGTCTTAAGTGACCCAAATGGTGGATGTCCAAGACGTTTATGATAAAGCCAATTTTGAGAAGTTGCCTAAGTTTCTGAGGTTTCCCGTTGACTAGAAGGCAATTCTTCCTTATTGGTGTTGTTACCTATCTTTGTATGTTGTAAGTAGTATAACTCACCCTACTCTTTAGCAGCTCCAATCGTCCTCCCCATTGTAAGTTCCTAAATAACACAATGAGAACGAAAAAATGTCACTGCATAGTTCCAATTTTGTATAAGTCTATGAATGGAGATAAGGTTGATAGCTAGTTTTGGAACATGAAGAACATTGTGTAGATATAAAGAGGACTGAAGTTGGACGTTGCTAGATCCAGCAATAGGAACATGATCTCCATTAGCAACAGTAATGAGTTGCCTTTTGGATACTTTAAGGTATGATGTGAAATATGAAGGAAACGGGATCATATGATCTGTTGCCCCAAAATCAAGGATCCAGATGCTTTGTGAAATTAAACCAGAAATTTTGAAGGAACTCTTACGATTCATGGTCAAACCACATGAGCCAAGACGCTTACTTGTTGAGTTTAGGAGGGCTTAAAGGCGGTCCATCTCCTCCTTACTAAAGACTTGAATAACCTGGTCAAGTTGTGAGGTAGAAGGAAGTTCAACTCCATTCTCCTTATTAGAGGTTGTTTGATTCACCCTCATTTGAGTTGAGCCTTTATTTCCACCCATTCATTCAAGAACTTTTTCCTTTCCATAATGCTTGTAGTAGGTATCCTTGGTATGTGATGAGTCACAAGTTATACATCTTTTAGACACCTAAGAAGGAGGTTTGCAAGACTATTATGTGATTAAGGATGGACTATTAGCTAAGATTCAGTTTATGAGCTCGAATATAGAGAAAATACAAATCTGTGCTAATTCAGACTTCTTAGCTAATAAAAGTATCACTCCTTCTTCCTGCAGGTCAAGCCGAGTTGACCAAGGTCAACAGAAGTGTCTCAACCGAGATGAAGTCGTCCCGACCAGACCGACTCAATCTCGGCCAAGCAAGAGTCGTCTCGGCCGGCCCGTTGACTTGCAGCCCAGCAGCCCAGAAGAGAGTGGCCCAAATGTATTGACCACATCAGCTATCCAGCTTGGAGGCCACCTCAATGCCAATTCATCTGCCATGTCACTCCTAGGAAATCTGCCATGTCACGTGAAAAGATCTGCATAGGGGTAGAATCGGACATTCATTGTAATTCTGTTAGGATTCGTTAGGATTAGCTAATCATAGCTCGTGTATATATAGGAGGAGCTGTGCAATATTTAGTGGTCTTTGAATTCACTTTAATTCCACACTCACCATATCCATTTTCTCGCTCCTGCTCTCTCCATTTTTCACGGTGGTGCACGGCACAGATTGGTGCTTCTCTCGATTGAGGAAGTGCAGGTCTAAGACTGGGAAGCTGGGACGTTTACCGGAGGGGACCGATCAGACTCTTGACGCACTCTGGTGGAACTGATCCTCAGCGCTTAGGCTAACGGAGGTGAACCACCACCATCAACCTTGGCGATCGTTGAGGAAGATGGAACCATCCGAACTCAGGACCACTGTATTTGTATTTTGTTTCTGTTAATCGATTTCATTCTGCATTTCATCTCTCTGTTCTCTTCCTCTTCTTTAATTCACGAATTGAATCGCGATTGCATTTGAGACGTGAACAATGTTAAGCTAAGTCGATTGGAACTGGTTTAACTAATATAGTAGGTAACCATTTGACGATTGTTAATAGGAACCTAAAATCAGCTCTGAACTTAATCCCTGTCAACTGATGAGGTAGCGATTGCATAAATCCTCGGTATGGCAATGGACGAATATTTGGCGATCGTCATAAGACTACCCAAGGCTGATATGGACTGAGAACTGGAGTGTGGAACCTGGACTGGACTTAATTAATGGAACTGAATCTGAATACAGTTATATAATAATAATAGATAAGTAGTAATAGTAGTATACATTCACTGCATTCATAGTCTTAGTTATTTTCTGCTTTACTTGCATTCAAAACCCCCCTTTTATTGCTTTCTTTACTGTTTTTCTGGTTGAGACAGAGGTAGTCCCCCTCTGTATGGCGTCTGTCTGCACTCAGCCGAGACCAAGCCGGATAGTCTCTGCCGAGACCATCTCTGTTTAGTCTCTGCCGAGTATGACTCGGCTACAACCGAAGAGAGTCAACACTTCTCATCTCAGATTCTGCATTGTTTAACTTGGCACTAAATCACAATTGAGCACACTATGTCCTTGAGAAGAATGACCTAGGGTTGACTATACTATAGTTAGCTTTAGTATTTGATAAGCGCGTAAACGACTTTAAAAAACGCCCATCATCAAGTTGGCGCCGCTTCGGGGACACAAGTTCTTTTGTGTTTTTAGTGTGCCAAGCTAAGTAAGGTCGAATCCTGAGTCCGTGAAGTGTAAGTCAGTCTTGAGTATTTTGAATTTGTCTATTTTTTTTCTGTTGTTTCTGGATCCTGAATAAAAAGCATGCCCTATATCAATAATTTTTCTGTGTAAAACCATTTTGTAGTACTTAGAGGTAGCATTTTGTTTGCATACATTATCGCATCTTTTCTTTTCTCGCATAATCTGCATGATGCATGACTAGGAGTAGTACTGACCCATTGACTGTTTTTGACCCAGAAATAGAATTAACCTTACGTAGATTACGAAAAAATTAGGAACACTGTAGTAAATAGTAGTGCTGATATAGAATCTGTAGCTAATTCTAACCAGCTTTGTACTCGATAATCTTGTGTCTAGTTCTAACGCTTTTGCAGTAATCAGACGAATGGAGAATAACGATAGGACGTTGAAGGAGTTAGCTACTCAGACGTGGTGTATCAACCCCTGGTGCATCCAATACCCACAGCTGGAGCCAGCTCAAACATATGAGTTGAAATCTGGTCTTATACACCTGTTGCCCAAAATTTCATGGTCTTGCAGAGAAGACCCCCACAAGCACCTGAAAGAGTTCCATGTGGTCTGCTCTACCATGAGGCCGCCAGGGGATATCGAGAGGACTATATCAAGATGAAGGCATTCCCATTCTCCCTGGATGGGGCAAAGCAAGGATTGGCTGTACCTTCAGGCCCTTTAACACACCGGGAGACATGAAGCGTGCATTCCTGGAGAAGTTCTTTCCAAAGATCCGAATCTGCGACCATCAGAAAAGAGATATGTGGGATAAGGCAGCACACAGGTGAAATATTACATGAATACTGGGAGAGGTTTAATAAACTCTCGCGCCACTGTCCCACATCATCGATCGAACATTTCCGATCCAATATTTCTATGAAGGACTATCTCTAATGGACAGGAGTATGATAGATGCAGCTAGTGGTGGAGCTTTGATGGACAAGACACCAGCAGCAGCAAGGCACCTGATTTCCAACATGGCTGGTAATACACAGCAGTTCGGAATTAGAGGGCCGAGTCAATCCTGATGGTGAATGAAATCGGTGCAGCCTTCCAATCGAGGCTGGAGAATCAGCTGACCGAGTTGACATCATTGGTGAGACAAATTGTTATTGACAACACCAACCCGCCATGGCAGCAAAATTATGTGGCATATGTACTTCCATGGAGCACCCCACTGATATGTGCCCCCACTCTCCAAGAAACCGAGCCTAATACCAGCCGAAAAAATGTTGGAGCCATAGGTGAATTTCAGTAAATGAAGCAGGCCGTGATCGACCGGGTGTTTGATAACCAGCAAAGCATGGGAGACAACCATTTCGGCCAGGACCAAATCAAGGGCCATATGCAACCCAACAATTCGGATCCGCACCGAACACTTATCAGCGGCAAGCAGGTTATCAACAGCCGACTTCAGCAATACCCAAAGACCACCTTTTCAAAGCAACAACAACAATGCAGAGAGTGCCTACTCAAGGCAACTCTCCATCTCCTGAGGACCTAAATGAAGCAACTTGCAACCAATAATCTGGAGTTCCAGCAATGTGAGCTCCAGCAACATGCAGTTTCAGGAAAATATGACCGCCACCATCCAAGACCTCAAAACGCAAATTGGTCACTAGCTAACACAAATGAGCCAACTTCAGTCGGCAGGATCTAGCAATCTCCCTTCAAAGCATTCCAAATCCGAGAGGTAACGCCAGTGTAGTCACTCCAAGTGGAAAAGAACTACCTCAACCTACATTGCAGCAGATGCCGAGATCACTAGAAGCCGACTCAGAGCATAATGCCGACCTGCGGTCTCGGCCAGAAAAAGTTGTTCCATTGCCATTTCCATCTCGGCCCACTTCAAAGAAGAAAGCTAGAGTCGGATGACGAGTTGCTGAAGATGTTCCGTAAGGTGGAAATCAACATTCCACCCTTGATGCCATCAAGCAAGTTCCCAAGCACGCAAAGTTCCTCAAAGAACTCTGTGCACAAACTAAGAAGATAAAAGGAAGTGTGGAGGTTGGAGGTGTGGTGTCGGGCCTTAACTAAGAACGAAAACTTCCACCACAGGGACAAAGAACACTGCCAAAGAAATGCAGAGATCCTGAATCTTTTCTGTTCCATGCACCATTGGTGAATGCACTTTTGCCGATGCCATGCTGGATTTGGGAGCCTCAATCAATGTCATGCCGGCATCAATCTACAGTGTCCCTGAATTTCGAGATTTAGAACCAACAGGGGATGACCATTCAACTTGCTAACAGGAGTATTGTCCAGCCCCTGGGTGTTCTTGAGGATGTTCTCGTCCAAGTTAATGAGCTAATTTTTCCAGCTGACTTTTATGTTCTTGACATGGAGGATGAGACAGCCGGAAAAGAATCAACTTTAATTCTGGGAAGACCATTCTTGATGACGGCACGAACAAAGATTGATGTATACTCCGGGACTCTCTCAATGGAATTCGGTGACACTCTGGTGCAATTCAATATCTTCGAAGCTATGAAGCACCCCACCGAAGACCATTCCCTCTTTGGCGTTGACCTCATTGAGGAACTGGTTGAAGAATATCTTCAACTAGACAGCCGCAGTGGAAGCACCGAAGATTTTGCTGAAAACACTGATACTATCAGTTGCTTAGGAATCTATGAAGAAGCCGACAGTAAAGAAGTACATACCCTCTCCAGCTCCGAGGACGAATATGATGACATCGCTGACTTGGAATTCAAAGCCGAATTATTCAAAACAATGAACCAAGCATGCAATCAGACAAACCCGGAGTGCTCAGAAAGTGAAGAGGCTGAAGTTGCCGAAACTAACCAATACTTATTTGCACAGCTGGCAACAATCTTTTCAGCCGCAACCGAGTCGGCCAGAGAAGGCCGAGTCAATGAAGGAGCCATAGTCAACTCGGCCAAAGAAACCAAGGTTTACAAGCCCACCGCGATCATTTCGGCCAAAGCAGACTCAACTCACACTGTGGAAAACACTGATGTTCCATCCAGATCCGACTCAGAAGGACAACTCGAAGCCAAGGCTGACTCCACTCCCACGTTGACTGAGCCCATGAAGTCAAGCCGGCCGAAGCAATCAAAGGCCGAAATCATGTCGGCACACCTGGTGCCGAATCAAGACCAAGTCGGCCAGTCGGATCCAAATTCAGATATTGACAAATCTCCATTGCCACCACCACCCATAGAATTAAAACCATTGCCGAGTCACTTAAAATACGCCTACTTGGACAAAGAACAGCAACTCCCGGTTATTATTGCTAGCAATCTCAACCAAGAGCACGAAGAAAAGTTGTTGGAGGTCCTAAGGCAGCATAAGAAGGCAATAGGGTGGAAACTTTCTGACCTTCCTGGCATAAACCCCTCCATCTGCATGCATAAAATATTAATGGAGGAGGAGATCAAGCCCATAAGGCAGCAGCAAAGAAGACTGAACCGACACTCTCGGACGTGGTTAAGAAAGAAGTCATTAAAGCTCCTTGCAGCAGGATCATCTACCCCATCTCGGATAGCCAATGGGTGAGCCCCCCCCGCAAGTGGTGCCAAAGAAGTCCGGCTGATCATCACGAAAAACCAGCAGAATGAGCTGGTACCAACAAGGATTCAGAAACAACTGGCGAGTGTGCATTGATTATAGAAGATTAAACCAAGCAACTCGCAAGGATCACTTCCTCTGCCTTTCATTGATCAAATGCTTGAAAAATTGGCAGGAGATCCCATTATGTTTTCTTGATGGATTCTCAGGCTACATGCAGATACATATTGCACCTGAAGATCAGCATAAGACGACCTTTACCTGCCCATTTGGTACCTTTGCGTATACACGCATGCCATTCGCCACGTGCATTCTTGCGCCGAGTACATTCCAACGTTGCATGATGAGTATCTTCTGGACTTGCTACAGGACTGCATGGAGGTCTTCATGGATGATTTTACTGTATATGCTGACTCATTTGATGCATGCCTGAATAATCTGTCAAGGGTGTTGAAAAGATGCATTGACACAAACCTCGTGCTCAATTTTGAAAAATGTCACTTCATGGTGACTGAAGGAATAGTATTGGGTCATCTGGTATCCAATAGAGGCATCGGCAGATAAAGCCAAGATAGACATCATATCTTCCCTTCCAAACCCCTTTTCTGTGAGGGAGGTTCGCTCATTTTTAGGACACGCAGGCTTCTACAGAAGATTCATAAAAAACTTCAGCAAACTTGCCTTGCCTCTGTCCAAGCTGCTACAGAAAGACGTGGAATTCAACTTTGATCAACACTGTATCGAAGCATTTCAGAGTTGAAGACCAGACTCACGTCTGCTCCCATTCTCAGCAAGCACCAAACCGGGACCTGCCATTCAATTAATGTGTGATGCATCCAACTCGGCATTAGGAGCTGTTCTCGGCCAAAGAGCCGAGTCGGCCTCCCAGTGCGGGTAATTGCTTATGCATCACGAACTATGGACTCGGCCCAGCGGAATTACACAACAACCGAGAAGGAACTATTGGCAATTGTGTTTGCCCTGGACAAGTTCCGCCCATACCTTCTCGGACTAGAATAATTGTGTTCTCTCGATCATGCGGCCTTGAGATACTTGTTGAAGAAGCCGGATGCCAAGCCGAGACTGATTCGGTGGATGGTTCTCCTTCAAGAATTCAACATTGAAATCAGAGATAAAAGAGGTGCGAGGAGAACTCAGAGCAGACCACCTAAGCAGAATCCAAAAAGAAAGTGAACCGATGCCTATCCGAGATGAATTTCCAGATGAGCACCTTCTGCACATAAAAACGCCTTCACCATGGTTTGCTGACATTTGTAATTTTGTGGCAACATCTCGCTTCCCACCAGAGGCATCTCGGCTGTACAAGGATAAAATCCGAAGCGATGCCAAGTACTACATTTGGGATGATCGCTACCTTTGGAGACTGTGCAGTGACAAAGTCATCCGCAGTGCATTCCCCAAGCCGAAGTTCAATTCGGTCCTCCAGTTCGCCACTCGGCACTGGAGGCGGCCATTATGGATCCACTTTGGACTGCCAGGAAAGTGCTAGACTGTGGTCTCTACTGGCCAACCATCTTCAGAGACGCCGCATGAATTCGCCTCCACCTGCAAGAACTGCCAAAAAAGCAGGAATGGCCATGAACGTAAGGCATGAAATGCCCCAACAACCCATCCAATTCTGTGAAATCTTTGATGTTTGGGGAATAGATTTCATGGGACCATTCCCAGCCTCCAATGGCTATTCATACATTCTGCTGGCCGCAGATTATGTATCAAGGTGGGTAGAAGCCATTGCCACCAGAACCAACGATGCTCGAGTAGTAGTGGACTTCCGAAGTCCAACATCTTCTGCCGGTTTGGTGTGCCAAAAGCAATCATAAGTGACCAAGGCAGTCACTTCGTAATGAGCTATGGCTTCCCTTCTTCAAAAATATGGAGTAGCACACAGAATTGCTACTGCCTACCACCTGCACACCAATGGCCAAGCAGAAGTGTTCAACAGGGAAATCAAGAAAACACTGCAAAAGATGACCAATCCCAGCGAGAAGGACTGGAGCCGCCTCCTTGAGGATGCTCTCAGGCACATAGAACCGCATACCGGACACCTTTAGGGATGTCTCCCCTACAGGATTGTTTTCGCAAAAGCCTGTCACCTTCCCCGTGGAACTAGAACACAGAGCATACTGGGCTGTTAAGCAGTGCAATCTGGCCTATGACCAAGCAGGGGAGCAGAGAAAATTTCAGCTACAAGAGCTAGATGAACTCCGCTTGGAAGCATATGAAAACTCCAGGATCTACAAGCAGAAAATCAAGCGATTCCATGACCAGCAGGTCCTGAGAAAAGAATTCCGAGTTGGCCAGAAAGTCCTCCTGTTTAACTCATGCTTAAAACTCATTGCAGGTAAACTACGTTCTAGATGGGATGGGCCTTTTGTTATCACTAATGTGTTTCCCCATGGTGCAGTACAGCTAAAAAACGAACACAACAACAGCACCTTCCAGGTCAATGGGCACCAAATTAAGCCATTCCATGAAGGCCCAATGTCAATCATTCCGGAAATGGAGGACATATCATTGATGGAACCAACAGCTCCAGATGACCCTCCCTTGCATTGAGGACAATGCAAAATTTAAGTGTGGGGGTGGGGGATGATCCAGGAATTCCAATTTTTCTCTTTTTCATTCCTTCATCCTGAACTCTGCCAGTTCTAATTCTCTGTTAGTTTTAAGTCTGCTAGTTTAAATTACTTGTTATTTCTTTTCATTGCGTATTTCATTTTTTTTCTGGTTTTTCAATCTCTTTTTTCAGAATTTAAAATCTCAATTTTGTTTTTCCTCCTGAACAAGAATTCCAAGTGGATTGTCAATAACAAGAATGTCATGAAAAGAGTTTTGAATTGGTTTCTGAAAGTTTGAATAAAGTTAGTGAAAGCATATCTGCAACTTTGACAAGAGAATTCTCTAGCTCAAGAGAATGAAACTTTTGTGTTCTAGGCAAGTGTCGACTGAAAAATTGAAAAGAAAAACCTTGAGTCAGAGCTGATACAACCTGTGTGAGATTTTGAGCCTTATAAATATGGATGGCTCGCATCTTGCCATTCTCTTCTTGTTCTTTAGTGTAATTTTTGCATTCATGATAACTGTATATTCTGCATTTTGCCTCAACTCTCTGGATACAACTGTTTTCACATACAGGAATGACATGATCTAGGCCATGTTTCTTATGAGCCCTAAGCCAAATAAAGCCTATCTGAACAAATGTATCTGTTGTTTCCCCATTTGAGCCTAACTAACCATTTTTTTTGACAGCTCACTACAAGCCAAGGCCAGAAAAACCATAAATTAACCTCACCCTATGGGAGCAGAGGAGCTTTGGAATTGTTTTGGGAGTAAGTCATGATCAAGTGTGGGGGAACTCCAGGAAGCAAAACGTTGTTCAACACTCTCCCAAGCTCAAAGAGCAATAAAGGAATAAAAGCGAAAAAAAGAAAGAAAAAGAAAAGTGAAAAGCAGCAGCTGAAAATCTGAGCTGAAGCAAATAAAGAAAGAAAGCAGCTGCATAAATGTATTGTATAAGAAAAGAAAAGAAAATGAGCTGGTGGCAGCAAGAAGGAGAAATTGGCAGCATCCTGAGTTACCCTCAGGCTGATTTAAACTTACTCCCCATTGCTCCTCTCTCCCTAAAGGGTCCTGAAAACCAGTTTTTCCCATATATTATCCACCCCATGACCCAGCCTCGCTACAAGCCAAAAAGAAGTCCTAGTGATCATAACTGTGCGTGTTTTTGCAGGTGTAAGAAGAGAGCTTTGTCAAAGTGTGGCAATTTCAGTTCCATGAATGTTGAGTGTAAATACAAGCCCAAGCACGAGAGAAATGAGGGAATGATTTGCCCAAAAGCTCTGTCACTCTTGGTTATCTTTTCCTGTTTGCAGGTCATTAATTTGCCTAGAGCGTAGAAGGAGTAATTTCATATTGATAGAGCATCTCAAGCTCAGAGTGAATGAGTGCCGACTCTGTCTCGGTCGAACTGAAGAAAGCCAAATGAAAAATTCTTTCTATCTTTAAAAATTTCCCTTGTTGATTTTCATTTTATTTTGCCCAGGAGTGCAAAAAGGTAAGTGTGGGGGTGTGATGAGTCACAAGTTATACATCTTTTAGACACCTAAGAAGGAGGTTTGCAAGACTATTATGTGATTAAGGATGGACTATTAGCTAAGATTCAGTTTATGAGCTCGAATATAGAGAAAATACAAATCTGTGCTAATTCAGACTTCTTAGCTAATAAAAGTATCACTCCTTCTTCCTGCAGGTCAAGCCGAGTTGACCAAGGTCAACAGAAGTGTCTCAGTAGAGATGAAGTCGTCCCCGACCAGACCGACTCAATCTCGGCCAAGCAAGAGTCGCCTCGGCCGGCCCGCTGACTTGCAGCCCAGCAGCCCAGAAGAGAGTGGCCCAAATGTATTGACCACATCAGCTATCCAACTTGGAGGCCACCTCAATGCCAATTCATCTGCCATGTCACTCCTAGGAAATCTGCCATGTCACGTGAAAAGATCTGCATAGGGGTAGAATCGGACATTCACTGTAATTCTGTTAGGATCGTTAGGATTAGCTAATCATAGCTCGTGTATATATAGGAGGAGCTGTGCACTGTTTAGTGGTCTTTGAATTCACTTTAATTCCACACTCACCATATCCATTTTCTCGCTCCTGCTCTCTCCATTTTTCACGGTGGTGCACGGCGCTGTATTGGTGCTTCTCTCGATTGAGGAAGTGCAGGTCTAAGACTGGGAAGCTGGACGTTTACCGTAGGGGACCGATCAGACTACATCGACGCACTCGGTGGAACTGATCCTCAGCGCTTAGGCTAATCTGAGGTGAACCACCACCATCAACCTTGGCGATCGTTGAGGAAGATGGAACCATCCGAACTCAGGACCACTGTATTTGTATTTTGTTTCTGTTAATCGATTTCATTCTGCATTTCATCTCTCTGTTCTCTTCCTCTTCTTTAATTCACGAATTGAATCGCGATTGCATTTGAGACGTGAACAATGTTAAGCTAAGCCGATTGGAACTGGTTTAACTAATATAGTAGGTAACCATTTGACGATTGTTAATAGGGAACCTAAAATCAGCTCAACTTAATCCCTGTCAACCATGAGGGTAGCGATTGCATAAATCCTCGGTATGGCAATGGACGAATATTTGGCGATCATCATAAGACTACCCAAGGCTGATATGGACTGAGAACTGGAGTGTGGAACCTGGACTGGACTTAATTAATGGAACTGAATCTGAATACAGTTATATAATAATAATAGATAAGTAGTAATAGTAGTATACATTCACTGCATTCATAGTCTTAGTTATTTTCTGCTTACTTGCATTCAAAACCCCCGTTTACTGCTTTCTTTACTGTTTTCTGGTTGAGACAGAGGTAGTCCCCCTCTGTAGCGTCTGTCTGCACTCAGCCGAGACCAAGCCGGATAGTCTCTGCCGAGACCATCTCTGTTTAGTCTCTGCCGAGTATGACTCGGCTACAACCGAAGAGAGTCAACACTTCTCATCTCAGATTCTGCATTGTTTAACTTGGCACTAAATCACAATTGAGCACACTGTGTCCTTGAGAAGAATGACCTAGGGTTGACTATACTATAGTTAGCTTTAGTATTTGATAAGCGCGTAAAACGACTGTAAAAACGCCCATCATCAGTATGTCCTGATCATTTGCAATACGTATAGTATTCTCCACGATCACTCTTTGTGAATGGTGTTTTTTTGGAGGTTGATCTTTTTGTGGGACATTTTCTTGTCACCATTGCATATCCTATGTGGGAGTTTCCTTTATCAAGCATGACATCGTCGGGTTTCTTCACTCTGCACAATAAAAAATACCTCAAACAAAGAGGGAAACTTCTCCTTTCCTAGAATCAGAACCCGAATAAGATCGTATTAAAAATTCAAGTCATGAAGAAACTTAAAGATTTTCTACCTTTCAACGAGCCGAGCATATGCAACAGAATCAGCTTTGCACATCTTCAATCCTTGGTACTGGTCTAACTCGATCCATAACCCGTTCAAAGTCCTATAGTACTTTGTTACGGAGAGGGTTCCTTGTCTAGAGTTGAAGATTTTCCTTTCAATATCATAGCAAGTAGCAGAGTCCTCTTTTATTGAATATGTCTCAATGTGATTCTCCCATATCTCATGTGCGGAGGAATAGAACATATAATTTCGGTTATTTTCGAAGTCATAGAGTTCCATAACCATGTCATAATGAGAGACTCCTTATCATCCCATGCTTCAAACTTTGGGTCATCTCTAGGTGGGCCATTTCCTTCAATATGACTCAACTTCTTGCACCCTTTAAGAGTAGTATGAATATACTGTGTCCATTATAGATAATTATGACTGTCAAGGCAATAAGAACTCACCAAATTTGGAAGTTCATTAGGTCCCAAGGTAATGACTTTGTCTTCTGCCATTATCACCGGTAGTTAGGAACAACAAAGAGGATTTTGACTAGTCTCGCACTAGCATGTGAATCTCGTCAGAGGGTAGCAGTTCACTAAAGTGAGGCAGTGGAAATAGAGCTCCTAAGATCTGGAGCTCTGATACCAAATTGGAAGTAAAAGAAATTGTGTATTAATTGAATTGAATTATACAATTTCTAATCTCCCTTTATATAGGGTAAATGTCAACTACCTAAAGATAAACTAATAACAAATTAAAAGATAACTAGATAATATGAGATATCCACGATCTCCTAATGAGATATTTAAATATTTGTAACCACTTAATCTAATAAGATAATTAGATGTATGTAACCTCTTAATAGGTTACCTACCATATCTTATCATATCAGATATTTACAATATCTCCAACAGAAAGCTTTAAGAATTTGTTTCCCAAAGATATACTAAAAGGCTTGCCTCCTATTAGGGGGATTGAACACCACATAGACATCACATTAGGAGCAACTTTGCCTAATAGGACAACCTACAGGGCTAACCTTCATATTTAGCTTGGTTATTTGAAGCTCGAAACTCAAATTTCAAAGATTGTTCCGAGAGTAAGTTTCCTAGTCCCTCAAAGATAATACTAACTCCACTTTCTTTCATTTTTTTATGGTCCACCAACAAAAAGAGTCGAACAAGGATTTGTTTATATAAATACTAACATAAGCTCTACTACAAAATCTTCTAAGCATTGAGATTTTATAGCCTCTCATGGTTCAAACTTGTCCAAACTCTGATAACTCCATTGACCATGCGATCATTCTTCCTACCAATTCAGATTTTCAAAGGACTTGTCAAATAGGATGATCAATTTTAATACCACCTAATGGCTTTGGAAGTATGGCCTTAGTTGTCGTGTTGCAGTTACCAAGGCTAGTGCTAGCTTTTCATGTTTGATATTGTACCTCGACATCATGAAGCATTATACTAATTTAGTTTATAGGAAATCCATTCTCTTTTTGCTCTTGCACTATCATTCAACTAATAACTTGTTCAATGACTGAGAGATATAGAAGTAAATCATGTCCTTCACCAGGTTTAGTCAAGATTGGTAGGGCTACTAAAAAGATTTTTTTTTTTTAAATTTATAAAAGTAATTTCACACTTCTTATCCCATAAAATGCTTTTTTTTAAGAAATTGAAAAAAATGTAACCAAGATAAAAGATACGTCCAGTTAATCTTTGCATATCCTTGACATTTTATGGACTCCTCATCTTTATCAATGATTGACATTTATCTGGGTTTGCCGTAATCCCCCTATGTATGAGGATAAAACCTACAAATTTTCCTCCATATATCCCAAGCATGCACTTCTCGACATTCAATCTTATATTATGCATTCTTATCTCTTTAAGAACTTCCTCAAGGTCTGTCATATGATTCTCGGTGTTTTTTTTACTTTACCACTGTGTCATCTATGTATACCTCCATTTATTTCTAATCTACTTCACAAACATTAATAATTTCCAATTATATATACTTGAACATAATAAATTTGGGCAATGCTTTCTCTTTTTCCTAGGTTTAGGACCATGTTTAGCCTCGTTTTATGTGTAGTTTGTTAGCTTTTAACATTAGGAATAATTTACTTATTATTTTGGATTCCTAATTAGTTTTCATATGATTTTTTAAGGAAATAATGAAGTTTTATGAACCTCTTCTTCAGGCCTAGAGCAAACTCTCACCCGACAAAAGTTGGGATTTGCATAGTGAATTACTTGTCTAGAAAAGGCCTCTGCTAATGGTCTTGCCCAACGAGAAAGACTCTTCACTTAGAAAGCAAGAGCAAGCAGATAGTGTGTTGCATTCTCGCCTAACAAGTCCAAATAAATAGAGAGCATGTTTTGGACTCACTTAACGAACAACACGCTCGCCTAGTAAGAGAGGAGCAACAGAGTCTAAATCCTCCATTTGCCTAGCGAAGAGGACCTTTCGCCTAGCAAGATGAAGATCCTTGGAACCCTTTTTGTGCAAATTCTTCCAATGAGAGTACATCATTGCTAGGCAAAATTACGACCTAGCACTTTTTGAAAAGTATACAAAAATGAACTTTTCAAGGGAAAACAAAAGAGATCGGGACACAAGCTGAAAGGAAGCTTCCAAGGGACCTGGAAATGCAAGGACCTCTCCCATGGTTTCTCCATCATTTTCTCTCATTTCTTCATGTAATTTTTCTCTACACATGTCCATGGGTAGCTAAATCTCCCATTGTTGGGCTAGATGTAACCAAATATCATTTTCATGTACTTATTTTGAGTACCCATTTAGTTTATATATCAATATTAATGCTTTGTTTCTTTACTTAATGCTTGTTATGAGTTTATCTCCTTAGCTTGTTATTTAGTGAGTTTACAATTAGGAAATGCATTCCCTTTTTTGAACAAAAATAAAGCACCTAATAAACCTGGTTTCTAGGAATAAAGCTTGTTTGTTACTTGGTCATCCTAAAAATATCTAATCTTAATGCAAGCAACATAGTTGAACCTAAAAGGATTCAAAAGTTAACTAAGAGGCTTAGGATTTTACCACCTAAAGAATTAGTGTTTAAGTATTTTTGTGGATTAATGTTAATATTTGATATATGAAACTGAATATGTTTCTCTTATTGTGCATGAATGATGATTTAGTGCAGTCTAACCTTAACATATTTTATAATCATTACAAAAATCATTTACCCATCAAGTGTTTATGAAAAAGATAAAAAATAATTCTCTACAATACCTTTTCTTTAAGTTATTTAACACAAACATCATTTGAATTGAAAGATATATATTTCACTAGTTTAGTTAGTAATGAAGTGTTTATTTGCCTAGTATTATGCAGTTCCTCATGGGAATGATACTGTACTTATCATTGTCTACTTGCACAATTTGATACATTTACCAAAGTCTTAACAAAGTCTTAACAAACACCTTGTCCATCAATTGTTGGTATGTTGCTCCTACGTATTTTTTGACTGAATGACATCACCTTCTAACAAAAATTTGGCCATTTAGTTATAAACATAGTTTTTGTTCTCATTCGGTGGAAACAATCAAATTTGGTTATATCCAGAACAAACATTGAGAAAGCTTAGCATTCAATAACCTAATAGCCTATAGATCAACTATATATACTTGAAAAACAATAGGCATCTTTAGGACAGTTGTCAATACACATCTACCATTTGTCATTACTTTTCTTCATCAATACCACATTGGCAAGCCAAGTAGTATATGTTACTTCTCAGATAAAATTTGTTGTTATCAGTTTGTTTGTTTTTTTTTTACTGTTTTCCTCATATCCCTTCCTAATCTTCTTTTCTTCTGTGCTACTGGTTTAGTCTTTGGACAAATGGCCAATTTATAGCATAGAAAACTTAGGTCTATGTTAGGCATGTCTATGGCCATCCATGCAAAAAAAATATGCATTTTTTTAAACAATTTTCGAGTTATTTGTTCTTGAATATTTGAGTCTAGTTGTGCTCCAAACTAGGTGATCTAATAATCTTGGCAACCAATCTTCAAGGTATACAATTCCTCCATAGGCTTTAAGATCTAACTCAATATTGTCGAGTAAATTAGCACATGCACTTGCTTTTCTTATTGTTTTTCTCCTAGTTTACTTGCCTTTAAACTTCCAACATAGAATTCTTTGGTTGTTTGTGCCATGTACCCACCTTTGTACTTCAACTAAGAGAAGGAGTGAGAACTCAAAGGTAGGTAGAAAATCAGGTTTATAAAAGAACATTTTGATGTCCACCTTGGGGCTGAGATAAATTTTCTCTTAACCGTCACAATGGTGTAAGGTAAGCACTAAAAGTGCAACTAAGGTAGAAGGAAGAAATAAAAATGATTAAAGGCCACCACCATTTCCTAAACCAAGTAGTATGAGAGTTCTCCTTGAAGGGTTGTTGTGGGGAAATGCAATAGGGATAGTAGATCTTCAAAAGAGAAATGCAAAAGAGGTGGAAGAATTGTGACATAGAAATGTTGAAATAAAAAAGGCAATGTAGACACGTAGAAGCAGGACATACTCTTGCACCCACATTGGTGATACAAGGAGATTAAGAGGAAACAAGTGGCCACACTTTGAGATCTTGGTATGAGACAAGCCAATATGTTGAAATGCATACCAAAACAGTACAAAAATACATCATTCTACAAATAATAATACTCAATGACATCCCTTTGTGAATGGTATTATTGAAATTCTATTGTCTTTCGGATGAAAGAATTTAAATATTAATCAATGTGAAGGAACCACTGATCCCAATGAGCATAAAGATGCATATGTAACTAAGGTATATCTATTTACCAACAGTGATGCCATTTTATGTCGAGTCTTCTCGACTTCTTTGAAGAGGACAACATTGAGTTGGTATACTTGCCTACCTCTTAATACTATTGGCTCTTTTGAGACATTGTTTGCAAGGATTGAGGCTTAATATGCTACTAGTGGCTGCATCATTTGACTCTAGTGACATTAGTAAATTTGAGGCAAAAGGATGATGAATTTATCACGTCTTTCATGAAGTACTTGTTGTTGTGTCTATCACTTCGTTCCATGATCATGACACTAAAGTCAAGTATGTTTTACAACAATTTATGTAAAAGACCTCTTGCTCCCATGAATAAACACAAAGTCAAGGCATTTGGATATATTCAAATGGAAGAGATATTAAAAAATCAAGCTTGCGTAAGAACAAACACAACTTTTGTCCAATAAAAATCCATCATGATTAGTTGTATTTGATAAAAAAAAAAGTACTTTTTTTCTATTTTAACTAACCATATACTACTATTTAATATTAGGAGATAATCAAAATTTACTCACTAAAGTGAAAGGATAATATTTTGAATAAAATAAAAATATGAGAGTTTAACAAAAATAAGGGAAAATTACACTCACCTCTCCTAAAGTTTTTTAAATGACACTAACATCTCTCTAATTTTTAAATAAACACTTATTTTCCTTATATTTTTAATAAAGTAACACTTACTTCTCTTTTGTTTTTAATAAATAAACACTCACTCTCCTTATTTTATTTAATAAAATAATACACATTCATTCTTTAATACTATATAGGGGAAGGAGGGTTTTAAAAATTTAGAGAAGAGTGTCATCTAAGAAGATCTCAAGAGAAGTAACTGCAATTTTTCCTAAAATAATAATGATAAAAATTCCAAATAAAAAAATTAGGATAATTTTTTTAATTTTAAAAAATAAAATTAGAAATAGTATATCGAAAAGTGATTAGATTTGGTCCGCTTGGTGTAAAGAATTAGACTAAAGAAATACATCCAGACTCATTTCATTTGCCACAAGATTTCCTTTTGATTTTGAGAAAAGCAACTTTAGGTGGCTTTTCTCGACCTACCGCAATGAAAATGTAAAATGAAATTAGATATTAGATTAGGTGGGATACATTTGCCAGATAATAGAATAAAAAAAAAAGAGTGGATAATCCCTTGATTAAAGGATGAGATATTTACAGATGTAAAGACCTTCCAATTCCTAAAACAACTAAAATGGTTTGCTTTACAATACACTATGATACATTGGATTCTGCCGTATCATTCATTCACTAATTTAATTTTATTTTTCTAATATTTCCATCATTTCCAACCTCAAAGGACCACGTGACATGATTGGGATAGATCTTTGTTCTTATCCTTTCAAACAATATTTCAGAGAATAAAAGGGCAGTGAACAATGATTCTGTGCAACAAGGAAAGGAATCAATCCACTGAAGAATGATTTGTTTCTCTCCCTTCACTTAACTGTTGACTCGACAAAATCAAGTGGAGGACCTGTTCCCGAGAGCACATTATTCGCCCTATCAGTATATTTGACTCTATAATTGTTTTGCAATTTTATTTTACTTTTACAAATTGTCTTATTTTTAAAAAAAATATGTTTTTATCTTTTAAATTTAGGTTATTTTTGAATAATTCTTCTTTTGAATACCTCGAAATAAAATGTGATATTTTTAATAATTATTTTAAAAAGTGACACATCTTAAAATTTATTTTAAAACTAAATATACTTTAAAAAAACTAAATATACATTGGACCACTCCTCGAAAGAGTCAAAAGAAAATCATATATTATTTAAATAAACACACATTTCTATTAAAAACGACTTCCCATCTATGTAAAGAAGGAATAATGACCCCAATGAATCAAGATTTAAAACAATCTAACCTTTGTTGTATATATAAATTTTTCATATTAAATCAAAGAGTACTCATTTTTCATAGGGATTCCTATAGAATCAAAATTTACAATAAATTAAAAAATATAAAGTTATGAAGATGTATCCTATTCTTTGTAAGAAATCCGCACATCTAATTTGGAATCACATAATGCGGTATATGATGGCGTCATGGACGAAATAATGAGTTGTCTTTGTTTCAGCTTAGGATCAGAGATTCAGAGGGTATCTGCCACTATATGGAACAGTTAGAGGTTCAAGGTCCAGTGCATGAGGAGGCAGTGCGAGAAGCAATTTACAAAAGGTACCTTTAAAAGCTAAGAATTTAATTAAAATATGCATATACTCTCACTTAATTATAATTTTTTATGTATAATTTTTGTAATAATTTTTTTAAGTTATATTTAAAATATTTTTTAATTAATAATAATGTAAAAATCTTTATACTATATAAAAAAAATTAAACTTATAAGTTAAAAATAACGCATCAATATTCAAATTCAATATGTTATAATGCAAGTTCACGACAGCCGACAATAGATGATTTTTACATATGCGGGCGGGTTTTATAATTGTTTATACTTAATACAGTGATTTTTTTTTAAGGGGGATTTTACCACTGAAAGAAAATATATAAGATTTAATCGCTCCAGTAAAAAAAATACTTAAAAAAAAGTCAGAAAATATACAATTATTACTTATTTGAAAGTTTTTCTGATCAAGTGTTAGAGATGAAATAATTTCTCATTAAAGTTTTCTATATAAATGAAAGATTTAACTAATTTAAAGTTAAAGATACTATTAAAGACTAAAATTTAAGTTGTAATCACTGTCACTGATTGAAAAATTGTAAATAAAATTTGTTAAATTCATAATTTATTATATATATATAAACAATTTTAACTATTAGTTTTTAATCAATAATTATAATCTCATACTTTATTCATTAAATTGCACGTGTACCTCACTTTTTAGGAATAACAAAATTCAAACACTAACATGATAAAGATGTGAACTTGGAAGATTAAATTTAACATTTAAACGAAAGAAAAAAAAACTAAATATTAAAGGGAGAAACGTTTAATAAAAACTACTCATTTAAAGGGTTGTTTGGGGGATGATTATAAATTTTTAGTTTTTTTTAAACTTAAATTTAAAAATAAAATTTATATATATAAGAGTTGAAATGATTTTTAAATGAAATATAACGTTTAAATTTTAAATTTTTAAAATAAATTAAATTTTGATATTTTAGTGGACTTAGCCCACAAAAGCTCATGCAACTTGAGTTTGAGTTTCAGGTTAAAAGGTCAAATTGAATTTGGATTTTTTGGCTCAATCTAGTATAGCTCAAGACCTACATTGAGTTTGTACGAGCTTGACCCAAACTCCACTCAATAAAATGTAGGGATTTAACTTTAAATTCATGAATTAAAAAGGAAACATCCAAACTCAGGATAGAAGAAGAGAAAAAGGAAGAATCATATTCTATCGTCGATCAAAAGTCCCACCCCCTCCCGCACAAGGTTGATCCCTTAAAATCCCTAAAAGTCAATTTGTACTTGACGTTCAAAAGAATTCAAGCCCAACTAAAAACAAATAATAAAATTACAAAAATGCAAGTCTAATGGCACTCACAGGGTGTGACGAGCGTCACACCCTATGGTGCTTCTACCAAGCATTTTAGCCTCTTGATAATGCTTGTAGGAGTGTGACGAGGGGTACCCTTGTGACTTTCTTTGTTGCAAGTTTTCTTCATTTTTGTTTTTTCTTTATCTCAATGCTTGTAGTGTTTTCCACACCCTAAGTGTGGGCTTTTATTATATGAATGACCTTTAAATCACTTCCAATGTTTCACTTCCTCCAAAGCCAAACCACCCCATAAATGAGCTTTCTTGAAATAAAAACACACCCAAAGCAATAAAAAGTTTTAATTGATAAAATCAAGGAAAATAAAAATAGAATTGAGCCTAAATTAATACAAAATACATACAAAACTACATAAAATAATATGTAAAACATTATATGAAATGCAATCCATCAAGTACACACCAAGATGTTCATGTTGACATAATTGAACAACATGAAATACGACCTGAAGGTTGACACAACATACTAAACAACTTAAAACAATGTAAGTGCGGAAGGTTTATTTTAATAAGATATTTTGTTGGAACACTCTTGAAAAGAGTGTCCAATCTTTCAAGGTTTTAATGATCACAAATATTAACTTGTATCATTGACGTTTGAAAGTCTAAGTGTTTTAGATATTTCTACTTAAAATGCCTTTAAGATATAGAGTCCTACAGTTTGAGAAAATCATCCAAAGAATTAATGTACATCAAAGCATCAAATACACAAGTATCCAATAGACAACAAAGTCCAAAACAAAAGTGTCCAAGAGACCTCTCTATCTTAGGTAACCTTTACATTTTGACTAAGGTAATCTTAGAAAAGAATTCACTCAATGCCATGTTCATAAAGGACAAAGCTTTGCTTTGCAAATTGTCTCTACTTTTGCAGGTTCTCTATTGAGAACATTCTCTTGCTCAAATTTCGTTACATATGACTTGCTTACATACCTCTCTGTCTACCAATTGCTACTTGAAGCTTCTCTACCTCAACGGTAATCTTTTTTAAGCAAAATATATATATATATATCCAAAGAAGACCTTGTCTCAAATATGATAGAAGAATTTGAATACAAGAAAAACAAAAAGAGAGAAGAACGAAGTGACAAAAACATAGTTACAGAGAAAAGGGGGTTTTTCTAGAAAGCAGTTTGCAAGCAAGAAGTAAAAAGAAAAGTTAGCACAAAAAAAACAGATCACAAAAAGAAAGAGTGACTAGCACACAAGAGAAAAATGAGAGACTAAGTTGTTCATACTATATCCAGACATAGTTTTGTTTTAAAGTCCTTTTGAATCTCTCTTTGTTAGAAAGACTTTTTAAAGCTTTGTTTTGATTGTAAAATGTTTTAACTTAAGTCTTCTTGTAAACTCACTTTGTGAGTAACCCCTATTTTAAAACCTTGTTTTGTAAAGCCTAGAGAGGCTAAGTTAAGAATACTTGGAGTCTTGTAATCAAGATTTTGATTGTAAGCAATTGGAAACTTAAAGAGACGAATAATACTAGTAAGTCAGGTTGACTTATTGAAATCCTTCAAGTTGAAAGGACTAAACGTAGCTTTGGGTTATAAAGTGAACTAGTATAAAAACCACTATGTGATCCTTTTATCCCCATCCTTTGTATTGCTTTACTTCTTTTGTAAAAAGTGTTATATCGTTTTTGGATGTCTTTGTTGAAAATGAGTTTTTGGATGCCTTCCTCTTGGATGCCTTGAGAAACATTTTGGACGATCTTTGTGAACTTGTGTTAAACACTCACCCTTTTTGAAAAAACTTATTAAGTTCTTTCAAAAATTACACACATAATTCAACACTCCTTCTTGTGTGTTTACCTATGGTACTTCATCTTCAATTAATTTAATTTCCAAAAAATAGTGAATAAACGTTTTCGTTTCACATGATACGCGTCAACAATAATTATAAAGCATACACACTACACGATAATTGAATAAAAGCATGCATCATGAGATAAATCAAATGAAATATCTACAAGCTTATACAACCATAAACTATGCTTTATGGCACTTATAATGCTCATAAACGTCTGCCCAAAATAAAAGATACATTTGGGTGAAGGGATACTCAAAACACCATAACAATCTAAGCTGGTGCCTATAAAAAAGAAATCAGACAACAACATCAATAAGGAAGTGGTGATGCTGACATGGAGGCTCCAACATCTCCTTGGTCCTTTTGAAGTGGTGCGAGTGGGGGCTTGGAGCATTATGTTTCGATGTTGATTTCCAGCCAACTTTGTCCTTATTATCCCCGTAGACTGGGCCCGCATAGCTGGGATGAGCAAAAACATCTTCAAGTCGGTGTAGAACAATTGAGAACACCCAGACTCCTACTCTCACATGCTCCACACTCACCTCTCCTCTATATGAAACTTGCTAAAGGTCTTGGTCGATCCTCCACTGATGGAAATATGGATGAATCTAACAATCTCCAAGATCCTTTGCAAGTAATAGAAGGCCCAATAACTAGAGCAATAGTAAAAAGAGTTAAAGAGGCTTTGCAATGCTTAGTCAAGGACATGCAAGCTAAAGAAAGTTTAGTTCAGTTGGAGCCTAATATGAGAATTGTCACAGTTTTACACCTTGAAGATAATCTTGGCCTAACTTAAAGACAACAATTTGGAGTAGAACAAGTCCAACATTTAATATTTATCATGTCTTTATGGGTTGGAGTGTATTTAGTTGAATTAGTTAGGTTTTGGGATAAAGAAACAATTAAAGCTTAGTTTCTTATTTTCAATATAATTTTTGCACTTAATTTTGTTGGAATAAGTTCATATGCCTTTTCATATTTCTAGGTCAGTTTTTAGTGTTTTTAGGCTTCCCAGATAATTATGAGGCTTAGTGGAAATTTATTTCTTAATGGGAAGTAAAGGCTTAGTGAGAAATAAATGTTTAGTGAGAAATAAATGTTTAGTGAGAAATAAATACTTAGTGGGAAGTTTAAAGGACATGTTAGCATATTAAGAGGAACCACATTGTAATTCGAAAGGAGGTTGAATTGGAATGAAAAACTAAGTTTTCTACCTTTGTGAGAGCTTCCCTTTGTTCTTGGGCAAAGAGCTAAATCTGGTCTTATCAAGGCAACTTGTGGCGATCAAACTTATGACTTATCACTCTCATTCTCATCTTTTTTTTAAGTGTGACGTCAATACCCTTAAATTCTTCGAAGCGATCATTCTACTTTCGGGATCATATCATCCATGTTTCCTCCAAGTCCACTGAGGTGCCTAAGAAGTAGATGTAGAAGCACCCTAGATGGAACCTGATCAATAGGATGTCAAGATCGACATTTCGACATCTACTCCTACGAATACACCAATCACAATCATCACAATCACACACATACAACGAACAAGCATAAGGGTAAGGTACTACAAAAAAAAACCTTATGTCTAAAATAACTAAAAACAATATACATACTACACGAAATTTATAAATTCATAACATCATAGGTCAACAAGGAGTCTCGACCCTCAACAATACAATTGTCATTGACAATTTATATTCAACAACCATACACACACAAGTGACCACTCCTATCACTTTCTTAGCATACCCACAATCTTAGAAATAGAAAAGAGGATGCGATCTTGCATATTAGAAAGCGTTTGCGTTGAGATAAGCTATACAAGAGTAGTAGCTTTCCATAGCTAGTAATCCTTGCAAAGACTACACTTATTAGTGGAGGAGTGCCCATCCACCTATCCCTAAGGCTACGCAACCCCACCTCTCCCAATCCAACATTAGTCATGAACATTGTAAACTCGTGGTGGTTCTTGACTTACGTGCGTACTTGATAGTAGCATCCACAAGGGACTCAACAACAAAAATTGTGATTTCCTTATCACTCCCAATTTCCTTGAACATCCAAGTACTAGCAACATGTACGCACCATTTCAGCATGGCTACTTCCAGGGCAAACTAGAATCACAACAAGGAAAGCTCAACCATATCTGCCCAAGAGCAAGGTCAACACTTTAACTCATCAATAAGTGTTCTATCTTTTGAAGGTAGTAACATTCCACATTTTATGAATTTCAATTTGGTTACCACTTCACTTTATTCTATTATACTCATCCTACCCATAATCAGTCTTTTACAACATTTTCATAAATCTTTTATCACATGATTTATCTAACATTTTAGTTTTGCAACCTAACTCATTTTCTTACTACTAGTGGATTTTTCCCAACAAAAAGGATAATTCACCCAGTGAATCCTACCCTCTAGTAAGAGTACATCATTCGCTCAGCAAGAGCCTAGTCTCACCCAATGAATGGAGCCACAAAGAGTTTGTACTAAGTTTAGTCGCCCAACGAGTGCATCACTTGCCTAGCGAGTCAAGCCAAAGAGGCTTAACTCATAAAAACCCCACATCTTCGCTTAGTGAAAATACATTCTCGCTCAGCTAAATGAGTCATAAAGAGCATCCTCTAAAAATTCTTACTTATTTGCTCAACGAGTGGGGTTGCTCGCTCAATAAAAAGTAACAAAGACTTCACACTCACCATTGCATCTATATCGCTCAATGAAGGTACTTCTTTGCCTAATGTGAGAAGCCACAGAGAACCCTTACACTCATGCTCAACCAAACGCTAGACTCACATAGTAGATTTATGTGTTTATGGGTTCTCAAGATCCTCACTCAGCGAACACTCAACAAATACATAGTTTTCTCACTAAGTTCATGGCTTTGCCTAGCGAGTAAGGTGCTCGCTCGGTGGAAACTCGTATTTTTCAATAATTCTACCTAAAATGCAAGGACATTCAGTGAGAGTCTTCCTTTACTCAACAAACCTTCAATAGAAAACCTAAAAAAATGGGTTCACCTAGTGAGCCAAGTGATTACTTCTTTACAAGTATATTAAAATAATAAAACAATTTAAATAGAGAAGGGAATAAAAATAGAAAATTGCATTCAAAAGTAAGATTGAGGGTTCCAAGCACAAATTACACTATAACTCTTAAAAGAGGATTTGGTTACTCATACACATAGTAAAAGTAAAGAAGACTAAAGCAAGCATGAAAGAGGAAGGAAAGAAAAGTTAGTGATGGTCAAGGGTTCCATTTTGCTACTTTGCACTATGCCTTGAGGGGGTTCCATTTTTCTACTTTGCACATTGTAATACTGGGATGATACTCCTTACTTCCTAACTTCTCCCTTTTATATTATGCTAGGTAGGCCTCCTTGGTGAGCTTGCATGAGCATGCAGAGTGGAGCACGATCGTGCTACCCCTCTTCGGACTATGCACGAGTGTGCTGAATGGAGCACAACCGTATTGAATGTCTTTTGTGCTTGTGCATGGGTGCGCTAGGTGGAGCACAGTCATGCTGAATTTCTTTGGGATGAGCACGAGCATGCAGGGTAGAGCATGACTATGCTGGTCGATTTTGGAGTGTGCACAAGCTTGTAGAATGGAGCACAATCGTGCTGGTCTTTTGTGGGCTTCCTAATTTTGGACTAAAAATTCTAATTTTTGTTATGTTTTTTCTTTTTTTGCTTGTGGACCTGTATTGCATTAAACTCAAAGAAAAATTGGTGAATTATGGGTGATAAATGTTAAAAACAATAAAATTTTCATCCAAAAATCCTTTGCATTAATATACAAAATTTGAGTTTATCAACCTCCCCACACTTGAACATTGCTTGTCCTCAAGCAAAATTTATCTTTTCCAACATTCAGAAAGGACATAGAAAGTAAAAACTTATAATCCTACAACCTTATTTTTTTAAAGGAAACATAATAGATAAAAAGTAAACGAGCCCAAATTCCTTTTATTTAAAACAATCATCAATTGAGTGTCGAATTAGAGGCTTAGGTATTGAAATCTGCCTCTCACTCAATATGAGGTTCACTCTACTCACTTCTCTCAAGTGTTTAAGGGTTTACAGTTTCAAAACTTTCTTCCCCTATGAAAACTTATCACTTACAAACTTGTTAATTAATCAAATCTTGTGCAACTGATTTTTCAAGCATGTGAATACTGATGGATTTCATGGGTTGTAGTGGGGCCATGGATTATTGTGTTAGGTGGGATAAAAGAAGAAAAAAATAATTTAGCAAAAGTTTTACCTTCTACCTTTCTTCTCTATGTCACCCTCAAGAGCTCCTTCCATGGTGATTTTTATTCAACATTTTCTCTTCCTCCTTTTTCTTTCACTCTTCCTTATTCTCTCATAATTTTTTATTTTTAATTTTTTTAAATTTTTTGAATTAAATAGGATAGATGGGGGATGTCTTTGGATGAGGAAGAGACAAATAATTATTACCATATCTTATTACTCTTCATGTGACACATTTTAAGGGTGTTCCAATTGAGTAAGGGTTCCAAATGAAAATTTCCTACACAAGTTCAAAGGTGGAAACTAGTAGTAGTTTTAAACACAAGGCTTTGAAGGCTGAGAAGGAAATTCCTAATAATCTTACTCCATATCACATGGAAGAGAGACTAGTTACTAAGTTATGTATTTCAGACCTGAGAATAAGTAGACAAAGGGGATGATTAAGGAAGAATTAAGGGTATTTGAATGTGACCCATTTATAAGGCCCAAATCTTACTATTTGTGAGGTTTATTCAATGAAGGCTTGTGACAGGCTTAAAGCTAATTCTTAGCTCTCAAAATATGGTCTTTCTTTGTTAAAGACTAGGCTCAACTATATTTTTTTTTTGTTCCCTACAAGTTAGAAAGACTAACTACTATTTACTAATGCTTTTGGAAAACTAGATCCTTTCTAATAAGATGTACGTAAAGTGAATGAGGAAGTCATCAACCAAATATTTATATATTAATGGTTTTTTCAATACATTGAGAAAGAAGTCAGGTTGGCTCTTGGTAGTTCTTGTTTAATATCTTGAGCCTCACGAAGACCCAAGGGATCTAGTCTTCAGGGGCAGTGACAGAGATGATTTGGAGGTTCCTCTTCGTAATGCTTCACTTGATGCTTATATACTTCAAAGGTGGTTCTATCTCCTTTAATAACTTCCACCATCCCATGGGAGAAGACTTTGGTCATTATGTAAGGTCCATACCATCTAGAGTGTAACTTATCTAGAATAGGGAGCAAACTTGAGTCATAGATTAAAACTTTCGTACCCATTTTGAACTCATGTTATTGTTTATACTTCTCAGACCACTTTTTGATGGGCCCCTTACATGGTTTAGAGTTTCCTAGAGTTCCAAGGCAAGGCTTCCTTGTGTTGGGGTAGTTGCCTAAGATTGCCTCATCAAAGATATCAAGTTGCACAAGATTGCCTTATTACCTAGCCTTAAGGTCAATTTTCCTAGTTTGACATCTATCACCACCCTTCTTGTAAAATGATTGGAACTTCATCCTCCTCCTCCATGTTTAGCATGAAAAAGTTAGTAGGGGATATGAACTCTCCCACTTTTACCAAAACACCCTTTACTATGCCAAGTGGATGGAAGATGGTTTTGTCAACTAGTTTTAGAGAATTATTAGTAGGTTGGGATTCCTACAAGTCAAGTTTCTTAAACATAACGTAGGCCATTAGATTTATGCTTACACCTAAATCACACAGTGCTTTTCTAAAAATATGAAGCTCGTAGTGTAGGGAATAGTGAAACACCATGGATCCTTAAGTTTAAGGGACAACTTTTTAAGTACTATAGAACACTCTTCAATTAGGTTTGCAACCTCAAATCCCTCTAACTTCTTTTTATTAGACATTATTTTTTTTCAAAAATTTAGCATAATTGGGCATTTGAGCGATGACTTTAACAAATAGAACGTTTATGTGCAGTTTTCTAAAGGTTTCTAGAAACTTAGAGAGCTCGTTATCTTTCTTATCATCTTTTAATTTTTTAGGGAAAAGGGCACTTACCCTTTTTGGTGTTAGAACGTTCTTACCTTTGTTAGTGACATCAATTGTGATTTCTTTGGTGGGAGTCTCATCCTTTGGTGGAGCCACATGTTTCTTTGTCTTTTGAGACTCTTTCAACCCCTTTCCACTCCTAAAAGTGATTAATTTTACTTCTTTTCTTTGGATGAGCTCTGTCTAAGTAGGAAAAGAGCCCTAGACTCACTGGGACATAAGGGTAGCCAAGTTAGAGATCTGAGTCTCCATTGTTTTGAGCCTTTTACCGTTCATAGCCATGTATTGAGTCATTATGTCCTATAAGCTTGACCTCATTTCCTCTTGTCTTTGTCCCTAGTTTTGATTTTGCATGTGTAGAGGTCTGTAGACATTTCAGGTCTATCCCTTTTTCTATCCTCCCCAAGAGAAGTTGGGGTGTTCCTTCCAGCCAAGGTTGTAGTGAGAGGAATAAGGATTAGTTTGGCTCTAGGAAATGAAACTTGCCTCTTCTACTACTTTGGTGAAGTAGTTGCCCACTTTATAGTCCTTTCCTTCATGGGTTAAAGTCTCATATTGCTCACAAATGGGAGGAGCAGGTGGCACGAACTGGGCATGTTCCTTCATCGAAGGTTCAATTTTCTTGGTGAAAGCATCTAACTTCTGCTCTACCACCCCTCCTGTCTCTACCCGATACTTCAGCTAACCTCCTCGGCTCATGTCTATTCCTTGTGAAATAATGATTGGTTTTGGAGTCCATGTCTTCTATGATGTCATGTGCTTTGTTTAGGTATTTCTTCCTGATTGTCCCTTCACATGCTACATCAATGCTAGTTCGATTTAAGGTTGAGAAATAACTGTAGAAGATCTGGATTAGTTGCTCCCTTGGGAAATCATAATGAGGTCAAATTAAGAGAAATCCATAATGTCATTCTTCAATTTGTTAGATTTAGATGGAGGGAAATACTCGAGCAGGAATTTGTGAATGCACTGGTACAAGGTAGTGATGGCTCCATCTAAAAGGGATGTGAGTCAATTGAGCGCCTTATCCGCTAGTAGGAATGGAAAGAGCCTCAAGTGAATATTGTCTATGGTTATTTTTATCGTGTTGCAAAGTGTAAGAGCTCTTTCAGGTGAGCGACGGGTTTTCAAAAGATGGCCCCCTAAATTAGCTCGAGTTTTGCACCATGCTGATTAGGACTCATTTTAGCTCAAAGTTGTTAGGCCCTACCAGAGGATGACAAATGTTGTTGGTCACCCTGATGGTTGGGAGGATGAAATAATCTTGTAGCGTCCTCTCTAGTAGGTCTCCTACATAGTTGTGGTGTTCTTCATGGTTTTCAATCATATTTCTCTTTGCTTTTCTGTTCCTACGAACAACTTTTTCAATTTTGAGGTAAAATTATAATTGAGGTATTTGAGAGTACGTTAGCATAAACACACAAAAAAAAGTAGAGATAAAAGATAAAGAGGAATAAAAAAAGATAAATAAAAGAAAAGCAAAGATAAAAGAAGATAGAGAAAAATTTTAATAAAATAAATAAAGATAAAAGATAAAGAAATTTTAAAAAAGATAAAGATAATAAAAAAGGTAGAGAAAACTTTTAGAAGGAGATAAAAAAGATAACATAAAGAAAAGATAAGAAAAAATCCTAATCCTACTAGAACTTCTTTTTCTTATATCAGAGCTAGTCCTCGATAACGGAGCCAAAAACTTGATACGTTTTAGAATGCACTCAAGGGCAAGTGTACCCTATTACAATAAGGACATGAATATAGATATTATACCCAAAGGACTAGTGTATGTGATTACCAGATTTTACAAATTCTTATATAGTTTAGGCAAACCAATTTAGTAGTAAAAATGAGTCGTGCAACTAAGAGAATTGTAATTTAAATTTGAATTAAGGGTGGTGGTTTCATCTATACTTTTCCTCCTCAATCCCAATTTCATGCAACTTTCTAAATCTAATTCCCCTTGTTATTGATTTTACCTCTTAATTTTATTTGGAAACCTTGGTCTAGTACTCCCAATATTCTTTATTCTACAATGATTCCTAGTTGGTCATATAGAAACACACTTAAGCAAGCATTAGGAAAAGTTTGGTCATATAATCTTCCTAAATCCAATTATTTTATAAGTCCACCAACTAATTATGATACGATTGCCACTAATGAATTGATTTAAAATGTAGAGGTTGATAATTTCTTTACAATAATATTAAAATAATTAAACAATTTAATTAGAGAATGGAAGAAAAATAAAAAATTACATTCAAAATAAGATTGAGGGTTCCAAGAACAAAATACAACATAACCCTTAAAAATTGGATTGAGTTACCCATACACATGGTAGAAGTAAAGAAAACTAGAGCAAATATGAAGGAGTAAGGAAAGAAAAACCTGTGATGGTCAGGGGTTTCATTCCTCTGCTTTACACTATGTCTTAAGCCTTGATAAATGATCCTAAGGTGCTCTTAGAGAGCTCTAGATCTAAGGAGAAATATAGGAGGAGAGAAGGAGTATGAGAGTTTAGAGCTTTGGAATGTTGGGATGATGGAATGATGTTCTCTGCTTCCCGACTACTCTTTTTATAATTTGCGAGGTGGGTCTTCCTAGTGGGCTTTTACAGGCATGTAGAATGGAGCACAGACATGTTGTCCCTCTTTGTATCTATGCACGAGCGTGCTAACTATCTTTTTTACTTGTGCACAGGTGTGCGAGGTGGAGCACAAAGCTACTGATTGTCTTTGGGATAAGAACAGGCATGCAAAGTGGAGCCTAGTCGTGCTTATTGATTTTGGAGTGGGCATAAGCATTCAGAGTAAAGCATAATCATGATGATCTTCTGTGCGCTTCCTCTTATTGGGCCAAAAATCTCAATTTTTTTTATCTTTTCTCCTTTTTTGCTCATGGTTCTATATTACATTAAACTCAAAAGAAAAAGAGTGAATTATAATTTAAAGTAAAAAGAATTGTGTATTGATTAAATTGAATAATACAATTTATAATCTCCCTTTTTATAGGGTAAAGTTGAACTACTTAAAGACAATATAGCTTACAAAAAGAAAAGATAACAGTTGTAGATAAAATGCGATATTCACGATCTCCTAATGAAATATTTAGATATTTGTAACCTCTTAATCTAATGAGATATTTACAATATCTCCAACACTTCCCCTCAAGTTGGTAAATGAATATCAATCATTCCTAACTTGCCATTGAGTTCTTGAAATCTAGCTACATGGAATCCTTTGGTGAAAATATCTGCTACTTGGAGCCTTGTAGGAACATGTGTTGTGACTACAAGTCCACTGTTCAACTTCTCTTTGAAGAAATGTTTGCCAATGTCTATGTGCTTTGTCTTGTGGTGTTGGACTGAATTATAAGCAATACTAATAGTTGAGTTGTTGTCACAGAACAACTTTATAGGTCCCTCATATTTTACTTTGAGGTCATCAAGAATAATCTTCATCCATAATCCTTCACATATATTGTGTGCCATGACTCGAAATTCTGCTTCTGCACTAGATCGAGCAACCACATTTTTCTTCTTGCTCCTCCAAGTTACTAGATTTCCTCCCAGAAACATACAATATCCAAAAGTGGATCTTCTATCCACAACTAATCTTGTATAGTCTACATTTGTATATATTTCCATGGACAATGTACCTTCTTTTTTGAACAATAGTCCTTTTCCTAGACTTGCCTTCAAATACTGGAGGATCCTTTCAACTGCCTAAAGGTGCTTTTCCTTAGGATTATGCATAAATTGGCTGACCACACTAACAACATAGGCAATATTTGGCCTAGTGTTGGATAAATAGATCAATTTCCCCACCAATCTTTGATATTAGGACTTCTCTATGATTGGACTTTCCTCACACCCAATCCTATGGTTTTGTTCAATAGGTACCCTTGAGGTCTTGTATCTCAATTTTCCTATTTCTTTGAGGAGATCGAGTACATACTTCCTTTGGGAAATAAAGATACCTTATTTGGAATATGCAACCTCAATCCCAAGGAAGTATTTCAACTTTCCTAACTCCTTCATTTCAAATTGTGTTGCCATCTTTTCTTTTAAAGTTAGTTTTTCAATCTCGTCATCATCTGTAACAACCATATCGTCTACATAGACTAGGAGAAGGGTGAGTTTACCATCTGGAGAATGTTTTTTAAAGAGAGTATGATCACCTTGACTCTTCCTGTATCCTAGGGATATCATGACTTGAGCAAATCTTCCAAACCATGCTCGAGGAGACTGTTTAAGTCCATACAATGCCTTTTTGAGTTTGCATACCTAGTTCTTCTCATTATGAGAATAGAATCCTGGGAGAATCTCCATGTAGACTTCTTCTTCTAGGTCTCCATGAAGTAAGGCATTTTTAACATCAAATTGTTGCAAGTTCCAACCAAAGTGGGCGACTAAGGAAAGAATAACTCTTATTGTGTTCATCTTTGCTACAGGGGCAAGTGTTTCCTCATAATCTATTCCATAAGTTTGTGTATACCCTTTAGCAACCAATCTTGTTTTGTATCACTTAAAGGTCCCATCAGATTTACATTTCACAATGTATATCCATCTACAGCCTACAACTCTTTTGTCTTTAGGCCTATCAACAATCTCCCAAGTTGAGTTTTTCTCTAACGTCTTCATCTCTTCTTTCTTTGCTTGAACTCAATTCTCATCTTTCAAAGCTTCCTGTACTAATGTAGGCATTTTGATTGCATCAATAACAACAATAAAACTCCAATGTTGTAAAGAGAGATGGTCAATACACACAAATTGAGAAATAGGATACTTGACACATGATTGTTTCCCTTTTCCTCAAAGCAATAGGCATATCACCAGCAACATCTTCAATGGGGTTCTCAAGAATACTTACCTTCAACTCAGACAATTGGACTTTCTCTAGAACCAGAGTGGGTTCCGTGATTTCTTGAACTTGAACTTAAACATCCTGAGTAGGAATAGGTAATGACTCGATGAGATCTTGAGTAAGAAGAGGTAAATTACTTGATGACAGGCTCCACTTCTAGATAACTCTCCCCCTGAAGTGGAGGGCTAACAAAGAATGATTGTGTTTCATAAAAAGTAGAATTCATTGAGATAAAGTTCTGACGACTTGAAGGATGATAACACTTAAACCTCTTTTTATTTAAGGGATAACCAATGAAAACACATTTGACAACTCTAGGATCTAACTTCCCACGATGTGGATTATGAAAGTGGACAAAGGCAACACACCCAAAGACATGATTTGGTAAGCTTAACATTAGGGGAGAGATAGGAAAGAAGGATAACATATGTTTAATTGGACTAATACCGTTTAAAACACGAGTGAGTAACCTGTTGATGAGATAGGTGACAGTTAGGACAACTTCTCCTCAATAAACATTAGGAACAGACATTTGGAAGAGGAAAGCTCTAGCAACCTCAAGGAGATGATGATTTTTCCTTTCTACAATCCCATTTTGTTGGGAGTATTCAGACACGTTAATTCATAAACCACACCATTATCTTTAAGAAACTTGAAGAACTCAAGATTTACAAATTCAGTACCATTGTCTGACTATAGTCTTTTAATAGATTTACTGAATTGGTTTTTGACAAGACGGAAAAAATCGACAAATATTTGACAAACTTCATATTTATGTTTCATAAGAAATATTCATGTCACAAGGGTACAATCATCAATAAATGATATAAACCACTTAGCCCCCGATATAGAGTTACTAGCTGGCCCCCACACATTAAAATGAATAAGGTCAAAAGGTTCAAGACTTTTATTATTACTAGGAGAAAATATTGCACGATAGTGCTTTGAAAACTAACAAACATCACACTTAAAGGACTCAATAGACTCTTTTGTAAATAAATGTGGAAACATTGTCTTAAGTAACCCAAATGGTGGATGTCCAAGATGTTTATGGTAAAGCCAAATTTGAAAAGCTGCCCAAGTTTTTGAGGTTTCTCATTGACTAGAGGGCAAATCTTCCTTATTGGGGTTGTTACCTACCTTTGTATGTTGTAAGTAGTATAACCCACCTTGCTCTTTAGCAACTCCAATTGTCCTCCTCGTTGCAAGTTCCTTAATAACACAACGAGAACAAAAAATTGTTACTATAAAATTCCAATCTTGTATAAGCCTATGTATAGAGATAAGGTTGTTATCCAGTTTCGGAACATGAAGAACATTGTATAGGGATAAAGAGGACTGAAGTTGGACGTTGCCAGATCCAACAATCGGAACATGATCTTCATTAACAACAATAATGAGTTGCTCTTTGGATACTTTAAGGTATGATGTAAAATATGAAGGAAATGGGGTCATATGATTTGTTGCCCTAGAATCAAGGATCTAGATGTTTTGTGGAATTGAACTATAAATATTGAAAGAACTATTACCTTTCATGGTCAAGCCACACGAGCCAAGAGACTTACTTGTTGAGTTTAGGAGGGCTCGAAGGTGGTCCATCTACATTCTCCTTATCGGAGGTTGTTTTATTCACCCACATTTGATTTAGGCCTTTATTTTCACCCATTCGTTCAAGAACTTTCTCCTTTTCATAAATCTTGTAGCAGGTATCCTTGGTATGTCCTGGTCTTTTGCAATATGTGCAACATTCTCCACGACTACTCTTTATCAAGGGTTTTCCTTCAGAAGTTGATCATTTTGTGAAACCTTTTCCTGTCACCATATCAGATCCTGCGTTGGAGCATCCTTTATCAAGCATGACTAATTGTCGGGTTTCTTCACTCCGCATAATAAAAAACACCTCAAACAAAAAGAGAAGCTTCTTCTTGCCTAGAATTTGAAGTCGAATCGGATCATATTCAAAATTCAAGCCATGGAGGAACTTAAAGATTTTCCCCCTTTCAACGAGTCTAGTGTATGCAATAGAATTAGTTTTACACATCTTCAATCCTTGGTACTGGTCCAACTCGATCCATAACTCATTCAGAGTACCATAGTACTCTATTATTGAGAAGGTTCCTTGTCTAGAGTTAAAGATCTTGCTTTCAATATCATAGCAAGCACCAGAGTCCTTTTCATTAAATATGTCTCAATGAGATTCTCCCATCACGAACGAAGGAATAGAACATATAATTTTGACTTATTTTCGAAGTCATAGAATTCCATAGCCATGTCATAATGAGAGAATTCTCATCATCCCACGCTTCAAACTTTGGATCATCTTTAGGTCCTTCAATATGACTTAACTTCTTGCGCTCTTTGAGCGTAGTACGAATATACTATGTCCATTGTAGATAATTGAGATCGTCAAGTCGAGACGGACCCACCAAATTTGAAAGTTCATTAGGTCCCAAGATAATGACTTTATCTTTTTCATTATCACTAATAGTTGAGAATGATAGAAAAGACTTTGACTAGTCTTGCACCGATGTGTGGATCTCGTAAGAGGATAGCGGTTCACTTAAGTAAGGTAGTGGAAATAGAGCTCCCAAGATCTGGAGCTCTACTACCAAATTGAAAGTAAAAAGAATTGTGTATTGATTGAATTGAATAATACAATTTATAATCTCCATTTTTATAGGGTAAAGTTGAACTACTTAAAGATAATATAACTTACAAAAAGAAAAGATAACAGTTGTAGATAAAATGCGATATTCACGATCTCCTAATGAGATATTTTTAACCTCTTAATCTAATAAGATATTTACAATATCTCCAACAATTATGTACGATAAATGTTAAAAATAATAAAATTTTCACCAAAAACTCTTTAGTATTAATGTACGAAATTTCAATTTATGACTAAGGAGATCGCCTAGTGAAATCCTAAAACAACAACATATAGGCTCAACCAATTACTTAGAACTCCAACTGAATCAACATGCAATCGACCCAACAATTCCAAAACAACATATAATCACCATCCCAACATAAAAATAACAACAAAATCAACATGCAAAGCATATTCAACAAGAATTCATTAATTTCATAAAAGCTTCAAAAATAGCAAAAATAGCTACTAAACCCTAAACAAATTTATATTATGGATTTCTACACACTTAAACAAAATATTCATATCATGTAAAAAAAATTTAACTTATAAAAATACTAAGGTAGACCTTCCCTTATTTGCTTGTTGACAACATGAAAGAAGAATTTATGGAAGGAGGTTTGTAGCTTAATCAACAATGGTGACTCGTCAACGCTAGTAAGGAGGGTAATGAATTTCAGAGCTTATGAGTGTTTTCTTCTGGTTTCTAAATTCCTAATGATTGCCAAGGATGGGGTATTTATATGGTTGGTGGGTGCAAGCTATTGTACCTTGGATTCTAAGGATTCTTTTGCCTAATGGATCATAGGGTTTGACTACCCATTGGTCCATAAGAGTTTTGAATGGTAGCTAAAGGATTTTCAAGTGACAATTGTGGGGTTTTGGGGTTTCTCTAGAACTCTGGTTGGTCGAGATTTTAATTTGAAAAACATGTCGTCACACCAAAAAACGTGCCAATGTTATCAATTCAACTCCACTCAATTGGGAAGTGTTTTAAGGACACTAGTATGCACTCATGGTGACAACTCAACTCGAGTAATCATTTTCAAGGAAAACTCACCTTGGTATGCATGCTTTCAACCATTCTAGCCATTTCTCGATAAGCACACAAAATAACATTTTCTTAATTCTTTTTCAACAAAAATTTAATTTAATTTAATTATTCTTTTAATTACTCAATCACTTTAATTAAACAAAACATAAAACAAATTGTATTACACTAAATGTGATTTAAAAGTTAATACCTAAATTCAACACAACAACTCTCATTGCATGCTACAATTTCAACTAATTCCAAGTACAAAAGTTTGATTAATCATAAGGGGTGCAACTCAATTGAGTGAGGTCAAAAGTGGTTATGTTGAAACTAAAATGAATGAAACCTTGGTAGAATAGTAAAGTAAATCACAACTAGCAAAGACCTCCTCCAATACTCCTAATATACCATGCATCAATAATTAGATACTAGAGCTCAATCTAGTTTATCCAATCAAGAATACAAAGTCTTAACATGTTTATAAAGATTTTTTTTATCGAATTCAAAGAACAAAATGAAAAGGATGATAATAATGCTACGAAGAAGACTTTAAACTAACTAAAACAAGAGCCTAAGAAAAAAAAATCCCAAACAATGAGTTATGTAAAAAAATATCGAGTCAAAGCTTTATATTTCTCTTTAGTTCTTTATAGTTTTTTATTCTAATGTAAAATGGTCTCATGATGTAAAAGGAAAATTTTCTAATAAAAAAAACTATTTTATAAAAGAATAAGTTACCGTTAAAAGTATTCAAATTTGAGTCTCAAAACAAATTTTATTTAAACTATACCAAATTGGATATTACTAATCTCAACCAATGAGGGAATTGAAGCTTTGAGCAAAAAATTTGCATATAGTTTTATAGGTTAATATCTTATTTTGTAATTGATGCACACATATAATACCTTTGTAATTTAGACAATTAAGTAGTGACTACTCAGTTTGGTCTATAAATAGAGGATTGATCTAAGGATAAGGGATTAAAAACTTTGTACTCATACTTCTACACGTGTTTTTTAAGATAAACGGAGGCTTAGGTAAAAAGATATATAAAGTTCAAACATATAAAAGTGAAGTTGTTAATTTACTTTTGTTTTTCTTTGTTCTTTTCTTTCTCTAATTTATGTTTTACGTTTGTTATCGATTTATGTTCATTTACTTCCATTGCAATAATATCTTCTATTTGCAAAGTTCTTCACTCATTGAATTAAGGAGGGAAACCACCGTGAAAATACTAGTATTCTTTTTTAATAAAATCACCTTTAATAATGCTTCACCCTATCATAAGGACTTAGTCTCTTTATAATTAAAAAAAAATAGAAATATGATATACATTTCGTGTAACATTCTTTTATAAGTTGTGAACAGTAAAACTGTGAAAACATCGCAAGAAAGAAGTTGTTGGATCCCATGGTTGGTGAGTCATGCGACGCGGCTTTGTTTCTCAAGAAGTTGTTAGATTCCATGGTCGTGTAACATACTTTTATAAATTGTAACATACTTTTTTTTTCAAGGCTGTCACAGTGTCACGATGGATTGGTAAATGCCGTGCACATGAAATTGAATGAAATTCGCAGCAGTTTCCAAGTTTGAACTTCTTCATTATTCCCTATATGTATGTCATTTACACTTTTTTTGGTCACCCATGTAACATTTTAAGAATCAATTTGTCATGCTTCGAAATATCATTAAGAGACGTAGCGAAAAAGAAATATCATTAAGAATTTTAAAAATATATTTTCATACTTGATACAACATTATAAAAATAAGTAAAAGGTTAACAACAAACAATCAGGTGGTTCAATCACAACTGTAGCATGTGCGCAGGTTACGATCAAATGAATTGTTTCATTTACTAATAAGGAAAAGAAAAAAAAATTCTTTTTATATTTATGCCAGTCAACATTCATCGTTTATAATACAGGTTTTTACATATATATTTGAATAAAATTTATGATAAACAAATTAATATTTTTAATATATAAATTATTTTATAATTAAAATTTATAATAAGTAAATATTTTTAAATATACAAATTATATTTTAGATTTATGACAAATAATTTATATTGTAATAAAATTTTATTTTTAATTTTTGATCATTTCAGTTACAAATATTAAAATTGAATTTAAAATTAAAAATATTAAAAATATATTAAAAGAAATAAGAGGTTAAAATTTTTTAAAAACACTCAATGAAAAAAAAACTAAAAATGATCTCATTGAAAAATATAGCTAAAAATGCTCTCGTGACAAAGACTTATATCATAAAAAATATAAAGTATATTAATATTTAAAGTGAATTATTAATTTAGTCCTTAAAATTGTAATTGTTAATTAAATTGATCTATAAAATTAATAATATGGTAAAATAGTCTTTAAAATGGTACATTATCATATTGGTATATATAATCAATTTATTCCTTAAAATTATAATAGTTGGTCAAATTAGTTCTTAAAATTAAAATAAAGTTAATTGTAATTTTTATCTTCTAACTTTTAAATTTCATGAATTTTGTCCCTCGAATTTTTTCACACATTTTAATCCTAATTTTATATAAATTTACCAAATTTATCTTCTTCTTTTAAATTTTTACGATCACTAAAATCATTATTTATTAATTATTTTATTTTATTTATTCAATTATATAAAATTATTTATTATTTATAAATTATTTATCTTCCACCCTTTTATAAGATAGTATATAATTTAACTAATAAATTATTTTATATGATTTAATAAATAAATATATATATATATATAATTATATCATTAAAATAAAATATTTAAAAAAAATAAATTTATCATTTTAACTTTTAATATTTTTATATAATAAGAATAAACATATATTTAAAGAAGATAAAGTGTAATTAACAAATACAGTAATTGTATATATAATATATTTTGATATATAAAATAAATAACAAGTAAAATGCGTAAAAAAAATTATGGTAAATTTGTAAAATTTTTAAGTTATAAGGAAAAAAAATATAATTGTTTTTTTTTTTAAATTTCAAGGACCAATTTGACTAAGTATTATAATTTTAAGGACTAAATTGATTGATAATTTATCATTTCCAGGATCATTTTACTATTTATTTATTTAAAGAAAAAATTTGTCTATCTATTACAATTTAAGGGAATAAATTGATTGATGATTTACAATTTCAAAGACTAGTTTGTCATTTTATTAATTTTAAGGACCAACTTACTAACCATTATAATTTCATGGACTAAATTGATTATTCACTCTAATATTTAAATAATGTGATAGATATTTATATTAAAAGATGAAAACTTTATAAAGAGATATCAATATATAAATTATAGGATTTGTCTCTAAAAGTGTCATTACAATTATAGATGTTTACACTATTATGTATGTGTACTTTTTTCCACTCATTTTCATGTTTTAGTTAATTTTACCAACCAATCATGAAAATTGTACATTTTGCTTCCCAATTTATAACATTTTATACATTTTACCCATCATTAAATATCTGTCAAAATATTAACAATTTGTTGACATGACCATCATAGGACAATGACATGTTATATAATTTAAATATATGAAATAAGAAAGAAAAAATATTTAAAAGAACAAAACAAGTGTTAAAAGCATGTCTAAAAATGGCGTTCTAATGTATCTAAACTTAAGTTGTTGACATAGTAATGGAAAGTTATTGTTTTTTTCTATTCTTTAGACCTCTGAGGATGTGTTAGGTGATACGAGATTTGTTGTGTTATTACACTCACAGTGGAGGATGAAAATGAAATTTCGAGAATTTCTTCCTCATATTCTAGATTGAGAAGTACGAGAAAATAATGATGTTGTAGTATTGAAGTTCCGTTTGACTCTTGTCCTTCTCCATTTTCACTTTTGATGGAAAGATAAATGAAAGATCAAATATTAGACAAATGAGACAAAAGCTAACCATGACAACATTGTTTTCCCTAATTTAAAACATTTTAATTTTTTGTTAATATGGGACACTTTTTAAGAAAAATATATTTAAATTACATAAATTATTAAAATGTTGATAGATATTTAACTATGAGACACAAATGTATGAAATGTTATAAGTTGAGTAACAAAATATGTAAATTTCATAATTAAGTTGCAAAATTCGCAAAAACATTAAAAATGAGTGACAAAAAGTGCATTTAAACACACACATATATATATATATATATATAATTTAGTCTCTAGCATTAATATCATCAATAATTACATTTTTACATTAAAAAAATACAATTAAAAGTAATATAGTAATTAATATTAAAAATCAAATTAATTAATACTCCTCAAATTCATAAATTAAATTGATTCTTAATATTAAAATATAAATTATATGACTATAATTAAAAAAATAAATATTAAATAAACAAGATAAATAATTTAATAACTTTATTTATAAAGAAACATTAAATATGACCTAATATAATAAATTTCAGCATAATGTATTGACATATCTAAAATTTAAGAATTTCTTACTATCTTGAAATGTTTCAAGTCTTTAGGAGATGAAGTTTATAGAGAAGAAAATTAGTTTTACCCAATGTAATCAAGATTCAAACCAATAGTTACTTTTAAATGTGCCATATATGTGAGATCAAGTCCAAATTATTTTTACTTTGTAATAGATATAAAATCAAGCAATTCAACTAATATTATTGAATTTGAACACATTGTTATATTTTTATTTTGGGAATTCTAAAATAATAATAATAATTTATTATATTTAAACATAAATAATATGTTAAAATAATTATGATATATTCAAATATTAACTACAAAAAGAAAGTAAAAATATAATTATTAAAAGATACAACTCAAGTAAAACAAATATTTTTTTAACTTATTTTTTTCATATACTAAGTACACACTAGTTTGACAAACAAATCATATAATAAATAAAATATTAGTAAATCATCTTGAAGTCTAAATATATATTAGAACAAAATGTTAGTGTACAAAAATAATCTTACATCTATATTAAATTTGATCATTTAACAAATTAAATTAACAATAAATTGTTATCAAATAATTATTCTAAATCAAATATCAATTATAATAATAATAATTCACCTAATAGTTAACATAATATTTATTTTCAAATTTAAACAAAATAAACAAAATTTTAAAGTAACTTAATAATAAACTTTCGAAAACAAAATTTCCAAATTCTCAGTAGTAACAAGTTTGTTAATTTTCTTATAAATTTTGTAAACGAAGAAAAAAAACATGGGTAAAGCACTGCCGATTTGATTTAAACTAATCAGATAAAAAAATACTTAAAATACCTAAAATGTTAGACGAAAATAAAATACTAGATACAATGAGTAGCGAACAAAGTATTTTATAACCAGCCAACCTAAATGATAACGAGAGGGCAAACAAAAACCAATTACGTACATCTATCTTTTAATCATTGTACGTATCTAAATGCACCTGTTGAGGGGTTTGATTGAGTGCTGTGACAACCTTGCACGTATCAGCAATTGATACTTCATAAGTTAAAAAGAGAATGATTATATATAATATAATATATATATTATATAAATTAATATATATTATTATATTTATTATTATTATTATTATTATTATTATTATTATTATTATTATTATTATTATTATTATTATTATTATATTACATCTAAAAATTTAAATATATTATATATTATGTATTATTATATTATATACTGTGAGAAAGATTAAAAAAAAACTCTATCCTATTTTTATTTTCACATTTCTTAACTCAATTTCATCCTTAACATAAGAAATACACTCATTAATATAAGAAATATACTTATCAATGTAATAGGATAAAAAATAGAATAAAATTTTCATATCTTCCTCGTGTAACTAACATTTAATTACACTATAGAAAAATAACTATATTATTATATTATATCTGATCATCAATCAAGTCTTAAAAATCATACAATTAATTATATAATTATATAATAGTATAAAATTATTTTATATAGTTAATATATAGTTATTAAAAAAAATTATTAATTAAAATTTATAAAATTGTGTATAATTTACTTTTTATTCAATACATTTACTCACTATTTTATAAAAAATTAATCAATAACAAGTATGTGTTTTACAGTGACACCCTTGTCTTAAGGTAAAATAATGAAGCAAGAAAAATCTGTCAAATTTGTGGGCTAATTTTGTCCTTCCACATCTTCCACAAAGTAATGGCATTGTGGCAATAAATGTGACACCCAATTCCTCTTTTTTGTCCTTGACAGAAACAACACAGTCTGCTTTCAAAATAAAATCCATCCTTCCATTCGTTTCATTTCTCTTTCTATTCATCTGTCAGCAAAGCATTAACAGGGACAGGACAGACCATGATATATAGAACAAGTCCATAGCAAAAGAAGCAAAGGGACAATGTATTCAAGTCCATAGTTTGTGAACTCTTGGAAACAGACAAAGACAAACATGGCTGGAATGCTTCCGGGAGTTGAATGTGCTAGAAGGAGAAGGTTTCATCGACCCTTGGATTCAAATTCAACTTCTTTACCTTCACATGTATCCACACGGCGCTCTTCTTTCTGTTTGTATGCTAGTAACCATGAATCTCGTCTTTCCTCATCCTCTTCACTGGTTTGTGCCCAATACCCCTCTATTCTCTTTCTATTTATATAAAATTATACATGTTCATGGGGGTGCTTTAATTTTCTACTTGGATTTGAATGAAAACAGGAGAGAAACATTTTATACTAGGCACACCCAGATGAGAATATGACTCTTTCTATTTATATAAAATTATACATGTTTTTTTATCACCACTGTTGATGGGGTACTTTAATTTTCTTCATGGATTTGAATGGAAACAGCAAAGAAACATTTTATACCAGGCACACCCAGATGAGAATATGATAGGAGCAGCCAGAGAAGCCAAACAGAGATTGGATGACAAGTTCAGATCACAAAGGATGTCAGAAAATAAAAGGTATAACAAAAACTTCAAGGCCACTACTTTTTTTACTCAGATCTGAGCATGAGTGAACTAGCTGTTGAAATATAATATAATTTGTTTGTGTTTATGAAATTGTTTGATTGTCCGTTTCAAAAAGAATTTTATTTACAGTATATTTAAACTGGACAAATGTTTAGTAAAAATTATAAAAATAATCTATGATATAGATTATTTTAAAATTATTTTAATAATTTCATCAAGATAATTTATGAAAACAGTCTTACAGATTACACAAAAATAATTTAACTTAATTTTCTTTTTATTTATAAAAATAGCTTTTACATAAGTGATTATATCATATGCTATTCAATAAACTCTTAATTAAATTATTTACTTAAATGAGCCCTTGTTGCCAAAAAGATGAATTTGAGCATATAAGATACATGATCACCCTCACTTGAGGCTCAAATAGCTCATGTATTAAGCTTTTGCAATTGTTGTTTCATGACACATATATAGAAGAGAATCCCACATAAGCAAGTGCCATTTTGCTAATTTTTGCTTTTGAAATTTATGATCAATTAATGAGCAGGCAAAACAGCATAAAGGATGAGAGAAGAACAAGCATAGCAGAGTTGCAGACAGAGGTATATGGGTCAAAGAAAAGTGGTTCAAGGAAGTTCAGTTGGAGCAAATGGAGCTGGAAGGCCTCGGAACAAGAGGATTGTGCCGTGTGCTTGGAATCATTCAGAGTTGGAGAGACACTGATCCATCTTCCTTGTGCTCATAGGTTCCATGACAGATGCTTGAAACCGTGGTTGGAAAACAATTCCCATTGTCCATGCTGCAGAACCACCGTTCCTTTTCTCTAGATTTTACTTTTCCTTGTGTGCAATTGTAGACTTGGTTCGATGAAGTCAAGAATTTTGACCGTAACTTGCATTTCAGTTTCTTAAAACTCATAATGACGTGCATTTTCAGATGTTTGAATTTTGAATCCACCTTGTGTATGTAGTACATTCAAAAGTCATTCATTGATTATTTTGTCAACCTCGGATTTAATAGTTATAGGAAGTCATTAACCATGTGCCGTATGAATTAAATGCCCACTTGAGTATACGTGATTGAACCCAGTTTGGAATGGAAATACCCGACAAGTGTCTCAACTTGCTTACATCGTATTTCGATTAGGTGAGTTTTTTAATAAATAATCCGTTTTTAAGTGTTTTTTAAAACTTAGTTAAAAAATCAACTTTATTATTCAAAAGTCTTTTCGTCTAAAAGATTAACCTATTCAAATAAATATAAATAATAATTTTTAATTATTATTATTATTTTATTATGTTTATTATAATATATTAAAATTATACATTTATTTATTTACTTTAGATATTGAGTAGGTTAACCTACAATTCTATAAATTTATTAAATGATAAATTTATATTTTGTTTAGAGATTTTATTATATAATAGATTTTTAAATTAATCATGAAAGTAAAGTAAGACGTGAAAAATAAATTTATATCACATGAACATGCTAAATTTAATTCTTATAAAACATAATTAGCCTATTTGTATTTTTGTCTCATTTTAGTAGTCATAATTTTCATAAATTATAATAATACTTTTTTCTATTAATATATTAGTCCATGTTGAGAAAAGTTAAACTTTTTTAAAAACTTTACCATGAAAAAAGTTTTTAAATAAGTTAAAGGGTTAAATTATCATTTCAAGTAGGTTAAACCAAGCCTAAAAATAAAATTCATAATAGGTAACGAGTCAAACTTTAGTCTTATATATTTTTTAACAAGTTAAACTTATTTAACCATAGTTCTGTTCAACTTAACCTATTTTTACTCCTAAAATTTTAGAACCTAAGATAAAAAACAAAAGAGTATGAGTTATGTAACCCCTTTCGTTATGAAAACAAAACATAGAAAAAATATTGTTGAAGATTACATTTCAAAAACCAAGGAAGTAAAAAACAATACTTCAATCATGTTTAAAATAATTGATATAATTAATCTTTACGTAAATCATATCATTAAACATAAAACTCGGGTGGCTATAACGATTCTAAACAAGAAATAATTAGACTAACTCGACCATAAAATGAACTTTTATTCAAATAAGTAGGACTAATCTAAAAATAAACTAAATAAGAAAAAAAAAATCTTCAATCTCCTCTATCTCAATGGCTTAATCCTCAACACTAATGAAAAATAATCTCAATGATAAAATAAGTTTAAAAAGAAAATCACAAAATGTTGTTTGTCCTCAACCAATATTGTAATTTAAAAAACTCAATCATGGTACACACAAAATAAAATTCATAAAAATATTTTTTAAAATCAAGTATAAAACATGCACTTTACACATAAATTACAAGAAATCATTAGTTTTCATAATCAACCTTTATATCCCAAAGACTTGATTTTATACACTAGTTAGTGATTTCTAGAATCATCCTACTTAATTCCTAGATTCCTTTATCTTTTTTTATTCGTAAACTAAGTGTGAGTCTTTGGGTTCATTGTGAATTCTTAATTCACTAAGGCATATGAACACATTAAGAAAAATTTTCTATTAATTTTTGAATATATCGAGACAATCAATGAAGAAAAAACTTATTTATGCAATGATGTTTCACTACTTTCTCCATCTTAAATAAAAGTATCTCATATTTCATTTAGATATAGATATGTTTAATAAATAGATATATGATTCAAAATAGTAAGGTCCTTCATCTTATCCTATCTCTTGAATAGGATGTATATCCTCATTCTTTCTCAATTTTTTAGAACAATTTTTTTTTATAAAGTAATAACCGACTCTCATAATAATAATAATAAAAATATGTCACGACGATTAATTGAATTTTCAGACTTCTATACATAAAATTCTCATTAAAAACATAACTGATTGGATTTCAATAACCAATCTCTAATTTTCTTATGAAAATTCTAAAAATACTTGTATTTTCTAAGAAATCAATAAATTAAACACAACAATTAAATTATATAAAAAATCTTAAAATTTTCTTATTAAGAATAAAAAAAATCACATCCCAAAATTCATATATAAAGTTTGAAAAAAAAAAGTTATTCTATTCCACCTCCAGCAAATGTTTTTCTAATTGTAAGAGTAACCATCATTTATTTTTTTAATTGTTGTGAACATAATATACTCTCACCTTATTTACTATATATATATATATATTATTTTATTTTATTTTCTCAATATACTCTTTCTAAATCTATTAAACGTGCAAGGTGACTGGCTTCTCTTTCTAATGCAATTCCTCCTCTCTCTGCCCCTACCTTTCCCCGCAACCCCACTTCCTCCAAATAATCCAACATTGGATTCTCTGAATCTTGAAGACAACGGAACTGTGGCGCTGCTTGACGCGGTAGAACTACTGGCGAAGCACCTCACTTCTACAAGGTGTGCAGAAAATGGTTCACATGCGACCACGCCAACCTGTGAATGGAACTCTCTATGCACGGGACAAGTTCAAGATCCCCAAAACATAGGTAAAGAGGACAGTGAGCAAAAACATAGGTAAAGAGGACACGTATTTGATGTATATATTCTTAACTATTTTTTTTTATTTCATTGATATTTTAGATCAATTAATTGTCCAATTTATTATCAATTTTCTTATTAAATCAAACGATTTAATCTAATTTTTTACTTGTTGATTTTTGCATACTTAAAACCCGCCCTTCCAAATTCCTATATAAGTTAAAATGGTTTGCTTTACAAAACACTAATTTTATTTTGCTAATATTTCCATCAGTTTTCAACCTAGTTCACCATGTGACAAGATTGGGATCTTTGTCCTTTCCCTTTCAAATAATGTTTTGGAGAATAAAAGAGGTGGTGTGAATGCTGATTCAATGCAATATTGTTTTTTTTTTAGAGAATAAAAGTAGAGAAAACACCAAAGCCATCAATCCACTCAAGAATGATTTGTTTCTTTATCCTTTTACTTAGTTGTGGCCCGACTCGACAAAATTAAGTGGGAGAACATGTTCATGAATCATGAGCACATTTTCTGCCTAATCTGTATATTTGACTTTATAATTCACTATGAAAGAAATTTAATATACTATATTCGGTTAGAATAATTTCTGTTAGTATGACTTGAATCTAATTATAATGCATTTACAATGTAAGGATTTTTGTATTATAATCTAATTATGAATTGATATTTATAATAAAATTATTATATTTTGTTATAATTATTTTAGAAATTATATTTAAGGTGATTTTTAATTAGTTGCTCATGTGAAAAATTTTACATTAACAATATGGAAGTTAAAATTATATAAATTTAAATTGGTAGTCTAGGTATACATTATGAGTTTATATTAATAATATGATACATCATGTTAAGAAATAATTTTATTAAAATAAAAAATTAATAATTATTGTATCCAATATGGTAATATATCATATTATTAATGTAAACACATAAATCACAATAACAATTTTATTTCTATGAGTAAAAGTTTTCTTTTTTTTTAATCTATTAGTAAAAAAAATTTACCAGAAAAAGTAATCCTATTGCATATTTTTTTATTATTAGTAAATGATATTTTATTTAATTATATTCTTACAATTATACTCATCTCCCATAAAATATGTTATCAAATTTAATATTTTTGAACTTCCTAAAATATTTTTTTTCTTTTTCATGACTCTTTAGCATTATCATCCACTAGTATCGAATCCTATTATTGACTAAGAAACTTCAGAATATAAAATAAAAATTAAAAAGTGAGATCTCCAAAGCCACTTGTATGAAAATTTAAAATATCATTTATATTAAAGTTTTATAATAAATAATATGATATTCAAAATCGGTTATAAATAACCTTTGAAGTTATAGAAATAAGAAAAATATTCCTAGGAAACTCATTTATAATTGTTCATCACTATGATCCTAGTTCACATTAAAATGTAAGATATACTTCTATTAAAAGTAAAAGATGAGAGTGTAAATAAGAAATAATGATAGTTAAACAGAAGGAAAATATAATTTATTAAAAAATTATTTTTGTAGAAGTTAAATTAATTATCATTAAAGAGTATTAGTATTATTATATAATTTAAGTTTAATTTTGATACATGGTGTAATGATTTTTATTGTTCATCAATTAAAAATCGTCTTATATATGATTTTAAACAAAATAGTATATATCGTTGAGGTTTAATTCATTTGGTTGATTAGATTTTACTCTAACAAAACATAAAATTTAAGCTCACATTTAAAAAAAAATTATGTGATTTCATTTTAATTAAATTCTTAAAGTAATTATTACAAAAATTAATAATTTTAAATTACATAATAATTTATTATTAAATTATAATATAAAAATCTCTATTATCATTATATTCTAATTCTAATTAAATTTATATTTTAATCTTACTCAAAATGTATCATTTAGTGTGGTTTAAACTCTTAATTTTACGTAGGGGTGTTCAAATCTAATTTATTTTAATCCAACGTAAAACTGATAAAAAAAAATAATAATAAATCAAACTTTTCGGATCAAATTAGATTGGTTGTCAGATGGGATTTGAAAACTCAATCCAAACCAAATCAAATTGATATTTTTATTATATACATGTTATTACGTGTTTTAGGTATAACTTTTATATTTTTTTTTGCCTTAAATATATTTAAGGTTCTATAAATATGATTTTATTTAGTTTTATTCCTTATAAATTTTTTTCTGTTATTTTTAGATATTGACATTTTCTTAGCATTCATTTTTAGTTTTTATCATCAACTTTAGTTAGTTTAATGCTAATATAACTAACAAAATAAAAAGATTAATTAAGATAATAAAAAATATTTTAAATTAGGATAATTAGATTTTTTTTATAATTCAATTAAATATATTACTTTATATAAATAACATAATTTCGTATAATTTACTTTTAATAATATAATATAAACATTAGTTATTATTATTTTTAATATTTTTTTTATTTTTAATTAATTAATTTAATTTTTATTTTGTACTTTTTAAAATATATAATTTAATTATATGCATATAATTTAAATTTAATATATTACTTTTGATGTTATTTTTATATTTCAATTAATTAATTTTGATATGTTATAAAATAATTTATTTATTTAATATATATGAAGGAATGATTTCTTTTAATACATTGGAAAGGAATAAAATGGAGAAGAAAGCAAAAAGATTGAAAACTAGCTACAATCACTCAACATTGACTTGTGCATTTCTAAAGGTGAAGTGCTCAAACAACAATGCACATGTATATAATTATCTTATTTATATAAAATAATTAATATATTACTTAATTGAATTGTGTACCTAAAAATAATATAATTATTTAAATTTAAAATAAATATTCGTCATTATCTTAATTAATATTATTTATTTTATTAGTCACGTTAATACTAGATTAACTAGAGTTAGTGTAATGATTAAAAAATAACACTAAAAAAATGTCAAAATTTAAAAATAATAAACTTTTGCAATGACTAAAACCAAATAAAATTATATTTGTAGGGGCTTCAAACATATTTAAGCCTATTTTTTTTTTATGTTTTTTTGGTGTTTTATTGATATATTTTTATTTTATTTTATGTATCCAACTATCGTAATAGAACTATATCTACATTGTTTTCTTTAATTTTTATTTTAAATATATATATGTTCTTTCTTCCTTTGAAAATTAAACCATGTTGTAGGATAATTAATCAATTGATTAACACATTTTTTATCTTATATATTCTTTATTTTTAAATAGGTTCTTAGTATACTTATGCATAAAGATAATTCATTTATTTAATAAATGTTTAATATTAGAGTTAAAGACATCTAGTAATAATAAATTAAAATGTAGGTTAAAATTGAACCATCAAATTCAAACCATATTTTATGGAATTGAATTGGATCATATTATTTAAAGAATAAAATATAAATTGAATTTTATGGTGTTTTAATATTTGGATTAGATGAATTTTTTTGTGTGCTTAAAATTGATCTAAGAACACTCCTAATTTTACATGTAAAAGTATTTGCTAACAATTTGATTTATCACTTTGGAGACATTTAGTACAAGAGAAATTTTTAGCTCCCAATACTTTGTAGTTGAAAATACTGGTTTTTCATGTTTGGCATATTATATTAAAAAAATATTTTCAATAAACATTTCTTGAGAATAATTTTTACTTATGTTTTTCACAAAAATATTTCACATGGAGGGGAGAATATAAAATTTTCGAAGTTGAGAAGAAAGTTTTAATGATATAAAAAGATCATGATACTTTTATTAGCTCATTTAGTACAATTACATATAAATAAAAATACTAATAAATATTTGAGTTTACTTATTAAAAATTTAAAATAAACTATTTTATAGAATATATTATTTTAATAATTTTAATATATAAAGAGTTTAATATACAATAATAGCTTAAAATAGTTTTATATCGTTGTCTAATAATAAATTATTGTTAGTATAATTTTTAAGATAGTTATTATAAAAATCAACAAAATTATCATACATATGATTTATGATTGGATTATAGTATAAAAATTATTTTATACTATTAGTGCATAGTCTATTTTATTTATTTATTATTAATTAAAATTTATTAAAAATTAATATGTATCTCATTTTATATTTAATGAACTCCATTCATAATTTTATTAATTTTAAATATCAAAAGAGTTATTTAAAGGAAAAAAGTGTATGATCTCCTATTTCTAAATATAAACTTTGATAAACTCTACTCAAGAATACAATCATAACAATTTATGCTGAATTAAGACTTGGTGTGATTTTCAAATATCAGTAAAATCATTTTAATAATAATAATAAATAACAAAAAAGTTCTGTTACTTTTGTTGAAGTCCAGGGAGGCATAAGAAACGACGCCGTGCAGTTTCCACGGAATATATGCATATGCCCACCCAAGCCTAACGGCTAGTTCGCGCATTATCATGTGACCGTTCAGCGCAGCACCCAACACTCAAAACAAATCATTGCTCCTTGTAATTTGTTTCATCTATAATTCTCACTATATCTGTTGGCAAAATCTCCATTTTTGTGGGCAAAATGGTGTACTCGAAGGCACCCACCGCGTACTACTCAACTCTCCACGATTCAATCACGTCTCTGTGCAAGACCATCCTTCCCTCGGGCCTCAAGAAACGCTGCTTGGTTTCCGCAGACCACAGGCTGTGGCAGCTTCAATCTGACAACCTCAAATGGCAGCAAGACTCCCTCCATCAGATGCTCAACTTGATGGCCCTTCTCAGAGATGACATCCTTTCTGAAACTGAGCTTTCAGCTTTCAGGACCCATTTGCTTGACACCCTTCTTGCTTCTCCCCCTCCACAGCAGGATCATCCCCTCATCATCAAAGATAAGCTTAAGTTTTTGCAGGTTAGTACTCATTTTTAATTAAGAATATGACTTTTCTCAACATTGTTGCTCGATTGGCATTGGCTCAAGATTCTCTTGCCTAGACCGAATATACTTAATGGAATGAAGGATCTTACTATTGTTAAATTTACGTTCTTGATTAGAAATAATATTTTTAATTACTTAAAGTAAATATTTTTTATATAATAAATACTTTTTTCTATTTACAAATACATAACAGATGTCCTAATACTTCATTTGGATTCATAGAAAAATGTTATATAGAGCATTATAGGACAGAATGATCGTTTTAAATTGTGGTTGTAGTTTCATTACAATTGTTGATATTACGAAATATAGATAAATGCGCTGATGAGCTCTAATTATGGTCGGTTTGGGATTCCAATTAAGGTTAATAGATCCCAATTGTGGTCGCATACCAATCATGATCATGATCATGGTTTTAAATTGTGGCAGTGGTTTTCTCGCGATCTTTGAAGTCACAAATATTGTGGCGGAAATTGCGGTCATGGACCAATTTTTAAAACTTGATTAGAATCATATTACATTTTTTTAAAACCTTGGATAGAATATTATTAATAAGTTTTATTTTTGAATTACTTAATTGGAAATGAAATTTAACATGATTGCTTAATTATTGACACAAGTGTATATTGTTTTCCTAAGATAAATTCCCCTTGCTTGTTGGTTGTTTCCAGGAACTTCTTAATGCAAAATGCATTTCTGAAGGGGAGTACCACTCTGCAAGAAGGCCTTTGCTTGTGAGACTGGCAGTTCAAGGAGGTGAGATTGAAGGGAGGGATGTGATCATTGCAGGGTCAAAAGACACCAAACAAAATTCAGAGGAAGAATGGTCAGAAATTGACTTGAAGGATGAGCATTGCTTGATGAACAAAGAGAACTCAAATTCCAAGAAGACATCAAAGCAGGCAAGGAAGCAGGTTGTTAAAGGAGCAACCTCGGTTTTTAGCTTTGGGAAAAACACGATGGAGAAGAGCATATTCGATTCACCCACTTTACACATGCACTCAGCACGCTCAAAAGTCCCTTCTCCCTCTATCTATACCCAAAGTGAATTGAAGCATTCTAAGGAAAACAACCCCTTCTGGGATGGGCCAGAGAAGATGAAGAGGAAACCATTTAGAGCTCTATTTCATAGGGATAAGAATAAGAAGAGAGAGGAGCATGATGCTGGAGATCATGGTCTTGAGGCAGAGAAATCAGCAAAAAAACAATGGGGACTTGATGGGTTGAAGAAATGGAAGAAAACTGACTCACAAGATGACACAGTTCCTTTGTCTCTAAATGAGAGGTCTGATAGTGAGGCCTACTTGGCTTCCTATCAGCTTTCTTCAAGGCCATATGGGGAGATGTCAATGAAGAACAAGTTGCATTCTGATGTATCACCATCTAAGGTTTGAGACACTTCCTTTGTTTTAAACTGCAAATCACATTTGCTTTTGGGAAAAAGAACATGAAGAGTTAATTTTGAACATTGAGCTAAATTTGTTTGTTAATAATTAGGTTTTGGGGGACAAGATAAAGAAGGATGTGTCAAGAATCCCTACAGAAATGAGGAGCACAAACTCAAATCTCAACTTCTCGTATGTCTTTGGTCAATTATGCCATTTTCCTTGTTTGTTATCCTTGTGCATAATTATTAGTAATTATTGCTTACTTTTTGTTGGTATGAAGCAGGTATGACCAGAAGCAAGCAATTTCGACCGAACTTCTTCTAGAGGACAAGGTCGAGTTAAAAAATGACTTTTCCAAGTGAGTCAACATACCCGCTCCTATGTTTATAACTTCTTGACCCAATGTGCTTAAGTTGTTTGGAAATTACTAATTAGAATGGTTAGTGTGGCTGTAGCTGAATAGAAAAAAAAATGGTCTTTTTGTTTTGAGTTAAACTTTATCAAGGGTCTTTATATTTTCATATCACATTGATGAAACTTTTATATATATATATATACACACCAGATGCTAATAAACTGATCAAATAATTAACAGATGAGATGATAAGTAAGAACCAAAAGAGAAATAGGAAACTAAATATGATAATTTAATACAATGCAGAACAGTTAAAACATATACAAGAAGACTAGGTTTACACGGTGGTAGTCCGCACAATACTAGTCGGAGGGAGGAGAGAAAAGCATAAAGTAAAGCGTAAAATAAAAAAAAAGAAGACTAGATTTATATGGCGGTAGTCCGCGCAATACTAGTCGGAGGGAGAAGAGGAAAACAAAGAAGCAAGAATGCAGAAAGTTGCTTTTATTTATTTAAACATATGCAGAAACATTTGAAGAAACAAGAAAGAAAGAAGAAAAGCTTACAATATCTCAGAGCTTCTCTCTCTAACCTCTCTCTCTAATCTGATCTTTTCTAAAAAAAAAGGGTGTCTCACAACATGGTCGAGAACTCCTTTTATAGATACAAATTTTACTGTTACAATAGTTCTGGTATCATGATTGGTACTGTGGATTACAGGACAGGTTGCATGACTAGAACTGTAGATTTTGATCAATCATCTACAAGGTTGATGCCAAAACAGTCATCTTCATTTTGAAACATGTCATCAGAAGAAGCTGCTGATGCAGATGAGCTTGGTAGAGACTTTTTGGAGGAAGATTCTCCTTCTTCATGCAAGAGCTTGAGAATATTTTGTAAATTTTGAGCAAAACTTTCTTTGGTTTTGCTTGCTGCTAGAGCTGCCGTGATCTTGGCTTTTTGGTTTAGAATAATGAAGTCTCTAGGTCAGCCACTTTTAAATAGTTTGGGCTAGTCATTAACCACTTACGAACTTCATCAGGATTGGCTCTAGAAGCATCAAATTGTGCCCACCACTTGACAAAGGAATTCCTTTGTAAGATTGGGAGTCTGTTGGGATGATCATTCTTTCCAAATTTGTATTGCCATGAGAATACCCATGCCAAAGCAAACTCTGAAAAGAATTTCATATCTGCTGGAATCTAAGAGCTTTGATCATCATATTTTGATTTGAAAAGATTGAATCCTTCAATTGCTGGAGATGAAAGGATTTTTGGAATTGGTCCGCAAAAGTCCTACCATTGGAGGAACCAGTTTGGAAAAGTATATTTTGTATTTCTTTTGAAATAGATTAGCCAAGAGTGGTGATTGGTTTTATTTTGATACCAGAAGATTCTTGTCCAAGCATCAATATAATCCCAATAATTATATAACCAATTGGCTCAAAATTTTGAGAAAACTTTTTTAAAATGTTTGGGTTTTGGCCATATTGGCTAGGAGATAAAACTTTTAAAATTTGTAATGTAGAATGAGTAAAATTTGAAGGATCTTTAGGATCTTTATAATGTTTGATTGAAACAGAGTCTGAGTCAACTAAAATGAATTCATAAAATTGTCTAGTTTTGTTGAAGGCTACAGGTTTAAAGTGGAAGCCTTCAGGAAATATTTTTGCTACAATCTTATTTGGGTTTTTATCAAAAAATTCTGGTTCAAGCTGGACAACTGTTGAGAATTTGTTTTTTGGAAACAAAACAATATGTAATCCCAGACAAAACCAAGATCTCCAAATTGACCCTTCCCATTCAATTCAAAAGCCAACTCCAAAGGCACAAACTCACTATATTCCAAAAAACAAATTCTCAACAGTTGTCCAGCTTGAACCAGAATTTTGGGATAAAAACCCAAATAAGATTGTAGCAAAAATATTTCCTGAAGGCTTCCACTTTAAACCTGCAGCCTTCAACAAAACTAGACAATTTTATGAATTCATTTTAGTTGACTCAGACTCTGTTTCAATCAAACATTATAAAGATCCTAGAGATCCTTCAAATTTCACTCATTCTACTACATTACAAATTTTAAAAGTTTTATCTCCTAGCCAATATGGTCAAAACCCAAACATTTTAAAAAAGTTTTCTCAAAATTTTGAGCCAATTGGTTATAATTAGTGGGATTATATTGATGCCTAGACAAGAATCTTTTGGTATCAAAATAAAACCAATCGTCACTCTTGGCGAATCTATTTTAAAAGAAATACAAAATATACTTTTCCAAACTGGTTCCTCCAATGGTAAGACTTTTGTGGACCAATTCCAGAAATCCTTCCATCTCCAGCAATTGAAGGATTTCAAATCAAAATATGATGATCAAAGCTCTTGGATTCCAGCAGATATGAAATTCTTTTTAGAGTTCGCTTTGGCATGGGTATTCTCATGGCAATACAATTTTGGAAAGAATGATCATCCCAACAGACTCCCAATCTTACAAAGGAATTCCTTTGTCAAGTGGTGGGCACAATTTGATGCTTCTAGAGCCAATCTTGATGAAGTTCATAAGTGGTTTATGACCAGCCCAAACTGTTTAAGTGGCTGACCTCTAGCAGCAAGCAAAACCAAAGAAAGTTTTGCTCAAAATTTACAAAATATTCTCAAGTAAAACCAAAGACAAAGAGTAGCAAACACTTTCCATCATTACAAAGACATTTCTTTGTCAAATGGTGGAACCAATTTGATGCTTCAAAAGCAGAGCTAGACAAAGTAAAAATCTAGTTCAAATCTAACCTAGAGTTCTTGAAACCAGCTGATCCGAGACTTCCCTATTTCTCAATCATAAGTCTCGGCTAGCAGGATCCAAGTCTAAAGAACATCTTACCTCAAAGAAGTCCTCAAAATGTTGCATCTCAAGAAGAAGCAGAATCTTCCTTTGGGATGGAAGAAGCCAATTCTCGAGCAACCACTTCTTCAGATGTTTTCTACCAAAATGAAGATGATTATTTTGGTATTAACCTTTTGGTATTAACCTTAATGAAGATTAAAAGTGTTGTAATTAGAACTGTAAAAATAGTTTAGGTAAACATGACGGAAGGAATTGTAGCTACAATATTTTTCAATTCTATAAGGAGGCCTCGACCATATTGTGAGGCACCTTGGAAAATAAGAAGGGCTAGAGAGAACTTAGAGTAAGAAGCTCTGAGAAACAATCTTTGTAAGCTTTTATTCTTTACTCTAACTTCTCTCTAGCCTTCTTATTTTCCAAGGTGCCTCACACAATATGGTCGAGGCCTCCTTATAGAATTGAAAAATACTGTAGCTACAGTTTCGGTCATGTTTACCTAAACTATTTCTACAACTCCAGTTACAACACTTTTAATCTTCATTAAGGCCAAAATCATTTTCATTTTGGTAGAAAACATCCGAAGAAGTGGTTGCTAGAGAATTGGCTTCTTCCCCTAAGAGGAAGATTCTGCTTCTTCTTGAAAATGCAACATTTTGAGGACTTGGATCCTGCCAGTAAGGCTGCTAGCTGAGACTTATGATTGAGAAATAGGGAAAGTCTTTAGATCAGCTGGTTTCAAGAACTCTAGGTTGAATTTGAACCAGATTTTTACTTTGTCTGGCTCTGCTTTTGAAAATTGGTTCCACCATTTGACAAAGAAATGTCTCTGTAATGATGGAAAGTGTTTGCTACTCTCCGTGTACCTGTACTGCTAGGAAAAAATCTATGCCAAAGCAAAACTAGAGAAATATTTTAAATCTGTCGGAATTCTTGACTCCTCAGAATTATAAAGCTTTATGAATTGAGCAAATCCTTGTTGGACTTAAATTTGGGAAGTTATACTTAGTATTTTGATTAACCATGAGTGCTTATTATTAATATTTTGATGCCAGAACACTTTGGTCCAAACATCAATATTTTGATCCCAATAAGTCTAGGCCATGAAATTGGATATTTAAGAAGAGAGAATCAAGGATAATTTTATCCATTATACTCACTGTTTTGTTTGGGTAACAGTTGAAGTAGACTCTGGTCCTTGTCCCCTAGACTAGTTTCTACTGTTCCTATTAAAAGAGTTTTCAAATTTATTGTGCCTAATGTCTCTTAGACACATTAATGGTTTGTATTTTATGTTCAATCAATTATTGAATTTTTTGATAAAAGATGAAATTCTTCTCCTATGTCTTGACCTAGGGGAATATTATTTTCTACAGTTTTTTAATAATGTAATCAAAACTGTGTTTTTTTATTTAATCGTCTCAGGAACATATCCTGAAGGATTTCGGAATTTAAGCGAATTTCTTTGTCGAAGATATTTATTATGTTTTGGGGTGACCTCGTGGGTTTGGTTGTCTTGCTCAGCGAGTAGGTTAAGGGTTTTTTGGTTAGAGGTTGAGGATGTTGAAGAGTTAGAACGAAAAGAAATTTTAGAAAAGGAACGCAACAATTGAGACATGATAATAAACATCCTCTAGTATCATTCCATAGAAATATTTCCATAAGGTATCTGTTGCTGATTTTGTTAGATCTGAGAAAATAAAATTAATAACTTTTTTTATTTTTTTTATTTTTACATGATCAACATACAATATATAATACACCTTATCATACGACCCTTTTCATCATACAACCCTTTTCTTCATATGACTGCTACATTCAAATAATATAACATACTGTTGTGCTTCCAGAAAAGTTATTCAAATATATACTGTTAAATTTATTTTACTGTACCAACAATCCATATCTTATTAAATCAACATACAGAGCCTATTTTCCATTAGGCTTTGATATCATATTATATATATTATATATATATATATATAATCTCTCTTATCTAAAAATTCATATTTTTTTTTTTAATTTGAAGGAATTAAATCTATATTAAAATTTGATATATTGATTAAAGAGATATAGACATTAAGAATGACCATGTGTAACGAAAAGTATAATAATTTTTTTTTCTTAGGAAAGTATAGAGACTAAAAAATATATATTTATTTCATTATTGATAACTTAGTGCTAGAATTGTTCTTATCGGTTCCAAAAGTTGAAGCTTATAGTGTCATTTTTATTTTGTCTATTGTGTTGAAGACCATGGTGTGACCGTCACGATGTTGTCGTGTTGGATGTGGTGAAGCGACAATTCAAAGATCGTGTTGGAGAAATGGAAAATATGCACAATGATGCAGAAGAAAAACATGAAAACTCATTGGGATGGACAACATTTGAAGACGAGGAAAACCTGCACCCAAATATTTCTGTTCATCAAGATAAATCATCGCGCAGCAATAGCATCAATCCATTTTCTTATGGTTACGTTTAGAGTAAGTGTAAGTGGAACTAAATCCATTTTCTTATGTTGTTTATATCTATATTTATATCATAATGTCTCCTCTGAGGAATATAACAAATATAGATTGTTTGATACTGTAAATAATGTTTGAATTATCAGAACAATATCTATATTTGTATCATGTCTCTTGGAACCAGCCAAAATACTCGTATTTACTGTTTAAAATTTTAACTTATATAATTCATGATATCATCTTTATAACGGTTACAAAAGAAATCAATCCTTTTATTTCGCGTCCATTTGGCGGACAGTTTTGGGCCTCCTGGACCTTCGGCCATGGTCCAGACCACCAAGGAACCCTTTGCATCGGCCCGCGTAAATGGAAGCTTCTCCTTTGGTGTGGGGGAAGATAAGTATAATCAATTAATTTTATGCAGTGGATATGCTCTTCTCAAATGACTAAATATGTAGGATGAAAAAGTAAGAATATTTTTAATTAAAATACTTTATAATCTTAAACAACTTTAAATTTAAAGTGGAAGGTACTTTCTTATTTATACATTTTACTATCTTACTTTTACGATTTTATGAATTATGTTATAACATTTATTTCTTTTCCATTTTGTGCATATTTTAAAAATTTTGCAAATATTTAAAATTAAAGAGACAAAATACAAAATACAAAAAATGATAAAATTGTAGGAGGTAAAATTAGAAAACCTTTAACTTTTCCTTTCTCGCTATCACCAAATTCACCAAACCTTTAGCTTATTTAGTTTAAAAATAAAAAATATTTTATATATACTATTATTTTATCTACTATTTGCACTTCTATTTATTAACACTTTCATTATTAAATTATATAAAATTATTTATTAGTTAAATTAGTATGATAATTTAATTATATAAATAGTTTGTTATCTTAATTTATCATCTTATATATATATTACACCTCATTAAAAGTTTATTAAATTTGTCTAATTAAAAAATAATAATAAATTTACAAGATTTTGTATAATTTAATTAATAAATAATTAGTAAAATTAAAATATTAAATAAATATCTAAATTAGACTAGGTTGAGACAAGCCGAATTATAACTCGAATCCTTTCTCAAAATGCAGTACATCATTTACATTTTTTGCATGTTCTTTCCTAAAGGTTTTGGAACATCTTTGTATGCCTACTTACGACCATATCACACACGACGGTCACACCATGCCAAAAATATACATAACATGCTTTGTTAACATATTTTTAATTAACAATCAAAGACAAAATGTATTGTTGATTTCATTGTTAAATCTTGACAGAATATAAACACAAATATAAACACAAACACACATCAAAGACAAAAAATGTATTGTTTACTCCATTGTTAAAAATCTTGACAAAATCACTCAAACACATACACAGATCAACATAAACAAACATAGACACACAGACACACACATGCATGTAGGTTTTGTGAGCACTAATTCAAAAAGGATGGTTGTTGTGTGTGACACTCATTACAGCTATCTAAGGGGTGATGTTTTGGAACATTTGATAAGAATATTTTTACGAAAGAAAATGCCAAAAATGTAAAAAAAAAAAAGAGACGATAAATTAGTAAACAATGGAGGTGTAAATAGCAAAACCCTAATGCATTTGGTCTAATTTTTTGAAATCTAACTCATCAAAAGTTCTTTCGGGCTTAGCCAGGTTAAAACTAGTGTTTATATGAACACATCTATAGGGAAGGAAAATGGAATGAAATTAATTCTCTTTTAATATTGTGTGAGATTGAAATAATGAAGAAAGTGTACATGAGACCCACAAAAAATCGATGTCCTACCGTATCATGTTGTTTAATATAACTCTCATTTTTTGTCTTTCATTTTTTTGTCTTTTATTTATTTATAGGGAAATTATTTAAATAAATAAATAAATGTAAAAAATTGACATAATTTCATCTAATAAAATAATAATGTATAATTAACATAAACATATTTTATAAATAAATTTATCTTCTTAACTTTTTAGTATTTATTATATAATAAATATAGGACCTACTTGTTTGTACTTGTGCTTAAAAAGGTAATTTATTTTTAGGAAGGACAACCATTATAATATCAAATTCTTTATAAGGATATATTATTTTAAATTACTTATTTATCTTTTAAACAATTATCTTATTTTTAGATTTAAATAATAAAGTACAATTAAAAAATATTATATATAGAATATTTTTTTTATTTATATACAAAATAAGTCAAAAACTTATAATGTTTGGTTAAGCAGTACATTAAAAAAATGAATTTAATTTTCATAGTGATTTCTAAGTTAATTGGACTCGCTTTAGTATTTTCACGCAAAATATGCATGTTCAGAAAGTTGATCTTGGAATCACACATTCTTAGTGGCTTCGGTGGTTGTGGGAAAGAACAAGATCAATAGTTCTAACATTACCTCTAACATTTTATCATTTATGGTTTTTGTGTATTTTTTTTTCTTATTTTCAAAATTTTACATATTATGTACCTAATTGCACGTCAACATGCCAATGTTTATGGGTGTAAAAAAATTAAATCGAACTAAATTGTCAATGACTAAACAAAACTATAAAAATTGAATTATTCTTATAAAAAAAATATCTGAATTGAACTATTTTTATATAAAAAACTAAAATGAACTATTTGAAAACCAAACTTAACTGAACTATTTTTAGAAAGGGAAAACATTTCTCATACTTCCAATTTTTTTCTACAAATTAGTGTAAAAGAAATAGTTTATTTAGTTCAGAAATAGATTAGTTTGGTTCAAAACACAATTCAATTTGAATTTAAGAAAACAGTTTATTGAACCAAAAATAGTTCAATTCAGTTAAGGCAAACTACTTTTCAGTTTAGTTCGGTTGGGGCAAAGTATTTTTCTAGTTTAATTTAATTCTCACATAAGTTGGTATAGTTCACTATTTTGGACACCCCTAAATGTCATGTTAATGATCAATGCCAGTGTCATGTTAGCTATGAACGCAGTCCAGTGTCATGTTAGTTATGAACGCAGTCAACTAACATTAATGTATGCTCACTTAAATAGGTGTAACAACTCGCGACCGACACAAATCGCAAACAATCATAAACTACAACTAATGCATGGGAGATTTATTTTAATAAGATCTTGGATTAATTTGATTATGAAAATGGCATTTTGTTTTTTCCTATTTGTGGTGTGTGACAATGGAAAACATAAGCATTTAAACATGTAAGCTGAAAATAAACTGCATAATGTACATTGATTCAACAGGTTTAATTACATTATAAATGGATTGCATAGTGTACATAAAAAAAAAAACATAAAAACATCCAACTAAAGCTGAGGGCCTAACCAATTGTCTAACGTAAAAGATACATCACAAAAAAGGAATAATGGATACAACGAAACACCTTATGAGCTGATCCTATAGAAATAATAAAAACAAAATCATTGTGGCAATGAAGGTGTGGAAGAGGTAGCTTTGCCTTGATCACTAGCTCCTGAGACGTGGTCCTAAAGCGATATGGGTGAGGACTAGAATGGGAGGGATGATGGTTGTTGTCCTCTATGAGCTCGTCCATCATGAAGTTCGTTGGCTTGCTCCATATGGCTAGCCACATATTCACTAAGGTGTGGAACGTGACAGTGAACATCGTGACGCTAAATGGTGCGCACTCGACGATCACCTCTCCCAATACCAAACCTGCTGCAAATCATGGTCGATCCTTTAGTCCTTTCCTAGACCTACTAAGGTGTCATAGAAATAGATGCTGAAAGGACCTACGTAGACTTGTACCTTTAGTATGTTGCAAATGCTTGGTCCCTTGGGTGACCTCAACATCTTCTCCCATAAACATGTCATTTGAGATTATCGTAGTCGTATACGTATGAAACAAACATAAAGATAAACTTTTGCTAGATACTCTTATATCTCAATAGTAAAGCGATACACACAACAATTATCATACATGTGACATGGCATGAAACCATTACAAGCATCATATATTCCTTAACAATGAGCCTCAACCCTTAACAAATATGTTCAACATCCATAATAGTATATTCATTCTATCCAACAAATCATGTATACATATACATATATATATTATAAACACTCTATGGAGATTTATAAGCCAAGTGATCACTTTTGTCACTTCCTTAACATACTCTCATCTTGTATTGGGAAAAGAGAACATGATCTTGTAGATTGGAGAGCGTTCAATTTCAAGTTTTGCAAGAACTTCACCCTTTATAGGGTTTGCCTATCCATCTATCCCTAAGGCTACGTAGCCTCGCTTCCCCCAATCTAGCACTAGTTGTGAACCTTGCAAAGTCAGTATGGTCTAACAACTTTGTGCTTACTCCTCAATAATGTCCTCGAAGGGACTCAACAACATACAAGAATTGTAATCACACGATTACCTTCAACTTCCTTGACCTTGGTTACTAATAGCTTGTATCCACTATCTCATCATGGTCATCTTCAAGACAAGTAGAAATTACAACAACAACAAGGAATGATTCACCAACCAATTGTTTAAGAGTAAAGCCAATAATTTACTTTACAACATCAACATGTGTTCTACCCACCATGGATAACAACATTACAAGTTTTATGAACTTCAACTTATATAACATTTCACTTTATTCTTTTACACCATCCTACTTAATTCAATCTTTTATATAATTAACAAGTCTATTAAGAAAATATAATTAATCAAGAAGATGAAAGAATATAGTTTTATAACATAACAAGTTTTCTCTCTAATGCATGATTCACCTAGTAAATGAGATCTATCGCTCAGCAAATCCTATCCATAGAGAGGGTACTTCCTTAGGTAACATACACTCGCCCAATGAGAACCTACCATCGCTTAGTAAGTGGAGCTACAAAGAGCTCCTACTATGTTTAGTTGTCCAACGAGCCAAGCCATAGTGGTTTAACTCCTAAGGTTCACACATTCTTGCTCAATAAGGGGTCACCATCGCCCAGTTAGAGGAGCCATAGAGAACATCCTTTAAAACTCTTCTCTAATTCGTCCAACGAATGAGTTTGTTCACCTAGTGAATAAAGCCACAAAGGCTTCACATCCTAAGCCTCACTTGACTTGCTTAGTGAAGGAATTCCTTCACTCAGTGAAGACACTCCTTTGCCCAACAAGAGTAGCCACAAAGATCCCTTCAATTCTCACTTAGGAAAACACGAGACTTGCTCAATCTATATGTTTTTGGGTTCTCAAGATCCTTGTCCAATGATTAGAACACTCACCCAACGAGTAAAACACTCATGAAACAAACACTCAACAAACCTAGGTTTTCTCACTAAGTTACTTGGCTTCGTCCAATGAGTAAGGCACTCACTCATTGAGCCTTCATCTAGTTCATGTATTCTTAAGCTTTTGTTGAATGAGTAAAGCACTCATGATTTTCCAAAAAAAACCTAGAAATGGAAGGTTACTCGGCAAAAGTCTCCCCTTACTTAGTGAACCTTTAATAAAAACCCAAAAGATAAGGATTCATCCAAGAAGTCAAGGGCTCACCCAATGAATGCCCTAAACAACAATATGCAAAATCATCCAAAATCATGAAACTCAATCAAATCAACATACAAATGCATCCACAACTCTAGAATGACTTATTAACAACATCCAAATGTGAAAATAACCATAAAAGTAACATGCATTCGAGAAACCATCATCAACTCAACATTTTCATGAGACTAAAAACTCATAAAAGCGACTATAAGCTCCAATAGATTGATGCTCATGCAATTCTAAGCATACACCAACTAATATAACAACATTTTAAACATATTCAATCATCGAAAACACTAAGGTAAGCTTCTCTTGGTTGAAGACAAAAGGGTGGGAAATCTTTAGTGAAGGAGCTAAAACTTGATTTACAAAAGACCTTAAAGCATGGTGAAGAGATGTGAATGAAAATTATAGAGTGAAGGGATGAAAGTTAATTAGGAAATGTCTCAACTCAGCCAATCAATGACCAATAAATAGGGTTTAGAGGGTGGGTTATTGTCCAAGGGTCTAAGAAGGTTATTTTGTCCAATGGTCTGAAGGTTTTAGTGACCTTTGGACATTAAGGGTTCTATTGTTCGATGGACAATAGGGTTTTGTTAAACAATGATTGTTGGGTTTTGGGATTTTCTAGAACTATGGTCAATTGGTGTTTTGTCTCAAAAAATATGCCACTACACTAAAAAGTGTGCCAATGACACTAGTTCAACCAAATGTATTTAGAATGTGTCAAAGACCATAATCAACTCAAGAGGTTACTCAACTTTGATCTCTAGCTTTTAGGGAAAACTTTGCCTTTTGGCCTTTTTCAAGACTTTTTCAAAAAATGCACAACAAAACATTTTATTAATTCCTTTTCCATTGAAATTAAATTTATTTGCTCTTTTAACTATTCAATCACTTAATTAACCATATATAAACAAACTTCGATGTTACAATGGATGAAGAAATTTTGTAAAATATTAAAAATGAAGGGTAAAATGTGTGATAAAAAATCTTGTGGCAAAATTCGTAAATTCCTAAAATTTAAAGAGAAAAATATTCAATTAAGTCTATATTTATTTAACATGAAAGAGTTTAAGTCTATATCTTCTCTTAAGTCAAAACATAAATAGATTTTGTTGATATTATGTAAGAGGAGGACACACGAATCGAGTTGGATGAAATTATTTTTGAGGGGGAAATAATCAATTAAAATTATTTGATTTGATTATAAAAAGTTTTAATAATTACCAATATTACATTGGTTCGAGTGATATTGAATTCAAATTCCTTAAGTAAAGTTTGAGTATTATAGATGAAAAAAAATTGATTGGAATAAAAACACCTCACTAAAGATAGGCAACCAAATTCCTCAACAAAGATTAACCAAAATAAAAAGTTTAATAATCAAAATGAAACAATATCAAGAAATTAACTTGATAAATATTTAAAAGAATTGATCTTATACACTTTAATAACAAATAAATATTTAAGAAACTAAATAGATACTTTAGTTTTTTAAAAGTAAATTATACTAATTTATTGCTAAAATATATATAATAATTTGAATAATATTGACTTATAAAAATTAACAAACTTCAAATATTTAAATATTATAAAAAAAAAAAGAAATTCAAACTTATATGACAAAATGGGTTTGGCCTGCCAAGCTAGTTCAAATTTGTTTAATAAAATTGAGAACTTGGGCTTTGAATTTAAAATTTGAACCTAAATTAAATGTAGGACTTTTTAACCTGATGTAATGAAGCCTATGTCATAATCGGGCTTATGTTGGATTAGCCTAGTCGAATTTGAGTTGTTTGCTTCGTTTTTAATTTTATTAAAATTTGAAACAAAAAGAATCTTAAGAGACTAGAAAAATCAATTTATGAAGACTTACTTTCTTTGATTTCATGTTAAACTATTGCATACGGTAGACCGTAATGCACAAACTATAAATAAGACCCCCTTCTTCATGTACACATGTTAATGGAATCTAGAATTGTAAAAGAAATTTTAAAAAATATGAATATTTAATTTCTAATTCTATAAAGGATGTCAATGATGTTAATTGTCAAATATTTGTCAAATATCCAAATTGATATTACTAATATGCCAAATAAAGACTAGAATGATGTTGATTTTCTCTTGAGGGATGGTTGATGAACCATACCTATTTTGATTCTAGTTTGTCTTAGTGAGCTTTGTGGAGATGGTGGATGCATGTTGCTAGTACTTGGACACCTAAGAAAATTGGGAGTGATGAGAGGACCACAATTGTTGAGTCTCAACTGGACACTACTAAAAAGTAGGCATGTAAGTCAAGAACCATCATGAACTTGCGGGGTTCACGACTAGTGTTGGATTAGGAGAGGTAGGACTATGTAGCCTTGGGATAGATGGATGGGAAATACCTCATAAATTGGTGTAGATTTTACAATAACTATTGATCATGGAAAACCACTACATATGTACAATCTATCTCGACTCAAATGCTTCTCAATCCTAAGATCACGTCTTCTTTCCTCAATACCAAGAATCTGGGTATGTTAAGAAGTGATAGGAGTGCTCACATCTTCTTAGTATTTTTATTTAATTGTAAGGGATATAGGTAAAATATATCACAATATCACAAGAGACACGTGTAATTTTTGAATAAGACAATAAATATTTAAGTATACAAAATTTTAAATATTTAGTATGTAATATTATAAAATAGTAAAATAATTTAGAGTAAATTACACTAGCCATTCTTGAGAGATGTGATTATTACATTGTCCTCCCATCTTATGTTAAAAATATATAATTTAATCCAATTAACTTAACACTGTTAAAGCAAATTACATTTCCCTCGCTCAAAAAACACGAGTATTAAACTACCCTCTGTTTTATGTTAAAATGTAGAATAAATATCATTTTCTCCCTTGAGAGATGCAAGTATTACATTGTCACTTATATTTTATTTTAAAATATATAATTTAGTTTATTATAAAATTTTAAAATATATACTAAAATATTTTTAATATATTAAATCATTATTCACTCACTCAATATTTTTTAAAATATACGATTTAATTTAAAATGACTATATTTTTGTTAAAATAATAATTAAAAACAAAACTTATTAGATAAGTTACACACACGCACACACACACGCACACACGCACACACACGCACACACGCACACACGCACGCACGCACGCACGCACGCACGCACGCACACACACACACACACACACACACACACACACACACGCACACACACACGCACGCACACACGCACGCACACACCCGCACACACACACGCACGCACACACCCGCACGGACGCACACACCTGCACACACACACGCACACACACGCACGCACACACACGCACGCACGCACGCACACATGCACGCACAGACACGCATGCACGCACAGACACGCACGCACGCACAGACACGCACGCACAGACACGCACACACACGCACACACACACACGCACACACACACATCAATAAATAATTATACTTTAAATATATATAAGTATTATTTTTTGAATAATTAAATTTTGTTTAATAATAGCTTTTTAGTATAAACAGATTATTTAAAAACTTGTATGTTTAATATAATATATTAGCCTTATATTTATTAAATTTAATAAAAATAATATTTAATAAGTAATACCATATGTATATACTGAGGTAGTAAGAATAAAAATAATAGGCATCAAACAAGCATCATCCAAATCAGATTTTGAAGGTACACCTTTCTCCATTTGTAGTCCTTATCATACTTATTGTCTTGCATTTCAAGTAAGTTAAATGCTTTTTGATAGTTTCCTCCAACATTAAATAAGTTGAGTTCCACCTAACTTTAATGTTTAAGCAAACAAGGCCTTTATAGGGAATTTTCTCTTGTCCAACACAAGCCTTGAATCTAGCCAATCTAAATGGTGAGGATCTAATGGACTTGACTGCACCATAGATTCTTAAAATGGATTCATCTACTAGAATCCACCATTTTAAGGTAATCCTTCACAATTAAGCATAGAATATGTGCAAAAAAAAAACACATGAATATACTCCCCTTTAAAAGTACATTATGCCAAGACATCAACATTTTCCTTAAGTACTAAATCCCAAGGTCATTAGATGAAGCATTGTCTATAGTTAAATTGAGAACTCGATTCAACATCTATTCATTCAAGCATAACTCGACATTTTTTTTGTCATAATCTCTCCTAAATGTCCCATGATTTGACGAAAGTTCAAAATTTTCTTATGAAACTTCCAATTAATATCAATAAAGTGTGCAATCAAACTTGTGTAAGTCAAGTTCTAGATTGATGTCCATGTGTCTGTCATAAGACAGACTTTTCTGCAATGTTTGGAAAAAAAAATCTTCAACTTTTCTTTCTCTTTATTGGAGAATATAACAATATGATGTGTTAATGTAGAATATGATGAGACATTAAATTGTGGTTATAAGACACTTAAAAACTTGATAAATATTTCATTCTTCACAAATCAAAATGGAAACTCGACAATAACAAACATCTTCACAAGTTTAATTGTCATATCTCTTGGTCAAATTTAAAATAACACGGGAAGAGCGAACACTCCACCCATTTCTCCTTCTACAATTTGATATAAGGGAGCATTTGATATTTTTCTTTTGTGTGCTTTATTTGGATTCTCCTCACATCTCTTTAAATGTGTCCTCATAGTAGTTGTTCCAACCTTAAACTTAATTAGGGTGCCATAATAATTCCATGCTTCATTATACTCTTCATTAGAATTTTTAGTAAAATGATTTCACACTAGATTGTGTTTTATGCCTTAGTGATGTCTTCGAATGAAGTGGAAACTGAGCAACAGTGGTAAAGTCAATTGGTGTATTAGAAATTGAATTCTTTGGCAATTCTATTGTCTTTAGAAAAGAAGTGTCCATATGCTTTTAGCTACAATGAAGAAATAGGTAAATACAAAAGGGGGGTTGGATTGTGTATTTATGATTTTAAAAGCTTTTCGCAAAACATAGGATATTTATTAGTTTTTAAACCTAAAGGACCATCCAAAGAGGTGTAGAAAACAAAAACAAATAAGGTAAAAGAGAAAAGACACATGAGATTTATCCTAGTTCACTCTTTCACAAGAGCTACGCTTAGTCTCTTCAACATAAAGAATTTCCCACTAAAGTCTAAGAGAGTTACAAACAAGTATTCTCAATCTCTTTATGTTTTATAACACTTATAATCTACCTAATTACAAGCAACACCAAGTATTCTTTTACACTTAGCCTCTTTTGGCTATCTCAAAAAGTTATAGATCTTTTACATAAATAACTCACTAGGTGAGCATATAGCAATACAAAATAAAGTGACTTTTTTCTTAACAAAGCAAGTTTACAATAAAATAAGAGTGTTGTCCAAAAAGTATTTTTTTCTCGTTATTTCTTGTTTTCTTATACTTGTTCAAGTCTTGATCATCCCAATATATAAGTAAGTATGAGAAGAACATTGTTTTGTATGAGGACTAGTAACCTCAACATTAAATACTAAAGATACACTTTTCTGTGCTATTTGTAGAGACTCTATTTTTCTGAAGACATAAAAAGTTGTTAATCTCTATTCTTGGCAGTGTTGTCTTTGTTTAAAAATGGATATTGCTTCTTTTTTTGGTTCCTTATGCATAGAGTCATAATGAGAACTTTCTTCTATCAAACTTGACTTGATACATCAAAATTTGAGGCGTAGTCTTTTTTTCATATTAAAAACAAACAAGTCTCAATAGAGTACATCAGTACAAAAAAATGTGAACGTTATGAATATTGTTAAAACGACTATAAACTTATAGATATATCATATAGGATAAGTGACAAGAGAGAAGATGAGCATTTAAACAATTTTTTTACGCTATTAAGGTACATCCTTTATTTAACGTTGTCTTCGTTCTTATTAGACGATATCTTTTGTTGGATGGTGTAATCGTCATTGAATGCACATAATGAATTTATTCAGAGAATAAGTTTCTTTTCAATGGACACGTGTCAAATTCTAGCAATGATGACCTATTGTTCTTTTAAAACCTAACAACAATGTTAAATGTTAGCCATCACTCTCTAGTCATAATGTTTGTTATCATCAAAACTCTTGGGTTATTTTGAACTTATAGTATTATGTACCAACATACAATAATTTGAAGTTTGACACACAAAAATTTAGGTGAGTTAATGTTTGAGATCTTACCAAGAAGAGTCCAACTAGTTTTTTTTATTGAACTTATAGAGTGGAGTATCAAGGCCGAATAATGTTTCTAATGGCGAATTAATAAATAGCAAGCTAATATATATTTATTAAATTTGGTATGTTTCACTATGATATACACCTGCTACAAGATCACTGTGAGATACACCTACTACAAGAAGTAAGCATAATTAGAATTTAAAAATAACAAAAATGAACAATGATCATCTTCCAGTACATAATCTTATCTCACTCATTCATTTTTTTTTTCATTTTCTTCCCTATAATCTAATAATTACCTAAACTTTTGTGTGTGTTATTCTTAGATAATATAACAAAAGTGCTATTCTTAGATAATATAACAGAATGCTAATAATTATCTAAATTTCTAACTCGATCATAATAAGTTAGATAATAAAAAAGTTATTTAAAAAAAGTATTTCACTCATATTTCTCTATTTATAGATTAATCTAAGTAATGGGAAAACAACAACGTTGCATGTTATCCAACACTTAATTATAGATGAAGTGTTTTCAAGTTGGTCCATCTTGAAACACTTTATCATTTGAAAGTTGTTGCAACCTGGATTGCAACGGGGATGACGAAAATTTTAATTTTGAAATCCGAATCCATTCTGAGGAAGGAACGAGGAGTATAGAGTCACCACTGGCATTTTTATGGAAATTTCAAGAAACCTTGGATTGGATAAGACTGGTCTAGAATTAGAGTGTAGGTTTGGGAGTCGGTTACATGTAGGGATCACTAGTATCCCATCACGTCTATCTGAAGATAGTTACCCTAACTAAATACATGGAATAAGATATGACTTATACATTACAATTTATGCCTTTCTAAGAAAGGAAGATATTTACAAAAGATGGGCGATGGATGTTTTGGGTTTTTTGGATGAACTTGACAAGAGTCGCCTCTTGCTCCTACGTATCTTCCAATGCAATGGAGAAGTTAAAGTTTACATAGTTCTAGTTGAGGCTTCAAAGGTGATTAGAAAAGGATGGACTGCCCATTGGCGTCTAAAGAGTTGGATGAGATGGACTATCTATTGGCATCCAAAGAGTTGGTTGGGATGGTCTATCCATTGGCGTCCAAAGAGTTAGATGGGATGAACTGTCCATTAGCGTCCAAAGATGATTGGAGAAAAGTAGATTGTCCATTAGCGTCCAAAGATGAGGAGAAAAGTGGATTGTCCATTGGAGTCTAAAGATGATTGGAGAAAAGTGGACTGTTCATTGGCGTTCAAATATGATTGGAGAAAGGTGGACTGTTCATTGGCGTCCAAAGATGATTGGAGAAAGGTGGACTGTTCATTGGTGTCCAAAGATGATTGGAGAAAAGTGGACTATCCATTGGCATCCAAAGATGATTGGAGAAAAGTGGACTATCCATTGGTGCCCAAAGAGTTGGATGGGATGGACTATTCATTGGCGTCCAAAGAGATTGGAGAAAAGTGGTGTTGGGAGGCATAAGATTAGATGCTGGGAGGGTCCAGACCGTCTCGGCCGAGTCGGGATGCCGCCTAGGTGTCGATTGGCTAACATGTCAAATGACACTCGGTGGGTGTGTGTAGACTGAAGAACATCAGCTCTTGGTCAATCTCAATTTTGGCTAAATGGGAGTCGATCAGGAATCGACCCACAACTTATAGTATTTAGACCAAGCAGAAGAGTGTAAATTTAGAGTTTAACATAACTTGATGGAAATACACAACAAAAAAAGGGGGGGGGAGGTTTGTGATCCTACCTTGTATCCAAGAGTTATACTGTGGTTGCTTATAAGTGTTTCCTTTCCTAGTATGGTATCCCTTCTTCGTTTGCTATCTCTTTGTGTACTGGACCCTTAGTGCTCCCTAGGATTCTTAAAAATTCCAACTATTCTTGAAGTAAAATTTCTTTCCAGACCTCTCCCCCAATAAACCATTATCCTCCCTTTTCTTTTCACCCTATGGCTTTTCATAGACTCGCCCCTCACTCTTAAGTCACCATCCTCGGATCCTCAAGGATATCCTCCACCGTTAATACGGTGGCTCCTTCCCCAGGCTCATTAGTGTTGCGGTGCTCTCCAAGGGATTTTTCTCCAATGATGCAGTGGCTTTTGCATTCAATGCGATGGTGATCGCTCCTTCCTTGGTTCCATGAAAAGTAGCTTCCCCGTCTCTGTGTGCCTGCAAGATGGCAGTTTTGGAGTGGCTTCCCCTAGATATCGCCGCCTGACACACGTCTCCTCCTTCATAAGCGCCTACCCGAGGTGGGATGAGACGCGTGGGTTCTGCCAACCCACGCTTCCCCAGCTTGCCTTTTGTCTTTTTCTCTTTTCAAGGAAAATAATCAACTTGCACTTTTCTCCCTTCTTTTTGTCTCTTTCCTCCTTCGAGTCTGCCTCTGTTGCACCTTACCTTTTTTTGTAACCGGACAGAAAAGGGGTACTACAAAAGCTATATTGAAGGTCTTATAAAGAGTCAGAGATATCACTAGTGGCACTTGTTCAAGGAAAGCAAATTAGTAAAGAAAGAACAAAAAAAGTGATAGTAAAATTTGATTTCATAATATAAAGGATAAGCTGTAAAACATAACATTGAAACGGTATAGGTAAAAAGTTTGGGAGCAAAGAGTAAAAAACTCAAACTCAACAAAAGAGAGTATGGTGGAAATTATTCTTGAGTTTCATTCACACTCACACTCAAAGAAATACTACATCATTGTGAAGGCAAACTACTCTATATTGTGATATGATATCTTATTTTTAAAAATTCTTATTGTAACACCCTTCTACCCCGAATACTTAAATTGTCTTAATAAAATAAATAAAATAAATAAAATGAAGACAGGGTAATAGTTAAAACCAAAAAGCATAATTTGTATTAAGGATAAAAGGTTCACATGGTAATTAAAAGGTAGGCACAAAGTTTTCAAGGAGGTTTTTGATCTAAACATTATAATTGAGAAGCTAAAGTCATCATCATCTTTAAAATAAATAAGTCATTCAAACATCAAGGCATAGAGCAACTATTCTAACTTCTAGAACCCCGATGTCACACTAATCAGAGCAAGACCCTGCCTTTTCAAAACTTGGCACCATGAGTGCCCTCAACGTTACCTCAAAGAAAACAAGAGAAAGTACGGTGAGAAATCGCATTCAATCATATATGAATGCAGATAGTACACCAAATCCCACCCATTACCGTACTCAATTACTAACTGTTAACAGATGCTCATATATCAATCACATTTCATTCATTCAAAATCAATCACATTTCATTCATGTTTACAAAATGCACATGCTCGCACAATGCATATGCTCATCACCACACCTAAGAGTCTCGAGTCAGAACTCCACACCATGGGCGAACCTCCTCAATCCCCTTAGTTATTACTAATGATGGCCACACCGTTAAACACCATGTATGGGCCGGTGTGTCGCACAGTTAAACACCATATATGGCCCGTGCGAAGACATTCCACACAACCGTTAAACACCACCTATGGCTGGCGTGCAGCATGGTTAAACACCACCTGTGGCCCATGCATATGATTGTCCCTCATCATTAGTCCCCCTGTTAAACACCACATATGGTCAGGGTATTATAGCCACGTCTGCCTTCTCATGCATTTCATGCCTCTCATGTCTCTCATGTCCATGCTCAATGCATTCTCATCCACACTTTTATCCTCATGATTTATTTATACATCATTCGCACAATCCATAGCCATACCCAACCATATGAATTTAACCATCATCATTATAAATCATTTATCAAAAAGCACAAAAACGCACATAAAACACCATTGAATTTCACCCAATTTCATCATTGTACATAAGAGCCCCAGATCATGAACAACCATAAACAACCACAAGAATCAAGTAATTAGGGCAATTAACCATACGATTTCCCAACAAAAATCACATTAGGACAAGACATTAATCAGACCACAAAACATATTGACAAATTGTTTTTACCGATTAAAATATTTTTAGAACATAATAACCAATCAAAATTAAGAATTTAGATCCTAGAGGGACTTAGGGATTTCTCTCACTACTCGTACCCTCCCACATTCATATATGACCGAACCAATCTCCCCCGTACCTTAGATGCGAAGAATAGTGATGATCTGATGCGGCTCTAGGACGGTCTGAACACCCTAGCTCCTCTTCCTTGGATGTCGGCGTTCTCTCTCCTCTAGGTTTGGCTATGTGACGCGTAAAACACCAATTAGGGTAAACTGATTACCCCCTTTCTAATATTCTAGCTGGGTCAGGTCAACTCTGACCCGCCCGTTAGCCTCCCTCGTTAATTCAACTAGGAGATCGTGATCATCATAGTTTATTTACAATGATTATCTTTATTTTTATGTTATTCATATTATATTTAAGTAGTCTTTACCCTATAAAAGGGAGATTAGAAATTGTATTATTCAATTAATCAATATAAAGTTTCTTTTACTTTCAATATGGTATCAGAGCTTCAGATCTTGAGAGCTCTATTTCTACTGTCATTTTCGCTACCTCAATTCAATAAGTTACTACCCTCTAACGAGACTCACATGTGAGACTAGTCAAAGTCTTTTTTGTCATTCCCAACTATCGATGATAATAGAAAAAGATAAAGTCATTATCTTGGGAGCTAAGGAATTTCCAAATTTAAGCTTGGACGAAAAGAAAAGGATTGCAACGAAACAAAGCGAGTAGTGAAAAGAAGGCGAAGGGAAAAGTAGAATCTATTTACTAGTCCTAGATTCTGACCTTTGTGAATCCATCCTCGGTGGCGCAACCCTGAACATGCCATTTCCATTCCAATCTTAGTAGCCCATAATTCAACCTTTACCAATGTGTTATAATTACGTAAGGCACTGGAAAAACCAAAAATAAATTTACTCTTCCAATGCCAGGCTCGAGGCATGGAATGATAACGACCAAAGTGACCAAGAGAACGAAAGAAACCTTGGTCGCATTACCAACAATCATGCTTTCCATGACTCATGCTTTTATTTTATCATAAGCCACAACTATTTTTTTGCCATTTGATTGCCATTATCCCTTCCAGAAGAACCATTGCAATTGTACCTTGTCGAGACAGTTGTGAGTTCTGGCTTTTCTGCATTACATGACTTGTCAAACCTTTGTATGAATTTATTAGTGATTTTGTCCCCCTCTTTGGTTATTGAAGAAGGTCATATCTAGTGTTTTATCAAGGCTGATTGGTGCGCTCTCATGGAGTTTGATGGCTACTTTTGTTGACAATAAATATAATGTTATTTTCTTCTTTATTGTCTTCTTGGATGTTATAGATTCAATAGTTATAGAGAGGGCACGCGGTAAGTGATAATATGCATTTTATACCCCTTAATAGATATTTAAGATGGGTAGAATGGAATATAAATGATGGTTAAGAATCACGTATTAGTTAAGATTTAGATTTCCAAGGTTGAACTAAGAAAAATACAAATCTAGGCTAAGTTACGGATTTTAACTAATAAAAGAGTAAGTCTTGTTTTGAAGGTTAAATTGGAGTCCTGAAATAGTCCCAATCGAGACCGAGACTGAGTCTTATAGGCAGTGGTCGACTTCGACTTCGTATCCAGCTGACTTTGAGTCTGTCCTAGTAGTGGAATATAAAAAACATAGTATATGGTCAACAAACCAAGATCAAATTCATATAATGGAATATGAATACCTAGGAGTAAGAAATAATCAAATTATTAACATTAAAACAAAATGAATTAAATGAACATATTAAGAAAGGATATAATTATATTCATCTAGGATTAATACAGATAGTTGCAAAACCAAACTATAGGCTAGGAATAAATAATCCAATATTAATGATGTTAAGAGATATAAGATGTAAAAAATTTAAAGATTCAATAATATCAATAGAAGAAAGTAATCTTCATGATGGCTCTGCCTTTAACTGTTACCCAAATTTCTCAATGAACTTGAGAAATGATAAAACAAGTAAATCAATAAAATTATATACAAAGTTACCAAATGATATATTTGATGAGGACTCTGGTCCTATTCAAATAATAGTTAGAATCTATTATAAAGTTACTAAAGTAGATTATAATTATAGAGCCTTAAAACAATCACCTAGAAATGAAACTATATTATTAGAAGCTAATTATAATAAATCAGTAGTACAAATACCTAAGAAATTAAGTCATGAAGAAATAAGTAAAGTACCTTAAGAATGGTTATTAGAAGAGATAATAGAAGAACCAAAGATTTATCATAATCAAATTAGAGAAATAATTCAAGATGGTCCTAATATAAGATTACAAATGAATAGGTCAAAATCATTAATGATAAATGAGTCACAAGTAATTTATAAAGGTCAACCTTTAAGATATTCTGTAGATGAATCAAATTTAGATTTAAAAGGATTAAATATAAAAAAATCAAAAAATAGTAGAACCTGTATATTCAGAAAATTCAGAATCACCTAATTACTTACCAACAAGATCACAAGTATTAAATACTTTAATAAGAGAAGAACCCTTTGAAATAAATAAAATTTGGATTAGACAAGATTTTGAAGCAGACTATAATAAGGAGATTAGAGAATGGTATTTCAAAACATTTAGTAAAGAACAAACAGAAGAATTTAGGAAAATATTTTATGAATATTTAGAAGATAAAGAAATTAATATATACTTCTTTGATTGGTTCTCTCAATATTGTGAAGAAAATAAGATAAACTATCCTTTTAAAAACTAAGTAAGTACTATAGGAGTAATAGATAATAATTGGAAAACAAAAGATAATGAAATAATAAGATCAGAATATCCTCCACAATAAACAATAACTATAAAATTCGCTAGGATGGAAATAGAAGCAAGCCCTTTTAAAGATACAATAAAAGACTTAGATAAAGTAGTAGATAAAAAAGATATTAAAAAATTATATTCACAAATGAATTATTCTAATACAGTATTAGGAGCAATGTATAAACAATTAATAAGAATTGAAGGAATAAAAACTCTAGAAAATAAAGATTTTCCCTCAGCTAGTATTAGTAAATCACCTATAACACCAATATACAAATTAATAAATGCACCTAAAAAAGAATTAGAATCTATTAAATTAGATAATAATACTAATATAGAAATTGAAGAAATAAAACAAAGATTAGAAAAACTAACAATAGATAAAAAGTCTATAAATACTATAGAAGTCAATAAGTTAAGGAATTATCCAAAACATAGAAATTATTATCCAAGACCATCTCCAGTAGATGACAATTTGAAGAAAGAGGAGAGTTAGTTCAAAACTCTTTCTCTGAAAGTGAAATATAGATGGTGATCAACAAATATTAGATATGACTTGTCAAATGACCATGGCAACAACAACCCATAAAACAAGAGGCTGTTCGGATAAGTCAGCCGCTTTAGCTATAATACAAGGATTTACCGGCCAACTGAAAGGTTGGTGGGATAATCTTTGTACAGATAATGATAGAGCAATAATATTAAATAGTGTAAAAAATGAAACCAACCAAGAAGATGCCGTAGCAACACTTATATATACAATTATTCAAAATTTTATGGGAGACCCTAATATATTTAAAGAAAAGGCTGGAGATCAATTAAATAATCTCTACTGTCCATCAATGTTTGATTATAGATGGTATAAAGATGTATTTATGTCAAAAGTAACATTAAGAGAAGATGCCTTTGCCAATTATTGGAAAGAAAAATTTATTTCTGGATTACCTAAATTATTTTCAAAAAAAGTAAAAACAAATTTAGAAAGATATCATGGACACCCTATTAGATATGAAACTTTAACTTATGGAAAATTACATAATATAGTAGTTCAAACAGGTATACAAATATGTACTGATTTTAGACTACAAAATAAAATGAGAAAAGAAAGTATGTCTAATAAAAGAGAATTAGGAACATTTTGTCATCAATATGGTGTAGAACCTATTAGAGCCCCTAATACTAGACATAAGAAAAAATTTAGAAAAGAGAAACCTTATAATAAAAAATATAAAGTATATAAGAGAACATATCATAATGAAAAAAGAATTAATAAAAATCAAAATCATGTTAAACAGAAATATAAGAAAAAACAAAAATATAAACCTACAAAAAGAGAAATTAAATGTTATAAATGTGGAAAAATAGGTCATTATGCAAATAAGTGTCGACTTATACAAAAAATTAATCAATTAGAAGATGAATCATTAAAGGAGAATTTATTAAATATTCTTATAGAATCAGATTTAGAAGAAACTTCTAATAAAGAAGAATATGAAGAAGAATTAGAATTAGAACAAATAGAGACTTATAGTTCAACATCTTTAGAATACGAAGAGGATAATAAATATTGTTTAGGAGTAGGATTATGTAGTTGTAATGATTGTAAAACTATAAATGTATTAACAAGAGATCAAACTTCTTCATTAATAAAAATAATAGAAAAAATTAGATGAATCTCCCATAAAAGATGAATTTATAGAACAACTTAATGATATAATTATAAAAGATGAAAAATCTAGAAAAGAATGTAGTCATGTTAGCATGAAAGAAATAATGAAGAGGTTTACTAGTAATAATCAAATTGTAACCATAAAAGATTTACAAGAAGAAATTAAAATACTTAAACAAGAAATTCAAGAATTAAAAGAAAATGATATATCATTAGAATATAGAATATTACAATTAGAAGGAGAAGAAATGATAAATAAACAAAAAGAAAAAGAAAAAATAAATGAAGAAGAAAAAGATAAAATAAAACATCAAGGAAATCCTTATATTAGTATATCAAGTTTAATAACTACACATAAATGGAATACAAAAATAACCTTAATATTAGGAAGTGAAAAATTTACTATGATAGCATTAATAGATTTAGGAGCAAATATAAATTGTATTCAAGAAGGATTAATTCCTACAAAATATTATGAAAAAACACTAGGAGTAACTAGTGCTAATGGATCAAGAATGCATATTCAATATAAATTACCTAAAGCAACAATTTGTAAAAATCAAATTTGTTTTAATACAGCATTTGTATTAGTAAAAAATATTAATACACCAATGAAATTAGGAACTCCCTTTTTAACATTATTATATCCTTTTCAGGTAACTGAAAATGGTTAGTAATAGAAAAAGTAGGAAAAAAATATGCTTTGAATTTGTAAAACCTCCTAGGACAAGACAATTAAATTTCTTGGGAGAAGCATTAATAAAAATAGATAGAAAAAAAATAAATTAATTTATTAAATAAAGAGATAAAATTTAAAAGAGTAGAAGAACAATTAAAATCTAGCAAAATTCAAGAAATTATTAAAAACTATGAAAATAGAATTATAAAAGAAATATGTGAAACAAATCCAATTGCTTTTTGGTATAGGAAAAAATATGAAGTTTCATTACCTTATATAGAAGATTTTGATGAAAACAAAATTCTTACTAAGGTCAGACCAATACAAATGAATAAAGAATATTTGGATTATTGTAAGAAAGAAATACAAGAATATTTGGAGAAAAAATTAATAAGACCCTCAAAATCTCCTTGGAGCTGCATAAGATTCTATGTAATGAAAGCCTCTGAAGTAGAAAGAGGAGCTACAAGATTAGTTATTAATTATAAACCTCTCAATAAAGTTTTAAAATGGATTAGGTACCCATTACCTAATAAAAATGATTTAATAAAAAGAATAAAAAATGCAACAATATTTTCAAAATTTGACTTAAAATCAGGATATTATCAGTCAGGAGTAAAAGAACAAGACAGATATAAAACAACTTTTGTAGTACCCTTTGGACATTATGAATGGAATGTAATGCCACAGAGATTAAAAACTGCCCGTAGTGAATTCCAAAACATAATGAATGATATATTTAATAAATATGCAGAATTTTCACTAGTATATTTAGATGATGTGTTAATATTTTCAAAAAATCTAAATGAATATATAAAATATTTAGAAAAATTTATTAATCTTATAAAAGAAAATGGTTTAGTAGTTTCAGAGAAGAAAATTAAAATATTCAAACCAAGATAAGATTTTCAAGATTTGAAATAAACCAAGGAACTATTATACCTATTTCAAGATCAATAGAATTTGGAGATAAATTTCCAAATGAAATAAAAGATAAAAATCAATTACAAAGATTTTTAGGATGTGTAAATTATATAGCAGAATTTATACCAAAGATTAGAATAATATGTGTATCTTTGTATAAAAGATTAAGAAAAAATCCTCCAAAATTAAAAAAATTAGGTAAAAAATTACCCTGCCTAGGAATCCCTGATCCTAATGCAGAATTAATAATAGAAATCGATGCATCTGACATAGGGTATGGAGGAGTTTTAAAACAAAAACTTTCAAATTCTTCAAAAGAGCAAGTAGTCAAATATCATTCGGGTATTTGGTATATATCTCAACAAAAATATTCTATTGTCAAAAAATAAATACTTTCAATTGTGGAGCAAAATTCTAATATCATTCTGGAGCAAAATTCAAAATGATCCCCCACTGGGATCACATAAAATAGAAATAAGTTCATCATCAACCTCAACAGGTCCTACAATACCCTCTTTAAGACCAACACTTCAAAACCCAACAAAACCTCAACACTCTCTAGCTCAGATACTCAAAAATCCTATCCCAAGACCTACAAATTCTTTAGTATCCTATTCTAATAGATTTACTCCATTATACTTCAACACCATATCTCAACCAAAATCTCACCTTATTACCTCAATACCTAAACCTTCAAATGATATGATGTTTATATTGAGAAACCTGAACTTCTACCTATTATGACTTTAGAATCTTATATGATCAAAAAAAATCTCAAAGACCTGGTAGCTCACATATTCCCTAAATATTTCCATTATCTTTCCAATGATTTCTCAAAATCTCAAAGATTTTATGAATTTATCTTAGTTGATACAGATTCAACTGTGATCACTCATAACAAAGATGATCAAGGCAATATCTTATTTTCTAAGATAAAAATTATGAATATTTTATCTCCTCAAGATTGGGATCAATCTTTGTTTGATTCCAAATATTTCTCAAGATCATTTAACCCAACCGGGTATACTTATTATGATTATATAATGCTTGGTACAATACACTTTATATCAATCCAGAGAAGCACTTACGGTTTGTCTGGTTCAAGAAGGGAATTCCATTAAAATTCCCAAAATGGTTCATCAAATGGTTCTATCACTTTGGATCTCTACCAGATATTTTCCCTCAACAAGTGACAGATGTATATAATTACTTCAAGGAAAGTTCAACATTTGTACTGGGGTACAAAATGATATCTTTTGTAGCCTCACGATCTATTACTTGGATACTTGCTTGAGACTATATGATCACATCTCAATATGAATAAGAAATATCAGATATGAAGATGCTGGCAAGAAAAATAAAAGTTAAATGGTGGAGAAAATTCAATATTGAATTAATTAGTAAGGCAAAAATATCAAAATGACTAAAGAACAATAAAACCAAAAAAGGTTTACCTCCATAATTAGAATTAAACAAAGAATCATTATTTTTAATGAAAAAATAAAGACTGATGGCAGAACTGGCGGCATCTACAACCGCTGAAGAATTCTACAATAAGGCAAGATCATTACAATTACAATGAGGAAGCTCGCAAAGAGAGTCAGATGAAGGGTCAAGTTAGTCTAACTCTTATATGAGAAATGAAGATATGTTTGATTAGCTGGGCCAATAAAAAGTGTCGACAAAAATACGACAAAACAAGAAGATAAGAAGATAAGATTTCAAGACGTGTATCTGATCACTACAGGAGAGTCTCTTATCAAGATGTCGGCCACTCGACCTTACTATTGTATCAATAATTGTATAATTTTTAGGTGTAAGTTTCGTATAAGTAATATAACTATAAAGGCTATAGTATAGCCTTATTTCCTGTAAAAAAAATGGCTAGATAATTTCCAGAAGTACTATAATATCTTTAGAGGTGCAACAATAATTGGAACACTCTAGGTTAACCTATTAGGGGTGCACCAATAATTGTAACACTTTACGCTTACTTTTTAGGTGTATACATATAATTGTGAGAACTTTATGTATTTATAAATAGAGTGGTATTCTAAAGGGAAAGGTACAACGAAGAAAACACTTTTAAAAGCCTATCTTTTGAAGCATACTCTCGTTCCAAAAGCTTTCCTTCTTAAATTTTTAACTTCCTTTCTTAGTACTTCAAATTTGTAAGTCTTCTTTACAAATCTTCTTTACTACTTTACATTATAATTTCTGTATTTACTTTTTATAACTTTTATCATTTTAATTATCTAATAATAATAATAATAATAATAATAATAATAATAATAATAATAATAATAATGATAATAATGATAATAATGATGATGGTAATCATAGTAATAATAATAATAATCATAGTAATAATAATAATATAATAATAATAATAATAATAATAATAATAATAATAATAATAATAATAATAATAATAATGATGATGATGATGATGATGATGATGATAAACTAAGAGTAATAATAATGATAATAATAATAATAAAAAAAAAATAATAATAATAATATATTTTCCGTTGGAATATTGAATTTTCTGTGGGGATTTTCGAGAAGTTACGGTCTGATCTGGAGACGTATTTGACTGGAATCCTCAGATCCAATGTCTGAACAGTTTGGACCTTCTTGCATCGTTCTGCAACTCTGAGGTTTACACGTTCCTTAGATCTGTTACCATATGTCACTGCTTTTGCACGCTACTATTGGCACTTTCCTTCCCACCAAAATCACCTTCCCTGTCTCTTAGCCACTGCTAAAACGTGCACTTTTCCCCTTAAAAGCGAACATATTTAAGATTGTATGCCACCAATCGTGTGTCACCTTAACGAATATAGTAAGCCCTTTTAATCATTAGGTACGCAATTCCAATCTCCAATCTTCAATCTCGGATCCATCTTTTACATTCTTTCAGATCATAAATTCTAATATTCTATGCAGTTTTGAAAGAGAAAAAAAGGAGAAATATTTGATTTCCGTGTGATTGTGCTAGATTGGATTATATTAGATTCATTGTGTATACTAGAATCCTCATGAATTAGAATGCAATCCAAGAGTTTGAGCCTGGCTCCAGCTCTGACACTCTTCCCTGGCCTGAAACCCCCTCACAAAACCCTACTATTCCACAAAACCTGTGTTCTTGTTATCACATTCCTTGCATATGCTTCCTTCCATGCCTCTAGGAAGCCCCCCAGCATTGTCAAGAGTGTTCTGGGACCAACAGTTCCATCCAATACAACTCAAGTTCCCAACTTGAGTTCCTATGATGCAGGGTGGCCCCTTTCAATGGAACCCGGGGGCACTCACCGGCTCGGCGAGCTTGATCTTGCATTCCTTACTTCTTACTCCATTGGCATGTATTTGGCTGGTCATGTTGGAGATAGGATTGATTTGAGGTTGTTCCTTGTATTTGGGATGATGGGTAGTGGCCTTTGTACTATACTTTTTGGGTTAGGGTATTGGTTGGATGTTCATGTATTGGGGTTTTTTGTTGCTGTTCAGATTGTTTGTGGAGTGTTTCAGTCAATTGGGTGGCCTTGTGTGGTTGCAGTTGTGGGGAATTGGCTAGGGGAATCAAAGAGGGGCTTGATAATGGGGGTATGGAATTCGCATACCTCGGTGGGGAATATCATTGGTTCAGTGGTGGCTTCAGGGGTTTTGGAGTTTGGATGGGGTTGGTCATTTGTGGTGCCTGGAGTCCTGATCATTTTGGTAGGGATTTTGGTCTTCTTGTTTCTTGTTGTGAACCCTGAGGATATGGGATTTGTGCATCCTGGAATGGACATTGAAATGAGTGTCGAAACCAATAGTGCAGAGCATCTACCGAAAGGGGAATCGGAGGAAGCTAAGCTTATTGAGTCTGATAATTCAGATTCTTCTTCTGCAATTGGGTTTTTGGAGGCATGGAAGTTACCGGGAGTGGCTCCATTTTCTTTCTGTCTCTTCTTCTCTAAGCTGGTGGCTTACACTTTTCTCTACTGGTTGCCCTTCTACATAAGGCACACAGGTAATTGTTATTAAATGCAAAACTATATGATATTAGATAGAAATAGAATTGCATTGCCTTTTATCTAGCATCAGCATGTTATTCATATCCAAATAATTTATTACTAGTGTCTGTTTCCATCTTCCTAATAAATTGTATAAGGTATGCTACTAGGAAATTGGAGTGCTTGTTTAATAGGACTGTTATGTGAGGTGTCTTTAGGCAGTTAATGAATTTGCGTGGCAGGTATTGTATGGTGTTTTATCACCATGTTTGGTACAATTTATATCTGGAGAAATAATTGTTTATTTTTCAAAAGCTCTCTCAGCAAGCTGACAAAAATAAGTGATTATTTGTTCAAAATAAACTGAATTATCACGTAATATATACGTCATGGCAGTTTCTATAGTGTGCAATTTTTGTTTTGTGTTTGAGAGGCTTAGGCCTGTTTATTGTGCTTGCTGTTCTACAATTCAGGTTTAATCCAGAATTTTTATCAATAAAAAGATCCAGTTTTTATGAGCAAATTCAAGTCTAACATTGTCCATATATCTCTTTTCATGATCTTTTCTTAATTGCAAATTTGGTGTTCATTGCAGCCGTTGCGGGTGTGAATATATCTCACAAAACTGCTGGGTTACTTTCAACAATATTTGACATTGGGGGAGTCCTAGGTGGAATCACAGCTGGTTTCATTTCTGACTTGATTGAAGCACGAGCTATTACTTCAATTCTGTTTTTGTTTCTATCAATTCCCGCTCTTGCTTTGTACCGCACTTTTGGAAGCATCTCTATGTTGCTCAACATCATTTTAATGTTTCTTTCGGGGTTTTTGGTGAATGGTCCATACTCACTGATCACAACCGCTGTGGCTGCTGATCTTGGTACGCAAAGCTTGAATGATCGGAATTCTCGGGCGCTGGCTACTGTTACTGCAATCATAGATGGCACTGGTTCTGTTGGAGCTGCCCTTGGGCCCCTTTTGGCAGGATATATTTCAACTAGGGGATGGAACAGTGTCTTTTTTATGCTCATTCTGTCTATTCTCTTTGCTGGTTTATTCTTGATTCGTATTGCAAGAACTGAGATACGAGAGAAGCTTTCTGGAAAGTGATTTTAAATATTCTAGAAACACACGTTTCATTATTTAGTTAGGCCCTTTATTGATGGTACCTTTTACACAGGAATTACCTATTGATGGAGAAATTGGGGAATGGCTTCATTTGTATTTGTATCATATCCTCATTCTTTATTCAGTGATTGTAAAAACACATGTATAAGAATGTTTATGGTGAGATAATTCAACACCTTTTTTGGTAGTTTTACTGTTCATGCAAGTACTTGTAGTTGCTCTCTGTGGATATTAGTAACTATGGTTAAAACCATTTACTAGAATCAGGATATAAATTGTGAATTGAAAGGTCTAGTTTTCGAATCACGAATTGAATCTTATAGAGAATTGATAAGATTTATGATAAAAAATAAAACATAGTTTATATAATTAATAGATGTATAAAAACATAAATTCATAATTAATAACTAAAAAAAATTATATTGGGAGTATTTTAATAAAAAGAAACAAATCAAAAATCAATATATATATTAGCATTTTGAAATCAAGTTAACAAAGTGATATATAAGCTTCAAAATAAAGATTTAAATCAATAAGAATTACAAGGCCAGAAAAATAGTGGTTGTTGTTACAAAGAAAGGATGATAGCACAATAAAATACAAAGAAAAGGAAAAAAAAGAGTGAGTCACTCTGTAAAAATGAAAAGAAAGAGTGGATCACCCTAGGTCAGATTGGAGAGAAAAAAATCAGCGTGTTCTCTCTTGTTTTACCTAATTTTTATAGGAATTTTTTTAGGATTACAACCCAATTGTATTTGAATCGTAAGATTTGTGTGTGAGATACAATTCAAGCGATTCATGTGTGATTCGAACGGCATGATTCAAACATAAAAACAATTTGATGCATAATTTGTATCGCTAGAACCTTGAATCGTGTTTCTACATTCTCTTCATTGGATGTTTGGAACTGGTTGATATAATGAAAAATGATTTCTTGAACTCTTCTTGCCCATCAATTTTCTCACAACCGCCCTTGATAAATGGTTGCCTGTAATTGTTTTCTTCCAAAACAAGCAAGAACTTGAAAACTTCTGCATGACTAGAAGAATATACCAGTTGCATATAAGTCTTTTACGCTCTTAACTCAGCTTCTCATCATCATTGTTTGATAGCTTCTCTCTTACAACTTGGTTTTGGTTTGAGGGACTAACATTTCCTTGGCGCTCTACAAAATATCAATTACCACTACCTTCTGTCCCAGTAACAATCATGATTCTTGTTTAATGTTGGATCAATAATAATTAAGAATATACCAATATATAGCAAAAGATTTAAGGCATGTGCAGCTCTTTTTTTTTTTTTTTAATCTAAAATGAGAAGCTTTGACCCGCGTAATCAGTTATCAATTATTTACATTAAACCGATGAAAAATAAAAGTAGAATGTTACAATAATATGTACAAATCATATCACAGATTACATTATTTTTCTTCTTCAATCTGTTGCACTCTCACTTTCCCAATCACGATGGGAAAAAATAATTATAACGATATAAATTTTATTAGAATTTTGCCTTGTTCTTTCTCCATCCTCCGAGGGCAAGGACTAGGTCAATCTTCACGTGATTAATTATGTGTGATGGATGAATATATGTACATAATTACAGCTGTAAAAAATCAGCTATCTGTTTATATGGATACAAAAATGCTTTATTCTTGTAGCAGGCATTTAAGATTCTGAAGTCCCTCTGCAGATATGCTTCTTCTTACTCGTGTTCTTTCCACAACCACAGGTGGTGGAGGATCTAAGCTAAAACATACCATCACAACTGTTAAGTTGTCTGTTGATCCTCTCTTGATTGCTTCCTGTACTATTTCCTTGCAGCATAGTTTCTCATCATTGTGCTCTTGAAGCCTCCTTCTAGCAAAATCCACAGCATTTTGGCTACTAAAAACATCCCATATTCCATCACTAGCAATTACCAAGAACTCATCTTCTTTGGTCAATGTCATCAATTTAAGTTCAGGTTCAGCACTCAGTGGTCCTCCTCTTTCACTCATGTCCTTCATTCCTTCAAGGTGCCAGTCTCCAAGAGCGCGAGTGACCCCTAACAGGCCATTCAGGTAACCATCATCAACGAAGCCGCCTAGGGACTCCACCCGCGTCCTTTCATTGGTGCAGTTTGGCCTATGATCTTTAGACATTTCTATAGCCCTTCCATGGCGGGACAAAACAGCACGGCAATCTCCAGCATTGGCTACAAGTAAGGCCCTGTGCAAAAGAATGAAAAGGGCAATGCTACATGAGCAACAAATAATGAGACAAAAAGTGGCTACAGACATGTAGATAGATCTATTGCATTACATGAAAACTTGATAAAAATGTTTTGATGATACTACATAAATCAAATGGTGCAAACATTGTTGTGATTTTGGAGCCTTATGTGTTGCCTATGAAAGATTAGGCTCTATTTGGATCAATTTCGTAATAAGATCCTATAAGAGAAAACAATAAGATGGTAAAATGAATTAAGTTTCTTTCATAAGTCAATATCAAATTGTGTTCGTCAACTTTTATAGAAATTCTTTCATTTAACTTCTCCAACAATTCATTTTAACTTAAGCCGAAGTTATTTTAACTTATGGGAGGAGCTATTTTAGAAGTGCTTATTGAAAAGTTTATTCAGATACAATTTGACTTTATTTTGTGGAGATATTAGGGACCAAGAGAGGAGAAGTGGAAAATTGATAGAAACAAATGAAAAGAAATGAATACTTCTCCCTACTTAATAATTGAGAATAGGAGAGTCTCTCCTACAAGTTTTGCCTTCACAGAGGATTTTTCCTTTCAAACATAAGCCATCCAATTACAGAATGGATCCCTCTTTTCTGATTTCCCCCTATTTATTCTAACTAACTAGCTAATGGATGAACTGCTATCCTAAGAGAGAGGGGATACAGAGTAGGCAAAGATACAAGAATAAATCATAAAAGAGATACTATTGATGCCAGGCACCTCATTTGACTTCTACTGTATGAAAAGATCACTATAAAAATGTGGGAAGGAAAATGTATCCCACGGTTCTGAAGGACAAAGAACAGTGGAGACAAGTGCTCACCTTCCAAATATAATTGCAGTTAATGCAGTTGTACCAGAAGAAAGGGAAGGATCACGAGAGGATGTTTTTAAAAATGCAGCATCAATCTCCAAAAATGACCTTTTGACCACATTCTCAAGCTCCAAAGGAAAATTAACATCCTCAACAATAACTTTTGGCAGATTATCACGGACAAATTGTGCAGCACTCTTCCCTCCATGTCCATCAAATACCTGCACATTGAACCATTTTCCTTTCACATGTCAAACCCTGATTAAAGGTTGCATACCCTATGCAAAAGACTAAAAGAAGTTTGTCCTCTTAGATCATTGTTTTCCCACATTTTGTCAAGTCAGACTTTAAAATGGTTATGCAACTATAACTCAGAGAGGAGGAAGAGGGTGACAGTGAAAAAGATGAGAAGTCAGATCTCAACATTGAATATCTTACATGAAGACATTCTCAATTCTGAATCTTGTGACCTATTTTAAGTATTTAATAAGTGAATATAAGCTTCAAGGGTTAACATATAATTATTTTTTGCCATTTGGTCATCTATAAGAGAATCCCTTATTTTAATTTATTCATCAATTGATGCAGTAAACCCTCAAGACTTGCTTGCTAGTCTAGATACAGTGATGGATCAAGAATGTTTAAATTATCCATGTATTATCACAAAAAGCAAATAGCTGTAGAAGAATTAAAACAATAAATTGAAATTCATGACAACAGGCAATTAGCATAATGGGGTAGATGGCTTACACCGAAAAAGGAAACAGCTTCCTCAGAAAGTACATCATAATTAAACTTCTTTGCCAAATCTTCAATGCATATGTGGGTATCCTCCATGTAAGGGCGTTCTCCAATATCAGACCACTCTCCAGACCGAAGAGCCAGGACAAAATTCATCAGATTCTGTTTCTTGTCTGCAACCACTGCGTCCTCACATATGCTTTCCAACTAAATGTACCACAGAAGAAAAAAGGAGTTAAGATGATAGAAGCAAAAACAGTTAGGAAATTGAATCTGCTAAGCAAACTCAAGAAAGCAATAAAAAGTAAGAGAAATTACTTGAGATAATACACAAAACACAATAAAACATAGAGCCAAAAATGGGGTTTATTTTTATTTGTCAGGCTTACTGTCAAGCCATCTCAAGAAAAGTATACTCACGGAGAACACCAACAAATTCTGTGGACAACAATCAAGTAGAAAGTGAATGCAACAATAAATGAAGACAATTTAATGGCCAGCGATGCAAGCTGATTCAGTCGGCAACACAATCAATTATTTCACAAATTAAGCTACAGTGTAACCAAGCAGACTAAACCAACTAATTTCCATCACAACCACTTCTAACTAACACCATCTAGTCCCTCAAAATCACGTGAGAGAAAATCCAAAATTACACAACCCCAGATCACTGCTCCAAGATTCCATCACGAGAGAAAAATGGTTGTAGGGAAAAAACAAATTCATGCATTTACTGTCAATTTTTTTTAGCATCCAAACAAATATTACTAGATTAGACACACACCATATGTCATAAAAAAAATCCATAAAAAGAATAATGTTGAATTCCGAAATTCCATGTCTTTACAAAAGGACTACAGTTATAAAAAACCACCGAGATTTTTTTTGAGGGATATGCGATGGTAACACAACCACAAATATCATACCATCTCCACATTTATTCATAATTTTTTCGCAATATCAAGAAACAGACGACCAAACTGCAATTTAAAACATCAAGAAGGACCATAAAAATATATAAAGAAGATTGGCAAGGAAGAGGAGAAGAACACTTTTGATACCATCTAAAACACTTTCTACAAAGCTAGCAGTAGCACACACTAGAAAAAGAAAAGGAACACGAGGGATAAAATTGACAACAAAGAAAAACATATACAAGGATAGAAGATCTAAAAGAGAAAAGCAAAACATACAGGAAAGGAATTATGAAAACTGCTATTTCTACTTTCACTTGAAGTTCTGAGGAAAGATCCTTTTTTGTCCATCTGGGTCGTGAGCAAAAGGTGACAATGCAAAGGCCATGAATTGGTTGTGGTGTTATCCATATGGTCTTGCTCCGCGTCCTGCAGACACATGGTGGCACTAGCAATCGTGGGGTAGGAGAGGTTCTTTGTTGATGTGGAAAGTAACAATAATAAGACTGATCTTGATGCAACTTTGTGTTTGTGGCTTGTGCTATAGAGAGAGAGAGAGAGAGAAAAGGAAGATTCTGTGAATATGTTGTGAAAAGTTGAGAACAAAGTGATGTGTTTGTTTACAGAGTTGTTATTAGTGTCAGTGGGAGGGAGACGACGACAGAGAACGTTAAGGCTAAACTCCAGAATTTTCTGTGAAAAGCGTGGCTGAAAATCGGGTTACATTGCTTCTGCTTTTATTACGCATCTTCCTATCAAAATTTTAACTCGCATGGTTGGAATAAAATATTACTCACATGCTTGAAATGGAATTATGGAATTGTGTAAAATGTAAATGTCCTTCTCTATGCATATGAACCTAGCCAATGCCATCATTCCCTTTTCATACAAGAAACAAAAATAAAACATTTTTTAAATATATTGTTTAAACTAAAAAATTATGTCAACTATTTTTTACTTAAAGAGTTTCACACATAATTTTATAAATTTTAATATAAATAATTATTAGGATATACATTTATGTTTATTTATTTATTAAATAATGAAAATTTTAAGTATTGTTTAAAAGAAATTAAGAAAACAAAATTTATTTAATTAAAGAAAATATTGATTTGATTTAATATAAAAATTAGAAACATACATAACAAAATATGGAAGTAACGCGGTTAGCCAAAAAGTAAAAGAGCATGAGGCACTGTTTCTTTTTATATTATTTTCAGTTTTTCACCACATGTGGAAGTCATGTAGTTTGGTCTTTTTTTTTTATTGGAATCAGAACGAATGTCATTTTCAAAATTAAAATCTTCATTTGCGGTTGAGTTTTTATTTCATGAAATTAAGAGGAATAGTGTTTTGGATGTGTTTTGTAAGAATCTTATAAGGACTCGTTAATAAGTATTTTGGATATTATAGTGTTTACTATTCTAATGATGAGGAATTAGAAATTCTTGTTTTTATGATTTTATTTTTATGTTTTCTTTCCTTCATTTTTAAAAAATTTCTTCTCTCTTGGTCTTTCCCATTTTTGCTTCTTTAATGGTTATATGTGATGACTTTTCTGACAATCTGTATCTTTTGTATTCTGACATATTCTTTATATTCAGTTTCTCTTGAGGAAAAATTGATAATTATGCATTTAGGTCTTATGGAAAAATTTAGTAATTGTGCACATTTACAAAGAGGGAAAAGAAAGATTTATTTTAGATTTATTTAAAATATCTTAAAATAACTTCTACTGACTTTTGATTACAATTATGCCTAACAATCATTATATTAGAATATTTTTTTATTTAAAATCAATCCATTAATTACATAAATAACTGATAAATAAGTTATTAAAATAGTTTAAGGTGAATGGGGGCCAATTACAAATCTGGTTATCTTTGTATATATGATCGTATTCCTCCATTCTAAATCGTTTACACTTAATTTGAATTATTAATACTTTTATGGCATCTGGCTAAAGTTTTTTTTTTCTTCAGAGAATTATGTAGTTCTACTTTCAAATTACAATTAGTGATACTTTATAGCCTCTCCCAATGGTTGCCATTCAAAATTATAATAATTTTTCATTAAAAATTATAACAGTGCATTTCGTTGTGATTTTTAATGCAATTTTAACGTAATTTTTAATATTTTTTTATTTATCGACGGACACAGGCGGTGAGACATTTTATAATATATATATATATATAACAAACAAGTTCAAGGTAAACTACTGTTGGAAACACGTGTTCTATTTTTGTACTACACAACGCTTTAGGTGGGTATGGAAAAACTACCATAAAAATTATTAGATGTAAAATACATTATAATTAAAAATAAAAAAATAAAATAAGTAGTAATAATATTTCATAATTTTTATATTATCATCTAATTACAAATTATTATTTATAATAAATTTATTTACTTTTTGACAGTAATTATTTAAAAATTATATCAATCATTATTTTTAATTAATTGATATCGTAAATTACATTCACGTTACATAATCATCATAGTAATAAATAAATAAATAAATGAAATCCGTCTAATATGATACAATAAAATGTTTCCAACGTGATATGCGAATTGTATAATGTATTGACACCTATCATTTGTGATGTCGGAAATCTGTATAAGATTATCCCATTGACTACGTAATTCATAAGTAAATAAATAATTTCTATAAAGTGGTAGTAGGTGTACCAGCTTGCATTTGAGGTCCAACTCCAAGGTAGCCAGCAAAGAATTTCAATACTTTTAGGCATTCACACTTGGCTTTCATAATAATATACTATATTCAAACACGTGTTCTATTTTAGAATTGAACACATCTACAATTTAGGTGGGTATGGAGAATCTACCATAAAGTTTCTATCAAAAATTCAGACTCGTGATCGGCATTATCTACGATGGGAGCTGCTGTCGGTCGTATACGGTAGTTACAAGGTAATTACTCCTATCGAGCAACAAGGTAATTTAAGGAGTCATTATTCGTTTGTTTATCTAAAGACAAGTTAATTGATTGGAAACAATACAATCTATCGAATTTGATTGGAGTTGCATCGTATAAGTAGTTTCCTTAGCTTTCTGATCACAGTTGGGTTGATTTTCTAGTTTCTGTTTAATAGAAAACAACCCAAAATACAAAGAGAACGAAACTAATTTTTATTATTTGGAAAACTAAAAGATAATAGATCAAAATACATCACTACATATTTATACACCTTTTATAACTTGTAACAGAAAATACAAGGCAGTTAAATTAAAATAACTTCTAAAGTAAGCTAAGCTAACAACTACTCTAATAACTCCCCTCAAACAAAAGGTGGCTGATGAAAGGCATGCACCTTGAGTTTGGTGTGAAGATCACAAAATCGAGACGAGGACAAGGGCTTAGTAAAGGAATATGCAAGTTGCGTAGAGGCAGGAACATTTTGCACAATAAGAGTCTTGGAAGCGACTTTCTCACGAACAAAATGAACGTCGAGTTCAATATACTTTGTCCAATAGTGTAAAACAGGATTGTGAGACAACACTCAAATTGTCACAATAAAGACAAGGAGTGGTAAAAGGAACACGAAGAAAAGGTGGGTAAGGTGGTTTATGAGATAAACTGTAGTGGTAAAGCTATGGTCCTAGTATTTACACGACATTGATGCATGAGCAAGAAGTGTTGATCCCATCTCTACAATTTGTCGATGCTTCCGTTCAACGGTTCCATTTTGATGAGAGGTATGGGAGCATGTCAATCTATGGACAATCCCTTGATCAGTGAGACATTTAGTAAAGGGCCTAAATTCCCCGCCCCAATCGGATTGAACTGCTTTAAGATTTGCTTGAGATTGAGTTTTGATTATTTCATGAAATTGCCTGAAAACATGCAAGGCCTCAAGTAATCCATCGAGCATAGCATTGATATGATCTTGCTTGGAAATGGAGTCTCCAATAGCAACAGGAGAATCAACATTCACTTTAATTCGAAGTAAGTATTCTGAGATCGTGCGAGATCCTTTTTTCGTGTTCTTGAGTTTGGAACGGAATTGTCTCACCTTGGCTTTCATGAGTGAGTAAAAGTATTTGTGGATCTTGTCCCATACTTCCCAAGAATGCTTACAACCAAGAACACGAGGCAAAACAAAGTCCGATAATTACGAAAGAATCCACATGAATAGCATTTGATCTTGTACCAGCCATTTTTTATATTCTTTAGTGACATTGTCAAGATTTCTATCTATCTTTGTAGCATATTTCATCAGAATTAATGGATTAACAACAAAATAGTGAAAATTGTGAGCTGTAATCACTACTAGAAATGTGCTATTTTTTTACGAATTTTCCTGTTTCCTGCAAAATTTCCTACGATTTTAAATTCGTAGGAAAATCATTGGTAGATAATTATTTTTTGCAAATTATAAATTGGCAAGAAATTTATCTATGGATATTTCGCAAGAAAATTCGCAGGAAAATCTGTAGGAATATTTGCAGAAAATTTCGCAGGAAAATTCGCAAGAAAATTCGCAAGAAAATCTGTAGGAAAATTCATAGAAAAATTCGTAGGAAAATCCACAGGTAACATGCTATTTTCCTGTAAATTTTCCTAAGGTTTTAAATTCGTAGGAAAATCATTGGTGGATAACTTTTTCTTGCGAATTATAAATCGGCAAGAAAATTATCTGCGGATATAGTTCGCAGGAAAATCTGTAGGAACATTCGCAGGTAAATCTGTAAAAAAAATTCATAGGAAAATTCGGAGGAAAATTTCGTAGGAAATATTTTCCTACGATTTTAAATTCGTAGGAAATTTCGTAGGAAATATTTTCCTATGATTTTATATTCGTAGGAAATTTCGTAGGAAATATTTTCCTACGATTTTAAATTCGTAGGAAATTTCATAGGAAATATTTTCCTACGATTTTAAATTCGTAGGAAATTTCGTATATTTTCCTACGATTTTAAATTCGTAGAAAATTTATAAGAAAATTCGTAGAAGAATTTACAAAAAAATTTATAGAAAAATCAACAAAAAAAATTCGCATACACAAACACATACACACATCTGTATGAATGCATAAATTTAACTGCACCCGTGAAGAAAAGTCTTGCGTCATTAATTATTGCTTGTGATGAATGTTTATATTTCTTTCTCTTTTTTATTACATCACATCTTATATCTATAATATTTTTTTTCTTGCTTATCTCTCTTTCTTCTTAATCACGGGTGTTAATAACATTTTTCCTTGGTTCCTCTGACAGGGATACAATATAAATCCAAATTGGGGCCTTCAAGATTTTTTTAGTCATAAATACATATCTTTTCTAAAGATTTTAGGAAGCCTGCGGATCTAGGGATTAATTCTTTTGTTATGTCATTAATTCATATGAAGCAACCTGTTGTTTATTATATATATATATATATATATATATATATATATATTAATGCTGTAATAGATATGGTGGTTCAGTTCTTGGCCTTGCAAAATTGAAGGCCACATTCACAAGTTATTTTTATATTAGAAATACTAATAACACATTTTTAATACTTTAGTTTATTATTTAAAATATATTAAAAATAATAAAATTTAGTAATTTTATTTTATAATTTTTAATAAAAATTAACTAATAATAAAAAATACATGACAAAGAATGTATTACCATTCATCTGGCCAAGTTTGAGGGCCACATCCACAAATTAATTTTGGATTGGAGCCACGGGACTCACATCATCTGAAGGTTTACTATTAATATTATCCTCTTAATGCTGCATCAATTGGTTAAGTTGCATCAATCTTACAATGCAATATGTGTATGTGGTTTGTTGGTACCCTCAATCAAATATCAAATAGCTACTGGTCTACGAGGGTCTAAAAATAGCTACTGGTTCTAAAAATCATCACTGCACCAACAATTTATTCAAGAAAACTGCACCCATCCCCACCTTGACAGTGAATATAACATAATAGAGTACAACTTGAAATTCAGTTTATTCAAGCATCAATATGGTTCTAAAATGGGAGTTCATTTTTCTTTAAAAATTTCACCACTTGCTTTTCTTTACTATTGTAAATCTGAGTACTTTCAATAACCTATTCCAGAACACCACTAATCACTTTCATAGTTCATATAATGGTCAGGTATAAACTTTTCATAGTTCATATAATGGTCAGGTATAAACTTTTTACAAAATTGAAGCTAAAGTAAAGACGTGGGAGGAGCTGAAGTTGATATGCAAGAAATCACATGTGGAGATTCCTTCAAGGGAAGAGATAAATAATATAATTAACCTTATAAACTCAGGTGAATCCAAGTATCTAACTAATATGTGTATATTCCATTTAAAAAATTATACATGTGTATTTACAATAAAAAAAAATCAGCCTAGAAATTGACTTACATCTACAACAGGGGAGATTGACCACTCCGATCTCCTCCTTAGCCTAGATGAACAGAAATCAAGATCAAAAAGAAGAGGCCTATAGCAGGAACGCTATCATGGAGAAAGTGGAGAAATGAATGTTAGCATGTGATGAGGAGCGCTGGCTAGAAGAATATAGCATGGTTAGAATTTTCATTTGAATCAATCTTCATAAATAGAAAAATAAAGTGAGATATCAAGTACCATCCTATCTGGTTTGATCACTATCTTCATCATAATCTTCATCTTCATTTTCATTATTATGTTGAGGAGATGAAGGTGGATGAGAAGAAGAGCCGCTAAGAAATCCCAAATATTGCATTAAGGTATGCATTTGTTTCCTATTCTCAGATAACTCATGTCTTATTTCAAACTTCTCTTGCTCTTGTCTTTGCAATGATTCATTTAATTTTTGAATTTGGCTCCTCAAAGCATCAATGTCCCCTGAACTAGTAGAAGACTTTGATGGTTGACTTGAAGACAAAATCATTGTTCTTCCCATGGATCCAAGTCCAGATATCCTTCCTTTTTTCTTTCCAACTGCATTTACCCATATATCAAAATCAGAAGGCATGTGATCTGTGGGCGATTGACTATCAGCTCCATCTTCTCCCAGTGCAAATGTTGAATTTTGAGAAGATAGTTCGAATTTTCTTTTTTCAAACTTCTCCTACATCATACAAATTTCAGCCAGGAGAAAAATATTAGAGATACATAATAGAATGAATACCTACGTACTATACTCAAACCTATTTGAATTTCATATAAAGAGAGGAATGATGGCAAGTACTGTGGTAGCACTAGACATATGAAAACTTACGTAAGTAGATTTTGCATGAGGACCCACCCAACTTTAATCCTTTTTTTGATGTGTGCGAAAATAAAACTCACTTAATGATGGATCTATCCCCTTTGCCTCCTTCTATAATTGATAAAAGAAGTTTTAGTGTCATTAATTTTGGAACCTAAAACATAAAAAATAACAATAATTAATAATACCATTCTCTTCCAATGCAAACGATGAGGAATTGATCCACCAGTGTGAAGAGATGCACCATCCATAGACTCACGATTTCTTCTATTTGTTTCACACTTTTTCTTGAAACTTGAAGACTCCCAATGTGCCTTCAATTGTGCCCATACACTGTCTCCCATCCAAATTGGTTTTTTATTTAAATCTTTTCAAACTTTTTGCATTAGTTGAATCATTTTAGCTGCACCTCTTTTCTCAAAGTTACGTCGCACCATGTCATTATATTGAGGTTGCCATGTAAATTTTGACTGCATATGGATGAATAATAAAGAAAACAAATACTAAAATTCATATATGATAAGAAAATAAAATGACTCACCCATCACCTTCTGGAAATATCAAGATTTTGTATCCACTGTTATTTTCACTGACATGACTAGATGAAGAGGATGGAACTTCATTGACCATTGGGTATTCATGCATATGAAGGACTTGAATAGGGATAGGTTGAGATTGGGTGGTTCGAGGTGGAGGTGGAGGTTGAGATTGGGTGGTTCGAGGTGAAGGTTGAGATTGGGTGGTTCGAGGTGAAGGTGGAGGTTGAAATTGGGTGGTCTGAGGTGGAGGTGGAGGTCGAGATGGAGGTGGATGTTGAGATGGAGTGGGTTGAGATCGAGGTTGAGGTTGAGGTTGAGTAGATTGGGGTTGGGGTTGAGATTGAGTGGATTGAGGTCGAGTGACTTGGTTGGCATAAGCTTGAAGGCTAGATGATGGTATTATTAATGGTATATGAAATTGTGCACGCTTCTTTTTTTCCAACTTTTTAGTAGAATCTGACATCTACTTATAAGAAATAACAACATCCAAAGCAATATATGATAAAAAAATAACAAATAACAAATAAGATAACAATACACAAAATGTATTTCAAGAATAATAACATCCAAAGTAAACAAATAATAAAAAAAATAGATTAATCTTCTTCATCTTCATTATTATCAATGAAATCATCATCCTCTTCATTATCACTAATGAAATCATCATCCTCTTCATTATCACTAATGAAATCATCATCCTCTTCCTCATCTTCATCATTCATGAAATCATCCTCTTTTTCAAGTTCGTCATCAATGAAATCATTTTCTCCATCATTTACTTGCAAATCAACCTCTTCGCCATCAATCTCATCATCTCGTAGGTGTTCAATTGGGTCATCCTCAATTGTTGCATTGACTTGTGACTCATGCATTTGATAAGCAACTTCTAGATTATGTCTATCATCAACAACTCCCCTTGGCTTTGTCTTGATAACTACCAACCAACCAACCTTATCCTTTTGTCGCCTAGGATATGGCGAATAATAAACTTGAATTGCAGCTTTTGGAAAAATAAAAGGATCAAAATTTCCATATTTCCTCCCTTTTCTTACTTCTACAATCTTATATTGCTTGTGCATCCTCATCCCACAATTTGAAGGATCAAACCAATTGCAATAAAACAAAACTAACTTTTTTTGGTGCTTGACTTGGCCATTCTAACTCTAGAATCTCTACAAGGACACCATAATAATCATTTGAGGTTTCATCATGTCCAATTCCACTAACACATACCCCACTATTATATGTTGTTTTACCTTCACCCCAAGTTATTGTATGAAATTTGTATCCATTCACAAAATAAATTGGATACGACTTTGCTAGTCTCAAAGGACCCCTTGCCAAGTCATACAAGTTTGGATTTTGTAACCTGAGTTGGTGATTCTGTCTTACCTATTCACATAATAAAAATTGTCATTGAATAACATAATAAAAAAGTAATATTCTATTTATTAGTTTAAAGTAATGCTTACATATTCTTGAAACCACCGTGGAAAATCAACTTCTATTTGTTTATCAATGATATCGTCATTGATATTTCTGTACATACCTTTTAAACTTTGTACATATATACTACACAAGATATTTATTTAAATTAGATATGAGTATTGCTAGATAAATTAATTGACATATATAGTGTTTGATACTTACTCAATGAACGGTTTAACCTCATTACAATTCAAGAGAACATGCAATTGGGCAACCATCAATTCTTTGTCACTAAGCCACCTTTCATTGTATTTTCCAGTTGTTTGTCCAAAAGGTTTAAAGATAGACAAAGTAGGTTGTATGTGGTCTTGATGAATTTCCTCAGTTGCACCAGTAGGAGACACAAAATAGTGGGAACTAAAATAGGATGTCTCTTGCAACAAATATGCTTCACATATAGACCCTTCCACACTTTTCTTATTCTTCACAATCTTTTTAATTTTATTTAGAAACCTAAGTATAAAAAATGTAATACTAATTGTTATATACATCATACAATGATATTGATATAAAAAGATATAAATGATTATTACCTTTCAAATGGGTACATCCAACGATATTGAACTGGTCCACCTATCCTAGCTTCACAGGACAAATGAATTGGTAGGTGCTCCATAGAGTCAAAAAAGGCTGGTGGAAATATACGCTCCAACTTACATAATATTACTGGAATATTCTGTTCCATTTGCAATAAATGATCTTTTCGTACCACTGTTGAACACAAGTCTCTAAAGAATTGACTAAGCTCAATTAAGGGCTTCCATATTGGTTCAGGAAGAAAACTCAAAGCAATTGGAAGCAGACATTCCATAAAAATATGACAATCGTGACTTTTCATCCCAAACAATCTTTTAGATTTTATATCTACGCATCTAGAAATATTAGAAGCATAGCCATCAGGCATCTTCAACCCTTTCACCCATTCACACACATCATTCTTTTGTTCATTTGATAAACAAAATTTGGCTTTAGGCTTTACATAGTTCCCACTAGGATTTTTTTTCAACAATAACTCCTTTCTATTACAATACTCTGCTAAGTCCAATCTTGCCTTTTCATTGTCTTTAGTTTTCTCCTTGTTATCCATAACAGTATGAAATACATTTTCAAAGACATTCTTTTCTATATGCATAATATCAAGATTGTGTCTCAATAGATTGTATTTCCAATATGGCAAATCCCAAAATATGCTTCTTTTGGTCCAATTATGGGATTTACTACGACCTGGAACATTGCATATCCCAACTTCTGTTGTCTTAGAAATGTATGAAACCATTTCCCACACTTGTTCACCACTTAACCTAGAAGGAGATTCATTTTCCTCAATTCTATTTTTGTAAAATGCATCCTTATTTCTCCTAAAAGCATGATTGTGAGGTAAAAACTGACGATGACAATCAAACCAAGACATTTTTTTGCCATGTTTTAGTGTGAAAGCTTTTGATTTTTTCATGCATACGGGACATGCAAATTTTCCAGCAGTACTCCACCCAGACAACATCGCATATGCAGGAAAATCATTTATTGTCCACATCAGTGCAGCTCTTAATAGAAAATTTTGCTTTTTTGAGGCATCATATGTTATTACACCATCATTCCACAATTGTTGCAACTCATCTATCAACGGTTGCAAAAACACATCAATTTTTCCTTTGGGATTATGTGGACCTGGAATGATCAAAGTCAGAAACATATAAGGAGTCATCATACATAGCTCTGGAGGTAGGTTATATGGTGTAACAATTACAGGCCAACAAGAATATGGTGTTGTTGATTGGCTAAAAGGAGTAAACCCATCAGCACATAGGCCAAGTCTAACATTTCGAGGTTCTAAGGCAAATTCAGGATATAATTTATCAAAGTGTTTCCAAGCTTCCCCATCTGAAGGATGACACAATACATCTTCTTCCTTACGATTTTCATAGTGCCATCTCATGTGCTCTGCAGATCTCACAGACGCATATAATCTTTGTAATCTAGGGATGAGCGACAAATAATGCAATCTCTTATAGGGAACATCTTTAGAGTTTTTCCTTGATACATTGCGTGCTTTGTATCTAGGTTTTTCACAAAATTTGCATTGCCTTAAAGTACTATCATCTTTGTAATACAACATACACCCATCGATGCAACAATCTATTTTTATCCTCGATAAACCAAGCCCTGCTACAAGTTTCTTTGTTTCCCTAAAATTAGATGGAATGACATTCTCAGGATGGCTTGACTCTTTCATAAACTTCATCACATCATTGAAACAAGCCTGCGACATGTTGTGTTTAGATTTTAGACTCAACATCGTAATAGCAGCAGACAACTCTGATGTAGTTTTACATCCTGGCCACAATGGTTGCTGAGCTGAATTTAACATTTCATAAAATTTGACAGCTTCCATATTTGGAGGTTCCTCTTCATTTTGCACAAACCCCATATCTTGGTGTATATTACTATCTTCATAACCCCATTGTTGACTACTACAAGGCACCGAATGCATATCAACATCAACATCAACATTCATACTTGTACGAGGGATTCTTTCCCCATGGGATGTCCAATACCAATACCTAGGTGTAAATCCTTTTCGAAGAATGTGAACATTTACTTCATCTCGGGTTAAATATGCCTCATTTTTACATAGCTTACACGGACACCTTATTTTTCCTTCACTCAAGTAATTAGGCTGTTGGCAAGCAAAATCCATAAACTCTTCAAGACCATTTAAAAATTTAGTGGTATATCCCTTTCAACCAGGAAGAAGCCTATCATACATCCATGCTCGACGTATAGACATCTCCATTTTCAGCTTTTGTAAGAAATTCAATCTTGTCTAGTAAGATTCAATCTCAAATGTAAGAAAGTTGTTGTTACGATGGTTAAATTCATGTAGGGTTTAGGGTAAGAGATTCTCTAACCTTGTCCTTTGATCTTTACCCGAACAAAGTACGTGTTGATGGATGGACAAGATCCAACTACAAGGATGTAATAAATATATTTCATGTTAGTAGCCAACAATTGCCAAAAAAGTCTTAGACTATACCTGTTAATAAATTCTATGCCAAAGAGAGTCTTCACAACATCAGGATTTTCACTGAAAATAAAGAATAAAATGTGTTAGTAAATCACTATGAAATTGTATTTTAAACAATACTACATTGACCAAAAAGTATGTCAAGAAGAAAGAAGTACAGAGAATAGAGATCTTTCAGGAAATCAATTTATTACGGTAGCATTTTGTCACAAGAATGGAGATACTCTAAGAAGATTTGTAAGAGGATTAGTAGGAGAATATTAACATTAATAATTTAAAATGACTAGAATAAGTTAACAACTATATTAAAAACTAAAATCAAACTTTAAATTTTACAAGATTCAAATCAAAGTTAATTTTTATAAAAATTAAAATGAGATTTTAAAATTTTGATAAAAACAAATAATATTCTAAAAAATACACATGCAACGTATGTTATGTTATAAAATAAATAAATAAATAAAATAATAATAATAATAATAATAATAATAATAATAATAATAATAATAATAATAATAATAATAATAATAATAATAATAATAATAATAATAATAATAATTAACTTTTTTAGTAATTTGGCTTAAATATAACCTATTTCAAAATTATAGAATTAAAAAAAATGATGAAATGAAAATGAAAGACTAAAAATGAATTTGTAATTTTTAAAATGTTAAATCTAGTAGCGTGTAATAGTGTTTTTGAAGGGGAAAAAATGACAAAACATGGAAGAAGGTGCAGTTTTAAAAAAAGTGCAAAAAGAAATTCCTACATTTCAACCCATTTCTTATATGTTGGTCCAATAATGAATTTCAATTTCCTAGCCCAATTTCCCCTTACTTGACAAAGAGGACTTTCTGCATTTCAACAGCAAACAGCGAAAGGTTTTTATAAACAATTCAATTAAACTTAATTTCTACTTATTCAGTTTCTAACTTCCTATCATGTCGATTCACAATATATACTACTTGGTAGATAGTAAAACTAATCAAAACTAAGGCACCTATATATATATACACATAAAAGAGTAGCATGCCAGCATGACATTTTAAATAGCTTCTCGATAAAAGTATATTGAAAAAAAAATTATATTTCAAGGATGTCATAAAATTATTTTTACAGAATTTTTAAATAAATAAAAAAGAGAGGATGAAGTCATTCCCTCCTTCTGATTCTGCTTCTCCCCAAAGGAAAAAAAAAACTAAAAAATGTTATTACATGAACATGAAGTAGGTATTTATGGTTTTAACTTATCTATCCCAAATAGTCATTTCAACTTATCTATCCCAAACAAAAAATACTTGACGAAGCCTGGTGCAGAACACATATCACATTTGATATCACTAAATAAGGAAGTCCATCAATTTTAGGTTCTAAAGACAGAGACATATATGCAATACAATTTAAAAAAAATAAAAGAGGGGGAAAAAAGATAAAGTCTGAAACATCAAATAAATGGCCGATTCTTGAACCCAAAACTTACATCATAACTTTAATGCAGCTAACTTTATTTCTGAAATTCAAATGAAATTTTTTACTCAGTGCTTGATTTGAATAACATACAGTGATGTGCAACCTAAACTCTATTGCACAATGCATTTACAAAGCCACTTAACTTGAGGAAAGTATTCTTTATAGATTAGTTTTGCTTCGTGAAGTTTCACATAGAAACTACACATTTTTACAAACTCTTGTGCAGAGTACTTGTACATGGCCAATTTTGGAAGCTGAGAGTACATGCATGGAAAATATGCAGGATGTGCCCCAGCTGAATAGTTCTAAACTGAACAAAATTGATATGGTGAAGCATGAAGAGGTTACCAATTTCGAAAGGGAATTGGCAAAGCATAATGATGAAACAAGAGGTATGCAAATTTCATTTTACACTTTGATTAGAATTTGTTTTTATCTTGTTTTTATGTATTGACAGATGTGTCATCTATTAAACATTTAATGCAGATAAATCAATTACAATTGTATCAGAGGCTACAAGGTGTGACAAAACTTTTGAATTGATAGATTTAAGGCTAGAACAAGACCATGGTTGTGCTGAAATAGAAAACGAGGATGAAATTTCAAAATCTGAGTTAGGAAGAGTCAATCCTAATATTAGTACTGAGATACATGGATGCGGTGATGAACGGGTAGAACCTTTATTTTTATTTTCTATTTTCATTTTTAATTACAAAAATATCACTACTTCATAGTTAAAACATACAGACAGTAACATTCAAATCAGAGTAACACTCAAATTTGTTGCTTAGCAAAGCAAGAACAGTGGTATAGGACATGGATACTCAGCACCACAACTAGATTGCAATTAATTTTTCTTAATTAGGAACTATTCTTATCAGAATAAAGTAAAACACTCTCAAGCAGAACAAAAAAGATATACAAAAGAAAATCGATTCAAGAGACAAATAAGATGAGATGATATGAAAAATCAAATTAAGGAGCACACACTAGGTTACGATATTCAGTATTTTGAAAACGCAAGTCTATAGTAGAGAAAATTCTTGCCTGGATTTGATTTGGTTTGCAGAAAATGCTTCTTCTCGGTCTGATTTGGCTTCCTCTTGTTTGAATCTGAAAAAGATGAAAGGGAGAGTGGAAGTGAGTTATATATAAATACGAAGGGAGGAGAAGACGAGAGTAGTAATGAGTTCCGTAACAACCAACGGGAGGAGGAGACGAGAGACCGTGGTGATATCCGTAACAAACAAGCAGCACGGAAGAGGAGAAGCGTAACAAGCAGCACGAGGAGGAGAGGCGTAACAAGCAGCACGGAGGAGGAAATGCGAATGCGTAACAAGCAGCACGGAGGAGGAAATGCGAATGCGTAACAAGCACGGAGAAGGAGAGTAAAGTTAATGTTGTTCAAATCGATACTTTTTTTTTTCATTTTGTTATTTTTTTTATTTTTTTATTTACATTAAAAATATTTTTTATTATAGTTAAATATATTTTATTTATGAATAGAAAGAATTTTATAATATAATTAATTTAATAAATTTAGTTTTATAATATATTTTATTTTGTTTTATTATAATAGTTATTTAATGAAAATTTTTCTTGCGAATTTTATTGCCAATTTTTTTTGAATTTTATTGTAAATTTTCCTGCGAAAAAAATTCGTAGGTATTATTTTTTGTGGATTTTAAATTTGTATGAAATATTTCCTGCAATTATTTATTTCCAAATAAATTCGTAGGAAGCAAAAAAAATTTACAAAATTTTCTACCATTTTTTATCCGCAAAAAAAAAATCCTACGATTATTAAAGTGGTAACAAAATTTGCAAGAAGTTTCTATGGATATATTTTGGTAGTAAAATTCGTAGGAATTTCTTACAAATTATATTCCATAGCAAAATAAATTTCCTATGATTATTGAAGTGGTAACAAAATTTGCAAGAAGTTCTTACAGATATATTTTGGTAGTAAAATTCATAGGAATTTCTTACAAATTATATCTCACACCAAAATTCACATAAAATTTCTGCAAATTATTTTTCGTAGGAAAAATCGCAGGTAAATAGCATATTTCTAGTAGTGAATCACTCCTTCGACTTGTTGGCTCTATAGCAGAAAGTTTGTGTCATCTAATTTGATATAGAGAGTATATGTAAAAGTTATTTGCGTCAGTGGATTATGAACTTCAACCATTGATGAAAGCCTTCATATGTCCTAAAACAACCATTGACGAAACTAATTTCTGTTATTTGTATAACTGAATGATAACATATCAGAATACATTGCTACCTATTTATAGACCTTTTATAACTTCTAACAGAAAGTTCAAGGCAGTTAAACTAAAACAACTTCTAAAGCAAGCTACGCTAACAACTACTCTAATACTGTTTCATTGGGTAAGAGTTTATTGATTAATGGTTCTTGGCTTGGTTGTTGCTTATCATGCACACCAACTATTTGATGATTTGTTTCTTTGTTGTTCAACCTTTGTTAGCTTAATTTGGTCATTCTAGCTTATGCCCAAGCATTAGTTGATGTATTTGGATTGTATCTTTTGTCAAGCGGTTAAGCTTTGAATTGTGGTTTTTGCTTAGTGGTTAAGCTTTGATTGCCTAATTGACATTTGATGGTTTCTCCCAATATTGGGATTCTTAACTAAGTTGGAGTGAGTGTCGTGGAGACGCTGGAAGAAGTTCAAAGGGATCCAAAAATTGGTCGAAGACCTGGAAGAGTTATGCACCTTAATCGCTGTCATTTTATTTGTCAACTTTTGTTGTATAGTCAATATGCTTACAACTTGTTATTCTTTTTTTTATGTAATTTTCATTATTCAATTGCATTACTCATCTGAAGTTGGAAATGCTAATATACACTTTCAACTTGTAAGGGGCTATTTGAGATAGTTAGTGGTTGTTAAAGATAATTGCAACTTAGTTAGGATATTAGTTATCTTGATAAAATTAGTCAGCATGTGTATGATTACTATAAAAGGTGTTCCTTCATTATAATTACTTTTCATTTTTGTACTTTCTCTTATTCAATCAGGTCACTAGACCTCTTAGAGCTACTTGGTACGGAAGAGTTTCAGTGGCCGTGATTGATCCCACGTGCTGGACCTAATAATAGAAGGTGAGTAGTACTTATGCTATTGTAATTACTTATTGTATAATGATTGTGTGTGTGCATGTGTTCTATTTACGTTGTGTTCATACCATGAGTTTGAATGAGGTACATTTCTCACTCTTTTTTGTTGTGTATTTGTTTGTGTTTTGGCTAAACGTCATTTTTAGGTATTTGTTCTTATTTTGTCTTAGGTTACACTTTGTTAGGATATGTGACATCGGGACACCTATTTTGTAATTATGTTATCATTGTAGAGTCATTTTATATTTTGTGACGTTAGAAATTGGTTTTTGGAGTACCATTAAAATTGTTATTGTTATTGTTATTGTTATTGTTATTGTTATTGTTATTGTTATTGTTATTGTTATTGTTATTGTTATTGTTATTGTTATTGTTATTGTTATTGTTATTGTTATTGTTATTGTTATTGTTATTGTTATTGTTATTGTTATTGTTATTGTTATTGTTATTGTTATTGTTATTGTTATTGTTATTGTTATTGTTATTGTTATTGTTATTGTTATTGTTATTGTTATTGTTATTGTTATTGTTATTGTTATTGTTATTATTATTATTATTATTGTTATTATTATTCTTAATCAGGGTAGAAAGTGTCATATATATGTTATATGTTTTCTTTTTACTTCTTTTTCCATGGATGTCATGTTAATAACACCTCTGTAAAGTGTAATTTAGAAAAATAAATTGTACAAATTTTAGCTCTTTATTATAATAAATAATTCAAATTGATACACCTTATGATACATCCTATTTTCATTTTTAAGAAAATAAAAATTATTGAATTAAAAACAATAACAAAAATAAGAAATTATCCCTTTATTTCATATGATGTTCTACGACTTCATTCTAATAATGAGTAAATTATCGGAGTTTCAGATAGCCTTATAATTGCCTTCCACCTCAATTTGAAGTCGATTAATGTAGCCATCAATGGTAATGATGTTAGTAAACATGGTTTAGGAGGAACAAGGAGAAGACTATAAAATAAAGAGATAAAATGTATTGAGATGAGAGAGGTAATTACTCAAGCTATTAAATAAGTTAACAAACTAGCTCCAACAAACTATACCTTTAATAGGCTCTCTCAAGTTGGAAGGTGTGTTGATAATATTTTTAGCTTGGGATGGACAATATAAGTTCTTATCAAATAAAAAATAATACAAAGAAAATTGTTAGAAATACCGGTGAAAGATCGACAAACAATGACTAAAACCATTAAGAAAAATTCATAAATCAAGGCTTAACCACTTAATAGAAGCAAATATACTTAACCACCCAAAAGGGAGAAGCAAGCCAAAGATAAATATTAAACCACCATAAAGAGGCAAATCCAAATACTGCTTAACCATCAAGAGAAAAAGCTAAACATAAGGCTTAACCACTCAAGATAGAGGCACACTAAGGTTTCAGTGCTTAACCATCCATAGCAGAAACTCGCATCAATGCTTAACCACCATGAATAAAAGCTTACATAAGAAAAACACAAAATAAAGCAATTCAATCATCTTCAAAGAGCATTATACAAAAATATCTTGTGAACATTACATTGACTAAAAATACTATCTAAAGTTAGATCCAACATTAGAACCCTGTAGTTAGACTCACAATTGAACCACACTGTGAGCCTTAAACTGAGTTGCACAAAGAACAAAATGAAACCATTAAAGGAGAAAATCATCGAACAATTGGTGTGCATGAGAAACAATAAAAAAAGAAAAACACCACCAAGAAAATCCTCTAACTATTTTTTTTATATGCTAACCTTTTCAGCAAATTGGGTGATATTGTGTGAAACCATGCTTAGGTGGCAGCTTCCTGAAAAGGAAAAAGGACCAAAGAAACCATCAATAAACTAAATAAACCACCAACCAAAAATCCATCAATATTGGGTTGTTTGTGGTTTCCTCTATTTATAGAACCACCATAGATAATTTTATAGATGCAACAACTTCAACACACAAAATTCTAATTTATAAATTTAATGAATGCTACTCACCATGTATGCTAAACGAAAGAAGTTGGAACAAATTCCTAGATTACTAAAGCTTGTCCATGAAACCCTCAGTCATGAGATTAGGTCTTAAGGTCCTATAACCCTTGTTGAACATTGTCGCAAAATCGATTGCATCTAACATCACCATTGACACCAAAATGAAAGGTGCTATGAAAGACAAAGATGACACAATGAATTCTACTAACAATGAACAATCAACACTAAGCAAGGTGTTCAAAATGAATTGGTTGCTCGATTCAAAGAAATATACACCTAAGATATGCCAAAATTTTTCTACAACTTCAACATAAGAAATCGAATCGAAAATAGGAACCAAAAAAGAAGGAATGACAAAGATTGAATTTGAAGAAAAATTAGAAAAGAAACTGATTAATGTTTTGCAATATAAATTTGATAAAAAAAAATAAGAGAGAGAAGGACTATTATATTTTTCTCAAAAAATTGAAAATGAAAAATGAACAAATGAAAAGAAAAAAGAAATTGGAAGCAATGAAAGAAATCTTCAAGGTGAGTGATATCACTCTAATACCATGTTAGTAAACACAATTTTAGGAGGAATTAAGATAAGACTCTAAAATAGAGAGATAAAATGTATTGATATGAGAAAGGTCAATACAAAGTAATTACTCAAGCCTTTATATTGGCTAACAAACTAGCTCCAACTAATTATACCTCTAATAGGTGTTAGTATCATTCACCATAAAGTGTCATTTTTTGTGACCTCAAGTTGCTTTTACCTTATAAGTTCTTTTCTCTTTGGATGAGGAACAAAACGATGTAACAACGACAATAAATCTTACCACAACATGTGTGGCAACGAAAGTGACAGCAACAACAAAGACAACAATGATAACAATAAAAAAAACAACGCATCTAATTGAAGATAGAGAAAATTCATACAGATTTGAATTGGTTTGACATGATGACTAAGTCAATGCCAACCAAGAAGGTTGAAAGCTGTTGCTAAGGTGCTGGTGTTGTGGTGCCTCCCAATTAAGTCAGGAAGGGGGAAATTTGTTGGAATTTCCTCCTTAATGGTGGTTCACAAGTCACAATGCTTGGGGGATGAACATGTTGGGTTATTTTTGGGCTCCCAACTATGTGGACAAAAGCCCAATACTCTCAAGCTCGCTAGGCTTCTCTTTACAAGAGGAGAAGAGGTTAGATTGAGAGATACACATCCAAGTGAAGAAACCTTAAGAGAGTTAGAGTGTCTTTTTTGTATTTCTCTTTGAGAGAAAGAGAGAGATATATATAGAGAGGTTTGTATACCATCCGAGAGGGTGAGATTCATTGAGAGATCCTCAGAGATTGAGAGAAACACTTTGTAATACTACTTTTATAGTGAAGATCTTTTACTGTACTAGATCCCGTGGTTTTTCCCAAGAGGGTTTTCCACGTAAAAATTCTGGTGTCATCTTCTTCTCTACTCTTTTAGTTATTTTTTTTACGCTTCCGCATAGTGCCCATTTTGCGTTCACAAAGGAGGGAATATGTATTGTTTCCCAACAGTAACAACGACAATAAATCTTACCACGACATGTGTGGCAACGAAAGTGGCAGCAACAACAAAGACAATAATGATAACAATCAAACAAACAATGCATCTAATGACGACGTGATAGAAAAAGTAGATTTGGGAGTAGCACTCATAAAGATTACACTAGATATCATGCTTGAGGTTGGAGAAGTTGACAGACAATTGGTGGAGATATGAAAATGTTAATGGATTTTTCTTATGGCCAAATTGGAGGAAGAGGTCATAGGCACAATTGCATTAGGGTTGAAAAAAGGGTGACAATTGGCAAGAAGGATGATGAGGAAGTTAGAGAGTAGTGTGTAGAGGTGGCATGTATTGGATGTTAAGTAATGAGAAAACTGCAACCACCACTATCCTTGTCCACATTCTTGTCATTGTTGTTCGAGTTTCCTATTATTTATTTATTTAGTCTTCAATCATTGGAGAAGGACCTTCTTCGTTGTCACTTCCATGAAACTTTGTTATGGTTTGTTCATTATTGGAATCGAAGTCCCAAAATAATTTATTTTTTATTTTCTATTTTAGTTAAAAAAATTTCGTTTTGATAAAAATGAAAATTTGATGTGTCAATTTTAATTAAGGTGTTTAATCTAAACCATTTATTATAATAAAGGACTAGGATTTTTGTACTTTATTTTCTAAAGTGAAAACTACACTTTAGAGGAGTACAATCTATTTTAGATACTATTGTCTTTTGCTTATGGTTAATCCATGTGGTAATTATTAAATATTTCAATGGATGATAACTATTTTAATAAATTTTAAACAATACATTTCATACATGGGTGATAAAAAAAGGCTTAATTGTATTTTTTTTATTTTTTTAGTTTGATGTATGGACAATTTTGGTCCTTATAATTTTAACTGCTCGATTTTGGTCCACACATTTAAAAAATGAGCAATTGTACTCCTCGTAGTTTTAATTACTTGACTTTGGTTCCTATATTTGAAAAAATGAGTAATTTTGGTTCACTTATTAAATAATTTAATTTATGAAAAATTAAATAATTAATGTTATATAACATATTTATGTATCATAAATTGTCTAATTTAAAAAAATTGACTTTGTTATGTTATTAGATCCATTAAAAAATTAAATAATAAGTTAACATTATGACTAAAATTGCTCAATTTTTAAATATTTGGACCAAAATTGAATAATTAAAATTATAAAGACTAAAATTGCTTAAAATTTCAAATATAAGGACAAAAATCGAGCAATTAAAACTACAAAGACTAAAATTACTTATGTACCAAACTGAGAGGACCAAAACTACAATTAAGCCTAAAAAAATTAAATATTTTTAAATAAAAAACTTATATAGTTATATATTATAAATTACAATACATAATTGGGAGAGTGAGTTTCTCTTTTACTCCACTCTCAATTAGATATCTTTAATATTGTCTCTATTTTTTTCTTTTGAAAATGCATTATGATAAGTCCCAAGATCCACTTATGTCACAATGATTTTCAAGACTCGAAGAAATGATAGAAACCAAGAAAGCTCCAAGGAACAAAGAAGAAATGAAACTTGTCAAAATAGAAAAGGAATGGAATGAATTAGTCTTGTCACTTACCCATGCAATTGGGAAGATAAAAGTGTGTGAAAATCGTCATAAGTCTCTTGAAAACTTGATAAGAATTGAAGGTTCTTGATCAAGACAAGATAGAAAGATTCTTCGAAAAGTTGCAATGCAACAAAATTTTATTCAATCAAAGTTATTATTTACACAAATTAAAGGGGATTTAAATAGCCTTGGGATCCTTCATGGTTTTGGAGGCCTAAGAGAGCTAAGGGTGTTTGGTTACAAGGTTAGGATGCTTATCTAGCCTTTAGGCTTTAGCAAAGAACTAAAGCACATATGAACCAAAGAAACTATGCTAATGATTTACAAAAGCTTTAAGGAGTCAAAGTGCAAGCCAGTAGATAGTATATGGTTGGGCTAGGGCTTGGGCCAGGCTCTTCACGACTCCTGAGCATGCCTATATTTTGAAGCACTTCTTGCAATCTCTTCAACCTTTCCTCTGTCATGAGGCATTGGAGTAGTTGAGTGTCCATGATCTCTTTGTCTTCTTACTTTTTATAATAACCCAATTTTTAGTCTATTTTATTATTGGTTGTAAATATTATATTTTATTAATTATTATTAATTAGTTTAATTATTTTAATTAAATAAATAATATTTTTGGAGAAATATAGGTTAGATTTTAATTAATTAAATTAATAAAAATAAATTATTTACAAATAAGTAAAAGCTTTAGTCACACGTCGGATAACTTAAGTCCATGTCTCAAATCATTTTCCTATATAAGGGGGTAGGATAGCTTAACTCCTACATCGGACAGTATGAGCTGATGCTTTCTCTCCTTCTCCTACATAAGGAGTTGGATGCAATCAAAGGAAGACAAGAGAGTCTTCAAACAAGTTGGGATTGATGCAAAGCATCGAACCCAGCTAGTTTAAATTTTTCTCATCTCTTGGAGCTTCCTCAAGAGAGGTGGGATTCTTTGTTTGCATTTCACATAGGCTGTTAGCAAGACCCTACTGCTCACCCGACTTCAAGTCAATAGATTTTTGGAAAGAAAACCTCTAGAAGAAACCCCAAACAACAAGAAGAACGACCTTAAGAAATTTATTCTCTATATCTACACTTCTCCAAGTAAGGGGAGTGAGAAACCTTGCTTAGGTTTTGGGTATGACTGTGGTAGTGGGTAGGAAAGGGTAGTCCTTACGACCCCAAAGTGTGAGGGTTCGTCCCTAGGACCCCAAAATATGAATATTTTTTTGGCTATGGTGAATTGGCACATTGTGGCCACGAGTTGAGGGTTTCTCCTTGAACCCCAAAGTACCAAATCTTGGTGTCTATCCTAAGAAGGGGGCTAAGCTCCCTAATTAATTGAATTTGATTTTATGGTTGTTGCCTTTATGTTATTGTCTGCATGTTTGTAAAACATACAAGAATCATAGGTTCCCTTTAGGTTCAAACCCAAGACGAGAACCTTGGAGATTTTGATAGTAGGCTGTTGAGGACAGTCGTCCAAAACCTGTGCATGCCTATGCAAACTATGCACGTTCATGCAGAGTCACATCTCTATGCACGCTTGTGCTAAAGGGAGCACACTCGTGCTGCCCTATTTGTGCTATATGAATATGTTTTGTTTGATTATGTGTGTTGTTTCTAAAAATTTGGGTTCCGGTGAATTATACTATGATGTTAGTGATATAACATGTGTATATGAAAATAATGACATAACATGTTGTGTCAAGAACTATGACATGAAATGTTGAATTAAGAATGATGATGATGATTGAGAATGATGATTTGATGTAAAAAATGGTAAAAGGAAAATGAGAAGGGTATCCTAGTCTATGGCAGAAAGATCAAGAGAAACCTAGAAAGGTACCTAGAAAGGGGTCCTCATCAGCCCAAGTGGAAACAAGAGAAACTAAATAAATTAACTAACTGCATCATACATCATGTAATGAATCTGGTGTTGAAAGGAACGTAGATGTGAACCTAATTGGAACACCTAATAAGGACGTAGGATGGGCATAGTTGACACTATTTTGTAACTACTAATCACATATTAGTTGAGTTTCGGATTATTGAGCTGAAATGAGAAAAATACAAATCTGTGTTAATTTGTGGATTTTATGCTCACAAAGTGATTATTATCTTGTGTAGGCCGTATCTGGAGAAACAGAGGAACCACAATCAGGACTGTACCGGCTGACCTTCAAAGTCCTGCTCATCTTGTCGAGTTTGAGTCTCCACTCTGTGAGCCGAGACCTAGTCCTCTCATCCCAGCAAGATCGAGTCTCCTTGCCTAGCCAAAGTCGTCCTGGCTAGATGAGTCCGTCTCTAGCAGCTGACTCCACTCCCGGCAAGTAAGCTGAACTGAAAGCAATTACGAGACATGATCATTTAGGGAAGTAGTTAGTCAGTTAGTTGGGTATTTCAGTTAGTGGTTGTTAGTTAGTCAGTTTGTTAGTTAGTTAGTCGTTGGTAAAATGTGTATAAAAGGAAGAGAAACCCGTTTGTTGAGGTTGACTCGTTTCTTGTTCGGTGTTCGTTGTTCATTCTATTTAACGTTCAGTTGATCAATTGTTCGTATTGTTCAGAGTTTAGAGTTTCGTAGGTCGCTGGAGGAGACTGTCCAGTGGAGGCAAATTTGTCTTTGCGGCACCCTCTAGCATACTTCCTCTCTGTTTTCTCTGTCTTTCCTTCTTTACGTTGCAAGTCTTCCATGGCAAAGAACATGGAAGGCTGATTTTGCTTATCAATTCAAGGTTTCTGGACGGCTAATCGGTTTGAGTTCTCTATCTTTTATATGCAATTCCTGTTCTGATCTGCTTCTAATTCTTGACCAGTTTCATGATCATTTGAGAGTTGGATCATGTTAGTTAGAGGATTGGGATTAAATCCCAATCTAATACATGTTAGGTAATCGAATGATCACCTAAATTCGACCATCGTGCTTGAATCCATGTTAATTAGGGGCCGTGTTTGCATACTTAATGGGCATGGATGAATGTTAGAAGATTTTCTAAAGGAAACTAAACTTAGGTTGAGTTGGAATTGCACCCTTACTAAGACCATGATAACTAATTGCATGAGGGAACCCTTGGGTTGATGTTACCATATTCGTTGACTTTAATTTTGTTAATATAATTTCCATCTTATCAATTTACTCTATGATCTAACTCTAAACAAAACCCCCTTTCCCATTACTGTTCTGGTAGTTAAATAGACAAAATATATTGAACTGAGTGGTGTCTGTAATACAATTTCTAATCTCCCTTTTATAGGGTAAACATCTAAGCCTAAAAAAAGGAAATAAGGAAACTATATCAAAAAAATACAGAACAAATAGAAGTCATATCAAAAAAGACACAGAAAAATCGGTAATATATTTAACACTTCCCCTCAGGCTGGAGCATATAAATTATATGCTCCAAGCTTGGAACATATAACTTGTATCTGTGGTCCCCTTAAAGACTTAGTGAAAATGTCAGGAAGTTGATTACTTGAGTTGACAAATTCTGTACTTATTTCTTTGGCCAGCAACTTCTCCCGTATAAAGTGACAGTCAATCTCAATGTGTTTGGTTCTCTCATGAAGTACAAGATTAGAAGCAATGTGAACAGCCACTTGATTATCACAATATAGTTTCATTGGTTGGACATCAGTAAATTTCAATTCTTGAATAAGTTGTTTTACCCATATCAATTCACAAGTGGCTGAAGCCATAGCCCGATATTCTACTTCAGCACTAGAACGAGCACCAATATTTTGCTTCTTACTTTTCCAAGAGACCACATTTCCCCCAATAGATATGCAAAAACCTGTAGTAGATCGTCTATCAATGGGAGATCCTGCCCAATCGGCATCACAATAACATGATATATGGGTGTCTCCCTTATCCTCATATAGAAAACCCTATCCAGGTATCTTCTTGATATATTTAAGAATACGGAGGACTGCTGTCCAATGATCAACGCAAGGTGTCTGCATAAACTGACTTACAACTTCCACTACAAAGGAGATATCAGGTCTAGTGATAGTGAGGTAAATGAGTTTACCCACTAGTCTTCTATACCTCTCTGGATCAGAATAAGGTTCACCTTGTTTTACCATTAGCTTCATATTTGGATCCATGGGACTGTCAGCTGGCCTGCAATTACTCATACTAATCTCTTGTAAGATATCAAGAGAATATTTTCTCTGACAGATAACAATGCCTTCCTTGGATTGAGCGACCTCTATGCCAAGAAAGTACTTCAGGTGGCCAAGATCTTTGGTCTGGAAGTGGCTGAATAAGTACTGCTCTAACTGGGAAATTTTGATATCATCATTTCCTGTTATGACAATATCATCCACATATACAACCAGGTACACACATTTAGCAGAAGAGGAATGACAATAAAATATAAAGTGATCTGCTTTACTTCTTGTCATCCCGAAGTTTTGAACAACTTGGCTAAACTTCCCAAACCAAGCTCTCGGGGATTGTTAAAGTCCATACAAGAATCTACGGAGCTTGCATACTAACCGAGACTCCCCCTGAGCAACAAAACTAGGAGGTTGCTCCATGTATATTTCTTCATCCAAGTCACCATGTAGAAAAGCATTTTTGATGTATAATTGATGAAGAGGCTAGTGACGAATAGTAGCCATTGCAAGTAAGAGGTGGATAGTAGTGATTTTAGCCACAAGAGAGAAAGTATCTCCATAATCAAGACCATATACTTGAGTATACCCTTTTGCCACCGATCGGGCTTTGAGGCGATCAATTATGCCGTTAGGTGCAACTTTAATAGCAAATACCCACCTACAACCAACTGCCTTCTTACTTGAGGGAAGAGGAACTAACTCCCCAGTACCACTTTGTTCTAGTGCCTGCATTTCGACTATCATGGCTTGTCGCCATCCAGGATGATTAAGTGCTTCACAAACAGATTTAGGAATAGTAATGGATGCGACAGAGGAAACAAAAGAAAAATACGAAGGAGATATACGATGATAACTTAGGTAAATAGGATGGGGATTACGAGTGGAGCGAATACCTTTCCAAAGAGAAATGGGCCAACCAATGTCAGAATCATGGGAAGGTGAGGATGGAAGAGGATCCGGTGTGGGGTCAGTTGAGGGTAAAGGACATGAATCAAGTGAATCTTCACATATCGGGGTACCCATCTCTTGTGTTCTGCTTTGACATGTAGACATTGAAGGTGGAGATAGTTCAACTTGAGAATGAACAGAAGAGGAAGTTGGAGTATGTCTTGATTATGTGTTTCAAGGGATGACGACTCTGGTGGACTAAGATATGGAATTGGTAGTGCCTATTGGATAGAACCACAATCATCTTTGGTGAAGAACATAGTTTCCTCAAAGAATGTAACATCAGCTGATATATAGTGTCTTTTTGTAGATGGAGAGTAACATTTGTACCCTTTTTGAAGACGAGAATATCTAAGGAACACACATTTGATTGCTCTTGTAGAGAGTTTATCACGACCTGGAGAGACATTATGAACAAAACGTACACAACCAAAGACTTTAGGAGGCACATGATACATTTTATCTTTAGGGAATAAAATTGAGTGAGGAATTTGATTCTCAAGTGAAGTAGATGACATTCAATTTATTAAAACACAAGCAGTAAGAATGGCTTCACCCCAATGATTAGTAGGGACATTTGCACTTAAAAGTAAGGTGCGGGCAGTTTCAACCAGATGCCTATTTTTCCTTTCAGCTATACCATTCTGTTGAGGAGTATGAGGACACGTGGATTGATGTAAGATTCCTTTTGAGGGCAGATATGAGTTTAGTTCGGAAGAAAAATATTCTTTTGCATTATCACTTCTCAATATTTTAATGGTTTTTCCAAATTGATTTTCCACTTCTTTAGAGAAGGACATTAGGATGGACTAAAGTTCAGATCTTTCTTTCATCAAATAGACCCAAGTACATCGTGAGTATTCATCAATGAATGTAATGAAGTAGTTAAAACCAAAAGGTGTTACTCGACTTGGTCCCCAAATATCTGAATGGACAATAGAGAAAGGCGAATTACATCTTTTGTTGACTTGGTTTAGGAAGGTGGATCTGACATGTTTGCCTAATTGATAGGACTCACATTCTAAGGTAGACAGTTTATTGAGACTAGGAACCATTAACTTTAGCTTTGCAAGACTAGGGTGCCCTAAACGATTATGCAAAAGCTTTGGAGATTCAGACCCAAAACACAACGTAGAGCGATTGTTGGATAAGTAATAAAGTCCTCTTGATTCATGTCCTTTGCCAATCAGCTGGCCTGTATTCCGGTCCTATATAATAAAGGAATCAGAGTAAAAGGTTACTGAACAATTCAAAGAACGAGTCAATTGACTCAAAGAAATCAAATTGTAGGGACATTTGGGAATGTACAACACAAAGTTTAAACTAATTGATGAGGATAGAGAAACTTGACCAACTCCCTGAGATACCATTTTGGAACCATTGGCTAATGAAATGAGGTGAGGAAACTTAGGTGAGGAGATAGAAGAGAACATAGAGTCATTACCAGAAATGTGATCAGAAGCACCTGAGTCAATTATCCATGGACCTTGACTCCCATGGAATGAGAAATGCAGGCAGTTGAAATACTTGGTGATGCAAATGATTGGGCGTGGTTGTTGGACTTGAGCCTTAGGAACTCTTGATACTCTTCATCTGAGATTAATTGAGAACCAGTCCTTTCATTTGAAGGGATATCACTCGAAGATATATTTCCAGTTTTGTCTGGCCAACCAATCAAATCATAACATCTATTTTGTAGGTGCCCTTCTTTTCCACAATGTGAGCAAATAAGCTTACCACGACCACCTTTACCATTTCGTGACATTCCTCTAATACCACGACCAGTTCTTCTTCTACGAAAGGCTACCATAGCAGAGTTTTCAACAACAATACCATCACCTTTCGTTATGGTAGGAACCCGAAGAAGCCTAGTAACCAAGCTATTCATAGAGGGAATCTGTTCGCTTGACAAGATTTGATCCCGAACATGCTCATAGTCAGGGTGCAGGCTTCGTAGGATTAGAACCATTAGAAGTTTGTCAATTCGCTTTGCTGTTTCTTCAACAAAATTACACACCAGTAAACCTTTCAATTCTTCAGTAGCAGCACTGGCTTTGGCTATGTGTGACACCATATCATGGTTGGTCTGTTGAAGAGAAACAATCTTTTGAGTTGAGTCAAATAAACGTTGAACATCATTAGTGAAAATATCTTTTGCGTTCGTCCAGAAAGAATAGCAGGTCTTGAACGACCTTAAGATTTCTAATAATTCAGGGCTAACGGACTGCCACAAAATAACACATAGTTGATAGTCAAGCTTCAGCCATGGAGCTCTGTTTTCTTCTGGTATTGCAGCCTCTTGTTTCTCCAAATGGTCATGAAACCCTTGTCCCAAAAACCACAACTCAACCGAATCTAACCAAGCTCTATAATTTCTCCAGTTGAGTTTCTCTGCTGTGATAGTTGGGGTTCCTGAAAAAGAGATAATGGATCCTTGAGAAAGTGAGCTGGCAGTGGCCATTTTCAACCTCAAACAATTCTAACACTGATTTTTTTTTTTTGTGAACAGTAACACGTTAACTTAGATCTATTAGCTACAATACTTCCAACCAAGGTTCTGAACGTTGGAGTAGGTAGGAAAGAGGCCGATGAACAGAATGGCGGTGGCAAACAGTGGTAGACACCGGCGGTGGACGACGGCAGCGGCAAACGACGGCGGACAGCGGAAGGCGGCGGCGGCGGCAACAGGCAGCAACTACGGCAGGTGGCGGCGGCGGCACTCGAGACGACGACCCTCAGTTGTGGGCATAGGTAAAGCTTTGCTCTGCTCTGATACCAAGTTAAATAGACAAAATATATTGAACTGAGTGGTATCTGTAATACAATTTCTAATCTCCCTTTTATAGGATAAACATCTAAGCCTAAAAAAAGGAAATAAGGAAACTATATTAAGAAAATACAGAACAAATAAAAGTCATATCAAAAAAAGATACAGGAAATCAATAATATATTTAACATCGATTATACATTTTTGCATCCTGCATCCCTGCATCCCTACATTTATGCATATCTGCATATTACGTTGCTGCATTCCTGCATTTAGTTTCGGCTATCCATGTCTTAGACATGACAAAAATGTATCCTTGCGAGAATCGACCTAGGACCCCTATGCTATTAAAATCATATGAAATCTAGTATTTTGATAGTGTGTCGACAACATTATCAATACCACATAACATTGGAGTAGTACTAGAAATGCATCATTAACATCATTCATGTGCATACTTGGTTGCTATTGTGTGCTAAGTGTGGTTGCTCATTGTTTGGTCAATGTATGTTTGAAGTTTTTTTATAAATAAATGTGCGTATGTGTGTTGTGTTCTACTCATGGTGTGCTCATACCATGGTGTAAGTGAGGAATATTTCTCACTCTCTTTTGTTTGCATTGTCTATGTTTGGGCTGGATGCTACTTGCAAGTGATGTTGAGCAGGAGCGTGAGAGTTGAGCTAGGATTCCTCGACTGTTGTCTTCTTTTTATTCCCTTTCGTTTTTCTTGTTTTATTTAGGTTACACTCTCATAGGACATATGACATAGGGACGTCTTATTTTTCTAATTCCGACCTATATACTATGATGTTAGAAATTGGCCTTTTGAGTGTCATTAGGATTTATACACTAATGATGAGTTTTGAAATCTTGATTATGTGATTCCTTTATCGCTAATTGTTATTTTAATTAATATTATAATGTATTAGGGGCAGAGGGTGTCACACCTTATTTGAGGTTCCTTTTTAGGGCCAATTAGGATCTCATCAATTTTATACAATACTCGTGTAATTAGTTATATTTTTTCTTTCAATCATCTGAAGTTGTCATTTATTTTATTTTATTTATGTGCTTGATATTTTGAATGTCTAGTTATTCCAATTCACAATTTCTTTTATCTTTATCTCTAAATTAAATATTAATATTTTATTTTAAAATAAATTATTAAAAATTAAAGATAACCTTATATCTCAATTTTAATTATTTTTATTATAAATTCAAATATAATTTATATATTTAAACATATTTATTTATTATGAATTTAAATATAAGATAATTTATATATTAAAAATTATTTATGCTATACAATGTACGTACTAAAATACTAAAATATTAGTTTCATATTATTTATGTAAGCATAAAATGATAGACATAATTTTACTTGTATTCATCAATGCATAAAACTATACTTATAATAAGAACCTTAGAAATTATAATTCTTAACATTTTAACATTAACTCTCACCGGGATCTATGATTTAGTTATTGAAGTCTTTGTTGCTCTTTCTTTTCTTTCATTTTTGAACGTAGTTTTCTTGGCTTCTCAAAATTTCCTTTTCATGTTTCTTTGATAGTTAAGAAACTTTATTCTATGTAATGGTTTTTTTGAGAGAAAAGAAAGTATTCGTGTGTGTTCTCCTACTATCTTACACATTTCTTTTATACAGTTTTCAAGGAAAAAAAACTGGTAACCAAACATATATATCTCAAGAAAAAACTCTGGTAGCTACATATCATTTTGAGGGAAAAAGAGGATTTATATTAGATTTATTCCTTGTTTTATAAAATAACTTCCTGTAACTTTTATTTGTATTTATACCCAACTATCAGATTGAATTATTTTTTTTTTTATTTAAAACTATTCTATTAGTTACATGAGTTATTAATCAATAGTTAGATAATCTAACAATTTAATGTGTTCGATTTTAATTGTAATGTTAAAAATGGAAGATATTATAGTGGTTCACTAGATTCAGATAATATATATTAAATGATATAGTTTCTAGTTGGATAATTTTTTGTATAAATATTTATAAGAAAATAAGATAAAAAGAAAGTATAAAATATTTTTTTCTGCTAAAATTAATTTATACATAAATTAATTAAAATTAGTTTTTTAAAAAATAAATGAGAAAACTTCTACAAATTAATTTATACTTAAACTAATTTTAGTTTATAAGATAAATTTATTTTATTTTATTTTATATGTGTTTATGAAGAAATTTATCAATAAGTAATTAGTGATTTTTTTTTACTCATACTCATCTTTAATTTAGAATAAAAACAAGAACAAAAGATATATGGTTTCTATCCTTCCACGTAGGGATAAGAATAAGTTAAGTTAAGTTAGGCTAGACTTCGCACAAATAAACCTGACTTATTTTATAAAATTAAAGTCTAAGTCTGACCTATTATCTATCCAAAGTTTTTTTAAAACTCATCCTAACATTTTAAAAGTTTGGTATAATTATTAGTCTGCTTAAAAACTTATTTTATATTATGACATTTAAATAAATCCATAAAACTAGTCTTTTTTAAATAAGGCAACAAGTTAAATGACCAATAGGCTTATTTTTAAATAAGCTAACAATAATAATTTTTTTAAGAATAAAAATCTATTTTATTTTGGTACAAAAATATAAAAATATTAAATATATAAATTTATTATTATATTAAAATTTTAATTATATAAAGAGATAAATGGACTTATCTGTTAAGTTTAATATATTTTTTTAGAGACTCAAACCTAACTTACACTACTAGAAAATTTAAAATTTTCTATCAAATAAATTTGTGACTAATTTTAAAATCAATAGTTATTTTGTAGCTAATTTCTAATAAAAATAATTAGCTACAAATTATTATAATATTAATGATAGCATGAAATAAGTAACAATTTAGCTAAGAAAATAATCTTAGTTAATTTATAGTAAATTTTTAAATTTTGTAGTTATTTTCTAACTAAATGAATATAACTTAAATTTAACTAAAAAAATAATAATCTAATTAATTAATTAAGATTTTTAACTACTAATTTAAATGACAGCTAAAATTAATAGTAAAATAAAAAAATTTTGTAATGTTATTTAAATATATAAGTTTTTTCAGAAGCTCAAACTTAATTTTTTTTTTTTAATTAAAACAGAGGCAAAACTTTAAAATAACTAGGGCATATACCTTGTTACCGGTGTAACCTAATTTATCCCTAATACCACAAAAATATCCTTTTAGAGAAGAGATTTGCTCTTCAATGGGATAATGACACGATTACTATCTTTTAATATGACTTTGCCACGGCTCATACAAGTTGCTTGAAATATTTGGCGTCTCGATTGTGACTCCTTTCCCACCGCTCATACAATGTTGTTCAATAGCTACAAAATAGGATGATGACATTAGATTTCTCTATTCTAATATATAAAAGGAAAATGATTCGAGCACATTTTTACTGGACAAAAAATATCGCCCATTAATCTTTTACATTCAATTGATTTCTTTGGTTAAATAGTATATGGGGGTTATTAAGAAGTATTCATCCAAGTTGAAATTAAGAGATTTTATCATAAAAATGTTACTTGTAACACGATCCAAAATAATTGGTTCAACCAAAAGTTAAAAACTGACTTTATAATTACCTAGACGTTACTTACTCATACAATTAGATCTACCACAAAATCAACACCTGTTTATTAATTGACCTATGATGTTTATACCCAAAAGATATATTTTAATATGTTCTTTTTTATTCTTTAAATAGGAAATACTTTATTAATCAACTTGAAGGTAATAATCACAATAGATGATGTTATTTATAGACGAAAACTTGTCTAATTAATTTTCCCATTGCTTCGGTTCATTCCGTGTACAGTCGGTGCCAAACCATTGGCTAAGGTGCAGCATATAATAAGCATAACCCACCACTTATCATTGTCAAGTGCCATATTTGAGTATATATATAAAGTTTATCAAGATAAGAATCAACATAACTTGTTTCTTTTTTCCCTTGTCCAACCATAATGTTCGCTCATATAGTTATATATTCATGATCAAGAGCCACCCAAAAAGAATGATCTTTTTTGCTCCATATATAAAGTTGTCATGACACTAGCTATGCGTGATGCATAGGAATCTTTGTTATGACGTTGACGGGTACAATGGCAAGATTACTAGATTAAGTGTTCGACTTCGTCTTGACGTGGGACAACAGTGTTCAATCAAAGTTGATGTTAGTGGAAGCGGTTCCAAAATCTGTCTTTGTTTGAGGTCTCAAATGATATGGGATATTTTTAATATCGACATGAGCTTATAAGACCAGATATGGAAGTGCGTGTAAAATGGATATCTGTATAGGCAGCCTAAGTAAAAATTATTATTATTTCGATGAATATTTTTATGGAGTAATTAAATTTTACAAAATCTGTTGTTAGATTTAATTAAAGTTTGTATTACGTAGAGTGTATTAATAAAAAATTATATCATTATAACGTTATTTTATACTGTTTTAATATTAATATTCCTTAAATCAGCGTGAACCCTAATGTTAAATATGTAAAAATAACTATTTGATCAATTACATTCTTAATATTGTCTTTTATATGTTTCAAAATCTAAAACAATTAATAATTATAATTTAATATTCGTTCGATAAAAATGATCTTTTCTCTTATTATAAATGTTTTCAATTGTTTGAAAAAGATGTTGTTTTCTAATCGTAAATAACACGACATGCACGATGGGAAAGTTCTGTGAAAAATAAATCATCATATAAAAACTATCTATAATGTAAGATTAATTTTGATATATGATGGAAACTTATACAATCTACTATATTGAATTTATACATTGTTTACAATATATATTTATATATATAAATAAGGATTTTTACATTAATAATAAATTAAAAAATATAAATTTTAAAATAAAAATTACAAAAATCAATCATCTTATCATGATGAATTATGATGTATCATTGTAAAAAAATATTTATAGTGATAATATATTTTACTTAAAATCATTAAAAAAAGAATTGCATTTCAAAACTTATAGAACCAAGCAATTTAGCAACTAAATTAACTTGTTTATGGTGCACAGTGTTGTCCACCTATCTTCGAAGGAGAAATCATGTACTTCACAACAATGTGCATTTAATTCTTGACATTTACGTTGGGTCAATCAACATTGAGCTATTTTTTGTGAGTGCGCTGGCCTTATTGGCTATGGTGACCCCCTAATGTAGGCCAGGGCATTAGTGATTGGGCCTTCCTTTGGGGAGCCTTTACTGCGCAACGTAAGGGTTTAAGGCACACTATGCCCCCAACGGATTACTGTTTGAAATCTAGTAGTTATGACAACGTTCAGTTTCTCAAACCTTATTGGGTCATAGCTATTCATTTCTTTTTCTAGTGCTTTTGTTCCTTGCATTGCCTTTTTCCTGGATACACTCTCCCTACAGACCTTTTTAACTAAGGAACCTCAAGGTTCCTCATTACTAAAAATAAAAAATAAAAACTTCTATTTGCTAATTTTTTAAAGTATTGATTATGCTCTTATTTTTCTTGTAGAAAATGGGTAGAAAAGGTGTTTATAGTACTCTCTTGGTAGGGTTGTTGTGCATGACAACCTTCCTCTCTATTAATGGACGACTTGTGATCAAGAAAGCACATGACTATTCATGAACATTCCTTTATTGTTGAGCCAATACAAGTTGTTCTCGTGAGGAGTATGCCACTTCCTCCACATCAGAGGGTTTATTGAGTAGTAGATAGAAAAGGGTAATCACTAAAATATCTAACCCACTAACAACAAGTCAGTATCATAGGGAAAACTTCTTTACTTCATGAACCTTATGAAAAAGCTAATTCCTTAATCTCTGACTTGTTTTTATTCCATAATAATCAAGTTTTCTATAATTAATCTATTACCCTATTTATAGAGATTGAACCCGTCTACAGCGGCAGTCCATATGGCTCGATTCCTGGATGTGCCACTCGAGGGTTTCGGTGTGTATCCTGGCGCGTATCGCACTAAGTAGGGCCGAACTATGGTTAGCTCTGGCCGAGGAGGAGCAAGCAAGGCCGAAGTGTCTTTAGTACTACGAGTACACTTGGCGCTAGAAGAAGGGCAAGAATGAAGGGCTGACCCGAGAGCCAAAGTATCAGATCTTTACCCCCCCTCAACACTAGCCAGGTCGCACTGTTCAAAGAAGCGTGTAGTGCCGACCTAATCTCTTTTTCCTCGCAATGCTGACTAGCCCACAAATGTGTTTAATTGAGTATTAATTTTAACTTCATATTCTTTTTAATTATGATCTAAGAGATAGGATTAAAAATTCTTATTTTTTCATTGTACAAGTTTCTTATTTCAAACGTTACCTATATATATATGTATGAGTCAAGATCTGTTGACACTAGATGTCAAAATTAGTCAAATTACACCTTGAATAACTTTTTATAAAATACAAATTTAATCGATCTAATTGTTCTATTATGTGATATTATCTTCATAATCATGTATATGAAAATTTTCATAACTTAGACTTTTGTAGATATGTTTTCTAACAATGAATATTTACATATATTTTGAATATCATATTATATGATAAAATAAAGTGATGTAATAAACTACCAAATAATTTTGAAATTGTATAAAATTTTGTATACTTAATCTAATTAATAAGAACATCAAATTCAATAGTTAGATAAATTAAATTTGTATTTTATAAAAAGTTTTTGAAGGTATAATTTGATTAACTTAAACATCTTATGCCAACCAATCCAGACCCTATATATATAGGAGACATATTTATTGGGAGTATCATTTTTATATGGAAGTGAGAAGAGTACATCTAAAACATACAACCATACATGATCAAGATTTAATGTCATATGACCACTTAAAAAGTCATGTAACTTTTAAAAAATCTCACATAACTTAATTCGTTAAATATTGATCATCCATATATAATTATATAATTCAGATTTATTTATTTCACTTTTATATAAAAATATTTCTTTTATTATATATGTCTAATATCTCTTTATATATATATATATATATGGGATGGGAGGGAAGAGATTCAAATAAGTAACACTCAATGAGAACTACTAATAATAACACTTGGATGATAATTAAAAATAAAATCAACGGCAGATATTAAAACCCACTTAAACACCTCACGTGCCTTGCTATACTCCACTTCTTCGATGACTTTGTAGCCCTTATGCTCCTTTTCTTTCATTCAAGTCGTAGCAGGGTGTGCTCTTGTTCGTTCACATAGCAGCACTCGTGCTTCTCCTCATTCTTTCGCAGCAGGGAGTCTTCTTCATTTGTTCACGTATTGTTGGCCTCTGTTCTCATTCCTAGTCTGATCTTTTTGCAAATATTCACCGTTAAGAAGTTTGGAGGGCCAAGGAATAGGAGATTGGGAGCATGCAAATGAATTAGAGGACTATTCGCTGTTTGCAGATTCCGCAATCACTAAAGGTGGCAGAATTGTGTAGTGAACGACTCCAATAGGCGGTCTTATCTTTGAAGCATACTTGAACTGGAATTGGAAGGAAATAGCACACTTGAATGTGAACGAGAAACCGAGTATACCAAGGCACTGAGGTGTTTTAAGTGAGTTTTAATCTTAACTGTTAACTTTTTTTTAATTATCATCTAAGGAATATTATTAGTAGTACGTGTATTGTTGTTATACATTTTATTTGTCTCTTGATGATTTATGAGCTACATTTTGTGCAGGCTAATAGAGATTGCTTAATAGACTTTGAGGATGTATGAACACCAAATTTTTTCAAGTGATCGAGTTTATGAATGCTCGCGTTGTAGGAAGTCGACCACTCCCGCACAAATAGAGATTGTTGGAAGTGTGTCTACTGAATAATTTTAGCACATGTCGCATTGATAAGATTCATCGGTATTCACATTACTACGTCAGGGGACACAATTAACTATCGCTCAAGTATGTTGTTGGATCTAATAATTGGATTTTATGTATTAACAACATATGATTATTGACCGAATACTTGTTTATATGTATGTTGGTGAGATTGATATGGTTTACTATCTGATGTTTCTAATTTGATTATGTATATGATAGCTGTAAATGTTTTATGTGTTATCCATACGTTCTTCTGTGGTACTTGTGTCCACATTCTCACCCTGATATATATGTTGTGATCCTTTATTGTTCTGCTCATGCTTTTTTGTTCGTTAGGTAGATGAAGAAGAAGCAGACTGCAAGAATTTTTTAATTTTGTTATTAATTTTAATTATTATTTAAATTAATAGTTAAATTTTAGTTAATTAACTATTAATTAATTAACGTATTATTTTTTCTAGCTAAATATAAATTATATTTATTTATATTTTTTAGAACTATATGATTGTTTTTACTAGAGATTAGCTACAAATTAGATATTAATTCTATGGTAGCTAATATTACTATAATAATTTATATATTTTTCTACAAATTTTAGCTAGGAATAAAATTAATAGTTAATTTTTAGCTAATTAACCATAATTAACTATCATATTTTTCTAGATAAATTTGAATATTAAATTATATTAAAACATTTTTCTAATTTAATTTTTTGATCTTTTTTTATGTGTTTTTTCTAGGTAAAATTAATTATTAATTTATTTTAATAAGTATTTTAAAAAAGTTCATTCTACTTAAATGGAAAAAAGTTAAAATTCTCTATATTCAAACATTTTCATAAGAATGAAATTAACATTTTTAATTTGTTTGAAAAAAAGAGAAAAGATAGACTACGCTATTTTTTTTGTTTTGAAATAGATTTCTTGGGCTACTCTTAAATAAGCACTCCCACATGTTCTGCTTCCTGAAAAGGATGTATTGCCTCTGGCTCACATTCCGTCCCAGTTCCTTACCTCCTTTGGGTGGGGATAATAAGTGACTTACTTTAATACACCTTTTACCTAGCATTGTCATTCTTCGTTTCATATTCTTTCGTTTCCATAAAAAGAAAGATTTTTATTTTTACTTCTGAATTGGAACCCCCTATCCCTAGGGAGCTATAGCTAGGCTGATGTGCACTAACTTGAGTTCTAGATTGAGTTTCTACAACCACATACGCTAATTCAAGCCAACACTTGTGGGCTAAGTTGACAGGAAAGGAACTATGACAGAAGTTTTAACACTCAATCTATCTTTATTGTTGCTTCTCATATCAATAGAAACCTTGATCAATCAATTTTAGGATAAAACCTTCATTTGAATCTATTGAGTGCCTATCTTCTCTATTGATCTGTAAAGCTGCGAATTGGCTAAAAGGAGAAGAACTAGCAACAAATGTAGACTTTGCTCTGCACGTTCTCCAAGTTTTTCTATGTTTTCTTGTTCTTGCTTCCTTGATGTTCTCTAGTTTTCACTTCACTAGTGTTCTATCATTCTTGATTCACTGGTGTTCTACTGTTCTTGATTCGTTGGTGTTTTATTGTTCTTGCTTCGCTCATGTTCTCATCTCTCAAGCCTGAAATCAAGGTTAATTTCTCTATTTGCATATACTTCTCATTTTAGATATTCATTCTCAAACCCTAACAATTGAAAAACATAAAGAATTTTCAGTGATGTGAGAGACAATAATTTGGTTTGCTAGCATAGGAAATATTTTGAGAGTTGTATCTCTTTTAATTTATTTTATGGTTTGATTCCCTTGAGTTCCTAATTAATGGTGAAGAATTCTATCACAAATCTAAAGGAAAAAACTTCTAAGAATAAAAAGAAAAATAGAAGAAAACAAGAGCGACAATGGAAGAACTCTTCTCTAAAAGAAGCTTTTGAAGTGAATACAGTTGTTGTAAATATTCTGTTCTTCTATTTTTTTTATGAAAAAAGTCAATTATATATCATAATATCATATAAATTGTAATTGCTTTATGACATGCCAAGGTAAAATGTTTTCTTTTTCCTAACATAGGATGGAAACATACACTGAAGATTCCTCCAAAACTTAGATATGGCTAAAGAAGGATTGGTTGTAGAGGAGGCAAGTACTCCTTTCCCTTTGTTTTATGCTGCTAAACTATACTTTTTCTTTGACATTATATTTGTATGGAAAATAAACATGAAATTTTGTTTGTTATTGGTGTTTTATCTATAATTGGTATTAATGTATAGAATGTAGTGCTACTCTAGGGAAAAGTACTGGTTACTTTAGTTTAGAATCTGCTTAATTTTCAATTTACAAGAGCTTAGTATGATGATTGTGACACTTGACAAGTGACATAACAAAGTAGAATAAGAGAAGAGAATGGACTCAATGGAAGCTATATTTCTCTATTTTGTTCCTATTCACTTAGTTGTGCAAGAGAACAAACAAGAAAATGCACAGTCAAATCTCAATGTTAGGAAAAAGGATAATTTGTAACCAAGATTTTCTTCTTATTGAAGCATTGCTTGATATTACAAGCTAGTAGCTGCTAACATATCTCTATTAAACTTACATGGACTTCTTAAATATATAATTTACAGGAGCTATTTCTCAATACTAGAGAAATTGGAACTATTAAATATGTACAACAAATTCTGTAGAGAAGGTTTAACCAAGGAAAGCATGTCAAGCTTTTGTAGGCTAACATTGTTTTGTTTTATTAATGAATCTAAATTAGTACTAGGTTTAGCGGTTGATTAGAATAGTGGTAATCTTAAAAATTATCCATTGCCTTATACACACAAAACACTTTTCACATATTCTTGTCCAGCATGAATTTTTCTTTTACTATTTTTATTAGCCAAGCAAAAACTTATACCTAGTTTGGTGAAGATCCATGTGTCATTCCCCCTTAACTTCTTAGAAGCATGTGTATATCATTTGAGTTTCGTTTCAAGAGCATTTGTAAATCTTAACTCAAGTCTCAAATTATGTTAAGGCTTAAGGTTTACTTGTTTGGCTATGTAAATAAGATATGCATAAGCTTGGCTAGGATAGCCTTGTAGCTTGTTTGTAGCAAGATAGGATAACCTCTTATCCAAACAAGGCTAGGCGTGAGGAAGGCAATATAAAACTACCTTCAGCCCTTGTAATCATAACTTTGATAAATGAAAGATAGCTTGTGCTTTGCATCTTTGAGAGTTAATATCTATCTTGTTTTGTACAAAAGCCTTCAATTTTTATCAAGCTTTCAAGAGGTTTGTGGTGAATCTCATCATGCTCTTATCTTTCTCATCTTTTAAGTAAGTGACAAGTTTTGCAATCCATTCCTTTCTTACTCACATTTTCTTGTTTCTTCTCCTTTGTTCTTTCAATCTTTTCGGCAAGCTCTTACACCAAGGAGGCTTGGACATCCAAGACTTGAAGGAAATCCTAGGGACTTTCACCAAGAGTGGAAAAAGGCAAGAGAGCACATTATAGAAAAAGCCCTTAAGAGTGCATACACGAGTGCTTAAGTGTAGAAATTAAGGAGTGGTGAGGCTGCCTTGATTTGTTGCTCACGGTTTTGTGAAGGTTTTTGTGTGTAAAGTGCAATGCTTGTATGGTTGTTTGGAGGAGGAAAAGATGGGAGAGAGAATAGATGATTTGGAGAGTCCATTAAGACTAGGCAAGTTATGAGACACATGAAAAGGTTGGAGAAACTTGGGGGAGGGCTTGAGTCCATGAGAATAGACACTCAAAGTGTTAATGCAAAAATAGAAGCCCTTGGTAAAGGCAAAGGAAAATCCCATAGTTTCTCTATACATGAGAGTGAGGGAAGCCATCATGAAGGCCTTAATAGTCCTTCTAGTGGGTCTTATAGGTCACATAGGAATGTAAGGAGTGAGAGACATGAGAGATATAGGAGAGTTAGGATACATGGAGATCCTTTTGAGGGTTTGAAGTGCAAAATTCTACCATTCTTGGGATATGGTAATATAGAGACTTATCTAGAAGGAGATAAAGGTAGACCAAAACCTTTAGTGCTTTGATTATGATTAGTTGACAAAAGTGAGGTTGGTTACCTTGGAGTTTGGAGGGTATGCTCTAGTGTGGTGGAATCAATTTACAAGTGACATAAGAACCAAAAGGAGAGCACCTATTGATAGTTAGCATAACATAAGGAGAGAGTTGAGAGATAGATATGTACCTACTTCCTATTCTAGGGACATGCATAATAAATTGAAAAGATTGTATCAAGGGTCCAAAGGTGTAGAGGAGTATTTTAAGGAAATGGAGGTTACTTTGATTAGGGCACAAGTCCTATAGTCTCAAGAAGCCACTATGGCTAGATATTTACATGGCTTGAATAGAGAGGTGCAAGACATTGTAGAGTTGTACCACTATACCTCTCTAGCCAACTTGGTGCATCAAGCAACCAAGATTGAGTTGTAATTGAAGAGGTGTTAAGACTGGAAGAAATCCTACCCTAGTTCTAGTGGGAAGGACAAGGATAAAGAGAGAGAAAGGCCAAGAAAGGCCAAGAATCCTAAGAAAGGGAGTATCCCTTCACAAGGCTGAAAAGAGGAAGCTACCCCACCTAGTATTAGTTCTTCTAGGCCTAGCAACATTAAGTGTTTTATATGATTCAACAAAAGACACATTTCCTCTCAATGCCCCAATAGAAAAACCATGGTTTTGAGGGATGATGAAAACAGAAAGTGAGAGTTCCCATGAAGGCTCTTCTTCCTCTAGTGAGGTTGAGTCTTCAAGTGATTCCTCTCATTATGAGGGAGATCTCTTCATGGTAATAAGGTTGATGAGTAACCTAATTAGAAAGGACGGTGACACCTAAAGGGAGGATATATTTCATTCTAGGTGCTTGGTCATGGGAAAACTATGCTCCTTAATCATTGATGGAGGTAGTAGTGTGATGAGAACTTGACTAACACTAAAGAATATATCCAAGGAGACAAAGAGGAAAAGGATACTCAAGCACTCAAAGGCCTAATGACAAGAGGAATGCTTAAGAGATTATAAGAAGAAGTGCTCCAAAAGATAGGGATGCTCAAGAGCTTGGAAGCCTCAAACCCAAGCCCAAACCTAAGCCAAAGCCCAACTTTATACTATGTATAGGCTTGTAACTTAACTTCATAGTAGCATGTGTATTTTCATTGGCATGTTATGTAGATATCATTTGTATCTCATTTGTAAATCTCTAGCTCAAGTCTCAAATACATTAAGGCTTAAAGGCTTGATTGTTTGGCTATGTAGTTAGTGTAGTCTTTAGCTTTGTTTTGCTAGGTAGATTAAATGGTTCCTTTCATGGATGAACATCTCATTCCATGACCAAAACAACTCTTTAGTCATGAAGCCAAGCCTATAAAAGGCTTCACCCATCCCTTATATCCATAACTTTGAATGAATGAATTTGTAGTTGTTTTGCAACCTTGAGAGTTTATCTTTATCTTATTTTGTATAAGAGACTTCAATTCTTATTAAGCTTTCAAGAGGCTTGTGGTGAATCTCATGATACTCTTATCTTCCTCAAATCATTGAGTAAGTGGCGAATTCCCCTAATCCATTTCTTTCTTACTCACATTTTCTAGTTTCTTCCCCTTTGTTCCTTTCCTCTTCATTTTTGGCAAGCTCCAACCATTAGAGGCTTGGAAGATCTTTAACTCAAGGAGATCCTAGGGAGTCATCAAGTGGTATTCAGAGTACCTTTGGATATTTCTTCACGTTCTTGGAAGGGAAAAGCTTTATGGAATCAAACATTCTTCCTCCATGGTTCACGGCCACCATGTAAGTTCCTCCATTTTTTCAAATGTTTGTATCTCCTTTTCCTTGGTCGGTTTTCATTCTTTTTGGATGAGTTTTGTTCGCTCAGCTCCCATACCTTACTTTACTAAAGAATTAAAAAAATGCCCAAACAAATTTCTCCACTTATGATAAAGAGCTCTATGCACTGGTTATAACCTTGCATGAATGGCAATACTACTTGCTACCAAAGGAGTTTGTGATCCGCAGTGATCATGAGGCCCTCAAACATCTGAGAGGCCAAAATAAGCTTAATAAAAGACATGCTAAGTGGGTAGAGTTCCTTGAACAATTACCCTATATCAGTAAACAAAAATAAGGAAAAGTCAATGCTATGGCTCATGCCTTATCTAGGAGGTACTCCTTGCTTTCCATGCTTGAAACTAAACTTCTTGGTTTTGAGCATATTAAAAATTTTTACCTTAAAGATGAGTATTTTAAAGAAATTTATGATCTTTGTGCTAATGTAGTTAGTGGAGGTTTCTACATACATGATAGTTTCCTCTTTAAGGATAACAAATTATGTGTGCCCAAAAGTTCCATCAAAGAACTATTAGTCAAAGAGGCTCATGAAGGTGGTCTCATAGGACAATTTGGGGAGTATACAACCTATAAGACTTTACTATAGCACTTCTTTTGTCCTCTCATGAAGATATGTACATCATATTTGTGTAGGTGCTTAGTCTATAAGTCTACCAAAGCTAATGTTAAACCCCATGGTTCTTATACAACTTTTCCTATTCCTACTATGAATTGAGTAGATCTTTCTATGGATTTTGTCTTAGGCTTACCTAAGTTTAAAAGTGAGAAAGATTCTATTTTGTTGTTGCAGATAGGTTCTTTAGAATAACCCATTTCGTAGATAATGCTTGTTAAGTGGCCAATCTCTGTTTTAAGGAAGTGGTTACACTACGTGGTCTTCCTAAGACCATAGTTTCTGATAGGAACTCCAAGTTTCTCAGTCACTTTTAGAGAACTCTTTGGAGTAAACTTGACACTAAGCTTCTTTTTTCCACTACTTGACATCCTTAAACAAATGGCTAAACTGAGGTGACTAATAGAACCTTACCCCAACTTTTGAGGTGTTTTGTGGGAAAAGCCTAAAAACTTGGGAGGAATGTCTATCGCTCATAGAATTGGGTAGTTAACACTACTACATCTCATTCCCTATTTGAATTGGTGTATGGTTTTAATCCCTTAATGATATGAATTGCCTAAGCCTCGAATTAATAGGCAAAGCCTAGATCTCACACTTAACATAATTATCAATGCTACAAAAATATGAGCAAGATCATCGTTAAAAACATAGTAGATTTGCGAAATTCAAGATAGAAAAGGAAGTAAAAAGAAGAAAATAGATAAGGTTCAAAAATGGTTCACCACTAATTTCATGGAAATCAGATAAGAGAAAACGAGATTTGCCACAAGTCTTATGGAGAACTTGATGAGAATTAAGTGTGTTCTAATCCAAGAACAAGTTGAGAGAACTCTCTCAAATTCTTGATATGCAAGATATCACAAATGAAACAAAGTTAGTTACAATCCAATTAGTATTAGGTTTATACACTGATCCTACTTACAAAAAGGTACGAAAACTAACTAATCGAAAAGGCTTTGGGCCTTGAAACAAATGCAGCCCAAAAACAAGGCTTCGAGCACGCTGATTAGGAGTGCGTCTAAAGAGGCATCTAAAGGTGGATACATCCAAAGGACTCAAGAGCCGTCCAAAGGCGAGTGCGTCTAAGGGACCTAGGAGCCATCCAAAGGTGGACTTGTCCAAAGGACTTAGGTGTCGTCCAAAGGACCTAAGTGCAATTCAAAGGACCCGTCATCCAAAGGGGCTAGGTGCCATCCAAAGGACTTGGTGTCCAAAGACTCCAAATTCCGTCCAAAGGGGTAAACCAAGGTTTCTAATACAACATAAACAAACTAAAGAAACTAAGACAAAGGTTCTACAAACTACTAAGAAGGAAAACTTCCTCCTCGAGCTCCTTCCAGCTCTACTAATCTAAGTATTTGAAAGGAATTTGGTCTTCATATGCTTAATATCCTGTCCATGCTCTTCATGTCTTCCCAGATTCGTATCACTTAACCCCCGCCCCCTTGATTTGTTACCTTTACCTAATGTGAATGCTATGCTTAATTGTGACACAGCTTCCAAAGCTCAATTTGTTAAAGAGTTTAATGCTAAAGCACGTTCTCACAATGAAAAGAAGTTTAAACAATATGATAACTTGGCTAATAAGGGAAAAATAAAAAAAATTAAGAAGGTGACTTAGTTTAGGTTCACTTAAGAAAAGAGAGGTTTCCTAACTTAAGAAAATCTAAGCTACTCCCAAGGGGACATGGTCCTTTCAAAGTAATAAAGAAAATAAATGATAATGTCAATATCTTGGATATGCTTCAATCATATGAGGGAAGTCATACTTTTCATGGAACTGACTTGTCTTCTTTTTCAGGAACTTAAGACTTGAATTTGAAGGAAAATTATTTTCCAAAAAGGGAGCCTGATGAGAACCTAACTAGCACTAAAGAAGATATCCAAGGGTACAAAGAGACAAAGGATAGTTAAGCACTCAGAGGCCCAATGAGAAAAGTAAGGCTCAAGAGATTACAAGAATAAGTGCTCTAAAAGATAGGGATGCTCAAAAGCTTGGAAGCCTCAAGCCCAAGCTCAAACTCAAGTATGGGTTTGTACCTTAACTCCCTATTAACATGTGTATTTTCATTGGGATGTCATTTAGATTTCACTTGTATTTCATTTGTAAATCTCTAGCTCAAATTTCAAGTACATTTAGGCTTAAAAGCTTGATTATTTGGCTATGTAGTTAGTGCAGGTCCTTAGCTTTGTCTGACTAGCTAGATTAGATGGTTCCTTGCATGGATGAACATCTAATCCCATGACCAAACAAACCCTTTAAGCATGAAGCTGAGCTTATAAAAGGCTTCACCCATCCCTTGTATCCATAGCTTTGAATGAATGAATTTGTAGTTGCTTTACAACCTTAAGAGTTTATCTCTATCTTGTCTTGTACAAGAGTCTTCAATTCTTATCAATCTTTCAAGAGGCTTGTGGAAAATCTCATGATGCTCTTATCTTCCTCAAATTATTGAGTAAGTGACGAGTTCCCCTTGTTCATTTCTTTCTTACTCACATTTTCTTATTTCTTCCCCATTGTTCCTTCCCCCTTCATTTTCAGTAAGCTCCAACCATTGAAGTCTTGGAAGACCTTTAACTTATGGTGATCCTAGGGAGTCATCATAGTGTGAATGTAGATAGCCTTAGGCTAGTATGGAAGTTAGATCTCCCTACCTTAGTTCACCCAAGTCCTTATAAGCTACGACGGTTGAGTGAGAAAGGTGAAATGGTAGTGGATAGACTAGTGTCCTTGTCTATTACCTTAAGGAACTATAGAGATGAGATATTTTACAATATGGCTCCCATAGAAGCCACACACATCCTTTTGAGTAGGCCTTAGCAGTTTGATGGAGAGTAACCTATGATGGGGTTACTAATAAGTTCTCCTTTGAACATATGGGACAAAAGGTGACCCTCAAGCCTTTGTCGCCAATAGAGGTTTGTGAGGACCATTTGAAAATGAAAAAATGGAAGAGGATAGAAAAGAAAGAGAGAAAGCCAAAAAGGGTTGGAGAAAAGAAAATGAGAAAATGATGCAATCTTGACAAGTCTTAAAGAAGAACCTCAAGCAAGGGTGGAAGACAAAGAGATCATGGACACCAAAGTACTCCAAGGCCCCATGATAAGGGGAAGGTTGAAGAGAATGTAAGAGGAAGTGATTCAAAAGATAGGCCTTTGATAGTACGCAATTTATACCCCTCAATAGGTCTTTAAGATGGGTGAAATAGAATATAAATAATGGTTAAGAATCAGGTGTTAGCTAAGATTTAAATTTCCAAATTTTAACTAAAGAAAATACAAATCTAGGCTAAGTACTAATTTTAGCTAACAAAAATATAAGTCTTGTTTTGCAGGTCAGAGGAGAGACCAGATGAAGTCAACATTAGCTAGAGGAAGTTGTCCCGGCCAACACGGAACCCTCGAGGCCGACTTTGTCCCGATCAGAATGAATTCATCCCAGCTAAGACTGGATGCGTCTCAACCGGATGAAGCTGACTCTATGATGCCAACTCTATCATCAACAATCAATATGCCGACTCTTGAAAAGCCGACTTTGAAGGCCGACTCTGTACCAAGGTGACATCTGCATGTCGACTTCAAACCAAAAGCCGACTCCATACCGAGAACCGACTCCGTAGGACCAACTCCACGTCCAAGTCTATTCGGATGCCAACCTCAAATCAGACGCCAACTCCCTATCCAAGAATCAGATGCCGACTCCCATCCAGAACCGGATCCATCCCGGCATTAGTAGACTGAATCCATTTCGGCAGATTCAAGCACATGCATAAAATGTAATCTAGCACGTGCGAGATTAGGAAAGTAGTTAGGTCTGGTATTTCTGTTAAGGTCAGGTAGTTGAAACTGTTATTTCAGTTAAAACGGCTATAAAGTTAGTTAGAAATGCATGTATAAATAGAGCTACATGTCAACATTCATTGGTTAACCAGCAAGAAAAGCAAGACACACACATACACACTTAACCTATCACATATACACTCCATTTCTCAAGCCTAAGTTCACGTCATACCTCAGCAATTCCATAGTGTGTTAGTGGTGCCAAATCGATTGAGGAGGTGCAGATCAGTGTTCGAGCTGAGCATAGTTGCTAGAGATTGACTGACCATGAGGGACAGAGACATTTGTCTTCACAGCATGCTCTAGAGGGTACTGCCTCTCACGCTTTCTGATCAACCTTGGGGGAACGCTACGACTACTATGGCAATTGTCACGAGAAGATGATCCATGATAAGCTCGTGTTTATTCGTCTTTATGCGCATTAAATAAACTAAAGCTAACTATAGCATAGTCAACCTTAGGTCGAATTCTCTCAAGGATACAGTGTGCTCAATTGTGACTTAATGTCAAAATCAAAGTAATGCAGAAAACTCTCAAGTGCAAAATGTCGACTCTCTCTCGATAAAGACTGGTCCAATTCGGTCTCAATAGAGACTAATCCGATACGGTCTCAATTAAGTGCAGAGTTGGACGCAACAGAGTCGAACAGACTCAGTCTCGAACAGACGTGACAGAGTTGGACTAGACACGGTCTCGGACAAAAATGCAGGAAATAGGGGGGTGGTTTGGTTGCAAATAAAGTAAGACAGAAATTAAACTAAGCAAGAATGTAAATGCAATCTAGACTAAGCTACCTCTAAAACTACTACTGTATTCATGCTAAGTCCCAATAATCAAGTCGGTCCTAACTCTTCCACTTAAGATTACGTACCATATCAACTTGAGACTCTTCTTATGACAATCGTCAAACATTCGTCCATTGCCATACCAAGGATTTACACAATCGCTACCTCATCAGTTGGTAAGGATTAAGCTCGGAGTTGATTTTAGGTTCTCTGAATCGATTACCTACTTAAGTTGTTAAACTGATTCCAATCGGCCTAGTCCAACGTTTGCCTACTTACAATGTGCAATTGTGACACAGTAAAGTAGATTATAATGCAGGATTCGTAAACAAGAGATCTGAATTAGAAGCTACTTATATTATTAAGAACAGAGTACAAAGACAGGGTGTGAATTCAATGAATCCGTTTTCCACAATGATTGCCATGGAAGAGCGGTGATGGTTCACCTCCGATAGCCAAGACGCTGAGGATCAGGTCCACCAGAGTGTGATGGCAAGCCAAGCGGTCCCCTTTGACAACCTTCGGCCTCTCAATTCTTGACCTGCACTTCCTCAATCAAGAGAAACACCAATGAAGTACTGTGCACCACCGTGAAGATGGAGGCGCGAGCAAGAAGATGGAATGTGTGACGTATGGAATTTAAATTTGAATTCAACAACGATTACAACGTGCCTAGTGCTTCCTATATATACGCGAGCTGGTTTGTAAGCTTCCTTTAACGACTTCCCTAACAGAATTACAGACTGAATTTCCTAATCTACCCTAATGAAGATTCTCCTTGCACTGCAAGCTTCTCTAGGAGTGACGTGACAGCTGAGCTGGCTTGGAGCTGTGTTGGCGCCTAGGCTGGGTCGCCTACGTAGATTGCATATTTGGGTCGCTTTAATTGGGGTGCTGGACTTCAAAGTCGGACAGTCCAAGAAGGAGTCGTTCTGGCCGGGATGGCTCTCCTGGGTCGAGACTCTCTTGATAGGTTAAGATAATCTGGATTTGTCCTGCAAAATGAAATGAATCTTTTATTAGCTTAGACCCTCAAATTAGCACATATTTATACTTTCTGTATTTCTAGGTCCATAATATGAATCTCATCCAGTACTCAATTCGTAAGTACCAAATAGTCTCAAAAACACCCATCTTAAGTCCGTGTAAGGTGTATGAAATATGACTCATCAATGCACACACCATTAAGAACTTTACCTTTTCTTGTATCACATTCCAGGTTATCAATGAATGATTGTAACTCTAGTTTTCTATGATGTTTGATTCCTGTTAGCATAATCTTTTTCTTGCTTAATCACGATTGTGTGTAGGAAGAATTAGAACATGTTACTCTAGGGGCCGACCGGAACCACTCTAACAACAAAATAAATAATCTTTAGATAATCTACATCAATCAAAGGCGTATTCCCTGCCAAACTTGAGGCAACAATTGTTGAAGTCCTCAATTAGCACGGGATGAATGTTTGACGATTGTCATAAGTAGTGGACTGGTGAGGAAGCATTGACATAGTACGAATTAGGATTAAAATCAGTAAGTGATAATGCAGGATAATGAGTAGATAAATATGTCATACTCGTCTTAATAATCTTAAGTAATCTTAGTCTTTAATCTTTACTTTCTTTAGTTAGATCTTTACATTTCTTGCAAATTTTATCTTTCCTGTCAAAACCCCCTCATTTTAACTTTATTACAAGAGTCACATCCTACCGTCTAGTGTTGCAATCTTCCTTAGCCATGTACCTTGGAAATATAGGAACCACGTGTCCTTGAGAAGAATGACCTAGGTTGACCTTGTGCTGCTTTAGCTTAGGAAAATCTAGTATTTTGATAAGAGAAGTGATGACCAACTCAAAGCTTATCAGCCTTCTCAAGAGTTTGGAATAACTTGCCCAATGTCCAATCATATATTTTATATAGGCTTGCACCTTGACTTCATAATGATTTTGTAAATCATTAGCTTATCTTCCTTTGAACATATGTACTTTGGGCTTCATTAAAGTCATAAACACTAGACGTAAGGCTTATAAGCTAACCCTTAACTAGTCTAGCTATAACTTGTTTGGTTGGCTTGCTTAGATGCTCCCTTGCATGGATAGGCATTATAACCTTCTATCCAAAATCCCCTAGAGCCTTTAGCTTCCCAAAACCATGAAGGATTATTAGGCTATATATAGCCCCCTTCACCTTTTGTAAACACATCTTTGAATGAATAAAATTTTGTGTTGCTTTACAACTTCGGAGAGGTATTCTCTATCTTGTCTTAACCAAGAGCCTATAATTCTTTTCAATTTTCCAAGAGGCTTGTAGTGAATCTCATATACTTTTATCTTCCCAAATCCCTTGGTAAGTGGTGAGCACAACCATCCCTTACTTAATCATTCTACACTTTCCTTTCTTCCTTGTTTTCCTTTGTTCAAGTTCACGGTTTAACCTTTCTTGGAGTTTCTTGGAATCTGTGACACAAGTAGATCTTGGGGTTCATCAAGTGGTATTCAAAGCTTTCTTGTATAACTTTGGCACGTTTCCATGGAGTCTTGAAGCATCTTTCATGGTCAAGGATGCACAAAGCTTCTCGATACACAAGTAAGTGAGTGCCAAAATCGCATGCCTTGTATAAGCTTCATGTTTGGTGCATTTTGAAATTTTATTGTTAGGTTTTGTTCACCAAGAATGGGTATCTATTTCTAAGGTTTTCATTTCCATAATTGATTCTTGAATATTGTTCTTGAAAGTATGTCCACAAGGTGTTTGTGGAAATTCCATGTAGAAATGTTGAGTTCTTGATGAGTTTTTGTTGAAATCTTGCTTTGGGCTTGTATGTTCTAGCTTGCACCAAGGTTCTTGACTCTTTTTAGTTGGGTTTTGCATATTGCCATGGTACTGCAGTGATGTTGTGTTTTTGTGCATACCAAATGCTTATTGAAAGGTCACGCATGAATGTTCACAAAATGCTTGAAAGAAATGTGGTAACTTTTGGTGTTTGTATGAAAAATTTGAGTAACTTGTGAACCAAGAAAAGAGTTTTACTAAATTAGAAAAAAGAATTAGTTTGTGGCATTTGAAAAGAGTTAAAAACATAGATTAGACACTAAAAAAAAGTGTAAGAAAAAGTGATGCAATGGTCCAAGAAAAAGAGTTGTAAACACACCAAAATTACTAGTATGCATGTGCACTAGTTTGTGCTTAGTTAGTGTAATTCTTGTAAACTTTTGCATAATGGCTGGATTCTATGATTTTGTAGTAATAAATCCATACATGTTTTTGATCCTTATTCCTTTCTTAAGTCTTCTTATTGTCTTTGAAAAATCCCCTTTGAGTTTCGCTTTTTTGTGCTTTTTTGCTTGTCATTTCTTGGTCTCTAGTTTTGTCTTTGGAATTTTCTTTCCTTAGAATTCTTAGAGTCTTGACAATCAATGTATTTCAATTGTAACTAGAAACTTGATTAAAGAATTTAGACTCTTGATAGTGAAAAAGTGGTAAAAGGCAAGAGAGTATATTAAAGAAAAAGTTATAGATGTGTGCATATACGAGAGTAGAGTGTAAACACTAAGGAGTGGTAATTTTTTCTTTGTTCTTGGTCTCGGTTTTAGTGCAGGAGTTGGAGGTTTTTTCAGCCCTTTAATTGAGAGTTAAGGGAGAAAAAAGTGAGTAAAAAAGCATGGGAAGTTCTAGTATGGATTTGGAGAACCTTTCTCCAAAAATAGATAATGATGAAGTAGATGAAAAAGTTGGAGGAGAAAATTGAGAAATTTGGTGTGAGTTGGAATCCATGAGGCTAGACACACAAAGTGTCAATGATAAAGTAAATGTTTTAAGTAGAGGAAAGGAGAAGGAGAAACACAACTCTAGGAGGGAGAGTGAAGGTAGTCATGGTGAAGGCTATGGAAGTCATTTTAGTAAATCATCTAGGTCACAAAGGAGTGAGAAGGTTAGGAGGCATTAAAGACATAGCGATGAACCTAAAAGAAACCCCATTGAACTTATAAAAGGTAAAATACCTTTTTTTCTTAGTGACAGAGGTCCTAATTTTTATTGTGATTGGGAGATGAAAGTGGAGCAAAGTCTTGAATGTTTTGATTGTGATGATATGGTGAAAGTCAAGTTAATTGCTTTGTCTTTTGAAGGTTATGCTTTGATATCATGAAATGAAATTGCTATTAACATTAGAGTATGAAAAGAGCTTTTATTGAATCTTGGGATGAGTTAAAAATAGAAATGCGTGAAACATTTGTACCTTCCTTTTATAGTAGAGATCTTTTTGTTAAATTGCAAAGAATATATTAATGATAAAAAAGTGTTCAAGAATATTTTAAAGAAATGGAAGTTACATGATAAGAGCCCAAGTGGTAGAATCACAATAAGCCACAATGGCTAGATTTTTGCATGACCTTAATAGAGATATTCAAGATATTGTTGAACTACATGACTATACCCCTTTGTCTACACTAGCTCACCAAGCTTAAAGGTTGAACTTCAGATCTTACCCTACCACAAGCTCTAGTTGGACAAGTAAGGAAAGAAAAAAAGACAAGCCTTGAAGGAGCAAAAGCCCTAAGAAGAGAAGTGCACCCTCATAAGGCCGAAAAAAGAGGTAAATATTTCTACACCTAACACTTCTAAATCTAGTAAAATCAAATGTTTCAAGTGTTTAGGTAAAGGACACATAACTTATCAATACCCCTACATGAGGACAATGATCTTAAGGGAGAATGGAGAAGTGGAGAGTGAAAGCCCTTCAGAAGAAACATCAAGTAGTGAAAGTAGCTACTCAAGTGAAGAGGCACACTATGAAGGAGACCTCCTCATGGTTAGAAGATTTATGAGTACCCTCATTGGAGATGACCAATCTCAAATAAAAAAAATATTTTAGTCTAGGTGTTTAATTCTAGGAAAATTTTGTTCCTTAATAATTGATGGTGGAAGTAGTGTAAATATTGCTAGCCTAAGGATAATTGAAAAACTTTATATTCCTACTTTACCTCATCCTGTGCCTTATAAACTTCAATGGTTAAGTGAACAAGGGGAAAATGATTGTTGATAAGTAGGTATCATTAGCCATAATATTGGGTAAGTACAAAGATGAAATTCTATGTGATGTAGTCCCAATAGAAGCAACCTATATTGATAGGTTTTGGCTAATCTTGAATCTCACATTTAACACAATTTCCAGTGCTATGAATATACGAGCAAGATTATCATTAATTTTAGAGTAAATTTGTGGAAAAACATAAGGTAAAAGGAACTAAAAAGAAGAAAGCAGATAAGACTCAAAAATGACTTGCCACTGATTTTATTAAAATTAGATAAGAGAAAACAATATTCGTGATAAGTCATATTTTAGACACCTTACAAGGTCTTAAGATGGGCACAATTGAAAATGTTATGTAACTAAGAAACTCATATTAGCTAAGACTTAGATTACTGGCTTAGAAATAGGAAAAATATAAATCTATGTTAATATGAGGGTATTAACTAATAAAATGTTCATCTTAATTGTGCAGGTCATAACAAGAGTCTTGGACCAGTCAAGACCGACTCCAAATCGAAGTTCGAGCCCACCTCCCAACCGCCCCCAGCTCTGAACCTAAGGAACCATATCTGCTTCGGCCATTAAGACTACCTCCAGCAAAAGCTGACACATGGCCAAGAGTCTCAAGGAAGCTAGCAGTAGCTATAGGTGGTTATTAATTAGAAGCTTTTAGAAAGATAGTTAGTTATTAGTTAAAAGCTTTTAGAAACTTCTCTATAACTTCTCTAAGAAACTTTCGCTAGAAGCTTGGAACGTGTATAAAAAGGGAAGCACACGTCATAGTTGACGAGTTGATACACACCCCGTTTTACGATTCTACAATTCCTCTTCTTCATTCTCACTCCATCGTTTGGTGGTGCACGGTGCCTCAATGATGCTTGGTCAATCGAGTGAGCATAGGTCAAGGTTCGAGCTGAGCTGAGTTGCCAGAGATGACTGACCAGGAGGGATGAATTCGTTCGTCTTCACGACACACTCCAGAGGGTACTACCTCTCATGTTTCGTGGTCTTCTTCGGCTGAACCACCACAGTTTCATCCATGGCGATCGTCGTGGTGAACTAAGTTAGTTTGTGTTTTCATCCATTTCATGTATCAACCCCTATATCGATAACTTGTTTCATCAATAATAGTGATGTTTCCATATTCTCTTTGTGTGCAATTCCTGTCACATTGAACTGTTTTGTACTCCATGCTTGCAAGAGGAACAGTAGTAGATAACTTTAGATTAGGCCGGTTGGAACCAATCTAATAACAAATAAGGTAATCGTTAAAAGAACCTTAGATAAACCAAGAGTGTAATCCCTGCTTCCTCGAGGCAACGATCGTGTAAGCCCTCAGTAAGCAACGAACGAATTTTCAGTGATCGTCGTAAGATATAGGTTGGTTTGGAATTGTATACAAATCATTAGGAATCAGAACCAGTTGCTGATGAACCTATGAATCGATATAGTAATTGTTCATATTGTCATTGCTTTCGTAGAATAGTTTACTTACTGTCTTGAATTTACGCACAAGCCCCCTTGTTTACATGTCTATAAGCACGTGTCTGAGTCTGAGTAAGGCCGAGATTGTTTGCGTTCGTCTGTGTCTAAGTTTGCACTTAGCCGAGACAATATCAGATATGGCTCAATCGAGTCTATATCAGATCAGTGTCTACCAAGAGTGAGTCGGCATTTTACACACTTAGTGTTTTCCATATGACTTTCTATTTTCGCATTAGTTACAATTGAATACACTGCATCCTTGAGAAGAATGACCTAGGGTTAGCTATGCTATAGTTAGTTTTAGTTTTTATTTGATAAAAGCCACCACAACAAAAAGCATTATCAATTCGCCACAAGTCTCATGGAGAACTTGGTGAGAATTAAGTGTTTTGATCCTAAAAAAAGTGGAGAGAACTCTTTCAAATACGTGCTACACAAAATATCATAAATGAACCAAAGTTGGTTGCAAATCAGTTAGGATTAGGTTTATATATTGATCATGCTTGCAAAAAGGCATAAAAACTACTAATGAAAAGGCCTTCGATCTTGGAACAAACGTGGTCCAAAAACAAAGCTTTGAGCATGCTGATTAGGATTATGTCCAAAGGTGGGTGCATCCATGGACCTAGGAGCTATTCAAAGGTGGGTGTGTCTAAAGGATCCAAGTGTCATCCAAAGACGAGTGCGTCCAAAGGACCCAAGAGCTGTCTAAAGGCGAGTGCGTCCAAAGGACCCAAGAGTCGTCTAAAGGTGGGTGCGTCCAAAGAACCCAGGTCCATCCAAAGGAATAGTCGTCTAAAGACCCTAGATGACGTCCAAAGTGTCATCCAAAGACTCCATCCAAAGACTCCAGGTGATGCACCCTTGAATCCAAATACGTCCAAAGTCACTTGCTATTCGTAAGAATTGAGAATAAAGTTGATGTCCAATTCATAGGATTAGTTGAATTGGATCTAATTTTGTTTTGCTTTTGAAGGATACTATTTATGTACTATCCATGAGGCAAAAGTTGATTTCCATATCAAAACTCAATAGTCATGGTTTTGCTTTTAATTTTACAAATGGAATATGTGATTTATCTAATAACTCATAAGTCATTGGAAAAGCAATAAAATGTGATGGTTTATTTTGCTTGAGTCTTGATTCCAATACAAATTGTTGGAACTAAAAGAGTCTTGATTAAAGAAAATTCATTTTCCTTGTGACATAAGCATTTGGGTCATATTTCTAAATAAATAATTAATAGGCTAATTAAATACAATGTGGTGCCATTTCTTGATTTCTCAAGTTTTAATGAATATGATGATTCTATAAGACGGAAATTGGTCAAAGCAAATAAGAAAGGTCCTACTCGTAGTCAAAATCTTTTAGAAATTATTCATACTAACATTTATGGTTCTTTAAAACCAACTTTGTGTGGCAATAAATATTTTATAACTTTTATTAATGATTATTCTTGCTTTGATTATATCTACCTGATAAATAAAAAAAATTTCTTATTAGAAAATTTTAAATCTTTTAAGACCGAGGTAGGAAATCAATACGGTAAAAGGATTAAGATTGTGAGATCTTACAGATGTGGTGAATTTTACGATAGGCATGGTGAGAGTGAGCAATTAAAGGGATTGTTTGCCAAATATCTTGAGGATTGTAGAATTGTTTCACAATTTACTATGCCACAAACTCTAGCAAAATGGGGTGGTTAAGAGGTTCTCACTTTGATGGACATGGTGAGGTCTATCATGAACCAAATTAAGTTACCTGAATCTCTTTAGGGAGAAGCCCGTAAAACAACTTGTATATACTAAATAGAGTACCTTTTAAAATCTACTCCTAAAACACCTTTTGACCTTTTTAAAGGGTGGAAACCTAGTCTTAACCATTTTTATGTGTAGCGTTGTTCTACCGAAGTCAAAAATTTTAACCCCACTGCATCAAAATTAAGTCCTAAAAGCACCAAATGTTACTTTATTAAATATCCCATAAATTCTAAAGGTTACATATTATATTGTCTTACTAGTGGAACAAGGATTATTGAGGCAGCCACCGCTAAATTCTTAGAAAATGATATGGATGGTTATGATATCATTGTTGATGAAAAGTGAAGTTCTAATGAAAACAAATTGTTATACTAATTTCTTTTGTTAAAGAATCAATTGTGTATCAATCGAATGTGAGAGTAGTTGAAGAGTTACAATAAGAAGTTTTGGAAGATGTTCCATCTCTAGTTCCTAAAGAGCCAATTGAGGTTCCTCCTCTTAAGTGATCATAAGGAGAAAGAAAATTTGTTAACTATGATGATTTTTTTACTATTCTTAGCGAGTCAAAATCCAATATTAGTTGCATGTTAGATCCAAAGAACTATAGTGAGGTTATCTCTAGTATTATGTTTGGCAAATGGATAAATGTCATGAATGATGAAATATCATCTATGCATCACAATGGTGTGTAAGGGCTTGTAAAAGCTTCAGATCATGCTAAAACCAAATGGATGCAAGTTGGTATTCAAGAGAAAGAGATACTACAGGGAAATGTAGAGTGATTTAAAGCAAGATTGGTAGCTAAAAGGTACACACAAAAAGAGGGCATTATGGGTTTAGTATCTCAACTCATTATGATTTAGAGTTGCACCAAATGGATGTAAAGACAACTTTTCAAAATAGGAATCTTTATGAGGAAGTCTACATACAACAACCAGAAGGCTTCATAAAAAGTGGTTAGGAACAATTGGTGTGTAAATTGAAGAAATCAATTTATGGTTTAAAGCAGGCTTCTAAGAAGTGGTATCTTATATTTGATGAAATCATCACATCCATGAGTTTTGTTGAAAATAAAGTTAATCAATGCATATATCTCAAGGCTTGTGAGAATAAATTTATTATTCTCATTCTTTATGTAGACGACATATTACTTGCTAGAAATAATGTTTATTTACTTACTGATACTAAGAACATGTTGTTTATGTCCTTTGACATGAAAGACCTTGGGGAAGCTTCTTTTGTTCTTCGCATTGATATCTATAGAGATAGGCTTCGTAAACTATTGGGTTTTTCCCAAAAGGCTTATCTTATCTTGATAGAGTTATGATGCAATTCAACATGGAGGATTGTAAACTTGGAGATGTCCCAGTTGTCAAAAAGGATAAGTTGTCTAAGAATCAATGTCCTAAAAATAATATTGAAAGAAGATCTATGGGAAATGTTCCTTATGTTAGTGTTATGGGTATCCTAATGTATGCCTAAGTTTGCACTAGACCTTATTTGTCTTTTATTATTAGTGTCTTGGGTATATTCACTTCAAACCCAGGACATGCTCGTTGGGTTACTGTTAAAAAGGTCATGAGGTACTTGCAAAAGACAAAGGAGCACATGCTAGTTCATAGGAAAACTGATGACTTAGATGTTATTGGATACTCAGACTCTAATTTTGCTAGTTGTCCAAATGATGAGAAATCTACTTCTGGGTATAATTTCATGTTAGTAATGGAGTCATATCTTGGAAGAGTGTAAAACAGACTTTGACTACCTCTTTGACTATGTAGGCAGAGTTTGTTGCATGTTATGGAGCTACCTCACATGCTATATGGCTGAGAAAATTCATCTCTACTCTTGGTATTGTGGGCTCTATTTCTAAGCCTTTACAAAATTTCTGTGACAATACTTCAGTTGTTTTTTTTTACAAAGAATAATATAACCACTACAACTTCTAAGCACATAAGGATTAAATTCCTAGTTGTCAGAGAGATGGTAGAGAATGGAGAAATTGATTTTGATTATATTCCTATAGTAGAGATGCTTGTCACCTCCTAACTTAGGGACTTAGACCCATAGTGTTTATAAAACATGTTGAAAACATGGGTAATGTAAGGTCTTTTGATGTAATTGGATTAATGAGAGTTGTTATTATTTTATGTTTCTTTCATTATATTAGACTTATGTAATTTCAATTCAATAGTGTTATGTTGATGATGGTTTTGTATATAATGATAATTTCCATACAATTTTCTTATTTGTCTCGGGATGTTTCAGTTCCTTTTGGAATGATGTTTTGTGAGAAACATGAATATGATCTCCTTAAGAGATTGGTTGGGTTTTCTTGGGAAAACACAATGTAGGATCCATACATAGTAGCATGAAAGGGATCACGTATTATTCTATGATGTGTATTGATAAATGGATTTTTAGTCATCTTACACGCCTCAAATAAATACTAAAGCTAACTATAGTATAGCAAACCCTAGGTCGATTCTCTCAAGGACACATTGTCTTAAATTGTGACTAAGTATAGAAATAAAGAGTTTTATGCAGAAACCACTACATGTTGTGAAATCCTGACTTACTGTCGGTCGGCTTAAGTGCGACTAGGATGATCTCGGTAGGAGACCGACTAGAACTGCCAATATGATTCCGGCTTAGACAAACGCGACGGAGTCGGACTTGACTCAGTCTCAGACTTTGAAAAACAGAAAAAGGGGGGTTGTTGTGTTTAAGAGCAGGAAATAAATTAAGCCCAGAAAAGTAAGCTAAATTAATCTATACTAACTACTGTACCAATTCGGAAATCAACACACAACACTTTACCATTCTTACTTAGAATTATACCCCGAATCAACCTTAGATTCTTACGACAATCGTCGAACGTTTGTCCATTGTCATATCGAGGATTTACACAATCACTACATCATCAGTTGGCAGAGAGTATGTACTTCGTTGATTTTAGGTTCTCTACCTAACCAGATTATTAAACCAGTTCCAATCAACCCTAGTCTAACGTGATCTACCTTTAACAATGTGCAATCGCGGCAAGGTTAAAGCAGATTAAAGCACAGGTGATACAATCAAGGTCAAAATTGCAAATCGGTTATATTATTGAAAATAGAATCAAATACAAGGTGAGAAATTCAAAGTTTCCAGAGAACCCGCCTTCCACGACGATCGCCTTAGAAGAATGACGATGGTGCACTGTTGATGGCTAGACGTTGAGGTTTTCATCCACCAGAGTGCATTGGCTATACCGAGCGATCACCTCCAACAGCTTCCAGCTTCCCAAATCCTGGTCTTGTACCTCCTCAATCGAGAGAGACACCTTACTGAAGCTTCGTGTACCACCGTGCTAGCTTGGAACGCCTGCAATCGCTAATAGTGCTAGGTCAAAAATTCCACTATTTTTCCACACTGAAGACATGGCCTAGTGTGCTTTATTTATACACAAGTTGGGCAGCTACAGTGCAGCCTAATCCTAACAAATTACAAATTTGAATTACTGATTATAGATTTCTCAATCCTAGGAGATTACAAATTCCTCAATTCTAGGAGATTACAGATTCCTCAATCCTAGGAGATTACAAATTCCTTTATCCTAACATAATCATATCTGCATTACAGATTCCTTAATTCTAGCATAATCATATCTGCATTATAGATTCCTTAATTCTAGCATAATCATATCTGCATTACAGATTCCTTAATTCTAGCATAATCATATCTGCATTACAGATTCCTTAATTTTAGCATAATCATATCTGCATTCTTGCCGGATTGGTTTTAACCACTGAAGTCAGCTTTAGCAGGGAAGGCTAGTCTGGCCAGGACCACTTCTTTTGGGCCGAGATGCTTCAATTGGGTCAGAACGCTCTTCGTTGGGCCGAGACATCCTTAGCTTGGGCCTGCAAAATAAATCCACTCTTTTATTTGTTAAAATCCTCATTTTAGCATAGATTTATATTTTCCTATTTCTAGGCCCATAATTTGAATCTTAGCTAAGATGTGATTCTTGGTTATCAAAGAGTCTCAATAATACCCATCTTAAGCTCTTGTGAGGTGTATAAAATATGACTTATCAAACCCCCCACACTTACACTTTTGCACTCCTAGACAAAATCAAAATTGGATCATTCAAGGAAATTTGAAAGAGGAAATATGCTTTCAAATGAATTTTTCAAGTTTGACAAACAGATTAAGCATGCAATCATCCCAGAATCTAGATTTTCAAACAATCTATGAGAGTTACTTTCTCCATATCCAGAGCAAATAAGCAACCTGCAAACATCAAAGAGTAACTAAGAAGTGACTGAGCTCTCTTAGGGCATATTCTCTCAATCTCTCAAGTGTTTAGGATTGTGTATACACTCAAACATCCCATGCAACTGGCACTACCGAACTTTGACTAGCCCCTCCTTCTACACCTTCAAAATCACATGTAATCATGATCATTAGGACTTCTTGTCGGCTTGTAACGTGGCCAAGGTTAAGGGTAGGATACAAGATGGTAAGTGAGCTTTAGTAACCATAGGGAAGGGAGGAGCAATGGGGAATGAGTTCGCAGCATGGAGGGAATCCCCCAGGACACTGCGGTTCTATTAAGAGCATTCTTGCTTACTTTTTTCTTTCCCTTTTCCACTTTTCTTTTCTTCTTTTTCTCACTTCTTATTTTGCAGCTTTGTGCTGTATTTTTTTGCTACAGCTTATAACTTTTGGCTGCTTTCCATTTCTCTGTTACATCCTACACTTGTTTTTCTTTCTTTTCTTTTTCAACCCGTTTTGGATGCATGATAAGCTCGTTTTAGTCGTTTCAACGCGCATCAAATAACTAAAAATAACTATAGTATAGTCAACCCTAGGTCGATTTTTCTCAAGGACACAGTGTGCTCGAATTGTGAATTAATGCGAGGTAGAATGAAGCAAAACCTAGATTGCAAGTATTGAACTATCTCGGCTAAGTGTTGAGAGACGCTATAGAGTTGGTCTAACTCTATATCAGATGGAAATGCAGGAACGGAGGGGATTGATGCGAATAAATTGAAATGCAGTAAAAGCTAAGATACGAATGCAATTACTAACTATTCTACTGCTACTACTACTACTGTACTCATGTTTCAATCCAATGATCAAGTATTTCCTGGTTCGTTCGTTTTGTTGACAGTCCTCATCAGCCTTAGGCATTCTAATGGCAATTGCCAAAGGTTCGTCTATTGCCATACCGAGGAATTACGCAATCGCTACCTCATCAGTTGGTAAGGATTAGGTTCAAGCTGATTTTAGGTTCTCAATTAGATTATCTACTGATTACCTAATAAATTCAATCAGATCAATTCCAATCGGTTCAATCCAATTGTGATTCGATTCCTTAATGCAATCACAACTCAAAGAATGAATTTATGTAAGGGAATGCAATAGAATTCAGAATTCAAAAATCACTCATGTTCATTGGAATTGAAATACAAACACAGGGGTTTGGCTTCGGTGGCTCCACCGTCCACGACAATCGCCATAGCCGACGGTGATGGTTCATCGAGGTTAGCTAGAACGCTGAGGATCAAGTTCACTGGAGTGCGTTGGTGATCCAATCGGCCCCCTCCAGCAACCTTCGGCTTCTCAGTCCCTAACATGCACTCCTTCGATCGAGAGAAGCGCCACTACAGTACCGTGCACCACCGTGAGTGAGAGGAATGATGAGACGGAGATGGAAGCATGAGTAAGAAGTATGGAAGCCAAAGACCCCTAATCGTTCATAGTTGCGCTTATTTATACAAGGCGCGAAGCTAACTAACTTAACAAAATTACAAGCGGAATCCCTATTCTACCCTTGGTATAACTTGTGCTACAAGATACTCCAGAGTGTCGTGGCTGCTGAGCTGGAACTGAGGTGGCTTCTGAGTAGATTTTTGACGTGGTGTGCCATTAGGCTTTGCTCCTTATTGGGCCGTTTTGCTTACTGGGCCGAGTCTCGACCAGGCCGAGATAAAGCCAGCCAGGTCGAGGATGCTCCCGACTGGGCCTCCCTGTGATGGGTTGTGAGCTTGGTTGGTTCTACAATGAAAGACTAGTTAGCTTAATGCCTTGAATTAACACAGGGTTGTGTCTTTCTCTAATTTTAGGCCCTTAATCTGAATCTTAGCTAACAATCATCTTTTAAGTACATGAGTTGCTTAATGGTACTCTTCTTAGGTCCACTTATGATGTGTTTTTTATGACTCATCAATGCATTATTCTTGCTATGTCCCCGGGTGTCTCCCCCACACTTGAACGAGACCCACTACCAAAAGAATTCTAAAGCTCCTCTGTTCCCCTAAGGTTGAGGTTGATCATGGTTTTTTGGCTTTGGCTTGTAATAAACTGTCATATTAGAAACAATGGTTATTCAAGCCCAAAGAGGATAAACAAGGGATAAAGTTTGCAACGTAAGTCCATTTGGCCCGGGGCTTAATAGAAACATGGCCTAGATCATATCACTCCTACATGCGAAACGAGATGTATCTAGAGAGTCAAGGCAAAATCTAGAGTAACCAGTCATCATGAATGCAAATATCACACAAGAAAGGAAGGAATGGCAAGATGTAAAGCCATTATGTATTCAAGGCTCGAAAATTCTCACACAGATGGTTGCTCAATCACTGAAGGTTCCTCTTTTTCAGTTTTTCAATCACTCAATGCCCAAAGATGCAGAAATTCCGTTCCCTATCAAATTTGAAAAATCTTCCCTCCAAGGTCATGCATACCTTTTCCTGTTTCATTTTTACTCAAAGAAATCAATTCAGATTTTTCAAAGCATTTTTCAGTAACCAGTAGCAAAAATTAGAAAAAAAACAAAATCAAAACAAAATTCGAGACAACACCAGATTCGGTCCCAGTTTAGCTGGAAAACGCTTAATAAACTGAAAGAAAAAGCAAAATTATAAAGTAAAAATTGAAAGGCAAAATTAAAAGTCGAAAATTAAAAGTTGAACTGACGCCCTCCCCCATACTTGAAGGATGCATTGTCCTCAATGCATGACAGGAATATAGAGGGGGTTTGTTGACGTGTTGCTCAGGTCGTGCCGGCCATCAAGGCTAGTCTCAGGTGGTGCTGGCCGTGTTGGCCAATTCTGTTAGGGAGATGCTTTCCACCTCGCCTACTGTTGTTGTTGGACCTTCATGGAAGATTTTGAGCTGCTGCCCGTTGGCTTGGAAGGTTCTTCTTGTGAGTTCATCCTGTAATTCTATTGCACCATAAGGAAAAACTTTATTGATAATAAATGGACCGTCCCACCTAGAACGGAGCTTACCAGTGATGAGCTTTAATCTTGAATTGAACAAGAGCACTTTCTGGTCGACTTGGAACTCCTTTCTCAAAATCCGGTGGTCATGGAATTGTTTGACTCGCTGCTTGTAGATGCGGGAGTTCTCATAAGCTTCCAAACGGAGTTCCTCCAACTTTTGTAGTTGGAGCTTCCTTTCTTCCCCAGCTTGGTCGTAGGCCATGTTGCACTTCTTGACTGTCCAATAAGCTCGGTGTTCCAGTTCAACCGATAGGTGATAGGCTTTGCCAAAAATAATCCGATAGGGGGATATTCCCAACGGAGTTCAGTATGCCGTCCTATGTGCCTAGAGCGCATCTTCAAGGTGGTGGCTCCAGTCCTTCTAGTCAGGATTGGTCAGCTGATGAGTCACAAATTATACATGTTTTAGACACCTAAGAAGGGTGGTAGCAAGACTATTTCGTGCTTAAGAATGGATTGTTAGCTAAGATTCATTTTATGGGCTTAAGTATAGAGAAAATACAAATTTGTGTTAATTCAGAAGTCTTAGCTAATAAAAAGTATCACTCCTTCTTCTGCAGGTCAAGCCGAGTTGACTAGGGTCAACAGAAGAGTCTCAGTCGAGATGAAGTCGTCCCGGCCAGACCGACTCCATCTCGGCCAAGCCAGATTCGTCTCGGCAGTTCATGCCTTGTAGTCCAGCAGCCCAATAAAGAGCGGCCCAATTGTGCTTGTTCAGATCAGCTATCCAGCTCAGAGGCCACCTCAGCGCCAGCTCACCCACCATGTCACTCTGGGAGAATCTGCCACGTCATTTTGGAAGATCTTCATAGGGGTAGAATAGGAAATTCACATTGTAATTCTGTCAGGATATTTTGTAGCGTCATCTAGTTGCTCAGCTCATGTATATATAGGAGGAGCTGTGCACTTTTTAGGGGTCTTTGAATTCACTCTGATTACATTTTCCTTTTATCCATTTTATCGCTCTCATTCTCTCCATTTCACAGTGGTGCACAGTGCTGCTTTAGCGTTTCTCTCGATCAAGAAAGTACAGGTTTGAGACTGGGAAGCCGAAGTCTGTCAGAGGGGATCGATCAGATTACTGACGCACTCTGATGGAACTGATCCTCAACGCTCAGGCTAACGGAGGTGAACCACCACCATCAACCATGGCGATCGTCGTGGAAGATGGATCCACCTGAATTCAGAACCACTGTATTTGTACTTTGTTTTCGTTAAATCAATCTCATTCTGCATCTCTTATCTCCGTTCTCTTCCTCTCCTTTAATTCATGATTTAATCGGCGATTGCAGTTGAATTGTGAAGAATGTTAAGCTAAGCCGATTGGAATTGGTTTAACTAATTTAGTAGGTAATCATTTAGCAATTGTTAATTGAGACCCTAAAATCAGCTCTGAACTTAATACCTGCCAACTGATGAGGTAGCGATTGCATAAATCCTCAGTATGGTAATGGACGAACCTTTGGCGATTTCCATAAGACTTCCCAAGGCTGATATGGATTGAGAACTGGAGTGTGGAAATTAGACTGGACTTGGACCGACAGAACTGAATATGAATACAATTATATCATAATAATAACAATAGCAAATCAATAACAGTAGTATACATTTACTGCATTCATAACCTTAGTTTACTTTCCGCTTTGCTTAAGTTCAAATTCCCCTTTTTTACTGCTTTTCAGTCTGAGACAAAGATAGTCCATCTTCGTAGTGTCTGTCCGCACTCAGCCGAGACCAAGTCGGATTATCTCTGTCGAGATCATCTCGGCTTAGTCTCTGTCGAGAGCAACTCGGCTAGTGCCGAAGAGAGTCAGAACTTTACATCTTAGATTCGATAACATTTTACTTCACACTAAATCACAATTGAGCACATTGTGTCCTTGAGAAGAATGACCTAGGGTTGGCTATGCTATAGTTAACTTTAGTTATTTGATAAGAGTTCAGACCGACTGAAAAAGAAATCCATCATCATCAGCTTTTGCAGAATCTTCTTGATTTCCCTGTTGAATACTTTGGCTTGGCCATTTGTTTGGGGATGGTATGTTGTGGCAACTCGGTGCACCACCCTATACTTTTCTAAGAGGGAAGACATGGCTCGACTATAGAAGTTACTTCTCTGGTCGCTGATCAAAGCTTTTGGCACACCAAACCTATAGAAAATGTTCAACTTAAGAAAATTCACAACTACCTTAACATCATTGGTCTTGGTGGCCACTACTTCTACCCATCTTGACATGTAGTCCACTACCAGCAGAATATATGAGTATCCATTAGAGACAGGGAATGGCCCCATGAAGTCAATTCCCCAAACGTCAAAGACTTCATAAAATATAATTGGTTGTTGGGGCATCTCATGCCGACAGCTCATGGCCGTCCCTACTCTCTAGCATTGTTCGCAGGCCGAGACGAATTGGTTGGCGTCTCGAAAAATGGTGGGCCAGTAAAACCCATAGTCGAGTACTTTCCAGGCTATCCGAGTTTATCCATGATGGTCGCCTCTGGCTATTGCATGACAAAAGTGGAGGATTGAGCTGATCTCGAAGTCTGGAATGCACCTACGAATGACTTCGTCACTACCGCACTTCCAAAGATACGGGGTCATCCCATATATAGTACTTGGCATCACTCTTGATTTTCTCTTTATACAGTCGGGATGCCTCTGGTGGGAACTGATGCCACAATGAAATTGCATATGTCTGCAAACCATGGTGTAAATGTATCCATGTGCAGCAGTTGCTCATCCGGGAAGTTGTCTCAGATTGGCATTGGATCAGGTTCACGTTCAATCCGACTCAGGTGGTTGGTCACTGCATTATCGGCATCCTTCTTGTCTCTAATTTCTAGGTAAAATTCCTGCAGGAGGAGCATCCACCTAATTAGTTTTGGTTTGGCATCTGGCTTCTTCAGCAGGTATTTCAAGGCGGCATGATCGGAGAATATGATGGCTTTGGAGCCAAGCAGATAAGAGCGAAATTTGTCCAAGGCAAATACTATTGCCAGTAGCTCTTTCTTCGTAGTCGTATAGTTTATCTGGGTTGGGTCCATGGTCCGAGATGCATAGGCGATCACGTGTGCCGTCTGGCCGACTCCATCTCGCTGGCCGTGAACGGCTCCGAGGGTCAAGTTAGATGCGTCGCACATTAGCTCAAACGGGAGCTACCAGTTAGGTGCTTGAAGGATTGGCGTGGATGTCAATCTGGTCTTTAACTCTTCAAAGGCTTGTATGCATTCTTTGTTGAAGACAAACTCCACATCTTTTTGCAGTAGTTTGGATAGCGGCAAGGCGGTCCTACTAAAGGTCTTGCTGAAACGCCTGTAAAAACCGGCATGTCCTAAAAATGAATGAACCTCCCGCACAGAAGCAGGGTTAGGCAGAGATGTAATGATATCAATCTTGGCTTTATCAACCTCAACCCCTCGACTTGATACCAAGTGGCCAAGCACAATCCCTTCTGTTACCATGAAGTGGCATTTTTCAAAGTTCAACACCATGTCGGTTTCTATGCACCGCTTCAGTACTTGAGCCAGATTTCCTAGACATGCATCGAAAGTGTCTACGTACACCGTGAAGTCAATCATGAACACCTCCATGCAATCCTTCTATAAATTTGAGAAAATGCTCAGCATGCATCTTGGAACATGCTTGGGGCGTTGTAGAGTCCAAACGGCATCCTGGTGTTAGCAAATGTGCCAAAAGGACAGGTGAAGGTTGTCTTGTATTGATCTTCATGCGTGATGTGTATTTGCATGTATCTGGAATATCCATCCAGGAAGCAGTAGTGGGACTTCTTGGTTAGCTTCTTCAGGACTTGGTCTAAGAATGGCAGAGGAAAATGGTCTTTGCGGGTTGCTTGGTTCAGCTTCTTATAGTCAATACACACTCGCCAGCTATTCTTAACCTGTGTTGGTACCAGTTCATCATTCTGGTTCTTCATCACGGTCATCCCAGACTTCTTGGGTACTACCTGCACTGGACTGACCTAGTTGCTATCTAAAATTGGATAAATGATTCCAACAGCGAGTAGCTTAGTCACTTCTTTCTTTACTACATCCAGGATGGTTGGGTTTAGTCTCCTTTGTTATTGCCTTACAAGGCGTGCCTATTCCTCCATCAAGATTATGTGCATGCAGATGGAGGGATTTATTCTTGGGAAGTTAGATAATTTCCACCCTATAGCCTTCTTGTGTTGTTTGAGGACCTGCAGTAATTTCTCCTCCTGTTCCAGATGAAAGTTGCTGGAAATTATGACCGAGAATTGTTGTTCATCACCTAGGTAGGCGTACTTCAAATGGTTCAGCAATGGCTTTAACTCAATAGGTGGTTTTGGTGGAGAGACATCACCTTTTGGTCCAAAAACTGTTTGGCCCACTTGGTTGGAGTTGGGTACTTGGGTTGCCAACATGATTCCAGCTTCTGGTCGCTCCTCATGCTGATTGGCCAACTCTATTTCGGTTGTGATCTCAGCCTGCTTCTAGTCTTCCTTGGCTGCATTAGTGTTGGCTCTTGTGACTGACGTACTTTCGGTCTTCATCCAATCTCGGCCTATGTCGGTTGACGCGTTCTTAGCAAAAGTGCTTGCTATTTGTGCTGATTGTTGTTTCGTGGTCTGACAACTTGGACTTCTGAATGTTTTGAACACTATGGTTTCTCATTCTTGCGAACTTGGTCAAATGAATCGATACTTTTAGAGTCGTGATCCAAGTGTGCAAAGGCAATAGTAACTTTTGCATCCTATACTTCCCAATGTTCATCATAGTCGTTCCTCAAGCACACAGATCCCAAGCAGTCAAGTATATCAATGTTTCCAGCAACTTGGAAGAATTTGGTACTGCTAGTGTTCGCTTGCATGTATTCTTCAACGAGTTCGTCGATCAAGTCAATGCCAAAGAGTGAGGTGTCCTCCGTAGGGTGCTTCATAGCTTCGAAAATGTTGAACTGCACCAAAGTGTCACCAAACTCCATTGAGAGTGTCCCGACATGCACATCAATCTTGGTCTTGGCGGTCATCAGAAATGGTTGACCTAGGATCAAGGTGGACCCTTTTCCTGGTGTCTCGTCCTCCATATCTAGCACATAGAAGTCGGCTGGGAAAATTAGTTCATCAACTTGGACCAGGGCATCTTCAAGAACACCTAGGGGCTGGATGACATTTATTGAAGCTCCTAAGTCTAACATGACATCGACAAAGCTACAGCCGCCAATGGTGCATGGGACTGAAAAGATTCTGGGGTCTCGGCATTTCTTTGGCAGGACTTGTCTTGTGCCGGCAATGAGGTCGTCATTTATGGTTAGTGTCGATACTATCCCTCCTAGTTCCACTCCTCCCTTCATCTTCTTCCTCTTGTACACACAACTCATTAAGGAATTTTGCGTACTTGGGGATTTGCTTTATGGCATCCAGGAGAGGGATATTGATCTCCACCTTTCGAAACATCTTCAGCAACTCTTCATCATATTCAAGCTTCCTTACTGAGAGTGTCCTACTTGGAAATGGCATTGGAACGGGTCTAGCCTGCTGTGGTGCTTGCGAGTCGGCATCTGGTTTTGACTCGGTGTCGGTGGATCTTGGTTTCTATTGCGGTGCTGCTTGTAATTCCCTACCACTTCTCAGTGATACTACGCTCACATTCCCTCTTGGATTTGGAATTGTTTACGAGGGGAGGTTCCCAAATCCGGCTGATTGTAACTGACTTATAGAGTTGGCTAGCTTGCCCACTTGCGTCTTGAGATCTTGAACAATGGCACTCATATTTTGCTAGAACTGCAGGTTACTAGAGCTCATGGTCTACTGGAACTCCATGTTGCTTGCTGCTAACTGCTTCACCAAATCCTCTAAAGATGGTGAGTCACCTGGTGGTGGCGTTTTCTGCTGCTACTGTTGTTGGAACGGTGGCACCTGGTATCTTGGATTCGACTATTGATAGCTGCCTTGGTTCTGAGGCAATCTCTGGCTTGAATTGAATCCTTGAGCTGCCTACGATCCTTGATTTGGATTCAGCTAGTATGGTGGCCGTCCGAATTGTTGGTCCAACGATCGGTTTGCATATGGCTGGTTCCCGTACTGGTAGCCACCTATTGATCCAACACTTTCGGGATGGTCCAGCTTAGTTTCTTGCAATGTGGGGCACATGTTAGTAGGGTGCTCCACTGAAGTACATATACCACATGCTTTTACTGCTGCAATGGGTTGGTATTGGTCGATGGCAAGTTGTCTCACCAATTATGTCAGCTCAGTCAACTGATTCTCCAATCTCAGATTGTCAATCATACCGACTTCATTTGCCATTATGGGTGCTATGGTTCCTCTGGTTCTGAATTGTTGTGTGTTGCTGGTCATGTTCGAGATTAGGTGTCGTGTTGCAACCGGCGTCTTGTCCATTAGTGCTCCTCCACTTGTAGCATCAATCATACTTCAGTCCATCATCATCAAACCTTCATAGAAATATTGAATCAGCAACTGCTCGCTAATCTGATGATATGAAAATGTGGCATAGAGCTTGTTGAACCTCTCCCAATATTCATGTAGTGTCTCGCCAGAGTGTTGCCTGATCCCACAAATCTCTTTCTTTATCATCGCTGTTCTGGACGCCGGGAAGAATTTCTCTTCAATATCTCCCCAAGTATTGAAGAGAATCGGCTGTAGATACAACCCATCTTTTGCAGCTCCATCCAAGGAGAATGGGAATGCTTTCATCTTGATGTGGTCTTCCGATATCCCCTGCGACCTCATTGTGGAACAAACCACGTGGAACTCCTTTAAGTGCTTGTGAGGGTCTTCACCTGCAAGACCATGAAACTTAGGCAATAAATGAATTAGACTGGACTTTAATTCGTAACTTTGAGCTAGCTCTAGTGGTGGACATTGAATGCACCACGGTTGATACACCACGTCTGGTGTGGCCAACTCTTTCAGAGTTCTATCATTGTTCTCCATTGATCCTACCTCTTGGTGCTCAGAAAAGTTAGATTCGTCAATAGTAAAATTACTATTCTTAGAATTCCAAATAGAATCAGAACTATTGTTATCCAATGTTACAATATGCTTACCTTTCCTTAAACGATGCAAAGTTCTCTCTATCTGAGGATCGAAAGCATGCAATGGCTCAGAATTACTTCTAGTCATGCGTCATGGAGAACATTAGTTATGCAGAAAGAAGTAAAGTGTAAAACAAAATGCAGAATAGAATGCAGAAAACCAAAATGCAGAAAAGATAAGATGCAGTAAAAAAAAACAGGCTCGGTATACCCAAATGACTCAGACAAAAGACAGACCCTATAATTTAAAAAACAAACATAGCATTTCATAGACTCGGGATTCGACTTAACTCAGATTTGGAACACAAAGACACAAAAGAACTTGTGTCCCCAGCAACGACTTCAATTTGATAAGCAGGTTTTTAGTCGTCTTACACGTCTCAAATAAATACTAAAGCTGACTATAGTATAGCTAACCCTAGGTCAATTCTCTCAAGGACACAGTGTGTTAAATTGTGACTAAGTGTAGAAATCAGAGTTTTATGTAGAAACCGCTAAATGTTATGAAGTGTTGACTTACTGTCGATCAGCTTAAGTGCGACCGGGATGATCTCGGTGGGAGACTGACTAGAACTGCCAATATGATTCCGGCTTAGACATACGCGATGGAGTCGGACTGGACTCGGTCTCGGACTCTAGAAAACAGAAAAGGGGGGTTGTTGTGTTTAAGAGCAGGAAATAAACTAAGTGCAGAAAAGTAAGCTAAACTAATCTATACTAACTACTATACCAATTCAGAAATCAACACACAACACTTTACCATTCTTACTTAGAATTATACCCCGAATCAACCTTATATTCTTACGACAATCGCCGCATGTTTGTCCATTGCCATACCGAGTATTTAGACAATCGCTACCTCATCAGTTGGCAGGGAGTATATACTTGGTTGATTTTAGGTTCTCTACCTAACCATATTATTAACCCAGATCCAATCAGCCCTAGTCTAACGTGATCTACCTCTAACAATGTGCAATCGCGGCAAGGTTAAAGCAGATTAAAGCACAGGTGATATAATCAAGGTTAAAATTGCAAACCGATTATATTATTGAAAACAGAATTGAATACAAGGTGAGAAATTCAAAGTTTCCAGAGAACCCGCCTTCCACGACGATCGCCTTAGAAGGACGACGATGGTGCCCCGCTGATGGCCAAATGTTGAGGTTTCTGTCTACCGGAGTGTGTCGGCTATATCGAGCGATCACCTATGACAGCTTCCAACTTCCCAAATCCTGGCCCTGTACCTCCTCGATCAAGAGAGACATCTTACGGAAGTTTCGTGTACCATTGTGCTAGCTTGGAACGTCTGCAATCGCTGATAGTGCTAGGTCTAGAATTCCACTATTTTTCCACACCGAAGATGTGGCCTAGCGTGCTTTATTTATACACAAGCTGGACAGCTGTAGTGCAGCCTAATCCTAACAGATTATAAATTTGAATTACTGATTACAGATTTCAGATTTCTCAATCCTAGGAGATTACATATTCCTCAATCCTAGGAGATTACAAATTCCTCAATCCTAGGAGATTACAAATTCCTTGATCCTAGCATAATCATATATGCATTACAGATTCCTTAATTCTAGCATAATCATATTTACATTACAGATTCCTTAATTCTAGCATAATCATATCTGCATAACAGATTCCTTAATACTAGCATAATCATATCTGCATTACAGATTCCTTAATTTTAGCATAATTATATCTACATTACAGATTCCTTAATTTTAGCATAATTATATCTACATTACAGATTCCTTAATTTTAGCATAATCATATCTACATTGTTGCCAAAGTGATTTTAGCCACTGAAGTCGGCTTTGGCCAGGAAGGCTAGTCTGGCCGAGACCACTTCTGTTGGGCCAAGATGCTTCAATTGGGTCAAAATGCTCTTGGTTGGGCCGAGACATCCTTAGCTTGGTCCCGTAAAATAAATCCACTCTTTTATTAGTTAAAATCCTCATTTTAGCATAGATTTATATTTTCCTATTTCTAGGTCCATAATTTGAATCTTAGCTAAGATGTGATTCTTAGTTATCAAAGAGTCTCAACAATACCCATCTTAAGCTCTTGTGAGGTGTATAAAATATGACTTATCATGTATCTACACCTGCACGCTTGTGTTATGATCATGTTAATAAAATTGTTAGTTATGTAGTCGTTGGTGAACTAAACTATGAATAGTCTATCTTTGCTCGTGGCTCATAATTAGTGATTTTGTTAGTTGTATTGGTCATGTTTTGTGGTAATATTAGGTTGTTTTATATGGCCACACTCATTCAACCCAAGAGTCATTTTTAAAACAAATTTAAAAATAAATAAAACTCAACCAATATTGACTAAGTGGGAGAATGTTAGAATTTTCTTTATTTGGTCCTTTATTGATTGATGTATTTTGTTTTATAAAAAGATGGATTAGATGTATGACCTAATATATTATTCTTTGTGATTCCAATTTTATTGATCCAATTTGAGTTTTGAGAATTACCATGTATTTATATGTTATGTATATTGGGTCAAGCCCAATAAGCAAGTGTGCTGATTCAATATAGGACCTAATGGGCTTAATATCTATGATGGATAAATATTAGGTTACTTGTATATTTAAAAAAGGCTAGGATCCCCACTTGACTCCTTGTGTACTCTATGACGACTCTACTCCATCCAAAAGTCAATCTTTTAATAAGAGAATAGATCAAGAGGAAGCTCGTATTCTTGACATACACATTTATGTATGCGCTTCTACATTTTCATGTGATTAAATTCTTATTCAAAAGAATATCTTTGGGTATGTAATCCTTTTCAATTTTAGAGTTAATATTTTAGGTGGTCTAAATCCTAGTAAGAATGCTTGTGATTTCCAACACTTGCATATTTGTTTCTACCTCTAAACAATCTTAGCAATAAATATGTTATTGTATTATCCATAATTAAATCTTTTAGTCTTCTAAATGAGTGTACCAAAACACTATGTTCATCAATTATTTGTTTTAGATCTTGCACTAACGATGAGTCCAAGCATTCATTGTTTTCACTCGATCATAAAAAACATAGACAATGTTATTTGATAGTTGTAATGAATGGTATGTAATAATAATAAAAAGAAAAGTACTTGAAATTTTGCATTTTGCTGTTATTTTCATTATATGTATCATAGATATATAGTTGTGCAAATTTTGGAGTGCTACCTTCGTTTGGCCACTAAGAATGAATTATGGAGGTCAATTTCCATTATTAATAGTTGACTCAACTTTTCTCCAATTGATGTAAATAAAAACATACTATTGTATGCTCGCATATTATCCTTAAAGTGCTTTGATCTACAATCCTCATCTTTCATTAAATTCCACAGCATAGGAGGAGGTTTCTGTAGTAATGGCAATTGTACTTTCTTTTCATGCAACAAATAGAAAAATCTTGATTTTTTTTTCCTTTTTAAATTTATTAAATCTTTCTTCAGACCACATCACTAATTGACAATATTTGCAGACCGAGATAGGGTCACCAACATCCAGTGCTTCGGTTGAAAATGAGAAGATAGAATATTTTTATCATTTGATTAATTGAAGGATAATATTTTATAATAACTTTTTACTAATTACCACTTAATTCCGTTGTTGCATGTATATCTAAAATATATGAAGACTGCATAGATTGTGTATTTAATTCTTCGATCACATTAGATACACCTGAAATATATGTTAGTGTTTATATATTGTTTCATGTAAAAAAATTATTCTTATTGATACAATAAATTTATTTAAAAGTAAGATATGCATAATAGAAGAGTAATATATCCTCACCATTTTTTCATCCACGTGATCTATAAGACACAATGGTTGCATTAACAACACTATCTTTTCTCTGCTAGACTTCAACTTTCTCTTTTTCAAGGTTTCATTGGTACAACTATGACCGATTGAGGTGTGAAAAACACATTTGTTATTCATTCTACATTGAGCATTGTCACTAATGGACCTTTGTTGAGAAGAAAAGTCTGGGTTGGAGTCTTGCATATTTGATCTAAGAAATCACACATAAACTTATAATCAATTCTGATCCTCTGATAATATTAAAATAAATATAAAAATAGATAAAAGTACCTGTACAAACAAATAGTACAATACCTTCACCTAAACCAAAACTCTTTCTAAATTGACAACTACATTGTTGCTACATAATTGAGATTGATTTTCATTTGATAAAGGAGATAGTGGAATGCTTTGAGCTCTAATATTCTTATTAACTTTGAAGCATACAACAAGTGGTCTTCTAAAAGTTAGACTATTTTCTGAATTAAACATAAAATGAATTTATTAAAGACATTAAATAAGATACATTTGCATTATAAGGATATAAAAATTAGAAGCATCTGTTTGTTGTAATACATGTATAATTAAACATAGTTTATATCAAGAATATAATATTAAAATAATTGTGTAGATTAAAAAATAAAGAGTACCAAATGTAATAACTCCACTCGTAGATGATGAACTTTGCAAGTTGACAACTTTAGTACTGTTAGAATTCTGAGATTGATTTGCATTTAATAAAGGTAACGATGGAATTCGTTGATGATCAAAGTTGTTATTGACTTTGATGCACACACCATCTGTTGTTGCAAGACTTGAGTTGTTTTCTGAATTAACCAAATAATTAAATTAGAATACAAAATAATACTACATAGATCTACATCTTAAATATGTAGGAGTTATAACCTTTTAGAGTTTAGCTATTTCGATATTTTTTTTCTCACAATTTCTTTTCTATGATATCTTGGCTTGGAACTGGTTGAGACATGAGATGGCAAATTCTCTGAGTATATTATTTTTTCCTGGTCAAACAGAAACTTATATATGTTTGAAATGTATAAATGATGACATCTAAATTTATGAACTGCTTATAAGTTAATGTGTTAAATTATTTCATATAATGACTTCACTTGGAGACCACATACTTTGCAAACTAGAAACTCTTTTTTTGCTACAAAAGTGAGATTGATTTGTATATGATAAAGCAGATATTGAAATCAATGTAACATTGTTATTCAGATTGAAGCACACAGGATTTGGACTGGTAAGAAATCAGTTGTTTTTTGAATCTAACAGATAATAGATAAAAAAAATACAATAAGCTAAGATTTAGTTGCATTAGACTAGAATCTAGTATACATTGTTGCATCACTTATGTATGATACTTAATATATTACAAATAAAATTAGAACATTCTCTGTTAACCTTCTTCAATACCATTTTCTTTTTCATTATTTCTTTTCTATGAATGCATGCATAAGTATTACATGAAGGTTTCAAATGATTGTTTCTTTCTTTTTTATCATGTAAATTTGACTCAATACTTCTAAAGCTGATGAAAAAAGCGTGGGTTCAATATTGTTTTCATATATCATTTATTTTAATTTAAAATAATTAAACTATAACACATTTGTACTAGAAAGTTATCATTACTTTGACTTTGACTTATACCATGATAGACGTGCATAATTACAATCCTGCTAATAGCAATATGTGAAATGGTGATTTTGCACGAGTCCCATATTACATATGTGACCTTACGCATATAATGTTTAAAGTAATTGAACATTTTATCTTTATTATATATTTTTTTATCTAATCATATTTCAATTTTCTTTTTTAAGTAATTAATTTATACTAAATTAAATGATAGAAAAAACATATTCAATTCAAAGATTTATTTTTATTTTTCATATGATATTTTACAATTTATTCATGAATATTTTGATAATGATATATCTTAATTGATATTGTTGTTAAAAAATATTTTATCATTGCAATTGATGGGTTAAACTTTTTGTATGAATTTAATTGAATGAATTCAAATGAATATACTATAAAAGACTTGCATGGAGAGACCTAAGAAATTAATTCTAGAACCTCACCTACGACTTTGAGAAGGCTCGGATTTTTATGAAATCAATTCCTTCCTTTCCTGTCCAGTGTTCAACTTTAAATTTCTTTATTTTAATTTTTAATTTCAGTTTGGTACATTAGGTTTTAAAAGTTTCATTTTAGTCTTTTAAAGTGTTTGAATTACTATTAACCTGTTATTTATTTATTTTTTAACATTTTCTTAATAATATATTTAATTGTAGGTTAAAATAAAAATTTAGTATTTTATTTTAAATTTTAGTTTCAGGTTGATACATTATGTTTAAAAAGTTTCAATTTAGTCCTTTAAAGTGTATATGTTGGCCAAATTAATGTTTTTGTCAATTTCATATAGCATATCATAAACTATTTTTTATTATAATTATATATACACAATAAAATCCAAAATAACATAGATTCAACGATGTCTAAGGTGACATTTTTTATCTATCAAAAAACATAAAGCATAACATAAGAAAAATGATAACAAGGTTGTGGTAGAAGACATTCTTTCAACAACAAAATAAATGATACTTTTACATCAAACAAACACATAATATGTCTTCATTCAGACTTTTTTTTAATGGTCTTCAAAATCTTGTTATTCTCATTTTCTTAAATTGAATCAAAACACACATGATTCTTATTCTTTGAATAAGTAATGTCAACTATATCTACTTTAGGTCAACACAATAACAATCTTTAATAAAATCTTTATCAACATTGACATCAGTCAAATCTTGTAGCTAATCTTGTGATAAATAGTAGTAAACTTAATTAATTCATAGGATAGAAATTTTGTTAGAATTTGATGACAATAAGACAAATTATGGGAAACAAAAACCTCATATAATGTTACATGACAGAAAATGCATACCTTTGAAGGTAAATTCAACTTAGAGTGAAGCATTTTTTATTAGTATTGACTGATGGTACAAAAGCATCAAATTCCTTGCACATAACTAATTGAAAAAGTTTATTTAGGCCGTTATTTGAGAATATGAAGTATAGCATTATTTTGTTATAATTCTTGGACTAATTGACATCAAACTTACAATTTTAGGAACATAATACTTTACAAACTTTTCAATTATCAACCCATCATCGAAAATTCTTTTTGCAATAAAAAAATTGAAACTTTGAAACTTTGAATAGTGCATATTTTTAATTTGAACCTTAAAAAGAAAGGTTCTGTTCAAAGCTTTGATTTCTTCGGAAACACTTGTTGCATTGATAGCTTGCAAAAATATCACATGTTAACATATTAAAAGAGTAATGTATGTTTTGTTGCATTGATAGCTTGCAAAAATATCACATGTCAACATATTAAAAGAGTAATGTATGTTTTGCAACCAAAACCATACATTGACAATTCTAAATAAACCTTTTCATGTTTCTCTATCATATCTACACACTTGATCTTCAATATGGAAGTAGTTTCTTGATCAAAGATGACAAATGAAGTAGAATATGTGTCATCAATGACCTAACTTTGATTCAGTATCTCATTAAGAAAAAAAATAAAAAACACTTGTTGACAAGTTAATTAATATATAATACAAAATTGTTCCAAAGTTAAAAAAGTTATATCTTGAGAAAACAGTAACACCATGACGATTACAATTATCACAAAAATGGAGAAGAAGGAAAAATAGAGGGAGAAGGGAGAAGAGAGGGAGGGAAAGGGGAGGGAGGAGAGAAAGGAATGGAAGGAGGTATGGAATGGAGAAGAGGTGGTGGTGATTGTGGTGGTGGTGGTGGGGAGGAGGGTGGAGAATAGAGAGAAGAAGGAGGAAGGGAGGGAAGGTGACAAAGGTGGCGGCGGAGTGGTGGTGGCGGTAGTGGTGGCGGCGGCAACGGTGGCGACGGTAGCGACAACGGTGGCAGCAGCGACGGTAGAGGGAGAGGAAAGAGTTAGTGAAAGGTAGAAGAGGAAGGGAGAGGAGAAGTGGTTAAATAAAAGAGAGTAGAAAAAAAAAAGAGGGAAAAAATTTTCAAAAATTTGAAAATCGATCGCTTATTTATATTTTTTATTTTTTTTATGTTTTTATTTTCGATTGCTAAATCGGTCGCTAATATATACTTTTTATTTATTTTTTTGGAATTTTTATTTTTATCGTTAAATCGATCGCTAAATTATTTTTTTTATTTTTTTATTTTCTAAATTTTAGTCGCCAGTTCGAATTCAAAATGTAACATTTTGTTATTTTTCTGTGCTATTGCTATTTTACTCGTTAATATATATTTTATTTATTTTTTTGACGTTTTTATCTTTGGTCGCTAAATTGATCACTAATTTTTTTTTATTTTTTAAATTTCAGTCGCTAATTCGATTATAAAATACACTCATTTTGTACTTATCTATTCCATCACCATTTCGATCATTAGTATATACTTTTTTTTTAAAATTTAATATTTTTTATTTTTATCACTAAATTGATCGCTAATTCCATTGCTATTTAACTACATCTAGATCCAATCGCTAAATTTGTTCACTAAATGAATATTTTTCTTGTAATTTAAGCTAAGAAAATCTTGTGTATTTGGGAGAATGATTAAGTTGACTAAGAACCCGAGAAACAAATTTACTATTTTCAGTGATTCTGTTAACAATATAAATTAAAAAGTTAAAACAATTCTCATTTGTTCATGTTCTCAGAGTATTATTATTACCTCTGCTTTAAGTGTTATAGACTCTGGAACATCTGCATTAAACAACAATTTAGTTCCATCCATTATATTTTGCAATCACATTTTAACTGACAAATAAAATCAATATTTATGAATATACTAATTTATAATTACACTTTTAATTTCATCACAATGCTAAATAATAATAATATAGGAACAAAAGAATCAAAGCTTTAAAAGTCTTTACTCTTGCAAATTGTATAATAACAACAAAGTTAACCACTTCACTAGAGCCAAGAAAGGAATTCAATTCATCCATGCAATTATCAAAAGAGCACACTCCATCTTCAAACTTTGGTCATTTAACTATAAGAAAAATATGAATTACTAAGAGCTTGAAAAGTACTACAAACATTGGAATAAAGAAAAGAAGATTATGATTTTACCCATCACTTTCAATTTCAATGACATTCATTCTAATCTTTTTCCCATGTCAGATATATTTTCTCTCACTTCCAACACCAGTGAACAATCCAATAACGTCTACAAAAACAAATAAAATTAAAATTTCAGAAAAATCATGTAAACAATATGAAATTCAAATGACAAATATTTTTAACTTCTAATTTTATTAGATTTTGAGACAAATTGTTACAGGAAGTAGTCATTCTAACTATATAAGTAGACATCTTCCAATTGGATTCCAAGTTAAGCAATTGGATCGGAACTGCAAGCCTAATCTGAGAGAAAGAGTTGGAAGTATAATTATAGTTGTTGGAATTGTAATTGATGATATTACAGATGCTATGACAGATGTAGATGTCACGATTATTACATTGAGGACCGTGAATATATTTGCCGCTAGAAAATATTAGCCGTCGTTTAAAATTTGGGAGAAAGAAGCATCTTGTGGAAGTATTGGTGCCATTTTTATTGGAGCAGATGAAAAAAAAAGTAATTTTTTTGTAAGTGAACCTTGGTGGATAGTTGGCAGAACACACCTAAACAAATTTTGTATTTAGAAGACAAGTGTATACATTTCTTTTTCGAAGGGGTTAGAATTGCATGTATGATATATAGATTATAGATTACATGCATGAATATTACTAATAAAAAAGTAAATATATACAAATAAGATTATTTTAATTTTTTTTTACACAAATTTTCTCACCCGTTCTCAATTTGGAGAAAAAACAAAAAGCATGTCTCTATATAATTTATTTTTCTTTCTTCTCATGTGTTAAAAAGAACCAAATAGAAAAATGAAACATATTTTTAATCTTTTCTATTCTTTTCTGTTCGTTCATTTCCTTTTCACTTCTTTCAAATAAATCATTTATTATGTCAACATATTTTTGTACTGTTAACTTAAAATAATTGTTTTAAACATATTTTATTAAGAAAAACTTATTTAACTTCTTTTGTGGATATATGTTTATTTTAAATAAAATGATCCAACATTTCAACTTTCATGTTGTTGGACGCGAATGTTTTATTTTAAATACCAAATATTAACTTAAAAAATACCAAATATTAACTTAAGGAATCTTCTTAGACACTTATAGATACTTTTAAAGTCTATGAAATTTTCAACTCTTAAAACTTTAATAGTAAAATAATATATCCATTTCAAATTCAACGATGCAGTAACGATTGATAGAAAATTATTAGATCTTGATGATGAATTTACAAATCTGCAGATTGGTTATTTTCTATTGCCACGTCATCTTAGCCCTTCCCACCACTGCCTTAGCATATGAACGCCCTTTACGTACTGTTGTAATTGATGTTGTTCACAGTAGGTTTCTTTTTTGGAATTAATACCTTTGGGTCCTTTCACTAGTAGATTGTGAGACCCTATCTATATTTTATCCAATTATGCCTCTATCTAAATCGAATCTTTTACCACATAAAATTTGACAAAGCCAAACTGCTCGTTTTCCCTTTTACACTTCATTGGGATGAACAAGTCCTCCACATTCCAATTTTGAAATATTTTTCTGATGATTCCACCCCAAACTTAATAGGAAAATTCGTGAAATAGTAGATCCATTTTTGCCTCATGCACCAATGTTGATCTTCTTTATCATATTCAGTCTTGTGTCTTGCTTTTCCCCTCTTTGGTTTCACAGTGGTCCATCCTCACAATGTCTCTCTTTTATTCTCTCTCTCACTCTAACATCAATTAATCATAAATCTTCTCACCAAAGTTGCTTATGCGAAACGACAGTTGAAATCAATTTTCATGAGACCAAATTATCTTTAAACAAGGTGTATAGCCAAAAAATCAAAGAGTCTCAAAATATTATTGTCCACTTGTCTTGACTCTATTATATAAGTTGACTTCGGAACATTGCATTAGTAGCTAGGTTTCTGCATATCAATGATACAAAGCACAATTAATAGGTGTCATTTGATGGAAGATCTGGATGGGGACGAAATAAGCCCCTCACTCTGATCGTAGGCTCGTGGCACCACACAAGGGACAACTTGGTTACTAGTCAATTGATGTTCCGGATATATGCCATCATGTATCACTTGCCGTGAAAGTTCGGTATCATAAATTTCTTGAAGGGATTATCGTCCCCAGTCTCAACGTGCACCAATCTAAATGTATCTCCCCTTCTCGTGCTTCGACGCAATCTTGATAGCTCCAAAATGGGCAACAACAGTGTTTACGAATGACATAACATGTGAATCCTCACGCAAGAATGACCTTTCATATAACTTTGGTCAAATTAAAATGGCCTACCTACAAATATAGGGATGGGACTTATGGGACCCCTACAACAAAGCCCCTTCCTTTCAAGGAGGTCCCCCATGGAGGGGGGGTGGCACTGCCGGAGAATAGATAATTTCACCATCAATTCTTCCCATGTGTTCGTACAAATAATGTGAACCAAGTAAGCAACTCCTCTTCGGAAGGGAAAAACTAAATGGCGTGTACTCGGAAAAAAAAAAAAAAAAAACTCTTTTGCACAAATTACTGAATATTAGCTTCATTATTCTTTCCATATTCTACATGGCTCCACAGGGTCGTATGCATGAACTTTGCCTTGTGAAATTTTGTTAAGCAAGCCACAAAGATACACGAATGTATGGTTTTATATTATATGTATATGCCCTCATGCAAGAATTCATTGGACTTAATTGACAGCGTGGATAATGCGTCGCTCATCTACTCTGTTGAAAATTAACATCTATTTATCTATTTGTAATATTTAAAGTTTGAAACACGAATTCTCCAAATAACATCTTGAAATTCTTTATAATAACCACATCACGTGTTATGGTGATTTATTTGTTTCTCATCTGTTAACTTATTTTCTTCATTTAGCATCTCCCAACATAAACTACATTTTCTTTATATTAAATAGCCTCATATTTGAATTAATTATATTAGTTTTTTTTATTGTTTAATTATTTGAAGTATTATATTTAAGTTATTTCATATTCCAACGTAACCTAACTCCATAGCCAGCCAAAAATAGTAGAACAAGTATCAAAAGAAATATCACAAAATAATTCCGGTCTATCTTTATCTATCATGACCATTAGTGTAAGTCTCGACAATCTTTTATCATTAATTATTAGAATGAACTTTGAACATTTTACCTTATTATTAAAAATATAAGGATTAATGTATATATTTTACCAAATCATTTATATTTAATAGTAGAAACTAGGTGAGGTGATTGATCAAGTTGCATGAATATGATAAACTCTTTGATATTATCTTTATTTTCTAAAATAAAAAAATAATTTATATTTACAATGTACACATAATTATTTTAATAAAATATTATACACAATTAACTATTTTAATTAAATAAAATTTAAATAATTTAATTTATCTACCCAAACAAAGTGCAGATGAATATCAAGTTTTATTTTTAAATGGGAATACAAGTATAAACTCCAAACCACTTAATGATAGAAGCTATGGTGACATATCTTAAATCAACTCTATAAAAAATTAAACCAATAGGTGAAGACATATATACTAATGATTTTATATTATAAAGTATATTATATTTGGTTCTCTTAGATGCTTAAATTATAATTATTTTAATAAAATATCATACATAAAATTAGTTATTTTACTTTTTTACAATATAAATATATAAAAAATAATAAAATATTTAATTAAATAAAAATTAAAATAATTTAATTTACCTAGCCTCTCAAAGTGCAGGTGAATGTCAAGTTCTGTTTAAAAATGGTAAATGCAAGGATAAACTCCAAACCACATAACGATAAGCTCCGGTGCCATATCTTGAATCAACTCTCAAAAATTTAAATCAATAGGTAAAGACATATATACTAATGGTTTTATATTATAAATTTAGTAAATTATATTTCCTTGGTGCTTAAATTATATTCTCCTCTTTTCTTATTTTAAAATATATATTTCATTCTTACGAGAGACGAATACAAATTATATTTTACTTATTTTCAATATAAATGAATATCAGAAAAGTTGTGGACAACTATGAACATGCATCTTAAAAGATATATTTTATATTTTACTATAGCTTTTAATGCTACTAACAAGAAAATTTGAACATCTATCACATTTTAGAAGATAAAATGAAATTTTCAATTTTTTTATTATTAGTTAAAAAATCTCATCTGAAATCTTTATTTCATTTTCTAACATCTTAAAGTTAATAGTAAATATTTAAAATTAGTCGTCAATAGTATCAAGAATCACAAGAATAACAAAAATAAAAAATAATAACTGAAATTACATTAAAATAAATTCAAATAAAACTTATATTTATATGTGAAGAGAGACAACTATATATTTTAAAATAAAAAAATATATAATTAAAGTATATCTTGTGAAAAAGGAATATAATTTAAGTTTATTAGAATTAAAATTTAATTATAAATTATCAATGGTATTATTAGTACCTATACGACTATGGTTGACATTACTTATTATTATCATTTTATTATTATCGTAGCTATTATTAGATGTCATAATAGTAGAATTCACGATAATAATAATGAAAGTAATGATTATAATAATTATATAATGACATTAATAATTTTATAAAAAATATTTATAATTATATTTTAATTTAAATAGTTTATTATTTTTAATTTTAATCTAATAATTATTATTGTTGTCCAATTCTTACAATAATCAAGTATTCTTGCTGTAGTTATTTTTCTTTATTTATATATACACCTCTTTTTTTTAATTTAATAATTTTAATAAGTAAATCAAATTTAATCATTAAATAAAAAAAATAAAAATCTAAAAAGATGGGGATGATAGATATAATCAATAAATGCACGATAGAATCAATCATAAAAAAAGATGTTACTTATTAAAAACATATTAGTTATAATCATCAGATGCATGATAGAATATATATATAATTAATGTACAAATCATTCAATTCTTAGGCCTAAAAATACTGCAGCATTTCTGTAATGTTGTCCGGCAATTCTCTGCATATATTTATTCTAAATTGAAAATGTGTTATTCTAGTTTATCATCCCAAGAGTTAGTTGTGTATGGGAGGGTTTTTCTTAGCGGGAGAGTAGTCCATGTCAGCAATGTCTACAAGGTCCGGATAGTTCTCATGAGAAAGCATTTGTTGCTTATTTACTAGTATTTCCTTTTCTTCCCCATTGACTTTATAATTTCTACTGTTTCCAATTTCTGGAGCCTGAGCTTCATTTCCTCCATTCTTCACATTCTGCCCATGGAGCAATGTATATAAATCATAAATAGGAGAAAGAAAGAAATTCCAAGGTTTCATTTGAGTCGACATCTAAACAACCAAACATATATTATTTTTACTTTAATTATCTCTAAACCAACCTTTGAAATATCGTGGGTTGTAGAAGTTGATGAAGTAACAAGTTTCCTAATCTTTATTTTTCCTGCAGCAACATAAGAACAGCCAGGATACTTAATAATGCGGTATAGAGGACCGATGTCATGTTAGTACTAAATTTTCGTGCATGATGCTTAATATAAAATAAATGTAAAGTTTTAATTTAGTTCAAAACAAGAAAATAGAGCGAGAATAATTCCTTCAATTTCATTTTTGTTTCTAAATTATAACCACAAAATTAGATGTCATCTTCTTGGGGGGTAAATTTGAAGAAAGAATTACAAGGTGTCGTTTGTAAGGTTCGGAAGAATGCTTGTATTATAACAAAATAACAAAGAAAAATGAATTTCTGGGCTAGAAAACTAATGGTGTCTAGGTCTATGATGTCTTGGTCCACTATAATCTTCATGAATGCGGGGTAACCGGTTGTTTGGTTTTCTGGATACTCTAGAGGCTCTTTTCTTCAGGGTACCTGTGCAATATTGTTCATCTTCGCAGAGAATAGCTTCTTTGTTAGCACCATTAATTCTATTCAACAAATTTCTTTGTTGATCCTGCAATCACAAGAGAATTTGTTTTTGTTCTAAAAAGGCTGACATTTATATATATAGAAACACATGAAGTACGTAAAACACCAAAGCAATGATCACTAACGTGTTGTTTATGTTGCTGAGATGCAAAAGATCCTTTCTCCAAGCGAATCCCTGAACAAAAACAACTAACATGAGAAATCCAGTGGATATATATAATACATAACAGAAGATCTATATGAATTTCTGCTGAAACTATATATATACCTTGAGCCTTAGTGAGAAAGAGAGACAAAAGCAGAAGGGAAATTACAAAAGAAGGCCTCATTTGAAGAAAACTATTGGGAAGAACCAAAGAAGTTAGTAGGTTGAATCCCTAAACAAATTGGGTGGAATTATTCAGGTCTTTCTTCCTCTTGAAAATTAAGTTGGCTTACTATTTCTTGAGGAGGAACAGCGTAATTAAGCATGCAATTAGAAGTTGTGAGTTGTGAGTGATAGATGATGCCCTTTGTGATGGATGGCTGCATATATTTATATATCTATCAATGAGTAGGGGGTCCACACATTAATTGAAGTTCATCATCTTTAGACAGGAAAGTTTGTTTTTTTGTTTTATTTGTTGCTGGCTTCTATCTCGCTAAAAGTGGCTTCTAGGTATTTAAAATTTATTTTTTACATTCAACTATTTTTTTTTACTGGACTCGCTTCCAAAATAAAATAGTATTTTCAAATACAATTTCATATTCAACTCATAAATCAAATATTATAACTTAATTAAGGATTAAAGCGTTGAACTTTTCATTTTATTTTTTTTCTATTACTTGTTGCTTCTACCATTGTCGGAGGAAATTATTAATCATTTGATATCCCAATCATTTAAGTGCAGTCTAGGTGTTCAAAGACAGAAAAGTAATTAATATTAACATATGCGGGCTAGTTTAGACAATAGAATATTCACAACATTAATTAAACAATATTGTGTGAGTGTAGCATATATAGCAAAAAGGAAAGATCAAGTGTGGGCTATAAATTAAAAAAGTATATTTACTTTTGGGAATGCTATAGTGTTTTGGTTGGTTTAGGAAGAATTTTGTGAACACTATGTAATGTTGGTTTCCTTGATTTACTATTCCTTTTCCTTCTTTTTCACAAATGTAGGCTTCCATGTTTGCAAAGCTCCCCGATACCAGCGTTTCGGTCTGTCTGATTCACTTTTGTGCTACAAGACCAAGGGGTTTTTTCCCCATGTTTATTTTCTTTCATCCTTTTAGACAATATGTCTCCTCTACAAGACAATCTCATTGATTTACTCATTTCTAAACGACTTGACAGCCTAACTTGTCCTGCAACGTCTTAAAGTTTTTTACTTGCTCTAGCTGGCTAGGTAGAATAAGGAAAAAACAAATTTATAAATACCCTTTGATCGTAAATATGATTGGTGAAGTGAGGAGAAAAAAAAGTAAAAAAAAAAAAGGTATAAATTGGATGTTTACACTATTGGAGTGATTATAAATCATGATTCTTGCACTAAATAGCTTATTCCTAGCTAGCTATCAAGATACAATTCATTTTTATCAATTAATCTTCAAATATTATTTTATATTATTAGAGCAGTCATGTGTTTTAGATATATATGTAGAGAGAGAAATATTATACGTATGAAAGTTATGGAAAAATTCCTTCCTTTTCATTGAATGGGACCAACTAAGAAAAATAATATTTCTTACGGATTTAACTTTTTTAATGTGAAATTTATAAAAGTGTATTTATCATTATTTGAATTAAAATAACTCATAAAATAACTAGCTTTAAATCAAACGGTGAATCTATTCATACATAGTTTCTTAATTACTTTACACATCTTTACATTTTAGAAGAGAGAAATCATATTTTTGTATACTTTTTTCCTCCATGATACCAAATAGACTCTTTCGAATATAAAACATGAGATTCATCTCCTATAAAATGAATATTGCATTTTGATAAGATAAAGTGTAAGTTATAACTATTAATTGATATATCAATAGTGGAGACTTTGATAAAATATATACATATGTATAATAACCAAGTTGTCAAAATAACAACTATTGATTTTTCAGACAACACTTATAACTCCACTCTTTTATCTTGTAAAGTGCAACCAGAGATACTTGTTCCACCTTTGGCCCTATCACTTTTTAAGGTGGGAGTATCCTGTCTGTGTACCTGCAAACTCACATTCCCAACTTTCTTTTTTATTTTCTTTTCTTCTAGGATTATAGTATGGTTGTGTGTTAAGATATTTGTTGTTCTCTATTTCTTTGGAGAATTCAAGATATTAGGAATTGACGTTTTATTACATGTACCTGTTTAAAGTCTTAGAGCAGATTAATTATTTTGTTTCAACTTCCCTTCAATTCTTTACTCCTAAACTTAATTTAAAATATAAAATTATTCAATAAACATATAGCTTTAATATTTCTATTTTTAAAATATTTAAAATAAAATAAAACTATAAATTTAATATTTTCAAACAATTAAATAAATAATAATAATAATAATAATAATTTTAATCTTTGACTTATACTCTTTCAACCCAATTAAATGCATTATTAATTTTGAGTCTACAGAACAATTTTTAACGGTTTGTCTTAATTTTTTTAATTCAAAAATTAATTTATGTTTACTTTTAAGAGAAAGAAATTATAAATCTTTAAATTTTCAAGAAAATAGCTTTGTTTTATGCATGAAATTCATAAAATCTTTATAAAAGTGTTCTTATATATACAGTTAAAGAATAATTTAATTTTAATTTTTAATATAAATATATTATATGTTCTTGGATATTTTGAAAAATACATGATTATCAATATTTTGTATGAAATTTGATACTCATATATTCACTACATATTTTTTATTTTTTTTATTTTTCATAGGTGGTCCCCTAACCATTCAAGTGTGGTTTCATCCTTGAGTGCACCCTTTATGATGGAGATCAAAAAGATCAACAAAAGTTAAATATGATTGATTTGTTATTAAAACTATCAAAATAGACATGATAATTTAATAGATTAGGCCAAACTAGGCTCTCAAAAGTGAAACACAAAAAGAATCAAGCCAATTTGATCTAATTTTGTGGTTGGACAAATGAGTTAGGTCAGGACTAAAAAAATGGTTTTTGACCACCAAGTCTATTTGAGCTTAATATTATTTTTTTCTTTTAAAGAATATATAAAAATAAGGAAAAAATAAAAAGTGGTTCAATATCGATTAGCCCAGTGAGTTAAAGGATCTTTATTTTTAGATGGACCAACCCAAGCTCTTTCACATCTTGCCCTATTAGGTCAAGCTTAGTTTAGCTACATATTTTAACAATTCTATTTATTAGTAGTTCATAATAGTTCAATGATAATAGTTCAAGTTAAAAGAGTTAAAGAGATAATAGAGAAACTTTTTGTAAATACTAGTACAAATCCAAACATAGATATTAATTAGCTAACTTAGATCTATATGGATTTAACCTTTACAAAACTAAATTATGTATTTGTCACTTGTAATAGTTTAAAAACATTTTTCATCAATTTGTTATGAATTTTGGACTATAATAATTTTAGAGTAGTTTTATTATTGATTTTGGACTTGTAATAAGTTAGGGCTACTTTTATTAGTTAACTATGGATTTTATCCTAGTTTTATATTTTTGTTGAGATATTTTGTTCCTATCACTACAAAAAATTTCAAGCGACCAATCAAATTGGTTGCTAAACCTAAAAAATTGGTCTCTAATATTAGATTTGAATTGTTAAATGGCTTAGCGACAGCATTAGCGACCGATATATTTCCATCGCAAAAAGCTTAGTTGCTAAACAATATAGCCATGTTTTCAGTGACTAATTGGAGGCCGAAAATTTAGTCCCTACATCAGTCGCTATTTTATTTTTCAAAATCTGATGGCTAATTCGGTCGCTATTTATGAATTTTTATTTTAAATAATTCGATCACTATTTTGGTGACTAATATTTAAATTTTATTTTAAAAATCGGTCGCTAATTTTTTTCTTTTAAAGTAGATGGGTGGCGGTGGTGGGCAGTTGGTGGTTGTGGGAGGGAGGAGGGAGTGAGGGAGAAGGAAAAAGAGAGGGATAAGGGAAAAGAGAGGGGAGGGAGGAGAAGGAATGGAAGGAGGAGAGAAAGGACTAGAAGGAGGTATGGAATGGAGAAGAGGTGGTGGTGGTGGTGGTGGTGGAGGAGAGAAAGGAGGAAAGGAAGGTGGAGAATAGAGAGGAGAAGAGGGAGGGAGGTGAGGAGTGTATAAATAAAAGGGAGTGGGAAAAAAAAGAGAGGGAAAAATTAGAGGGAAAAATCTTTTCGAAAATTTGAAAATTGCTAATATATATTTTTTATTTTTTTGACGTTTTTATTTGTGTTCACTAAATCAGTCGCTAAATTGTTTTTTTATTTTTTAATTTTTTGAATTTCGGTCGCTAATTCGAACGAAAACTAATTCTTTTTTCTTTTTCTGTTCTATCATTATTTTGGTCGCTAATATATATTTTTTTTATTTTCTTGACATTTTTATTTTCAATCGCTAAAGAAGTCGTTAAATTGTTTTTTATTTTTTATTTTCTGAATTTCGGTCGCTAATTCAGTCGAAAATACAACCTTTTTTTTCCTTTTCTACTTTGTCTCTATTTCAGTCGCTTATATATATTTTTTATCACATATTATTTTCGATCGCTAAATTATTTTTTTATTTTTTATTTTCTAAATTTCGGTCACTAATTTGGTTACAAAATGCAATCTTTTTTTTTTCTTTTCTATTCCATCGCTATTTCGATCGTTAATATATACTGTTTTTATTTTTTTATTTTTTGAATTTTGATAACTAATTCCATCGCTAAAAAATACTTTTCTTGTATATATAAGGTTGGAAAATATTAATTTAAAGAAATTGGTTATTATTTTGAATAAGATTTTTTTTTCAAGTTTTATTCTCAGGAACGGAATCCTCTCCTTATGAATTGTGAAATTTTCCTAAGGTCAAAATTTTTTTCAAGTTCCGTTTAGATTCTTATGGTGGGGACTATATCCCTCATTTGAGTTCACAATTGCAAAATTCTCATAAGGTCAAAGTTTCAAACTTGAGGTTTGGGACTAAGTTCATAATCGTGAGGATATGGTCAAGAGTTTCCTTTCCTTCAAATTCGTGATGACAAATATCCTAAAAGTGTCCAACTTATGATTCATAAGCGAGCATATCTATCTATGTTCGTTTTTGTGTCATCGTATTCATAGTTCAAGAGTTTTCATTGATATGTAGCTAGAATCAAATTTTGATCCAATATTTGCTTCCATGTTTGCATATCTATTTATTCTTTCTTTGTTAATCAACCAATCTAATTATCTATCTATACATTTCTTACTTTATTTATGTATTAGTTTATTATTAAAGGTCATTACTATATTGTCACTTTTTAGTAACATTTTTTTAAAATATTACTAATACTTATATTAGTAACATTTGTATATCTTCAGAATGTTAATAATAATATTTTGTGACATAGTCCAAATAAAATATTTATTAAAATATTATTAAAACTAATAGATAATATTTTTTTATATTTTTGTAATATTTTTTAAATATAACTATAAAGTTATATATGTAGTAGTTGCTACTTGGTTGTTGGCAGTTGAATATGCATGATTTGCTTTCATGTTCCTAAATTTGTTTTTGGCTTCATGCTCAAAAATTCAAATAAAACAAAATTAAAAAAATAGGTAGAAAAAGAAAAAAAGAGAAGAGAAAAAAAGAAGTGAATCTAATTCCTTTATATTAATATCCTTGCCTGCTGCTATTATGCTTTGATTTTATTTTTGTTATTGTTCATCTTCTCCTTTATTTTTAATTTTTGTACATTTTCTTCTCTATTCCTTCTACTCATCATTGTCCTTTTTGCATACAACATCCTCGTATATATTATCCATATCTATTAACACATTCTAAATTGTCATCCTTATATTAGGTTTCTTAAACTTCCAATCTTATCTATTAGATATCCCAAATTATAACCACATATATATATTTGTTTGATATCATAACAACCTTATCTATTACGTTGCCTAAATTCTCATCCTTATATTAGATATCTCAAATCCTTATCCATAGATTTAATAATCCAAATTTAACCTAGTTTTTAGTTGAATGCCACAAAAAATAAAAAAAAAAGGAAGAAAAAACAAAAGCCAAAAAAAAAAAAAAAGAGAGAAAGCAAAAAGTAAAAATAAAAATAAAAATAATGAAAAATATTAAAAAGAAAAGAAATGTACAGTTTAGGAATGTGGAAACAGAGAGAATAGAAAAAAAAAAGATAATATTTTGATGGAAATTTTAATTTGAGAACAAATCACTTCAAGGAGGAAAGAAATGATAGAAATTAAAAAAAAAAAAAAGTCAATAAAAGCTTTGTACAAGTGATTTGTTGGTTGCTCATGATAGTCCAATGACAACAGTTTAAGCTAAGATAGGTAAAGAGGCTATGAACAAGCTAGTTGTAATATGAGCAAACTGAATTATGATAACAACGGGCTAAGTTGGTTCAATGAAATTGAAGCATTAGAATATTAAGTATTTTAAACATGTAATGTTTTAAAATATTTTTACTAGTTTATTATGAATTTTGAGTTTGTAACTAAGTTTTTCTTAAACAAATTTTTTTTATAAGCATATAAAAGAAAATAAAATAAAAATATGAAATGAATTAATCTAATAAATTAAAATTAATTTATGGACGTAATTTTTATAAAAATTCTTTTATCTATCTTTTTTAAAAGTATTTCACTTAGGAAAGAAACTCAATTCATTTGATATTCTTATTTTATTCTTTTAAAAATATTTATGAAGAAATTCATTTAAACATGATCAAGAATACTTTTACTTATTTTAATTAAAAAATAAAATTATTACTATTTGTATTAGTTAATTATTAATTTTAGTTAGTATTCATTTTTTGAGCTATAATTAAGGCCATAGTTGTGTGAATTTAGGTTTAATCATCTAAAATCCTTCCTTTAAGTTCAATTCACAGTAACATATATTTCATTAGGCCAAAGTGTCTAACTTTGTGGTTTATGAATGTAATCGTGAGATTCAAAGAATTTTACCCATATGTAACGAAAATTAGGTTTCAATATATGAGATATATTTTGATGTTCTCATATTTTTATCTATCTATGTTTCAATTCTCTCTATCATCTATATATCTTGTTTCTCAAGAGTTTTTCTTTTTTCTTTCACCCAAATCAATGTAGTCAATGGATACTTGGTAACTCCTTACTAATAAAGATTCTTGACAATTGATTTGATACTAGGTATGTCCTTACTAATAAAAGATTATTGACAATTGATTTGGTTTGCTCGCATTGTCAGTTTAGTTACATAGAAATAAAAACACGTTCAAGATTGATATCACAAGATTTTTTAGCTAATCAAAATTAGATGCTGTAGTTGGATAACATCAAAGGTTTTGGGGTAAGCTTTTGTTTTACTTATAATTAGTATCTTAATCCAATTGAATGTTTGCAATCATTATCCAAAATTCCAAAAGTTTTTTTTTTAAGCAGGTATTCATTCTCTTACTGGATTGTAACTTTATATATATATAAAAAAAAAATTCAAACTCCAAATCTTTATTAAAGAATACAAAATGTTGAGTCACCTGTGTTAATAATTTTTTATAATTATCTTCTTATACTTTCGTTCAATAGCCTTTTATGTAACAACATTTACTTAATTAATTGGTTGGAATATTATTCATATTTTTTTTAATAATCTTTTTGCCTTACCCCTAAAAATTTTCCTTACTTTTAAACAACAAAAAATCTGAAAACGCTTGAATTTTAATTAGCCATGTTAATTATATAAGAAATTTAACAACATTTATTTTATGGATTTTATCCGACCAATATTAATTTCAAAAACATTGTGCAAACATAACAAACTACTATTCAGCAAATTTCGATGGTCGCGAACTTCGATGGAAGTAGTGTACATGTAAGGTTGGATGTTCAACTTCGATGGATATTTATACTTTTTCCTCATTGTCTATTGTGATATTTCTTACAAGAACATAAGAATTCTCATTTACCAAGTTATAACAAAATTGCTAAGCATAAGAGAATTTGGGCTATGATAATACATATGCATCCGCACTGTGATCCTTCTACGTTTCAGAAGTTATTGATATAAGAGCATTAATTATTGGACCACTTCATTGACTAAATTTTTAATACGGGACTCAATTCTTCAAAGAGGGCTCCATAAACATACTAATTAATATATTCTCTCTATATATTAAGGAACACATCGACAGAGATTTTTGTATTTATTATAAAAATACAAATATTTAATTATACAATTTAAATAATCAATTTTCTGGAATTCTTGATCGGTTAACTTCTTGGCCACACAGCCACTTCACGCGGCCAACAAGCAAGCATATCGGTGGCCATCTTTTCAGAACCTTTCATTTTGGATTTTGAAGTTAATTAGGACACTTGCATCTTATTGCATTATTCAACTCACTAGCATAGTCACGTCAATTCAATATTTTCATCCTCTGTTCTTTATCAAAAAATTGAAACAGTTATGTCAATGATTTTATTATATTTTGTATAAATATATTTTATTGAGTTAAATTTTTATATACTTTAATATAAAAAGTTTTATAACGTCAATTAATCGAAAATTATTTTATATATAATTTTTAAAATAATTATTAAAAAATTTAAAATTTTTATTATATATGATAATTTATGTTTAAACGATGATAATATAATTTTTTATAATATTAATATATTTTAATTAAATATTTATATTATTTATCTGCAGCTGGTATTACTATTTCACACAAGAGTCTCAATGAGCGATATATCTGAGACACAAATATATAAAGTATTAAGTATGTTAATGCTTGAAAATATGACTTGATGGGGTCCATTGTAGGCCACGGCTATTGCCAATTGGACCCTTAACTCAAACGTAACAATGAAAACTGCTGTTAAAAGAACAAATTACAAATTAAAATATGGATTAAAAAATAATCAGAGTTGATACTATTGCGTAAATTAACTAAGCTAGAAGTTATTTTAATTTAGTACGGGATCTTGAATTCAAATATCTGAAATTATAATAAAAAATTGCCGTGGGTAATAGGGTGATGATGATACGCGCCTTTTTCTTCTGACCACGATAAAATTAATCTCAGTTTGGGGATTCGAATACTCTTTATGGTACAATGTTGTACAGTACACACGGTCAAATCTTAATTGAATCTCTTTTTAATATTGATGTATATTACAGAGGAACTATTGGCTAGGGCTTTTTTGGGGCCAATGACTGGCTTAATACTATGCGTGGAATAATGAAAACCCTAATCCTTTTTCTTTTCCCTCTAACATTTTGTAAATGGATTTCCATATTTATTATTACTATTATTATTAAAACTGGTTTTAGAAAAACATTAGTCCGACACAGGGGCGTCACTTTTTAGAACTATGAATTTGGACTACCTAATACATGGAAGGTGGGTGTATCTCTCTATAGTTTTTCGTTTTATTAAATGACTGCATGCATTCGATACCTGTTTTCTGATTAGATGCCTGTCAAGAACCATACAATTCCTCTTGGGAGTTGTTACGCCTTTGTTTAGATTCGGAAAACCATCTACCAAAAATTTAGCCTGACATGATCCTACTATTATATAATACTGTCTCTACGTTACTTTAAGTTTTTTTATCAGCTAATTAAAAAATAAATACCCTGGATATCCAATCATAGGTGACAATAAGAAACTACCTTTATGTTGTCATCTTTTAGCCGTTCCAAAATCAATTCGAAGATGTCAAGTTTTTGTTTTTATCGTTAAAACTTCTCTACTAATTACTAATTTTTTTCTCATTGATAAAACAATTTTTTTATTAATAAAGAAATTTTTTTAATACAAATACATTCTTTTTAACTTTTATTATGTATTTTTTTTAAGTTTATACAATACAAGTCCAAAAATTTAAATAAAAAAAAGATTAAAACTCAAATGTTTGACCTAAAAAGCAAATCCCATAAGAGAATAAGCATGATCGTTGTGCTTCGACAAACACAACCGTGCATGAAAGAAGAAACACAATTGAGCTCCAAGATAAGTATGTCCTGGACTTTATAGTATGGTTATGCATGACTCAGAACATTTACTCCAACGAATACGTTATTTGAGGTCATCACAATTGTACACATACGAAACGAAAATAACGATAAGCTTACTCTACAATACTCTTATATCTTTAGACAACATATAAACATACAACACAACATATATATCATATATCAACTTGGGTATAGAAACCCTACATTCATTCAACAACAAGCCTAAACTTTTAACAGGTACAACAATCCACATTTGTAAGAACATACTCATACAAGTTCGTACATCAACACATATCCACACATGTGTTTGCCCATGTGTTTGTGTGTGTATCTTACTCTATGGAGATTCTATAAGTTGAGCAATCTTTTTTGACACTTCCATAACATGACCATCTATCATTGGGGAAAGTAGAACATGATCTTGTAGAAGTTAACAATGATATTGGTTGAGATAGATGTACGTGGGTATAGGTGTATAGATTTACCACAATCAAGGTTTGCAAGGATTAGGACCCATCATGGAATTCTCTCATTTAACCTCCCCAAATAAGGTCTTAATATGGGTAGACTAGAATCTAAATTGTAGTTAAGAATCTCATATTAGCTAAGGTTCATATTTTTTCGGTTAAAATAAGGAAAAATAGAAATCCTTGCTGATTTGCTGATTTTAGCTAACAAATAGATTAATCTCATTTTGCAGGTTAAATTGGAGTCTCAAACAGTCCCAACCGAGACCGAGATCAAGTCTTCCAGGCCAATACAACCGAGACCGAATGCATCTTGGCCAACCGAAGGCGTCTTGGCCAACTGAAGTCGAGACCGAAGGTGTCTCGACACTGAAGACATCATTGGCTAGATGAAACCGTCCTGGCCAAGACCGAAACCATCTCGGACCTAATAAAGCCGACTCTGGTTCGCATGGCCGACTCTACATGAAGGCTTCGTATGTTGACTCTAGATTATCGACTCCAGCCCAACTGGATGCCGATTCCTAACTGATGTCGAGTCCAAACCGAATGCCGACTCTTGTGAGACCGACTCCCATTCGTCCAGATTTGTCCCAACAAGCAAAGAATGACTCCATTTCGGCAATTCCAATACGTGTTCATTTAGAAAAATGGTTAATTAGTTCAGGTTGTTAATTTCTATTAGTTAGTTGTGTCTGCTAATTTTGTTACGATAAGACAATTAATTCTATTATTTCTATTAGAGGTTAGTTAGGCCAATACATGTATAAATATGGACGTAAAGCTTAGCTCAAAGGTAAGCCAGAAGCAAGCGAAACGCATACACACTTAGCCCATCACATACACACTTCGTTCCCTAGGCTAAATTCACTCCATACCTCTTTGTTCCATGGTGCTTCAAAGAGTGCCCAATCGATTGAGTGGGTGTAGGACCAATGCCCAGGTAGTGGCCAATTGCTAAGGGGGGACTGTCAGGGTGTGTTGGCACACTACTTAGTGATTCAACCTCGCTGTGCCTGGCCAACAAAGGTGGAACACTGCAACTACTGTTGGCGATTGTCGTGAGAAGTTGGATCCATAAGCCATCAACAACCCTTCACTTTTCTTTGTATCACGTTCCAGGTTAATTAATGAATGATTATAATTCTGTTTGTACTATGCTTTGATTTCTGTTAGCATACTATTTTCCTTGCTTAATCACAATTGTGTGTAGGAAGAATTAGAACACGTTAGTTTAGGGACCGATTTGAACCACTCTAACAACAAAATGGATAATCGCTAGATAATCTACATCAATCAAGTGTGTATTCCTTGCCAAACTCGAGGCAGCGATCACTTAAGTCCTCAATTAGCAAAGGACGAATGTTCGGCGATTGTTGTAGGTAATTGGGTTGGTGAGAAATTGTTGACATAGTAAGAATCTCGATTAAAATTAGGAAGTGATAAATCAGGATGAGTGACAACATAAATATGTCATAATAATCTTAATAGTCTTGGTAAACTTAGAAATATTAGTAGTCATAGATAGTTGTTAATCCTTACTTCCCTTTAATTGATGTAGTTAATCTATACGTTTCTTGTACATTTACTTTACCCATTAAAAACCCCCAATTTACATTTCTTGCAAGAGTCAATAATCCTACCTTCTTGGTTTAGCAATCTTTTCCAGCCTTGCACTTTAGAATATTAGAACAAACGTGTCCTTGAGAAGAATGACCTAGGTTGACCCTGTGCTACTTTAACATAGGAAAAATCTAGTATTTTGATAGAGAAAATAACGACCAATCCTTAGACTATCACTTTTTCTTCCAACATTACGTTATGAACCCTGAATCTAATACCAATTCCATGGTGGCCTAACAACTTATGTGCCTACTTGTTTTAGCATCTATAGTCGGACTCACAAAGCACACAACAATAGTGATCGAAGATCACTTCCAATTTCCTTGAACTTTGATACTAACATCTTGTATTCGTCATGGTCAGCCTCAAGGAAAATTGGATCATCATCGCAACAAGAAATGGTTTGCCAACCAATTTCTTACTCCCTACATCAGCAACAACATGCACCATCCACGCATCCATGGATAATAGCATTTTAAGTCTTATGAATTTCAACTTATTAAGATTCCACTTTAGTCTTTTACCTCATCCTACCCAACATAGGCATCTATGTCTTTTGTTTAAGAATTTTAAGAAGTCTATTATTACTCAAAGGTTAAGAAGTTCTATTTTTCAAAAAAGATAAGTTTTCTCACTATTGTTTGATTCATTACCCACAATGAGGGTAGACTCCTAAGCACATGCACTTCTACTTAGCAAGTGCACAACTCACCCAATGAATGGAGCCACAGAGAGCTCTTATCTAGTTTAGTCTCCTAGTGGGTGCCTTATTCGTCTAGTGAGCTAAGCAACAGAAGCTTAACCAATAAGTTTTATTCTTACTTGCTCAATGAGGAATCTTCTTCGCCTAACTAGAGGAGACATAAAGAGCCCCCGTAAAAGCTCTCATCTTAGTTGCTCAACGAATAAGTTTGTTTGCTTAGCAAATGCAACCACAAAGACTTCAACATCTCATCGTCACTCTCTCGCTCAACAAAGGTTCTTCCTCACTTAGTCAAGGAGCCACGAAGAGACCATAAATTTCACATTATGGTATTTTCTTAGGAAAATGGAAGTCTTACCCAACAAGTTTATGCATTTATAGGTTCTCAATATCCTCGCTCAGTGAAGCCTCTAATCGCTCATTAAGAGGCATCACTTTATAGTTTCCTTACTAAGTTTTCTAGGTTTTGCTTAGCGAGTTAACCACTTGCTCAATGAGCATTCATATACATGTGTTCTTGATTTTTGCATAAACAAGCCTTCAAGGAGCTTAGCAAAAATCAACATTTTCCATAAATCTACCTAGATTTTCAAGTTGCTCATTGAGGCTTCAACATTAACCTTGAAAATGGGGTTTTGCTCAAGAGTGGTGAGCTTGCCCAGCGAAACCTTAAAACAAATCCATGCAAATGATACAAACTCATCAAAACTCAAACAAAAATTCAAATAATCATACCAGTAGCTCCATATCAACATAATAACATCATCTTAATGTTAATCCATCATAATGCAAGGGAATTAGTGGATTAAAACCATAAAATACTTCAAAAGAGGAATGATTACTAGTAGAATGTATAACCCTATTGTATGTAAAGTCAACATAATGCAAGCATTCTTCCCAAGATGTTGTCTATTCCTATATGTTGGTCTGTTATCATTCACTTATTTTTGTATCTCTTTAGTTTCATTGGGGTTGCTCCTATATAGTGGTCTGTTGGAAAGGGCAACCCTTGGGATAAGATCAATGTGGTGCTCAATTCCTCTAATGGGAGGCAAGCCACTAGGGACCTCATTTGGAAAAACATCTTGAAAATCCTACAAAAGAGAAATAACAGAAGTAGGTAAAGGAGAATGATCAATTTTAAAGTTCAAACATGCCTCCTTATACAAGATTACAAGCATAGACTAGTTAAAAAAGAATGCCTTATTTATCTCACCTTCACTTGCAAAGAAACTCATTTACCTTTTCTTTTCTAAATTTCTCTTTTCTTTTGCTTTTCTCATTTTTTGTTCACTTTTTTCTTTTGTTCTTTCACTCTATTTTTCTTTTTATTTCTCATACTCTCTTACTTTTCTCATTTTTATTTGGTCTTCAAATACATGCTTTGGAGACAAAGAAGCAAGAGCAATTTTCTACTCATTGTAAATAAAAGAGAAACGATTAGTATATCCGTTGTGGGTCACCTTGCGGTCAAACTGCCATGGTCAGCCCAAAAGTATATGCACTACCTCCATGAGAATCATATCACATAGTACTTCATCTTTGTATTTCCCAATAGCAAAAGGCACTTAAACTTGCTCGTCAACCTTCACTTCTCTAATATCACTATGCCATTGCAGTTTATAAGGCCTAGGATGTTTGACAGTTTGCAAATTCAATTTCTCCACTAGGATAGTACCTAGCTACATTGGTGCAACTTCCTTCACCTATAATCATGCTATACACTTTTCCTTGAACAAGACACCTAGTATAAAATATATTTTCTCTTTGAACTTCATCTTTCCCTTTTTCTTGCATACTCAAGACTCTCTTAACTACCAATAAATCTCCATCATGTGGAAGCTCTTCATTGTCATCCTCTAGAAATGACATTAAATCATTATCAGATTCTTCATCCATCTCTACTTTTCCATTATCTTTCATGATCACAGTCCTCTTGTTGGGGCATTGAGAGGCAATGTGTCTTCTTCCAAGGAATTTGTAAATACTTTATGTCTTGGTTCTTTGAAGGGTTAACTTCAATTTGATTTTTCTTTGAATCACCACTTTGAAGTGTGAACCAACAACCTTTTTCTCGAAATTATTCTTCTATGGAAAAGAACTTGAGCTATAGTTCTTCTTCAAACTATTTCTCCACTTTGATTGCTTGATGCACCATCTCTTGATGCTCTACATATTGATACATCTCTACTACATCAGCTATGTCATGGTTCAGCCCATTTAAGAATCGAGTAATTGTTACTTCTTGATCCTCCAGTATGTTGGCTCTAATCATTGCCATCTTCATTTCTTTATTGTAATCATCCACACTCTTTGATCCTTAAGAGAGACATTGCAACCTGTTGTGAAGCTCTCTATGAAAATAGGATGGGACAAATCATTTCCTCATAATTGCTTTCATCTCCTCCTAAGTTCTTATAGAACATTCTCCATATCTAGCTCTCTATTTTTGCATTTGATTCCACCAAACAAGAGCATAATGAGTAAATTCAAGAGCTGCAAGTTCCACTTTTTTACCTTCTGAGTAGCTTTGACATGAGAAAATTTTATCTACACGCATTTCCCACTCCAAGTATGCCTTAGGATCACTTTTTCCTTGAAATGAAGGGACTTTAATTTTAATTCCTCCAAGATGATCCTCTTTTCCATTTCTATGTCTCCTTTGATTATTTTTATTAGGTCTTTCCTCCTTGGTTGTTCTTCTTCATTATCCTCCTCCTCTTCAAATTGGTTTTCACCTCCTTCATTGGATTGTTCATCTCTCCTTGAGTTGTTTGGAGTAGCTTTTCTATTAACAATTTGATCCCCCATTTGGTCTATACGTTCATGGATTTCTTCAAGCTTCCAATCAAATAACTTTTCAAAATGATTGGTTAAATCTTGCATTTGGATGGTTGATAATCCTCCCCATGGACTTCCTTTACTTCTTGCCATGTTAGTCAAATAATGATAGAATAGAGGATCTAATAGTATACTCGTATTTGTCACTTAATTTGACTTTTGCCCGATGATGGTCTCACCACTCTTGGCTTTTACCACTCAACTTCCTCTTATAAGTTCTTAAGAGAGAACCTTATCAATGATTATTTTCAAGACAGTAAGGGGACAATCAAGTGACTTTGAATTTAGACAAAAAAAGACAACAGGTAATATGATAAGAACAAGATGAATAGACACAAGAAAGAACAAAGATGATTACTAATCAAATCAAATTTCACAAAGATAATATATAGAGTTCTTTCCAATTTACACTACACTTTGTTGTCCTTTTTTTTAAAACAGAACTGTGCAATATATTGGTGGTGAACTCTTGAATCTTCCAAGATTTTTTTAGAACAATTTTTCATTTTTATTTCAACTAGTAATATAATGATTCCAATAACTTTTTTTTTCCTTTTTTTTTTATTTTTTTGTACGAATATTTTTTAAGGATAGAACTCAAAATATAACTAGTAATTTGATGAAGAACACAAAAAAGATGGAAAATGAAAAGACACAAGTCAATAACAGGGAATCACAAAAAAGGAAAAGTGAAACCAGACTAAAAGAAAATATAGAACAAGAAATATATAACAAAATAACACATAGAATTACCAAGACAAACACAAATTGAAGAAAGAGAATTAGAATTTTTTTTTCAATAAGACAATCAAAGAAATACTCAAACCTGAATTTCAAGGAGTTGAAGCTCTGATACCAAATGATATGAACCTACACGCAAATGATCGCCTTGAAGAATTCATAATTTTTTTTGGAAATTGTTTCTGGAATCTTTTATTTAAAGAAGGATATTGATGTCACACTCAAGAGAGAGATGAGAATGAGAGTGATAAATCATAAGTTTGATCACCACAAGTTGCCTTGATAAGATAAGATTTAGTTCTTTGCCCAAGAACAAAAGGGAAACTCTCAAAAAGGGAGAAACTTAGTTTTTCATTTAAATTTCACGTGTCTCTAGATTACAATGTGTTGCCTTTTAATAGACCCATATTTCCTTTAAAATTCTCACTAAGCATTTAATTATTTAGGAAACCTAAACACACTAAAAATCAACCTAGAAATATGAAAAAGCATGTGAACATATTTCAACACAATTAAGTGCGTAAATTAAATTGAAAATAAGAAAATAGACCTTTTATTCCCTGTAAAGGATCTTGGAGATTATTGGATTATTCATATTTCAATCATGTGCACCCTTCATAGGCCAAAAAGATGAGGTAAGTAAGGTAAGTATCCCTAACTCTAATGCTTCGAATTCAAGTAACATAAAGTGTTTCAAGTGTTTAGGGAAAGGTCATATTGCTTCTCAATGTCCCAATAAGAGGACAATGTTCTTAAGAGAAAATGGAAATATTGATAATGAAAGCTCTCAAGAAGAGATGTCACATCAAGTAGTGAAAGGTATCTACTCAAGTGAGGATGCATCTTATGAAGGAGACATCTTGATGGTAAGAAGATTGATGAGCGCCTTTGTTTTAGATGATCAATCTCAAAGAGAAAATATATTTCACTCAAGGTGATTGATCCAAGGTAAATGTTGTTCATTAATAATAAATGGAGGAAACAATGTAAATGTTGTTAGTCAAAGACTAGTTGATAAACTTTATATTTCTACTATTCCCCATCCCAAACCCTATAAACTTCAATGGTTGAGTGAGCATGGAGAAATGATTATGGATAAGCATGTATCAATTGCCATCACATTGAGCAAGTTCAAAGATGAAATTCTTTGTGGCGTGGTTTCAATGGAAGTTATTTATATCCTTTTAGGAAGACCATGACAGTGTGATAGAAAGGTAACCCATGATGGAGTTACTAACAAATTCTCTTTTGTGCATGAAGGTAATAAGATAACTCTTAAACCCTTAACTATAAAAGAAGTTTTAGAGGATTAAATAAAGATGAAAAAAAAGAGATAAGGAAAAGAAAGAGAAAGAAAAAGAGAGAAAATTAATAGATAAAAAAAGGTGAGAAAAAGAAAGTAAAGAAAAACAAATGAACATGAGAATTTTCTATTAAGTAGGAAATCTTTTAAAAAAATGCTTCTCAATAAAAAATAACCTTTATTACTCGTACCTACTAATATGTGTCTTATGATGAATTTTCCTTTAGATAACTAGCCTATAGCTTTTGAGAAAATGCTTGAAGAGTTCAAGAATATTTTTCGAAAGGAGAAGCCACATGGAATGCTCTCTATCAAAGGAATTGAGCATCAAATAGACTTCGTGCCTAGTGCTTTATTGCCAAATCGTCCTGCATATATGGCAAACCCCGAGGAACCAAAGGAGATCCAAAAACAAGTCATACAACTCTTAGTTAAAGGGTTGGTAAGGGAAAGTATGAGCCTATGTGTTGCCCTAATTTATCCTTGTACCAAAGAAAGATGGCACATGGCACATGGTGCATGTGTATGGACTGTAGACCTATTAATGCTATCACAACTAGATATATACATCTCATTACATGCTTAGATGATTTGCTTGATGAGTTATATGGTGCTTCCATGTTTTCTAAAAAAGGAGTGGGTACCATCAAATATGTATGAAGGAAGGGGATGAGTGGAAAACTGTTTTTAAGACCAAACTTGGACTTTATGAATGATTAATTATGCCTTTTGGGCTAACAAATGCCTCTAAGTACCTTTATGAGACTTATGAATTGTGTGCTTAAGAGTCTCACAAGAAAATGTCTGGTGGTATATTTTGATGATATTCTTATCTATTCTAACTACATGAATGACCATATGATGCATGTAAAAAAGTGTGTTTTTATTGCTTAAAAAGGAATCCTTGTATGTTAACTTAGAAAATGCACCTTTTGTACTAATGAGGTCATATTTTTAGGCTACGTTGTTGTCTCTCAAGGATTTAAAGTGGATGAAGAGAAAGTGAAGGTCATCCAAAGCTTACCAATACCAAAATTAGTAGGGGATGTTAGGAGTTTCAATGGTTTAGCTAGCCTCTATAGATGTTTTGTAAAAGACTTTAGCACCCTTGCTACACCTCTTAATGAAATTGTTGAAAAGACAAATGGGAAGAGAGTCAAGAAAGAGATTTCCAAGCTCTAAAAGATAGACTCACCAATACCCCCATGTTAGCACTCCTAAACTTCAATAAATCTTTTGAACTTAAGTGTGATGCTTCCAATGTGAGAATAGGAGTTGTGTTGCTTCAAGAAGAACACCTTGATAGAATATGTTTGAGGCACCTAATAGTGATTTATTCTGGACATATTTGACATCATTTTATGGTTAATAATCACAAATTGGTTAGTTTCTAGTAATTGAGCTAAATTGAAGATAGTTGTTAATCTTTGCTTATTTTCAGACTTAATTTTCATTATAAGATTGCTATCTTGTGCAGGCCATATCTGGAGCTATAGACCTCCAAATTGGACAATCTTTGTAGCCTTGGAAATCTAAGACGAAGATCTAAAACTTTTCTTCTTATAGTTGAACCTAGTTCGATCGTTTGTAATGTTAAAAATGGATTAGAAGCCACTGCCTTTACACCACTCTGAATTGGACCTTCCCTTGTAGACTAGTGGGCTTGTTGAGCTGTTGAAGCTGCTAGTCTAAGCCCATTCCTATGGGACACTTTGATCATATGATCATTAGGAAGTTAAGTTAGGAAGTTGAAGAGTTAGTTAGTTAGTTGGTTGGTTAGAAACTTGTTGGAGACTCTTGGTTTTGGAGAATTGAAAGGTGTTGCTTGTAGGAGAAGTTTCCCATTCTTTATTCAAATTTTCTCTGCTACGTTTTTGCTGTAATTTTATCTGCATCCTCTCTATTTTTTTCCTTCTTTGAATGTTTCTAAGTCTTCTATGATGATTGAACATGGAAGGCTAACTTCGTTATCAATTCAAGATTCATGATTGCAACTGGCTTGAGCTCTTAATTCTTCACTTTCCTTATGCAATTTCTACTGTTGTATTTTCTAATTCTCAATCTATTTTCATGATTGTGATCTTTCTGAGTTTTGGATTATATTTCCAGTAGGTAATCGATTGATAGCCTAAAATCAACCAAAATGATCTTGAATTCATGTTAATTAGGGATTGCGACTATGATCTCAATATACATGGACAAATGTTAGATGATTATCTAAAGAAACTTAGGTTGATTGATATGCATGATTGAATTCTTGAATTGATGTTCCTTAATTCATTTCCAAATCAATTCTGCTTTGTCAAATTGTTCTGTGTATTTTTTTATTCTGCATTTACAATAAACCCCTATTCTGGTTTCTATTCTTGTTTCCGATACACATGATTAGGTGTGATAGGATTGTGTCCTTATGAAGATCGACCTAGGTTGGTCCCTACACTATAAAAATTAAGGGAAATCTAGTGATTTGATCGACTTTCCTTCTCCAATGAAATATTTAAAAAATGCTCAAATAAAATACTCCACATATGATAAAGAGCTCTATGCGCTACTTAGAGCCTTGCAAGTGTGGTAGCACTACTTGTTACCTAAGGAGTTTGTGATCCATAGTGATCATGAGACTCTCAAACATCTAAGAGGCCAAAACAAGTTGAATAAAAGACATGCTTAGTGGGTAGAGTTCCTAGAACAATTCCCCTATGAAATCAAACATAAACAAGAAAAAGCCAATATAGTGGTAAATGCCCTCTCTAGGAGGCATTCCTTGCTTTTCATGCTTGAAAATAAGCTTCTTGGTTTTGAGCACATAAAGAAGTTATACCTTAAGGATGAATACTTCAAAGAGATATATGAACTTTGTGCTGATGCAGCCAATGAGGGTTTATATAGGCATGATGGTTTCTTCTTTAAGGATAAGAGATTATGTGTGCCCAAAAGTTTCATTAGGGAATTATTAGTGAAAGAGGCACATGAAGGTGGCCTCATAGGACACTTTAAGGAGTATAAGACCTATAAAACTTTGCAAGAGCACTTCTTTTGGCTCACATGAAAAGGGATGTACATCATATATGTATTAGGTGCTTAGTTTGCAAGGCAACCAAAGCTAAGGTTTACCCCATGGATCTTACACACCTCTTTTTATACCTACTATGTCTTTGGTAGATCTTTCTATGGACTTTGTTTTAGGCTTGCCTAGGTCTAAAAATGGGAGAAACTCTATTTTTGTGATTGTAAACAAGTTCTCTAGAATGGCTCATTTCATACATTGCCATAAGGTAGATGATGCTTGTGTCGTGGCCAATCTTTTCTTCAAGGAAGTGGTTAGACTATATGGTCTTCCTAAGACCATTGTTTTTTATAAGGACTCCAAATTTCTCAGTCACTTCTAGAGGACTCTTTGGAGTAAGCTTGACACCAAACTAATATTTTCTACTGCTTGTCATCCTTAAACAGATGAATAGATTGAGGTGACTTGTCATCCTTAAACAAATGGATAAATTGAGGTGACTTGTCATCCTTAAACGGATGAACCCTATCTCAACTTCTAAGGTGTTTTGTAGGTAAGATTTTAAAATCTTGGAAAGAATGACTACTACACATAGAGTTTGCTTATAATAGGATAGTCAACACTACTACATCCAACTCCCCCTTTGAATTGGTTTATGGTTTCAACCATTTAACCCCTTTGGATTTGTTGCCTTTGCTTAATATATTTATTATGCTAAATTGTGATGGAGTTTCTAAAGCTCAATTTGTAAAAGATTTGTATGCTAAAGTTCGTTCTCAGATTGAGAAAAAGGTTGAACAATATGCTAATGGGGCTAACAAGGGTAAGATACAAAAAGTTTTTAAGGAAGGTGACCTAATTTAGGTTCACTTAGGAAATGAGAGGTTTGTTAACTTAAGAAAATCTGAGCTATTCTCAAGGGGAGATGGTCCTTTCAAGGTTATAAGAAAACTAAATGATAATGCCTATATCTTAGATATGTCTCAAACATATGAAGACTGTCATACTTTTCTTGTGTTTGATTTGTCTTCTTTTGCTTTAAGAGACCACAAGTCAAATTTGAGGGTAAATTCTTTTCAAGAAGGGGAGCCTGGTGAAATCCTTACTAACCTCGAAGAAGAACCTCAATCCAATGAATAAGACAAAGAGATCAAGGACACTCAAACACTTCAAGGTTCTATTACAAAAGGAAGATTGAAGAGACTATAAGGAGAAGTGTTTCACAATATAGGAATGCTTAGGAGCCTAGAAGACCCAAATCGAGGCCTAAGCCCAAGCCCAACCATACACTATGTATGAGCTTGCACCTTAACTCCCTAAAGCATTTGTAACTCATTAGTATAGTTCTTTTGTTTCATAAGTACTTTAGTTCTTTTCCAAGCCTAAAGGCTAATTAGGCATGCTACTTAAGCTAGTCTAGTTTTAGCTTGTTTTGTTAGCTAGCTTAGATGCTTCCTTGCATGAATAAGCATCCAACTCTTGTAACCAAACATCATTAGTCCTATTAGGCCATCCAAACCATGAGGAAACCAAAGTCTATTTAAGGCACCCTTCACCATGTGTAAAGATAATTTTGAAGTAAATAAAATTTTGTTGCAAATAAAATTTTGTTGCATGGCAACTTTGAGAGAATTCTCTCTATCTTGTCTTAAGCATGGACCTTCAATTCTTATCAAGCTTTCAAGAGGCTTGTGGTGAATCTTACACACTCTTATCTTCCTTATTTATCATGGATAAGTGGTGAGCCTAATCATTTCATTCCTTTTTCCATTTTACAAGTTTTCTTTCTTCTTTTGTTCTTTTGATGTTTCTCGATTTTTGGTATTCTTTAGAGTCTTAAAAATCAATATGACACAAGTGAATCTTAAGAGGTTATTAGTTGGGTACTAAGGTACCCGTGCCCGCATTATATTTATGAAATTTTGCTAATAATTACTCATACTCGAGCTCATATACATTAAGTGAGTATTCTCCTACTCATCATGAATGATTTTTATGGATATCCTTGGTAATGTTTGTGTTGTTTTACATTGAGAGCATATATATATATATATATATATATATATATATATATATATATATATATTAATTTAAAATTTGTTAAATCATTTTATTTTGTAAAAAGTTAATTAATATAAGTTATTTTGATTTAAGTAAGAAAGTATTTACAAAAATGAATAAATATATATATATATATATTAATTTAAAATTTGTTAAATCATTTTATTTTGTAAAAAAGTTAATTAATATAAGTTATTGTGATTTAAGTAAGAAAGTATTTACAAAAATGAATAAATATATATTATATATAATATATTCTTTATGGTACAAAATATAATATATTTAAATTAATATTTAATAATACAATAATCACTGAAAAAATATAAATATAAAACATGAGAAGAATATAGAATTGTGTTATTCAAAAAGTTTTATTAAAATTGTTTGTTAAGAGACCGTGCAAAGAAAAGATGAATATCATTTTAGGACTAAAACTATGATATGACATTTTTTTAAGAAACCTTTTTTCGGAAAAAAATAATTTACAATTTAATCTCTCTTTATTTTCAAAAAAAAGTTAAAAATATGTAAAAAAATATCAACATAATAATTATAGCGGTTCAACTAACTCAGGGTACATACAATTAAATAATTGATATATTTATGAATTATATTCAGAGCAAAAATTCATTAATAATTATAACATAATGTTTATTTTCAACTAATCAATTCTTTATAATTACTTATTATGTAATTTTTGGTAGGTGTTTTCCAATTTTTGTGTAGGTTACATTTATGCAATTTACGGGTAAGAACACTAGTATATATATTTCTCCATTATGCCCAACGTTCAAAATTGAAATAAAAAAAATCAGATAACTAAAAAAGAAAGGAAAGGACTAAGGAGTATGATTTTATTTTTGGTGACTTGGTGCTCTTCCCCGGCCCGGTCCGGCCCGGCCCATGATGAGAGCAGTTGCTTATCATGCTATATCACCATTTCGCAAGTAGCGTAGCATGCATCCCAATCATTCTCTCGAATCTCAAATCTCAACTCGCATGCACTCTTTTCCATCATCCCCTTTCATCACCATCACAACCACACCTTCACCATCTTTTTGTCACCACTCCTTTGCCATATCGTTACACGCTATTTTCTTTTTCTATATTTGGCTGAGGAATTTTGAGAGAAGAAATTGATTTTAAGTGAATTTAAAATATGATACGTTCATAGATATTAAATATATATATTCATAGAATTTTTAAATGAGAGAAATTTTATAGGAGATTTTTTAAGTAAAAATAAAAATTCAAATAACACATAAAATAAAAATTGCATATGATCATATTTTGGTGCTGCTTTTTATTTATAGATAAAAAAAATTACTTTATCTAAACAAAAAATTTCAATTGCTTTATTTAAAGAAAATATTTTTAAAATAAAAAATAATTAGAAATCCCTTATGTGAAGATTAGCTTACTTTTTGGGCAACAAATTAAAAGATTCCATCACCTCCACACCATAAGAAGGCAGCAAAAGACGAACACTCAAGCCACATGGTCACACATTCATTTTCCGTTACAAAGTAATACAAATTTGGGCCACTGGGGATTTTTTATCCTCCAACGCAGTAGCTGATTTTTGTAATCAAATCCATTTTGGATGTTATTGCTATGGCCTTTTCCAGCATCTTCTAATATTTAGGATATGGCAAAAATCTAATATTTAGTGAAACTTAAAGGAATTTTAAGTAATAAAAAAATGTGTTAAGGTAGAATGTTAGAAAGTTTTACTAGTATTTTCATCACTAAATCAGAAGTACCAGCAACATAGTTTTTAATATTTTTTTAATATTAATTATAAATTATAAATTAAGCAGTGAAACTCGTCGCATAAAAAATAAGAATCCAAATATTTTAATTAATAACAAAAAAAATATATTTAAGAGTTTCTTAAAGATCTGGCTAGTTAGAAGCCGAAGTAACCGTGTAACTGGAAGCAACAAATTGGTTATAAAAATAAAAAATGGTGAATAAAAGTTAAGGCGAGGATATATAGGTAAATAATTAATGATGCCACCTCACCTCACATTTTATCTTAACCACATTTTCTCTAAAATTCACACACACGAATCACTTTGATATAGAGGGATTCGATCTTGACATTTGAAAAGGGGTGACTCAATCATCTTCCATTATCATCTCTCACTCCTGAAATCAATGGCAATGACCATTTTTCAGCCTCCATAAAAGAAAAAAGCACCGTTCATTCTTCTTGACCATCAAAATTCTGTAAATCACCACATCAACCTTCAAAACCCTTCCTCCCTTCCTCTAATGGTTGTTCCCAAATCCCATATGGAATATATTTTTAGGTCTCAATTAATCAATCTTTTCCATCCATTTAATGAAGGCAAACGTGAATATGAAAAGAAAATGGCGTAGACATCCAAAATTTAGTTGACTGATATTGGAATATATATATATATATATATTGTGATAGAACGAAAGATATATAGATATAATATATTAGTAGAATATTTAGAGCGGTGAGTTGTTGATGTATTATTATTATTATTATAAAAAAAATTAATAAAATAACTTTACAATATATTATTATAAAATAACTTTATAATAAATGAAATGTTTCATGATAAAAAATACTTTAAATAAATTTTATATAGATTAAAATTGATATAAAATTAGGTGATGTAGAAAGGAGGCATTTTTTCGTTGGCTATTTTATAACTCAAGTGAATAAGTATATTTTTTATATTGATTATAAAATAATTAAGGTAAAAGTTTGACTTTGAAAAAAAAAATCGTCCAGTTGTTAATATTTTCATCCAAATCCAAATGTAATATTAATTGTTTCTGTTTTTATATACAATTTGATCATTCAAATATATGTTTATATAGTGAACTTTCTCATACAAAAGTTTATTCAAACACAGAACATAGTAGTAGATCTTACATATTGATGCTTATGCAGTTATACTGTATTGTATTTATAAAATTCGCATATCCATACTTACAAGACAAACAAAAATGAGACAAAAAAATGACATAGAGAATTAAAAGTCAAAAATATTATTTAGAAGAGAAAAATAACAAAGTAAGAAAAGACGAAGATATAGATGGACAAAATTTCAATCAATTAAGTTTTGAATTTGTATCATTTTGAACCATCTCTTAAGAAAGAAATAATTTTTAAATAAAAAAGACAAAAATATGAATGGATAATACTCCAATCCATAAGATTTTGAATTTATACGATTTTGAATGATAATTATTTCCAGAAAAAAACGTTGAATGAAAAAAAAAACAAAGTATTGTAACTTAAAAAAATATTTTAAAATACTTTTTACATGGATTGTTTACGTAGATTCTAAAATATATGTATTGTTTATTTACATTTAGTTTTTTACTTGTGTTTGGGTGAGAAGATGAGAAAAAAATAGTTCTGATACGCAAAACAAAACATTAACATTAGAAACAAATAAAAAAGGGGGTTGAACACAAGCAATGTCCAATATATACCAAGAGAAGAGAAAATAAAGAAATTTGAAAAAGAAAAAGGAAGAAGAAACATTACACAAGTGGCATGGAGTTGGAAGAAGCGCAGGCATAGGTATATACAAAACGTTGCAGGCGAAGCACTTGGATTGGATATGAAGGGGAACCCAAACTGTCACTGTCCCAAAACGGCAGTGCTGAATGCCATAGGTAAGTTAGACGACAAGAGCCCCTGCATGCCACATCCACGCCAGCGTTGGTGCTGTCGTTTTGTTAATTGTGAGTGTTTTTGCACCACATGTCACTGTATCCGCTGCTTCACTTTTTCTTTGCAAATCAAACTTTTTTTTTTCTAATAAAAAAAAGAACATGAAAATGAACGCGGGAGAGAGAGGTGTATATACTTCTAAAATTGTTAAATTAGTTCACTTTCTTCAAACTTACCAATTTAAAATAGAGTAAATAGTATAAAATTTATATAGGAATGTAATCACAAATAATTTTGTATAATAAATTATTAATTTATATAATAAATTTTTAACTTCAATATATTTTAAGTCTGTAAAAATAATTTTTCTGATTTTAATCATTGTAATTTTTTTAATTCTTAATATTTATTTAGTATTTTTTATCCTTATAATTAATTAAAACTAATAAAATAAATAGTATTAATTAAAAATTAATTATAGGAATGCAAGTGTAATTTTAGGCAAGGTTTGTGAGAAAAGTTGAGTCAAATCCATTTTTTAAAAAGTGTTTATACATTAAAGAGTTCAATTTTTATAAAATTTTTTAAAATATTAGATGAAAGACTTTTTTTTAAAAAATTAACTTATATTTTTTGTTTTCACTATCTAGTAATTCTTCCTCCTCTCTGTCTTTATGCTTTTTATCTCGGTGTATAATTTTGTTTTTTGTGTTTTCTCTTTCGGTGTTTGTTTCATTTTGTTTATAAAAAATATATATTTTTATAAAGATATAAAAAATATATTTTTATAAAGATATAAAAAATATATTTTTATAAAAATATAAAAAATATATTTTTATAAAGATATTAAAATGAGTTAAATTTAACAGATAAACCTATAAAATTTGTCAAAATAGGTTAAATTTTTTAATTCATCTCACCTCAACTAACATATCTGAAGTTACATAACTTGGAAACCTAATAAATCAAATGGTGAGTTGCATTGGGTTGATTTATATGATTATTATTTTTATTTAAAATATTTTAATAGATTGTTTAATTAAGTATTATTACGTTAAATATAATGTTTTATGAAGTAATATAAATTTTATGTTATTGATATTTTATTTTATATTTATTTAATTTATGATAGTTTCTAAAAAAAAATATCAAGACAATATTCTTATAACTGTGATATTACGTTTAGATTATTCTAATTTATTTATTATTTATTTTATAGATTAACTTATGAATTATTTTTAAATTTTTGTTTTAAATTTGGCAAGTCAACCTAACCTAGATCCCATGTTAGATTAGGTTAAAATTTCCAAGCCAATCTTAAAATAGATCCAATAGACTGACTTGTTTTTTTTGGCAAGTAATAAAATAATTGGGTTGGGTTGCCGTATTTGATATTTTTAATTTTTTTATTCCTATAAAATTCTTCAAATTCAATCTTAATCCCTAAACTTTTCTCCTTTTTTACTGCCTCAAAATAAAAGCATATTTGTTTTTTAATTAAAATATCTATTTGTTTTTTAATTAAAATATCTACTTCCATTAACTTGTGTGGCTAACAAATTGTTACATTGAAGGTCCTACCGGGAGTCGAACCCAGGTCGCTGGATTCAAAGTCCAGAGTGCTAACCACTACACCATAGAACCATTTCTGTGCCAAGATAATATTTCTTGATTTGGTGAAATCAATTTAGTCGGTGACAAATCTTATTATTAATTTAGTTCGAAAGAGTTGCGTGCAATTGTTGTATCCATATCTGAAATGGAAAGAAGGGTTGCAATTATTGGTGCAGGAACCAGTGGCCTTGTTGCCTGCAAATACCTTCTACAGTTTGGATTTAATCCAACTGTTTATGAAGTTGATGACGGCGTTGGAGGACTATGGAGACATACTACGGAGACCACCAAGCTACAAAACAATAAACAAATGTATCAGTTTTTAGATTTTCCATGGCCTTCTTCAGTAAAACAAGATAATCCAAGTCACAACCAAGTGCTTGATTATCTTAACTCATACGCCGAACATTTTTCCCTCATTCCTTACATTAGATTCAACTCCAAGGTCATGGATATAGATTATGTTGGAGAGTCTAGTGAAGAAATGGAGTCATGGGAATTGTGGGGTGGTAATGGCAGGCCCTTCTGCTCCAAGGGAACTTGGCATATTGCTGTGCAAGATACCAATAATTTATCTATAGAGGTATGTATATTTATAGTTTGTTTACTTTGGTATGCTTTTAGTTTTTAATCTGAGGAAGTCTTACTTTCATTTATCTATTTCTTGTTCTGTCAATAAGTATTATCTCCTTGATTCCTATATTCTGTTTCTCTCCAGAAAAAAGTAGTCACTAATTTATTATTTTATTTTATAATCTGAGGTAGCATATTTATTGGATTCTTTTATCATTTGCAATGATAGCTTTTGGTGTATAGATATACCAAATTGAACATTTACATGGGCAGGTGCATAAGGCTGAGTTTGTCATTCTTTGTATTGGGAAATATAGTGGTTTTCCAAACATTCCTGAATTCCCACCTGGACAGGGGCCAGAAGTTTTTAATGGCAAGGTCATGCATTCCATGGACTACTCGAATTTGGACAATGAGAGTGCTGCTGAATTGATCAAAAGAAAAAGAGTTACAATAATAGGCTCACAGAAATCTGCTCTTGATCTAGCAGCTGAATGTGCAAATGCAAATGGTGATCATCTTTTGTTGGAAATTTTCTACAGAATTTGCAGAAGGATTTATTTAACCTTGTCCTACATCACTAGCTAGTAAATACTAAATAGTTATATTTCCTTCTCAATTTCCTCCTTCTGATATTTCATTCCACTAATCACTTTTATAGGAGTCACTCATCCTTGCACAATTATCCAAAGGACCGCACACTGGTTTGTTCCAGATTTTAACATCTGGGGTGTTATTGCTGGATTCTTATACCTAAATCGTTTTGGAGAGCTTTTAGTTCACAAGCCCGGAGAATCCTTCCTACTTGGCCTTGTGGCCACTTTACTTTCACCGTTGGTAAGAATGAATTGTCAAGGGGGACTTTCACTTATTCGAAAATGTGAACTATAAAAATTTAAGTTACATAACTATACATGAAGAGTCATTTAATACTTACCTAGTAATCACGTGAACATTTGAGAAGTAGTTTATATTTTTGTTTTAATCTTTACCGTTCAAATATAATTTAATATTTTATGTTTATAGTTTTCGTTTCGCGTATTACATATGTTGTCATCACATGTATACGTCATGTCGGTACTTATAACTTTAGAAGTAAAGAACAGTATATTCATATATAGTTTCATTGTTAACTTTCAGAGATGGGGAATTTCTAAGCTTGTTGAAACTACTCTAAAGTGGAAGCTGCCATTGAAGAAGTATGGATTGGTACCTAATCACAGCTTTCTTCAAGACCTCTCCACATGTCTGATTGGGGTGTTTCCTGATAATTTCTTTGACAAGCTAAAAGAAGGATCCGTCCTTATAAAGAAATCACAAAGTTTTAGCTTTTGCAGAGAAGGTGTCATCATTGATGGAGAATCTAAGCCTCTAGAAACAGATATAGTAATTTTTGCCACTGGATACAAAGGTGACCAAAAAATACAGAACATATTCAAATCTCCAGTCTTCCAAAGTTACATCATTGGGCCAACAACCTCGACAATTCCTCTCTACAGGTAGTCTCTGCTGGGTTTGACCTATTTTTCTTCCGCAACCTGTTATTCATCATGGCCTTAACCTTACGTGTTTTTTTTGTCATTAAAAATTATTTAATTTTAATTTTAGTCTTCATAAAAGATTTTTATTAATTTATGATTTTATTAAAATACATGTTTACATAGTCTTTGTCATTAGATTTGCTTTTGATGATGGAGCATAATCAGGCTATGTCATGCGTGAGTGATTTGTCTGCAATGGTACACTTAAAAAGATAAAATCTAACCATAATAGCTAAAAGAATGTATTATTGCATTTCAATAAAATTAGAGATAATTATTATTACATAAATATTCTAATAATTAGAGTATGAGTTTAATTTCTATATCAATGTAAAAAAATTTACCCTTGTTTTTAGATAATTATAATAAAAATTAATAAATTTTTCATAAGAAAATGTTAATAAAAATTCTCTTTGATACTTTATGTTTGAAACTTTCTTTATTTTTTTAAATTTATTAGAAATCATAAATTTTGATATGAATTATTAATAAATTCACAGATATTCATAAAATGAGATTGAGTTTAACTTGAAATTGTAATTTTTAATAAATTTTAATTAATAATAGAAAAAATTTCACAAAAAATATTAGAAAGTCTCACTAATATTTCTTTTTATATAGTAATTTATGATTTGATATCACTTTAAAATAATCCATTACATGATAATTGAATTGGCTATTTACTCACTATATATATTGTTATTATATTAAGATTCTAAACGTTATTATATATGTTGTACCAGACAAATAATTCACCCTCGGATACCGCAGTTGGCAATAATAGGATATGCCGAGAGCCTATCAAATATTTTTGCCTCGGAAATAAAAAGCTTGTGGCTGGTGAATTTTTTGGATGGAAACATTGAAGTGCCTAGTATAAGAGAAATGGAAAAGGACGTGAAATTGTGGGAAGACAACATGAAGCAATATGGTGGAACATATTATTGGAAATCATGCATTGCTAGTTGTGGCATCTGGTATCACGATCAGTTGTGCAAAGACATGAAGCGTAACCCCAAAAGGAAGAAGGGCATTTTTGCGGAGTTGTTTGAACCATATGGCCACGCTGATTATGTGGGTCTTACTTGTAAATGACAATTTGAAAGGATATATAATGGTTTGTTTGGTTGTTGTTTCTCTTTCCTAATGAAAATTTGTATGGGCGTTTTAATGCACCGAGATACTTCCATGTCAATTTTTTTTATTATAATTTAATAAAAGAATAAATTATCATTTTTTTTCTTTGAAATATAATAATCAATTAAATTAATTTTTTAAATTAATAAAATAACAAAATTATCATTAAAATTGTACATTATCATCAATTTAGTCTCAAAAATTATATTTAATGGTTAAATTGGTCTTTGAAATAAATAAAATGACAAAATAATATATAAAATTGTAATTTTACAATTTAATTTAATCATTAAAATTGTAATGGTTAGTAAAATTATTCTTTATAATTAAAAAAAGCTTAATACACTTTTGTCTTCTAACTTCTAAAAATTTGTAAATATTGTCCCTAGTTTTTTTTTTTTACATTTTAACCTTAAATTTGTATAATTTCACAAATTTTATCCATTACTTTCAATTTATTATTTCTAGACTTCCCTTCTCATCAAGTTTGGTTGATGTTGCTCATGTTGATGCAACTTGGCATTGTTGGGCATCTCCCTCAAATATTGTAAGTGTTGTGTCTTTGTGTGATAAGCAATATAATGTTTGGGGTTTGAGAAACCTTTTTACTTGACTAGTATCATTTGTGTTCCCATGTCAATTAAAAACATGAACCAATATTTACAATAAAGGTAAATGCTCCCTCCTATTTTGAACAACATAGGAAAAAGGCGTGGCTAAGGGATTGTGTGGTTGAGAACATGTTATTTTCCCTAGCCACAAACACAATCTATGGCGTGATTGACTTGAGTGGCTAGATCAACGAGCTTAGGTGGCTCTATGCCAAAAGTAGTGGGGGCCTCCACAAGCAACAAGTAGGGAACTCTTCCATAAAAATGAGATAAGAAAGTTTACCTTTTGTAGTGTGACAAACTGTTATTCTTGCATATAGGGTAGTTCGACAACAACAATCAAACCTCTACATAGTTTGCGCAAAAAGACTTCAATCATTATTTCACAACTAGAAGAGGAAGTGCTAAATGCGCTTCAAGGAAAGGTTGTGATGGCTAGGGTTTCTGTTGCTAGGGTTTCACACATATTGATGCAATGTGCGACTACCAAAATTGCTTGTGAATTAAAATTTTAGGATATTCTTGTATAGAAAAGCTCCTTAGCATTTTAACCTAGCAGTATTGAATCCTTATGTTAACTTAGCCCATGAGCAACATGTTTGTTTCTCATTATTATGACCTTCATTGACATGGACTCATACATTATGAGACCAACCCAAATAAATATTATAGTTATACTTTAATATTTCTTTTCTCTTCTAATTTGTTCAATGTGTGTGACCCTATAGATTGCCAGTACATTGACAATAATATAAAATCTTTATTTAATATTATAAACAATGAGTAATATCTAGAAACACATAATTGTTACTCAAGTCATAAGAACGTCTTGCGATCATAACCTTTCCATGACATATGTTTGTGTAACTTAGTCATATTGTCCAAAAATCATAATTGGACATAAAAAATAAAATTTGTCATCCTTGTATGGTCCAATTTATTTATCTCTTGATGCTTAAGTAGACATAAGAATAAATGAGATTAATATTTCATATTGACTCATTCTAGCATATGGTCATGCATTTTTGTCATACTCTATCAAGATGACGCATAAATATTACTCCTATTACGAAAGAGAGACAAATCACATTTAGCTCACTCATATCCCTTTTCATGATTTGTTTTATGTATAATTACCAAATTTATAATCATCCTATTATAGGTAATGTTTGATGGGATTAAAACATACAACTCTTCATGTTAGGAATCATAGTGACTTCAAGTCTAAGGATTGTATACACTACAATCACCTTAAAAATCACTTATGATACTTTTATACCTTTCTATGTAGCATTCTAATAATGGGTCAATCTAGTACATTATTACATTAATCATGTATCTATGTGAAGACTTGATATCTCACCTTCATTACCCACACTACACAATCATCAATCTACTCATACACTAGTATTTATGCACTATTATTGTCCTCAAAGTAAACCATAAAGTATTTATCACTAGGACTATGCTTATATAAAAAATAAAGAACCTCAATTATTGTAGGAGCTGACTCATGAAGAGGTAGTAGAGAGGGTACAAATAAACGTTGATGAGCTTTATCGATATTGTAGCTGGTTAAGGGATATTGGCTACGATGATAGTTGGGAGTTTAATGTGCAAGCCATTTAGGCCAATCGGGCATTACTAAGGTATTCTCTTCCCTTGATATTTGATGAATATATTGTTTTGGAAAAGGAGAACATGGGTAAGGTTATACAGAGGATTCATAAGTCCCCTAAAATTTTGATGATGCTTATTAAGCTCAAATTGAAGGATTGAGTAGATCCCGAGATCCATCATACCCTATCTAGGTATGACCAAGACACTATAGACAAGCTTTAGGGGAGGATCGAGCTAACAAGAGACGGTGAGAAAAGTGACTAGATAATGAGTGTGCTTGTGAGCACATGCAGATATGCAGCCAAAGACCGACTAAGAAAAATCCAAATGTTGAGTATCGAGACTTCATTCCTATGTACACAACTATCTTCAAGGACTTGCAAGTGTGCCCTTCCTTTCATTAATCTAGAGATGCCAATGTTATATCACTTAGATTTATGCCGTTTTCAACTTCACCCCAATTATTGGGGCTTCACAATCGCTTTCCGAAAGCTCTATGCTCACCTGAAGGTGGAATACTCGACCATATTATTATACCACATGTTCCAACCTCCGAGGACGATTCCCGAAGGGGGTTGTCGACTTTGTCACTTAAAGAGACACAAGGCACCAAGAAGGTCCTGAGCACATTTAGTGATTTGTATAAGGACAACAAGGACAACTTCTTCCTTTTATTGGTTGGACAAGAATTTTCTAAAAGGTGACAAGAACCACTTATTGTTGTACTGCGTTGTCAAGAACAGTAAATTGTCCATGAAAGAGAAGGGAGCCAAGAAGGCCCGGTAAGATTTTGTGGAGAATGGGCCTATCCCTTGTTTGACGATCATTAAAGTTGACTTTGAGGAGATAAGTGAAAGATATGTTAGGTATTAGTGTTTTATTATGTTTTGCTTTGGGTTAAGTTTCTAACTTTTGTCTTATTTTCTAGTGTAGCCACAACCATGATTTACAACCTATACCTAGGTATAGGAGCCCTACTAGTCAACACAATGAAGAAGAAGAAGAAGATTCTGGTTCAGCATCCAAGTCGATTTCTAAGGTGTTTAACATGTTTAGTAATCCTTTATATGAACATGAAGAAGAGGAGTACTCAGATGGACGATATAATGAAAATGAAAGGAGAAGAAGAGGTGAACCAAGATGTAACAATTACTTGGGTAATATTAAGATGACAATCCCTGCATTCCAAGGAAAGAATGATCCTGAAATATACTTAGAGTGGGAGAGAAAAGTTGAACATGTGTTTGATTATCACAACTACTCGGAGGAGTAAAAGGTAAATTAACAATTGTTAAATTTACTAACTATGCTAGTATTTGGTGGGATCAGTTTGTGATTAACAAGTGTAGATATGGAGAAAGACTTATTCGTACATGAGAAGATATGAAGTCTTTCATGAGAAGTAGATTTGTATCAAACCATTACCATAGGGACTTGCGTAGAAAATTGCAATGTTAAACACAAGGTTCTATGAGTGTGCAGAATTACTATGAGGAGATGAAAATAACCATGACTAGAGCCAATGTGAAGGAAGACTGTGAGACAACTATGGCTAGATTCATTGGAGGCTTAAAGAAGGAGATAGTTGATGTGGTGGAGTTGCAGCATTATATGGAGATAGAGGATTTGCTGCACAAAGCAATTCAAGTGGAGAGACAACTGAAGTCTAAAATCTCTTCCAAGTTCGTTTCCTCTTCTAGCTCTTCATGGAGATCAAATTCAACGAACAATAAAGTTCTTACAAACCTTAAAGAAGAGGTGAAGGCCAAATATTCAAATGCTCCTTTTAAAGGTAAAATTGATACTAATACATCCTATAGATCACATGATATCAAGTGTTTCAGGTGTCAAGAAGTTAGACATATTGTTTCTTAATGTCCAAATAAAAGAGTAGTGGTTATGTTGGATAATGGAGAAATAGAAGGTGAGAGCTCAAGTGATGATGAAATGCCACCATTGGAGGATTGTAGTGACATGGAAGTTGCTGAACCTGTAAATGGAGATATTCTTGTCACTAGGTATGCTCTTAGCATACAGCCTAAGGAAGATGGTGACATGGAGCAACGTGAACATAATTTTCATACTAGGTGCAACATAAATGACAAGGTATGTAGCATGATTATTGACAGTGGAAGTTGCACGAATGTGGCTAGTACTATCCTAGTGGAGAAAATAAATTTGCAAACTGCCAAACACCCTACGCCTTATAAGCTGCAATGGCTTAGTAATATTGGAGAAGTAAAAGTTGACAAGCATGTTTCAGTGCCTTTACTATTGAGAATTATAAAGATGAAGTACTGTGTGATGTGGTTCTTATGGAGGCAGGACATATACTTTTGGGTCGCCTATGGCAGCTCGACTGCAAAGGTGACCCATAATGGGTATACCAATTGTTTGTCTTTTATTTACAATAAGCTGAAAATTCCTCTTACTCCATTCTAAAGCAAGTATGTGAAGACCAAATAAAAATAAGGAAAGTAAGAGAGTGTAAGTTGAGAGAAGAGCAATTGAGCATTCAAGAAAAAGAAAGAAAAGAAAATATGAGTGAAAATAAGCAGAAGAAAGAAAAACATGAAATTGAGTGTAGTGAAGAGAAAAGTAAGAAAATGAGTTCATTTGCAAAGAAAAAAGAGGTTGAGAGTGCGTTATTAGTAAAAGAGAAACTACTTGTACTCCTATACAAGGATGTTTATTTCACTAACGAATTTCATCATTCTTTTCCTTGTGAAGTTGATTCTTTGTTATAGGAATTTACTGATGTTTTTTCAGATGAAGTGCCTCATGGATTACCTCCTTTAAGAGGTATTGAGCATCAAATTGACCTCATTCCTTGTTGTCCAATCCCAAATAGACCATCCTATAGAACAAATCTTGAGGAAACAAAGGAAATTCAACAGCAAGTGAATGAGTTGCTGCAACAAGGCTTTGTGAGGGAAAGTCTTAGCCCATGTTTTATTCCTGTTATCTTGGTTCCAAAGAAAGATGGAACATGGCACATGTGCGTTGACAATCGGGTCATCAATAAATCACTATAAAGTATAGATATCCTATTCTTAGGTTAGATGATATGGTTGATGAATATTTTGGTTATTGTGTGTTTACTAAAATTAATTTGAAGAGTGTATACAACCAAATTCGTATGAAAGAAGGTGATGAATGGAAAATAACTTTCAAAATAAAATATGGTTTATATGATTGGTTAGTTGTGTCATTTGGCTTAGCTAATGCTCCTAACACCTTCATGAGGTTAATGAATCATGTTTTGCGTTCTTTCATTGGGAAATTCATAGTAGTCTATTTTGATGATATTTTGATTTATAGCAAGACTTTAGATAAACATGTTGAATATTTACACGTTGTTCTTAATGTCTTGAGAGAAAATAAATTGTATTGAAATCTCAAAAAGTGTTCATTTTGCCTTGAATCTGTTATGTTTTTAGGTTTTGTTGTAAGCTCAACAGGAATAAGTGTGGATAGATTTAGTAAAATGGCACATTTCATTACATGTTTTAAAATCAATGATGCGACACATGTTGCTGATTTGTTCTTTAAAGAAGTTGTACGCCTGTATGGGCTACCAAGAATAATAGTAAGTGATAGAGATATGAGGTTCCTAGGTCATTTTTGGAGGACTTTGTGGAATAAGTTAGGAACTAAGCTCTTGTTTTCCACTATTGCACATCCACAAACAGATGAGCAAATTGAAGTTGTGAATAGAACACTTTCTACCTTGTTACGTGCAATCATTCAAAAGAATTTGAAAAATTGGGAAAAGTATTTACCCCATGTTGAGTTTGCATATAATATAACTATCCATTCTTCTTCTTATTCTCCTTTTGAAGTTGTGTATGGTTTTAATCCATTGATTCCTTTTGATATCTTATCATTGTCAACCAATGAGCATGCTAATTTGGATGGAAAGAAGAAGGCAAAATTTGTTAGAGTGTTGCATGCCAAAGTTCGAGCTAACATTGAGAAAAGGAATTGACAATATGCAAGGCAAGCAAATAAAGGGCGTGTTATGACTTTTGAGCTTGGAGATTGAATTTGGGTTCATAGGTGAAAAGAAAGGTTTCCTACTCAAAGAAAATACAAGTTGCAGCCAAGAGGAGATGGAACTTTTCAAGTATTAGAAAGGATCAATGATAATGCCTACAAGCTGAATTTATCAACTGCATATGGTAATGTAAGTTCTACTTTGAATGTTGCTAATTTATCTTTATTTGTTGTAGGTGAGGAATTTGATTCGAGGACACAGCCTTTTGAAGAGGGAGGGAATGATAAAAACCCAACCAACAAAGCCAAAGATAATTTGCGTGACACTGGAGGTCCCATGACTAGGTCCAAAACCAAAATGATGAATCAATCTTTATCGGGCCTGAGTTTAGGAATTAAGGAAAATTTAAAGCAAAGTGAGTCAGAGGCTGCACCAAAATGGGGCACTTTATTGCAAGTTGATGAAGAATGGAGGTCATCTTGAAGAACACAAATAAAGCCCAAAGTCATTGTCATGTAATTCCCACAAGGAGAAAACGCAAATTTTATTAAATTCCAAATTCTACATTTTGATTACTCACAAGAGCTTATTTATAAGCTTAACTAGGCAGCGTGGAAGTTAAAGCCCATTAGTATTTGAATTGGCATAAAATCTCAACCACTATAACTCCCTAATATAAAATCGCAACCGCTATAACTGGCTTTCCTATTTTTTTTTTCGGCGACCTATGCTAAGTAACTACTTAGCCCAAATTGCATGACAATGACTTTGGGCTTTATTTGTGTTCTTCAAGATGACTTCCATTCTTTATCAACTTGTAATAAAGTGTCCCATTTTGGTGCAACCTCTAACTCATTTTGCTCTAAATTTTCCTTAATTCCCAAACTCGGGCTCAGATTGATTCACCATTTTGGTTTTGGACCTAGTCATGGGACCTCTAGTGTCGCTTAAATTATCTTTGGTTTTGTTGGTTGGGTTTCTATCACCAATGCTCATGTGTAAAAGGATAAAGAGAAGGAAAAAGCCAAGGTTGCACAAGTTGTCAACCATGTGAGGAAGGGGAAGGAAGCCTTGGCAATCCTAGAGTCGAAGAAAGCCACTTGGATGAAGAGAGACAAAGAGCTTGACCATGAAATATCTGTCATGTCTTCTCGAGTGGAAGAGTTATTACTTCTTGAGTAGAAGGTGAGTGAGTTTCTCCAATAGAGGGCTTTGGTACAAACTTGGAGGTAATAATTGAGGAGTTTGACAAGCTAGAAGCTGACTAGGAGTCTGATATGGAGGAGTTCCCTCACCAAGACGAGTTTCTCTAATAGTGCGGATTACAAGGGAATGGTCCCTTACTAAGACGACCCCATGGTGGTGGTCAGTTGTAATAGCAAAATACATGGTGGAAAGGGTGCTAGTCGACCGGGGAAGCTCGACCAATGTACTGTATTGGGCCACATTCCAAAAATTAGGTCTTTTCGAGTCAGAGTTGGAGGAGTGTCCTAGCATGTTGATTGGTTTTTCAGGCAAGCAGATAGAAATCTGAGGAGTAATTAATTTGGAGACGACATTTAGAGTCAGTCTGAGCACCAAAACGATAATCGTAAAGTTCATAATCATCAATGCGCAAACCTCTTACAACATCATTTTAGGATATCCACCCTTAAATAGATTGTGTCATAATATCAACTACCCACTTATGTATGAAGTACTTGGTAGGAGATTGGATGGGTATGGTACGAGCCGAACAACAAGTGGCCAGGTGATACTATAAGGACAGCTTACACATAAGAGACAATATAAGAGGTTGGAAGGCTGAGGTAACATAAGGGCGGGCACAGGTCCATTCCTTAGATTTAGATCCACGACTTGATCAGGAAGACATTAAGCCACAATTGGGAGAGGATTTGAAGGAAGTTCAGTTAGGCCCTGACAGGCATCACAAGACCAAAATTGGAGGATCCTTGGACGCGAAGACAAAGGAGCAGTTGATTCAAGTATTAACTGAGAATTGGGATGCTTTTGCATGATCACTAGAAAACATGCCTAGGATCAATCTTGATTTTCTATGTTATCAATTGTCTATCACACCCAGAATGTGACTTGTGTGCCAAAAGAAAAGAAGGTTGGGGGAGGAGAAGAGAAGAGCGACTAGTGAAGAAATGGCCAAGTTGTTGCAAGCATGGTTTGTACGAGAGGTCAGATACCTTAGTTGGCTAGTTAACGTGGTAATAGTAAGAAAGGCCAGTGGAAAATGGAGGATGTGTATAGAGTACACAAATTTGAATAAGGCATGTACGAAGGATCCATATCCCATGCGCAGCATAGACGGTCTAGTTGATAGAGCATTGGGGTGTGGACTCCTGATTTTCATGAAGGCCTATTTAGGGTACAATCAAATCAGAATGCATCCAAGCGACAAGTTAAAAACGACATTCATCACAGATTAAGGTAATTTCTACTATAAAGTAATGCCATTTGGTTTAGAAAATGTAGGGGCAACGTAACAAAGGTTGATGGACCGAATTTTCAAAAACCATATTGGCCGCCAGTTGGAGGTTTATGTAGATGATATGGTGGTCAAATATGACATGGAGGACCAACATGTTGAGACCCTGAATTCCATCTTTTCAATCCTAATGGACCATCTATTGAAGCTTAACCTTGACAAATGTTCTTTTGGGGTTAAGGCGGGAAAATTCCTAGGTTTCATCATGATTAGGATAGGTAAAGAGGCCAACCCTAAAAATGTAGGGCACTCATTGATAAGTCATATTTTATACACCTTATAGGGACCTAAGATGGGTGCTTTTGAGATCAATTAATGTCTAAGAATGGAGTCTTAGCTAAGATTCATATTTTGGGCCAAGAATTGGAGAAAGCATGAATCTGTGCTAATTGGAGAATCTTAGCTAATAAAAGTCTCATTCCTCTTTTTTCCAAGTTCAGCCAGAATGATCTGGACTCATCATAGGAAGCCTTGGCCCAAGAGAGCCGTCCCGGCCAGACTGACTCGCCCTTGAACTAGGCAGTTCTGTAGGTCCAGCAGCCCAAGCGTAGTGTCCGCGTTGGCAGTCCAACTCATCTTTAGAATCCAGCTCAGCTGCCATGTCAATCCTGGAGAAGCTTGCAGCGCAAGTTACGCAAGGGTAGATTAGGAAAATCAGTTTGTAATTCTGTTAGGATTCGTTGTTAGCGCATTTAACAAAGTTCAGCTCATGTATATATAGGAGGAGCTAGGTACATTTAAGGGTTGTTGAATTCATACTTCTAGTTTTCCCTCGTTTTTTCTCATTCTCGCTCTCGTTCTCTACACTTACGGTGGTGCACGGTGCTCTCAATGGTGCTTCTCTCGATTGAGGAAGTGTAGGTCAGAAACCGAGAAGCCGAAGATCGTCAGAGGAGACCGCTTGGATTACCAACGCAATCTGGTGGATCCGATCCTCAACGTTCTGGCTAACAGAGGTGAACCATCACCGGTCGACCATGGCGATCGTCGTGGAAGACGGATCCACTGAATTCACACCCTGTATTTGTATTTCATTTCCAATAATATGAGTATTTTCTGATTTTGATCTCCATTGCATTTCTATACTCCAATTCACTATCTGCGTTGCGATTGCACTAAGTGACGTGAATCTTGTTGAACTAAGCCAATTAGAATTGGTTTAACTAATTCAGTAGATAATCAACTAGAGAACCTAATTGAGAATCTAAAATCAACTCTAAGCTTAATCCCTATCAACTGATGAGGTAGCGATCGCGTAATTCTTCGGTATGACAATGGATGAACATTTGACGATTGTCATAAGGAAACCGAAGGTTGATACGGACTATAACTGGAGTGAATGGACTTGATTATTGAGACTGAACATGAACACAGTAGTAGCAGTAGAGTAGCTTAGTTTAATTACATTTACGTTCTTAGTTTACTTCCTGTCTTTCATTATTCACATTTCAACCCCCTAATTCCGACATTTTAGTCCAAACCAGAGTTAGTCCGACTCTATTGCGTTTGTCAGCACTTAGCTGAGACCGTGTCAAACAAGTCTCTACCGAAACCATATCGGACCATTCTCTACCAAAAGCAACTCGGCCTTCAGCCAAGAGTGAGTCTGTATTCTACACTTGACTTCTACGTCACTTAGTTTTCACATTAAAGTCACATTTGAGCACACCGTGTCCTTGAGAAAATTCGACCTAAGGTTGACTATACTATAGTTAGCTTTAGTTTATTTGATGCGCATTGAGACGACTAAAAATACGCTTATCAGTCATCAAGATGAGGAGCCCTAAGAGCATCAAGGAGGTACAACAGTTGGCCGGTGGGTCAAGGCCTTGGCTCGTTTTCTGTCCCACTCAACTGAGAAGGCTGCTTCCATTTTCCAATGTTTGAGAAAGGCAGATCAATTCAAATGGACCGATGATTGTGAATCGGCTTTCCAAGAGTTAAAAATGATGTTGGCCTCTCCCCCAATTCTTGTAAAGCCAATTGAAGGTAACCCTATCCTAATCTACCTCTTCGTTTCTAATAATATAATAAGTGTAACAATTGTCTAGGAATCCGAGATGAATCAACATCCAGTATACTTTGTTAATAAGATACTCCAAGAGGTAGAGATGAGAAGCCAAAAAAATTGAGAAGGCAACCTTGGCCCTCATAATAACAGCCAAGAGGTTGAGACCTTACTTCCAGAGTCATCTAGTGGTGGCCAAGACTGACTTACCCATTAAAAAAATCTTGAGAAAGCCGAATTTAGCTAGAAGGATGGTCAGATGGGCAATTGAGCTATCTGAATTCGACATCACCTTTGAAAAAATGGTCATATTAAGGCCTAAGTGCTTGCAAACTTCATTAACGAGCTATCTCCCATCTAGGATAAGGGCCAAGTAGAAGAAAAGAGACAAGAGTGGGCATTCTCGGTGGACGGGGCATCAAACCAAAAGGGAAATGGAGCAAGAATCATATTGGAAGGCCCAAGAGGGGTATTAATTGAGCAGTCTCTTCATTTTAGTTTTAGGGCAAGCAATAACCAAGTAGAGTACGAGGCCCTCTTGGCCAGAATGAGATTAAAAGGGAAGTAGGGGCCAAATGTCTTGTTGCCAAGAGTGATTCCCAACTTGTGAACGGGCAGGTAAACCTCCTTTTTAGTATTTAATTTGATTTCTATTTAACAAGATTAAGCATTGCATTATTTTGTCATTGAGATATTCGACCTAGGTTAGTCCCTATAGTGCAAAATTAAGGGAAATCTAGTGATTTTGATAATGTTTCGACATTATCACACATTGCTTACACTTGTAGGTGTTAGCCAGCTTTGGATTCCCTTCACTTTTTTTATCAACTTGGACTCTCTGTGAACCCACGACAAACCCCATAAATATAGCTTCCTAAATGTAGAGGATGCACTTTTCCAAGTTAACATACACACATTCATCCTTTAGTAGTTGTAGAACTTGCTAGACATGTCATACTTGATCATCTAAGCATCCAGTCAAACCAGAATATCATCAAAATAGACAACCACATAACGTCCAATGAGACTCCTCAAAACATGGTTCACGAGTCTCATGAATGTATTAGGGGCATTTCTTAGCCCAAATGGCATGACAAACCATTCATATAAACCAAACTTCATCTTAAAGGCTGTCTACCATTCATCACCTTCCATCATGTGGATTTGGTGATATTCGCTTCATAGTACTTCCTTTTCATCAATACTTCCTTGCCCTTCTCACTATCTCTTTTATCATTTTTTTTCTTTGGATGCCACATCCTCCTTTCTTTTCTCTCCCTTATTTTTTTCTCCCTTCTCCTTTCGTTCTTTTTTTCTTTTTCCCTCCTCAACTTCATTTTTACTTGATCTTTGTTCACCTCTTTCGATGAAAAAGGATTGAGGGTAACCTTCTATCCTATATAGACGAACGAGAACCAGTTGGTATAGGATGTGCCAAGGTAGAATGTTTTAGTTTCTCCACCAATCTTGAGGTCACAACGTTGACATTTTTGTCTCCATCTATAATGGTTGAACAAAGTTATTTTGCAACATGGCAGCATGACTGGAAAATGTTTTCCCTTTGTTATTCATCATCCTCTCCTACTTGCACACTCATTAAGTGTCTCACAATTAGCAAGTCTCCTTCATCATCAGGTGAGTATTCCCTAGATGCGTTTGAGTCGCTTATGGACGATGATTCCATTCTAGAGTTGTCACTATCTATAGTCTCATCCTCCTACAAGATCATGCTCTTCTTGTTAGGACATTGAGAGGCTTTGTGCCCTTTGCCCAAGCACTTGAAGCATTTTATGTTGCTGCTTTTGGACACTGGAGCTGGACTAGGAAGCACTTTCCCTTCTTTTCGGCCTTGGGGTATGGAACTTCTCTTCTTTGGACTCTTATCCTTTCTTGGCCTCTACTTCTCCTTCTCTTTAACCCTCCAATTGTTAGGGACATTGGGATAAGTCTTCCTTGAGGTCAGGCACCTCTTCTGTTCAGTCTCCACTCTAGTAGCCTGATGTACCAAATTGTCCACAAATGCATAGTGGTATAGCTCCACTATGTCTTAAATATCTTTGTTGATCGCGTGTAAGACAAAGCCATTATTGCCTTATTGGATTCCAGCACATTAGCTCTTGTCAGAGTACCTCCATATCCCGGTGATACTCCTCCATGCTTTTGGACCCCTGATACATACGTTGCAGTTTATTGTATAGGTCCCTTGCGTAGGATGTTGGTATAAATCTTAATCTTCACTCACATTTGATATCAGCCCATGTATCTGTATGCCTCCTCCTCCCTTCTTTGATTTCCCTATAGAACTGGTTCCACTAGACTAGTACATATCTAGTGAATTCATATGTAACCATCCTGACCTTCTCATAGTCATGATAGTCAAAGCATGCTAGCACTTGATCTACCTTCATCTCCTAGTCCAAGTAGGACTTCACATCTTCTTCACCTATATAGGGGGGAAACACAACACTTGAGAATGTCCATTGGGGCTCCTTGAGGACCTCTACTTCTTCTCGGTGAGGTAACTCAAAGTACCTTATTTTTCATTTCTTTTAAGGTTCCTCATATATCTTCTCTCACCTCTCTTTGTGAGGTTTTTCTTCTCTCCTTCAAGGCTCCTCCTCATGTCTCATTTCTCTATGTGGTTCTTCCTCCTGCCTCTTGTCTCGTTTGTCTTTCTAAGGTTCCTCCTCATACCTCCTTTCTCTATTCTGCCTTACACCCTTCTAGTTGTGGCGTGAGCCCCGATGGTCTTTAGACTACTCCTTTGTACTCCTAGTTTTGTTGCCAACACTCTCGTGTATGGATGAGGCAAACTTCCCCTTCTTCTTGCTGAATGCCTCCACCTTAGCATGGACACTTGTTGTATCAGCCTTGACAGCCTCCAATCCTCCTCTCAGCTTATCCAACTACTCCTCCAGTGTGTCCATTTGCTTCATCATGCGTTTAGATTTGGGAGAGTAATTGTTGACTTCATCATTACTACTGTCAGCCATATTATACCTATTGTTTACTGAAAGTTGCTCATAAAAAAATTTAGTAATAAAAAGAAAAAACTCACCACTCCTTACATGTTTACACTTGTCACTCTTGTATGCACTCTTGCCTTTTTCCTCTAAGCACGCATTTTTGTCTATGGATCTGTAACAAATTTTTTGTTAATGCCTTTTTTTAAACTTTGTTTTCCTTGTGCTCTATTTTTTCAACACTGAATTTCACCATGAATCTAGCTAATCTTACGTAATCTTTTTCAAATCTTTTGATCCAACTCTTTTTCAGACAATTGCCACAAATCTTTTTTCTCAAATCATAATCAATTTTGCAATCAAGAATCTCATCAACAACTGAAATGAAAAACTTAATTGCAATGCTCAATTTTCTTATATTTTCGAAATTGAATCATGAAAATGAAATTTCACCAAGCAATTTGACAATTGAACCAATTAAAACTTGAATTGCACCGATTAGATGATAAACAATAGCTAAATGAGCAAGACCTGAGCTAAAATTTCAAAACACAACATGAATTGAAGCTAGATTATGCATCCAAGTGGATTACCTCTTAATGTGAATTTGAAGGATACATAATTGTGAAGATCGTGCTTCAATTGTCCATACTATGCCAAAAATGCAAACAAAGGGAAAAGGAAGTAATATTTGAGGAGGGTGACCTTATGTTGGTGCATTTGAGGAAGGAGAGGTTTCTTCATCTTAGGAAATTTAAACTCCTTCCAAGAGGAGATGACCCATTTAAAATTTTGAAAATAATTAATAATAATTCTTATAAAGTTGATACGCCCCAAGAATATAGGGGAAATTCCACCTTTAATGTGATTGATTTGACTTCTTTTGTTGTAGGTACTCAAGCACCATATATGAGGTTAAATTCCCCTCAAGAAGGGGAAGATGATGCATATCTAGGAGGCCACGACCAAGGAGCTCAAGAGGGTGTGGATGAGGTAGCAACCCCTACACTTGAAAGACCCATGACTAGGGGGAGGCTCAAGAGAATTCAAGAGGAGGTGCAACACAAGTTGGCTACGCTCAAAGACCAAGATGAGGCCTAAGAAGGGCTAGTTTTGTACCATTTGTCTAGCTACTAAGTTGGCAATGTTTAGATATGGAAATACCTTATTTCTATTGTAATTTCATGTTACTTTAAGTACCTTTTCTTTAGGATAGCTTAGCCTTGGGGCAAAGCCCATTTGGACCTAGTTTCCTAGCTAAGTGCATTTTCGTCACTAATTCGGTGACTAGTTTCCTCACTATTTTCATTGCTAGACCGAGAGCTAACTTAGCTTGCATTTAGGCTTTTAATTAGAATTAAGGGACCTTAAGTAGGATATAAGAAAGAATATATAAGCCTCTTTTGTAATTAGCTTAATCACTTTTGAATGAATTTGAATTGTGTTGTGCAATTTGGAGAGCATCCTCTTTACTCTTGTCTTGAGCAAGAAACCCTTATTCTTATCAAGCTTCTATGATGCTTGTGACGAATCTTACTTCTCTTATCTAATTCTATTTGAATTAGTGGCAATCCATTCCTTGTTCTTCCTCCATTTTCTACTTTTCTTCTTCTTCAATTTCAATCATTACTTGAAGGTAGGTCTTTGTTATTGATACTAGGGTTCATCAGATAGCCTCACCTATAAACTGAAGCATACAATTAAAATGACCTTTTGACATGTTGTAATTAGATTTTAGGCTTAATGCTACCAAAGAAGCTGACAAATTTTAATATTTCTCACATCTATCCCACAATGGAGCTTGTGAAATTTCCAACATGTCAGAAAAATCTTAGCCTTTGCATTTGGATCTTCCTTAACATTGTGGAACGTTGTCGCATCCTCTTCATCTATGAATTGACCAACTTCAGGCCTAACATGATCCATGACCATATGCTCAAATGGATCGTATTCTTCCCTTCATTCACCACCACCATAATATGATTCTTCCACCATAATAGAGGGATATGGTGGCATTGATTGACCATGATTCATCCAATAATAGTAATTCTTCATGAACCCTCTCTCATAAAGGTGTACCATTACATCATCCACATGGTGGTATTGTCTGCACTCACATCTCTTATAAGAGCACCTTAACCATGGATACCTTTGGAAGTTGTCTTGACTAGTTGCAAATTTGATGAAATCATTAACTCCTTGTGTGAATTCAAGCCTCACATGCCTATTATGATCCAACCTAAAATCCATCCATCTATGATGTTTGAGAATCTCCATTACTATTAACAAGAATGAAGGAAAGAAGATATTATGACTCATTACCGAAGCTAACAAAGGCATAACAAAACCTTAACAGGCAATACCATGCTTGCAAAAAATAAAAGGAGTGAAAGTATATGCATGGTTAACTCAACCAATGTAGCCAAGAAGAAGATTTTAAGATCACCACTATACTTCAGTCAAGCATGCACTAAAAAAATTAAGCATCAAGAATATAACTAAGAGCATAATCCAACTTACTACTACTAAGAACTATAGAAATATTTAGGTATACATCAAGTTTTAAATACCTTGAATACTCAATCGCATGCTAACAAACTAACTAGAGCTCCTACATTATCAATGCAACAAATTTAAGGAATAATTATGCAACAAAGGTAGAACTCGATATTAGTGGGACATAATTTTAACAAAAATTAATACTCACACGCATATACAGTGGAAAGCAAGAGAGGAAAAGAGAATATCTACTTAATATTTTTTTATCTCAAATTTGGTTTTTTTGTTATATGTCAATCAAATAGAAGGGAGCCAAATTTATAGGCTTAGCTCTACAACTACTGAATCTAGAAAATAGGAAACTACCCCACACACTAATAGCATAATCCTAAACGTGGGTAACAGAAAATCAAATAATGAAACAAAGAAAATAAAATTTTAAACTAAAATACTTTGACTCAATCAATAGTAAATATTGGCAGTGCATGTATAATTGATTTAATTACTTCTGACATTGCCTCCCTTAAGTCAAGTATGCACATTAATTATTCCGAGCATTTTCTTTAACTTATAAAACAGTTATGCTTTCAGTGGTTTTGTAAAAATATCTACAACTTGTTCTTCAACTGGACAGTATTCAATCACAACTTCTTTTTCAACTACCAATTCTCGAATTTTATGAAACCGAATGTTTATGTGCTTGGACTGCCCATGAAAAATTGAGTTTTTTGAAAGTGCAATTGCAGACTTATTATCACAAAAAATCATTGTGGGAGTATTTTGCTTTTGACACATTGCTTCAAGCATCCTTCTCATCCATATTGCTTGTGTAGCACAACTTGTTATAGCTATGTATTTTGCTTCAGCTGTTGAGAGTGCAATTGTTGGTTGTTTCTTCAAGGACCATACTATTTCTCTAGTGCCTAGATGAAATGCATACCCTGACGTGCTTTCTTCTTGTCTCAATATCTCCTGCCTAGTCATTGTTTGTGTATCTAACTAACTTTATATTAGAATTATTATCATAAAAAATCCCCCTAGTCAAAGTACCTTTAATATATCTGAGGATTCTTTTTGCTCCCTGTAAATGGCATGCATGTGGCTCTTCCATGAATCTACTGAGCAATCCTACTCCAAAGACAATATTTGGTCTAGTAGCTGCCAGATATCTGAGACTTCCAATCAAGCTCTTGTAGTATGTTGAATCAATTCTTTCATCGCTATCTCTTTTCAACTTCAACTTTTCTTCAACAGGTGTTGAGATTGGCTTTGAATTCTCCATTGAATTTCATCAAAAGGTTTGCATCATACTTCTTTTGAGAAATGAAAATTCCATCAGCCTGTTGAATGACCTCAATGCCAAGAAAATAAGACATCAGGCCCAAATCTGTCATTTCAAAGCATCTAATCATGGCCTCCCTGAATTCTGCAATCATCTTTGAATTGTTGCCAGTAAAGATTAAATCATCAACATAAAGGCACACAATAAGAATATCACTACAGTCAACAAATTTAATATATAGAGTATGTTCAAACAGGAATATTTGAAAACCATTCTGCACAAAGTAAGAATTAATCTTCTTGTACCATGCTCTGGGTGCCTGCTTCAAGCCATGCAATGCTTTCTTTAGCTTGTAGACTTTATCTTCTTTGCCTTCAATCTTATATCCAGCAGGTTGTTCAACATACACTTCTTCTTCCAAAGTACCATTTAGAAAAGCAGACTTAACATTCATTTGATGAATTTTCCAATTATTTTGAGCTAATAGAGAGATAAGCATACGAATTGTATCTAATCTCGCTATAGGAATAAATACCTCAAAATAATCAATACCTGGCTTCTGCTTGTACCCTTTTGCTACTAACCTTGCTTTGAAACAATCTATTTCTCCACTAGGCTCGTACTTAGTCTTGTACACTAACTTTACTCTAATTGGCCTTTTATCTCCTAGTAAGTTTGTTAGCTCCCACATCTGATTTTTCTCAATGGCATGAATTTCTTCATCCATTGCTTTTTTCCAGTTTTGACCACTTGTAGCTTCTTCAAATGTAACTGGTTCACAATCTTCAAACAAAGCAAAATTGATAGTTTCCTCATCAGATGGGTCATTGTTATTACCTACAACATAGTCCTCCAATCTGGCTGGTAGTCTCTATTGCCTTTGTGGTCTGCTTGATGTTTCTGGCTCATCAAGTGTTGGATCTACATGCCCATTCTCTTCTTCATAATTTTCTAGAATTATTGCAGGCTCTTTTTGAGCTTTGGAAGACCAATTCCACATTCTTTCTTCATCAAATGTCACATCTCTGCTTATAATTACCTTCTTTGTCACTAGATTGTAGAGCTTGTATGCTTTTGAGTTGGTGTCGTAACCAATGAAGATGCACTTCTCTCCTTTGTCATCAAGCTTCTTTCTAAGTTGATCAGGTACATGGGCATATGCTATACACCCAAATATTCTGAGATGTCGAATTAAGGGCCTCCTTCCACTCCAAGCTTCTTTTGGTGTTTTATCTTGTTGGACACCTGTTCAAAATATACATAGCAGTGGCAAGAGCTTCTACCCAAAATTCTCTAGGCAATTGTTTAGACATGTGTGTTGGTATGATAGGTATTGTAGGATAGGGTAGCTTACTCGCGATTACTTTTAGTACTTAGTTTACTTTCTGTATTACTTTGTCTTTCTGCAACAAAACCCCCCGTTTCCAATTCTAGCTGAGTTTGAGTCGAGTCCGACTCCATCCGAGTCGTCTCTGTCTGAGACCGAGTCTGAGCTGCCTCCATCCGAGACTGGCTCTATCCGAATCATAATTGGTATTCTATATGCACTTTGCCTTTAGCATAAATTCTGACTTCCACACTAAGGCACAAATGAATACATTGTGCCCTTGAGAGAATCCACCTACGGTCAAGCTATAATATTGTTAGCTCTAGTTTTATTTGATAAGCCACCATGACAAAACACATTATCATAGACTTAGTGAGAAATATAAATGGGGGATTTTTATAGGAAAAGTAAATTGGCAAGAAATGTAAAGATTATCTTAAGCAGTTAACGAAAGTAAAGATTTACAGGCTAAGTAAGAAATTACACCTATATTTATCTAACGTATATTTATGATATCGAATACAATGGGATCAAAGAATGGTGCTATTTCAAACTCCTAGCATGCAAGTATTTCCTCACCAACCCAATTTCCTATGACGACCGCCGAACATTCGTTCATTGTCAACTGAGGGCTTACACAATCGCAGCCTCGAGGTGATAGGGATTACACCCTTGTTTGATGTAGATTATCTATGATTATCTATATTATTACTTAGGTAGTTTCCAACCAGACCCTACTCTAAGCATTGTCTATTCTTAACATGCACAAACGTAACAAAATCAAGAATAGATTAAACTATAGGAAGTACAAACATACAAGTGTAATAAAACATATGCATTCATTGATTAGTCAAAATACCAATACAAAGATGAGTTCAATGGAAAAGATGGTGGCCAGCTTCCCATGACAACCGCCAGTGGCAGCTGTAGTGTTCAACCAATTGAGAACAGAGAACATGAGAGGCGGTAACCCTTTAGAGCGTGTTGTGAAGACAGACAAATCTATCCCTCTTGGTCAATCTATCTCTAACAACTCTGCTCAGCTCGAACTCTGCCCTACGTTCACTCGAGCTTGAATAAATGCCACTGAAGCACCATTGAACAAAGAGGTATGAAGGGAAATTAGACTTGGGGAATGGAAAGTGTTTAGGCTAATTGTAGTTGTGTATGATCGATCTGCTAACCAATGAACGTTGACCTACATCTCTACTTATACATGAATCACTAACTAACTCTATAACCGTATTAACTGAGATAACAAATTTAATTATCTGGCTATAACAGAAATACCAAAATCAACTACTCTAACTACTTTCCTAATTACCACGTGCTGAATTACTTTTTACATGTGCTTGAATCTTGCCGAACTGGAATCGATCTACTGATGTCGAGATGAATCTGATTCTGGATGGGATTCGACATTTGCTTCAGGGGTCGGCATCTGGATAGACTCGGATACAGAGTCGGTCTTGCGGAGTCGGTTCTCGGTATGGAGTCGGCATCCGGTTTGGAATTGGCTTCTGATCTGGAGTCGACATGCGGATGTCATCTTGGCATGGAGTCGGCTCTACAGGAGTTGGCATCTTGACTGCTAATGATAGAGTCGGCTTCATTTGGTTGGGACGCATCCGGCCTCAACTGGGATGACTTCATTATGATCGGGACGGAGTCGGCTTGGAGGGTTTCATCTTGCCTGGATAACTTCCTCTAATTGATTTGACTTCGTGCAGTTTCTCGTCTGACCTACAATACAAGACTTATATTTTTGTTAGCTAAAATTAGTAAGTTGGCCTAGATTTGCATTTTCCTTAGTTTAACCTTGGAACTATAAATCTTAACTAATACATGATTCTTAACTCCAAATTATAGTCTATTCTACCCATCTAAATACCTTATAAGGGATATAAAATACATACTATCATAAATACAAACACAATTGCAGATACAGACACAATCTTTATAAAATATAGATGCAAGCATAAGCATAGATGCAGGCACAAATAAAGGTCTATGCAAAGTTGTAGTCACAAATGATAACTCAGGTAGAATTGCAGCAACAAATGCAAGCAAATAGGCACAATTTTTGCGGAGACAGCTATTGCCTGCCTTATAGACTTCAACACCATTACAAGTCTAACAACCTATGAAGGATAAAAAAACATAAATGGTGATGACGTTACTACACTTTAGTTTTATTAAATGTTTTTTATTTTACTTTTATGTCAAAATTTAAAATATTTTTAATTACATATTGCACCTTTAGTTTCTAAATTCAATTCTTACGTTTTTTATTTGATCTAGTTATTTAATACAAGATAAATTAGTGTAAACTTTATTTATTTTACAGGGTCATTTATATCTTACAACTACATTTATATTGTACATTTTAATATAGGTTCAATTTATATATTTTTATAATTTAAAATAAGAATTGATGAATTTGTAATGAAAATAACACCTAAGCTAATAGTGAGGAACAATTGTGTCTAATTTGTGATGAAATAATACCTTGTAAGGGACAATTTGCAAGAGAACAAAGAGGAAATAGTGACATATTGTTTGCAACAAATAGCAAGAGAGTATTGATGGTTTTGCAAAGGAATTATTTGTGAAGGAATGAAAACGGATTTGTGACAAAACAATTTGCTAGGGAATAGCAACAGTTTGCAAGGGAATAGCGACAGTTTGTCGACATAACTATATAGGAGAGAATAGTGAGGGTCTTGTGAGGGAACAATGAGAAAATAGCAGCATATTTGTCTGCAATAAATAACAAGAGACTAGCAACCCATAGTGCAAGGAATATTTCCCTTGCTAATTTGTAATTTTCTTGTAATAGGATATCTATTCCAAAATTTACTATTATTAAATAAACAATACAATATAATAAATATTATGTATCTCAATTATAACTTAATCACTATTTGAAATAATTTTTTTATAAAATTATGTTATTTGAATTCAAAACAATTAGTATTAAGCAATTAAAATCATATAATTACAATACCTACAAAACAAAAATGCAACTAAGTATTTTTTAAAATACAATAGTGCATACACTTACGGGGCGTTTTATAGAAGGAAATTTTTTTGAGAATTAGGATTCCTAAAAATCATGATTCTTATGAATGACTAAAATCTATTTGATTAATAAAAAGAAAGGTATATGGAATGATTTCAATGTTTCCTCACAGTCAAATATTTTTATTTGATTTTAATATAAATTTTCTGAATATATAAGTATTTATTTTCTATAAAATATCATTTTAGATAAATAACTTTATTAGATATAATTCTATAAAATTTTATTATTTGAGATTTTTAAATATTTTTATTTATTATACAAGAATCTTTATTGTTTAAAACAAAAATTTATTAATTTTAGATAAAAAAAATTTAAAATATTTTTTAACTCAACAAAGGTGTTCCTTGTTCCTACATATCTTCAAGTGTAACGATAAATCAAATTTACTTATTTTTTAGAAAATTTGTTAGCTAATTTTAATTAGAATATTATTTTTAAAAATGCATATTACTAATTCATCTTTATTCAAACATTCCAAAACATAAAATTCTTACAACAATTAAGAAAAATGAATTTAAAACAATTATAACTAACTACATATTTTCTTATAATTTTGAAAATTTATATATCATTAGATTACCATGAATCTAATATTTGAAAAATATTGATCATGATAATCAAATAAGAAGAAAATCTAAAATAATTATCACCGATTTAAGAAAATATTTAATTTTAGTAAGTTAATAATTAAATTATTTCATAAGAACTAAATTTATTTAAACTTTATTTATATTTCTTATTTAAGTTATTTAACATTTTTATGTAAAATGTAATGCCTTAGAGGTCAGTACAACTTACTAAGCAACTATAAGACTATACTAAGTGTGGAAGATTAGTTTTAATAAGATTTTAATTAATTTTTTATAAAAATGATAGTTAACTTTTTTCTTTTTTTTCATAATGTGCAACAGCTATAAACATGCAACGTATGACAATAACAACAAACGAGCATGCATCATAAACACAAAATAAAGAATATGTACATGCCCAACTACAAGATCAAACTATGCCTTATGACACTTACAACACTAGCATAAAAGGTAACATGAAGTTAGAAGCTAACATTTGTCCAAAATACAAGATACATCAAAAGAAAGAGGAGGAATGGATACACAAAGCACCCTATTTAAGTTCGTTCCTACAAAACAACCCCTTAACTACTATGGCAACTAGGGTGTTTAAGATAAAGCTCTTGCAGTTCCCCCAGCATCTCTATGCCTAGTCTAGAAGCATTGAGAACAGGTATCATAAGCATTAGGGTTGCGGCATTGGTTTCTAGCCAACTCTGTCCTCATCATACCTGCTGGCTTGCTCCACATCGTTGGGATGGGAAGGAACATCTCCACGTAGGTATGGAAGGTGATGATGAACAAATTTGTGGTGGTGGATATGTACTTCACGCCGACCTCTCCCTAGTATCACACCAGCTACTAATCACGGATGATTTGCCATACTCTTATTGGACCCACTAAAGTGTCTTGAAAAGTTATGTGAAACTCTCCTACGAAGATTTGCATTATTAGGATACTTAGAAACCTTTGTCCTCGAGGTAGTATCGGCATCTACTCCTAAGAACACACTGGTCACAGTCATTGCAATTGCACTTATACATCATACAAGCATAAGGGTAAGCTACTGTAGAAAAGACCTTATATCTAAATAATTAAAATAACATACACACCACATCACATTCATAAATTCACTAAATCACAATTTAACAAGGACCTCGACCTTTAACAGTATAGTCATCACCAACAATTTATATTTGAGATATATACATACATACATACATACATACATATATATATATATATATATATATATATATATATATACATATATATATATATATATATATATATACACACATATACACACATATAACTACTCCACGAAAATTTATAAGTTGAGCAAACTCCTATCACTTCCTTAACATACCTTCAATCTGGTATTGAGGAAAGAGAATGTGATCTTGTGGATTGGGAAGAGTTTGGGTTGAGATAAGCTATATGTGGATAGCAACTTTCCACAGTCAGTAGTCCTTGCAAAGACTACACCAATTAGTAGTGGATTTCCCATCTACCTATCCCCAAGGCTTCATAACCCTACCTATCTCAATCCAACACTAGTTATGAACCCTACAAACTCGTGACAATTCTTGACTTACATGCCTACTTGTCAGTAGTGTCCACAAAGGACTCAACAACAACAACAACAACAATTGTGACTCACATATCACTTCTAACTTTCCCAGAGACATGGATACTAACAACCTGTATCCTGCAAACTCAATTCGACCACCTTCAAGACAAGATGGACAAATAACAAGGAATGATCTATCCACCATGTCCTCCAAGAACGAGTTTAACACCTTGACTCATCAACAAGTATCCTATCCTTCTAGGATAACAACATTCCCCATTTTATAAATTTCAACTTAATTACTTTACTTTATTCTTTTACACCCAACCTTCCTATAATTAATCTTTTAAAGTATTTTATTAAACTTTTATTATACAATTATTCCAACAATTCAGTTTTGCAACCTAACTCATTTTCTCAATACTAGTGGATTTCACTCAACAAGAGGGATAGCTCGCCCAACAAATCCTACATTCCAATAAAAAAAACTTCTCAAATATATGTATTTGCCCAGTGAAAGCTTAGCCTCGCCCAACAAATGGAGCCACAAAGAGTTCATACTATGTTTTCTCACTTAGCAAATTAAGTCACAAATACTTAAGTCCTAAAAACCTCACAAGTTCACCCAACATGTGTCCATCCTTGCTCCATCAAAGGGTGGACAAAGAGAACCCTAAAATCTCACATCTTATTTTCTTAGCGAGTGAGATACCTTTCTCAACGAATGAAGTCACAAACACTTCACATTCTCAACTAATCTACTCGCTCAGCAAAGGTATCCCTTTCTCTCAATAAGAAGAGCCACAAAAAACCCATTTCACTCTCATTCAGCTAAATGCTAAACTCACCCAATAATTTTATACATTCCTGGGTTTTTAAGATCTTTGTTCAACAAATGAGGTACTTACCTAGCAAACACTCAACAAAACCAGATTTTTTGCACTAAATTCATGGCTTTGCCTAATGAGTGAGGTACTCGTACAACAGGCCTTCATTGTGTTCATGTGTTGGAAACTCATAGTTTTCTAGAAATCTACCTAGGAAGCAAGATTGCTCAATAAGAGTCTCCCCTCGCTCAACAAACCTTCAACAAAAAGCCTAGAAAAAAGGGTTCACCCAACAAAACCCTAGAGCAAAAACATATAAATTCAAACAAATAATCAAAACTTCAATCAAATCAACATTCATTCAACCCAAAAAATCCATAACAACATATAATCACCACCCAAACGTAAAAACACTAGCTTTATCAATATGCATGACAAATTCAACAAGATTTCATCATTTTTATAAAAAGTTTAAAAACAATAATCATGGCTACCAATGCTTAGACATATTACAATCATACATTTCAAGGTACTTAAACAACACTCTAGCAACACAACAATAGCATGCTAGCTACGGAAAAACATACAAGGATAGCTTCCCTTGTTATAGACAAAAGGAAATTAAGACTTTAGGGAAGAAGGAGAATTCTTAATCGAAACTTGGTAGCTGGAACATGGCTTGGAGGAAGGGTAAAGAAATTCAGTTGCTAGAAGGGTTTTCTTTTGGTTTCAATAACCATTTCTCAACCAATTGGTGGTATATAGGATTGGGAGGTGTATGCCTTTGTCCAAAGGATAAAAGGGTAAAGAGCTTGAAAGACCATGGGAATTTTGGGGTTTCTTTGTCCCTTGGACAATGAGAAGCAACAACCATGCGACGGTTACAAGGTTTTGGGGTTTCTCTAGAACTCCGGTCGATCAAGGTTTCACCTCAAAAAATGTGTCAACACACCGTAAAATATGCCAATAACATCGGTTCAACTTTACTCAACTAAGAAGTATTTAAGGACATTGATTATTAACTTAAGGTGACAACTCAATTTGAACAGTCATTTTCAAAAAAGACTCACCTTGATATGTGTATTTTTTTTATGTTTCAACTATTTTCAAAAAGAAAATTGAAAACACACAACACAACATTTTCTTAATTCTTTTCAACACAAAATAATTTTAATTATTCTTTTAATTATTAAACCACTTTAATTAAACAGGTGCATAAAACATTGATGTTACATAAAAATTATTTAACACTACTAGTTTAATCTAAATACTTTATATATATAAAAAGTAAAAATAATTACATGAATAATAATATTTATAAATAATTTATTATAACATTTTATCATGCATAAATTAATATAATTTTTAAAAATTAATCAAATTACAATTATAAATAAATTTTATTGTAAAAATATTTTTTTATAAATTTAAAATTACAAATATGTTCAAGAAATTTTTAATATTATTTAACACTTTAATATCACATAATTTTTTATTATCTCAACTTTAGATATTTTAAAATTTTTATTAAAACATTTGGTGAATGTTGTGACAATAATATTATTAAATGATTTATTAATTACATTAATGCCTTGACAATTCCATAGAATTAAAAATAAAAAATATTTAGAATGTATAATATATAAAATATTAAAATTAACATAATATATTTTATAAAATAGTTTTTATTTTTAAAATTATTACAAGTATATACTAATAAATAACTAATATTATTTATTAGTATAAATTGTTCTAAAATTTAACATTTATTAATTTAATAAAAGATTATTTAAAATTTTATATAATTATATTAAACAAACTAACGAAAATATCATAATCTTTTTATATCATTAAAATTGTCTTTCTAACTCAAAAGATTGAAATTTTTATCTCTCTTGAACAAATTTATAAAAAATATAGATAAAAAAATATTCCTAAAAACCATGTTCAATAAAAGTGTTTTTCTAAATAATAATATATCAAATATAAAAAATTAATATTTTCACTCTCAAATATCTGAAAATTTTCCTTATATCAAAACCCCATCTTAAGAAATATTACTTCGCTCTTGGCTTGGAGAATTATTTGTAATTTATAATAGCAGGGCAGGATTTTCCATTTGATGTGCTACATTTTAAATATATTATTCATCCGGATTATGCCAAAAGCCTAAGATAATCATTTACCTATATTAACCAAAAGGGAACAAAGTAATTTTTGAAACATCCGAGGTCCTACCGGGAGTCGAACCCAGGTCGCTGGATTCAAAGTCCAGAGTGCTAACCACTACACCATAGAACCGCCTATGGTTCCAGAGAATATTTCTTTTTCTACTAAAACTATATTTGTCGGTGAAAAATCTTTAGTTCGAAAACATTTGATTCAAAATATTACCGCCGTTGATCTTTCAACATTAATTGGAGCAAAGAGTTGCGTGCACTTATTGTCTCTATACCATCACCCTATGGACTTCCCAGCTATCAAAGCCACCACGTTCGGTTGCACAATGTGATCATCCAATAAAGCGATTTCACTATGATTGATGTTTAAGGGGTTGTGTACCAGTCCGTCTATGGACTTCCCAACCGTTCGAGCCATAACGGTCGACTTACCTAATGCACCCGATGCAATACACGGATATTTAGTATCTATAAAGGACATGATGTAAGCAAAAATCCTGATGAATGGTCATTGGTTCATGGAAGAAGATCACCTAACTCTTGACAAAGTCGACATTTGGTAGGTTTGCCAACAAAACAAAAGGAGAACACGCAAGAAGGAAGCCTACGTCCCATCAATCATCATCATTCTCAATGGGTTGAGAGAAGCTAGAGGGAGTATAAATAGCAAGCTTAAAACTAAGGAAAAGGGATCGATACTATGTACATTCTATGACTCCTATTTATAGTGACAGACGTGAACATTGGTGCCCATCGTAGGGCTTGTGAGAAAACACCTCCCAACGTCCATAATTTCACAGCCACTTCAGAAACAACCATGCCAATCATGAGGCAATAGACAAGACCAAGCAATGAAGGCAACGAAGACACCATGCAATGCTTGCTCCACGCAATAGCTTCTTTATAAGAAAAAAGCAAGGATAACGTCTAAGCCAGGAAGTAGCCCAATAACAGGATGAGGTAGAGGAGCGTCACCAGGAAGCATTGAGGGTAGCAATAGAACGCGAGGAGGAATTATGAAGACAGTTGGAGGACATGAGAACTAACGTCGGTCGACCAGGTCATTTGTCACAGACGACGCCATTCCCACCTTCTAAGGACAACCCTTTAGCCTTGAGATAGATCAAATAGTCATCTCACCTCACTTTCGAGAGCTGGTGGTGGACCCTTCTGATGGAGCTTGGGATCTCAACATTCACCTCCAGGCTTTCAAAACCCAAGTGTACATTAGCGGTGAGAATGACACCATTAGTTGCAAACTCTTCCTAGGCACCCTGAGAGGTGTTGTTATGCAATGGTTTGTAGGTTTGCCACCTAGAACTATCCATACCTTTAACGACTTGGCGGCGGTCATTGTGTCCTAGTTCGTAGCTAATTGTGCCAAAAGGTTGAAGGTGGCCGACCACTTTAACATTCAGTAGGCCAAGGGTGAAAGCCTCAAAAAACACCTAGCGTGATTCAATAGTGCAACGATTTAGGTAAATGACCCAAACCAAAAAATTTTGTCAAGGCTTTCCAGAAGGGACTGAGGGTCGACCAATTTAGTGACTCTCTCGCCCTAAGATGCCTATCCAACATGAGCGAGATAAGGGCAAGGGCTAAGAACCACATCGAGGCCAAGGAGGATCAAGCCGACTGAATCCATGCAAAAAGAGACACCTCGATTTCTTGGAGCAAGGGAGACCACTCACACCATGCGAAAATGCATCATCGCCAAGGGGTAAAGTGGACGTCGCACCGCCTCAGTTCACTCCCCTAAAGGCGGGACGAGTGCAAATCCTCCGAGAGGTCTGCCACATACAACTACTCGACATCCCACCACCTACCGATCGAAGGATAGGGCCATCACTGGACGAGTGGTGTAAATTCCACTACACCAACGAACACACGATGGAGAACTACAGAATACTATAATCCCAGATTGAGAAGTTAATCCGTAGTGGCCACTTGGGTCGTTTTGTATAGGGGCGTGAGGATCCAAAGACCATGGTTGGTCAAACAAGGGACCAACGAGGAAAGGTTATCCAAGAAGATGAGAGAAGAGGGAATGATGGGGAGACAAAGAGATAGAAGCTGAAGTAGGCGACTAACCCCCCTATGGGGAACCATCACCACAATTGTCAGGGGAGGAGCGATGGAGAGGATGTCAAGGTTAAGAAGAAGAAGGTACGTGCCATGAAGATAGATGGCTCTGTCCTTCCTGGTCAGTCTATCTCTGGCAACTCTGCTCAGCTCGAACTCTAATCTGCGCCTACTTGATCGACTAGACACCACACTGAAGCACGTTGGAACTGTTGAGCTACGAAGTGAACTTAGGCTCGAGGAATAGAAAGTGTGTATGCGTTAGGCTAAGTGTATCTGTGTATGTTTGCTAACCAATGAACCTGGCCCTGCGTCCTTATTTATACATGTATCACTAACTAACTCGATAATCGAAATAACTGAAATAACAAAATTACCAGCATGACATAACCGAAATAACAGAAATAACTACTCTCCAACTACTTTCCCAATGACCACGTGCTAAATTACATTTGTGTACGTGCTTGAATTTTCCTAAGTGGAGTCGGTCTTCTGATGCCGGGATGGATTCAGATGGATGGGAGTCGGTATCTACTTTGAGGTTGACATCCGGTTCTGGAGTCGGCATGCGGATCTTAAGTTGGCATCTGAACTGGAATCGGCGTTCGCTTTGAAGTTGACATCTGGATAGGGCTCGAACATGGAGTCAATCCTGCGGAGTCGGCTCTATAGGAGTCGGTATCTAATTGTTGATGATAGAGTTAGCATCATGGAGTTGGCTTCATCCAGCCGGAACGCATCCAGCCTTAGCTGGGATGACTTCATTTTGACTGGGACAAAGTCGGCCTGGAGGGTTTTGTTTGGCCTGGACAACTTCCTCTAACTGATTTGACTTTGTCCAGCTTCTCTTTTGACCTATAAAACAAGACTTCTATTTTTGTTAGCTAAAATTAGTAACTAAGCCTAGATTTGTATTTTCTTTAGTTTAACCTTGGAAATTTAAATCTTAGCCAATATATGATTCTTAACTACAAATTATAGTCTATTCTACCCATCTAAAGACCTTATAGGGGGTATAAAATATGCATTATCACACGTGCCCAAAGATCAAAATGAACATACGAATCTATTATCCAAGTTGGCTAGTACGCAAAGGGGGGACTCAACAGGACGATCATCTTGGAAACAATTAGCTGACCAACCATCGAGCCATCAAATGTATGCTCAGTGGACTACAACCCCTCCTGGAAGGACCCTATAGCGACTTTTCTCCAAACAAAAGAAGCACCTAGCAACCCTCTAGCGACCAAGAAACTCAAAAGGGAAACCACCAAATATACCTTAACATCACAATAGCTGTATAGAAGGGGCTTTTCTTGCCCCCTCCTAAAATTTTTAGACCCCGACGAGATTGAATATGCCATGAGGGATATTCATGAGGGGTTATGTGGGACCCACATTGGCAGACATGCGTTAGCAAGCAAAGTAGCTAGAGTAGGCTACTATTGGCCAACACTGAAGAGAGATTGTTCTGAGCTCGTAAAAAGGTGCGACAAATGCCAGTGATACGCCGACCTACACAAGGCCCGCCCAGAACAGCTCTACTCGATAATATCACCGTGGCCCTTTCATACTTGGGGAGTAGACATCTTGAGACCTTTCCCCCTAGCGATTGAACAAGTGAAATTTCTCATAGTAGCAGTAGATTATTTCACTAAGTGGATGGAGGTAGAGTCGATAGCGACAATCTCTATCGAGAGAGTTAAACGGTTTTACTAGATGAAGATTATATGTCATTTTGGACTCCCTGGTACCATAGTATCAAATAACGCACGCAATTTCAATTCCCAACTGGTCACCGAATTCTGCTCACATCTCAAGATAAGGCAAGCTTTTACTTCTGTCAAACATCCCAAGTCAAATGGACAAGCAGAGTCGGCCAACAGGGTAATCCTCTGAGGCCTTAGAAGAAGACTAAAGGAGGCTGATAAGAGCGTGTTTAATCATCTTCACACGTATCAAATAAACTAAAGCTAACTATAGCATAGTCAACCCTAGGTCAAATTTTCTCAAGGACATAGTGTGCTCGATTGCGAATTAGTGTGAAACAAAATGGTGTAGAATCTAAAGTGCAGAGTGTTGACTCGTCATGGTCATTGGCCGAGTTGCTTTCGGCAGATACTTATCAGATTCGGACTCGGCTGATTGCAAACTTGACGCAACAGAGTTGGACTGACTCCGTTTCAAACTTAGGAAGCAGTAAATAGGGGGGTTAGAATGCGAGTAAAGTAAAACAGAAAGTAAACTAAACTGTGGGTACAGAGAGAATATACTACTATAATGAATATTACTATTATTATTATTACGATATAATTGTGTTCATGTTCAGTTCCATTAGTCCAAGTCCAGTCTAATTTCTTCATTCCAGTTCTCGATCCATATCATCCTTGGGAATTCTTATGACAATCGCCAAAGGCTTTTCCATTGTCATACTGAGGATTTACGCAATCGCTACCTCTTCAATTGGCAAGGATTAAGTTCAAAGCTGATTTTAGGTTCTCAATTATCATTCATTAAGTGATTACCTACTGAATTAGTTAAACCAGTTCCAATCGGCTTAACTTAACATTGTTCACGTTCCAAGTGCAATTGCGATTCAGATTGTGAATTAAAGAAGAGGAAAGGAACAGAGATCAGAAATGCAAAATAGAAGTTGATTAATAGGAAACAAATTACAAACACAGTGGTCCGAATTCAGGTGGTTCCATCTTCCATGACGATCGCCATGGTTGATGGTGGTGGTTCACCTTCGATAGCTTGAGCGCTGAGGATCAGATCCACCAGAGTGTGTTGGAAGATCCAAGCGGTCCCCTCTAGCAAACTTCGGCTTCCCAGTCTCAGACCTAGGCCTCCTCGATCGAAAGAAGCACAATTGCAGCACCGTGCACCATTGCAAATGGAGAAAACGAGAGCGAGATAATGAAAACAATGAGTATGCATAGAGTGTGAAGAGAAGAAAGCTTTTTATTAGCTAAGACCTTCAATTTAACACAGATTTGTATTTTCTCTATTTTTAGGTCCTTAATGTGAATCTCAGCTAACAATTAATCCTGCAACATTCTTCTTAGGTCCATAAAAGATGTATAATTTGTGACTCATCAGAGGCCAAGGGCAGATGGGCAGAGGAATTACCTCAGGTGCTCTGGTGCATACCACACTACCCCCTATTCCACCACCCAGGAAATACCATTCATACTAACATTCGAAATGGATGTTGTAATTCTAGTCGAAATTTGTGAGCCATCTCCAAGAGCAATTTTCTTCCAACCAGCTCAGAATGAAGAGGAGATAAGGGCCAATTTAGATTTGCTACAGGAGGTATGGGAAGTTGCTCAAATAAAGGAGGTCATGGCCAAGACAAGAGCAGCTCGGCTATACAATACAAAGGTCTTTCCTTACATCACGTGCTGGATTTGCTTCTTTGACCACGTGCTGAATTGCCATGCTAATCTCGTGCTGGCTTGCCATGCTAATCTCGTGCTGGCTTGCCACACTGGACACGTGCCTTTTTTGTGCCTGGAGTTGGTTGATAACTCGCTTTTTAGTCATCTTGCGCACATCAAATAAAACTAAAGCTAACTATAGTACACTCAACCCTAGGTCATTCTTCTCAAGGACACAATGTGTTCGATTATAGCTTAGTGTGGAAAATAGAGTTAATGCAGAAAACACTAAGTGTAGAATGTCGATGCGCTCTCGACAAAGACTGATCCGACCTGGTCTTAGCAGAGACGGATTCGACATGGTCTCGGCTAAGTGCAGACTTGGACATAGCAGAGTTGGACTAGACTCGGTTTCTAGACAAATGCAATGGAGTCGAACTAGACACGGTTTTCGAACGGACACGACGAAGTTAGACTAGACTCGATCTCGAACTGAAATGCAGGAAAATAAGGGGGGAGTTTGTGTTATAGAAATGTAAGGCATAGAAAGTATAAAAGCAAATGCAATCTAAACTAAACTACTTCTACTGCTACTACTGTATTCATATTAAATTCCAATAAACAAGTTGGTTCCACGTCTTTTACCCGAGATTACGTCTCTGTATCAACCTAAGATTCATATGCCAAACATTCGTCCATTGCCATACCGAGGATTTACACAATCGCTACCTCATTAGTTGGAAGGGATGAAGCTCGAAGTTGATTTTAGGTTCTCTAATCGATTACCTACTCAAGTTGTTAAATCGATTCCGATCGACCTAGTCTAACGTTAGTCTGCTTAACAATGTGCAATCACGACACAGCAAAGTAAATTACAATGCAGGATTCATAATCAAGAGATAAGAAATAGAAACTACTTGTATTATGAGAAACAGAGTGCAATTACAGGGCATGAATTCAATGGTTCCATCTCCCACAACAATCGCCATGGAAGAGCGCCGATGGTTCACCGTCAGTAGTCAAGACGCTAAAGATCGGGTCCATCAGAGTGTGTTGGCTAACCAATCAGTCCCCTCTAACATCCTTCGGCTTCCTAGTTCTTGACCTACACCTCCTCGATCGAGAGAGACACTGCTAAACACCATGCACCATCGTGTATGTTCTTGAGAACAAGAGAATGGAATGTAATGAGTATGGAATTAGGTCTGAATTCCAGTGCCCTAAGACATGCACGAGGATCCTATATATACAAGAGTGGATTCCTTGTGATGCACACTTTCCTTAACAAAACTACAGATTCTGAATTGTCTATTCTACCCCTCCAATGATCTTCCTTGCGCCGCAAGCTTCTTCCAAGAATGACATGGCAACCGAGCTGGATTTGGCTGAAATGAGCACGCTTAGGCTGGGTCGATATGATTGGGCCGCTTTGCTCCTTTTAGTTGTTGGGTTGCAGAGTCGGGCGGTCAAGGAAGGAGTCAGTCTGGCCAGTTAAGGAAGGAGTCAGTTTGGCCGGGACTACTTCTCTTGGGCCGAGACTCTACTTTGGTGGGCTAAGATATCCTTTGCTTAGCCTGCAAAACAAATCCAATCTTTTATTAGCTAAAATTCCCAAATTAGCACAGATTTATATGTTCCTAATTCTAGGTCCATAATCTGAACCTTAGCTAAGATGCAATTCTTAAGTACCAAATAATCTCAAAAGTACATATCTTAAGTCCCTGTGAGGTGTATAAAATATGACTTATCATTGGTCTCTACGTACCGGGACAGATTCAGACGGATGGGAGTCGGTACATGGAGTCAGCTTCGCAAGAGTCAACATCCAATTGGAACTCGACATCAGTTAGGAATTGGCATCTAGTATATACACGGACACGGAGTTGGTCCTACGGAGTCAGCTTTGCAAGAGTCAGGCTTGGTTTGATTGGGACGCTTCCGGTTGGGCTAGAGTCGGTAGTAGGGAGTCAGCATTTGAAGTCTTCATGTGGAGTTGGCCATGCGGAATCAGAGTCGACTTGATCTTGTTTGAGATGGTTGGTTTTGATTGTAGTCGACATCTCTTCGGTCAGGACGACTTTAGTTGGCCGAGATGGTTTCGGTACCGGTTGGGACTTTCGGGACTCCCTCTTAACCTGTAAAATCTATTTGTTATCTAAAATCAAAAAATTAGCATGAATTTGTATTTTCCCTATTTTTACTGAGAAAATTTGAATCTTAGCTAATTTGTGTCTCTTAGTTATATGATAGCCTCAACTCTACCCTTTTTAAGACCTTGTATGGTGGCTAAAATATGACTCATCACACACCCCATCAATGAAAAGGGGATGTGGGGAAGTTACCAAGGTCTTGATCCAACAGCTCACAATGAAGCATCGCGAAGCACGATCTGTATCCAAGGGCAAGGAGAGGAAGTGTCAACTACCCACATTAACAACGCTGGCACGTGCATCTAAGGAGTAGCTTCTAAGTGTCATGACCCTAGCGGGGAGGGGGGCTCCCGACCTTATGTATCAGTCAACCAATGGACCTCCTGACCATCCAAGCCATCACATTCGGTTGCGAAGTGATCATCCAATAAAGCGACCTCATTATCATTAATGCTTGAGGGGTTGTGTACCAGTCGGCCTATGGACCTCCCGACCATCCAAGCCATCACGTCCGACTATGCGAAGTGATCATCCAATAAAGCAATCTCACTTCGATTGACGCTTCAAGGGTTGTGTACCAGTCAGCCTATGAACCTCCTGGCTGTTCGAGCTACAATGGTTAAATTACCTAAGGCACCCGGCGTAGTACGTGGATATTTAATGTCTATAGAGGACATGATGTAAGCAAAATCCATGATGAATGGTCCTTGGCCAATGGAGGAAGGTCACATAACTCTTGACAGAGTCGACGTTTGGCAAGCTTGCCAAGGAAAGAAGAATACGCAAGAAGGAAGTTTATGTCCCATCAATCACCATCATTCTCAATGGGCTGAAAGAAGCTAGAGGGAGTATAAATAACATGGTCAAAACTAAGGAAAAGGGATCGATACTATGTACACTCTATGACTCTTGTTTATATTGATAGATATAAACAATCTCCATATCTAAAATGGAAAGAAGGGTTACAAATATTGGTGCACGAACCAATGACCTTGTTGCCTACAAATACCTTCTAAAGTTTGGATTTAATCCAACTATCTATGAAGTTGAGGATGGTGTTGGAGGACTATGGAGTTCACCAAGCTCCAAAACAATAAACAAATGTACCAATTTTTAGATTTTCCATGGCATTCTGTAGTTAAACAAGATAATCCAAGTCATAACCAAGTGCTAGATTATCTTAATTCCTAGCTAAACACTTTTCCATCATTCCCTACATTAGATTCAACTTAAAGGTGGATTCTAATGTGAAGCCTGTTATTTAGGGGTATACCGGTGCACCATTACTATTTACCATTGGACTTACTAATTAAAAATTTGATGGATGAGATTGATTACTAGTAACTTGTTTGGCGGTTTTTTTTCAAATTTTTATCATATTTGTAGTTTAGTCATCACAAAGTTAGGGCATTTGCAAATTGTGAGTTTTAGATTTCAGAAGTTGATAAGTCATATTTTATACACCTCACAAGGGCTTAAGATGGGTATTATTAAGAATGTTTAGTGATTAAGAGTCTTGTCTTATCTAAGATTCGAATTATGGGCCTAGAAATAGGAAAAATATAAATCAGTACTAAAATAAGGATTTTAACTAATAAAAGAATGAACTTGTTTTGCAAGCCTGAAAGTCAAGAGCATCTCGGCCCAAAAGGAGCTTCTCGACCCAGTAGAAGCCGAGAGCATCCCAGCCCAAGCCGACTTTAGTGGCCAAAATCACTCTGACAAGAATGTAAATATGATTATGCTAAAATTAAGAAATATGTAATGCAGATTTGATTATCCTAGAATTAAGGAATCTGTAATGCATATATGATTATGCTAGAATCAAGGAATTTGTAATCTCCTAGGATCAAGGAATTTGTAATCTCCTAGGATTGAGAAATCTGTAATTCAAATTTTTAATCTGTTAGGATCAGGGAAATATGTAATTCAGGTAACTGAGCAAGAAATCTGCTGGGATTAAGGAATCAACGCTTCTGTAGGATTAGATTTAGATTTAGCCAGCTTGTGTATAAATAAAGCACGCCAGGCCACGTCTTCGGTGTGGAAAAATAGTGGAATTCTAGACCTAGCGCCGTCAGCAACTGCAAACATTCCAAGCTAGCACGGTGGTACACGAAGCTTTAGTAAGGTGTCTGTCTCGATTGAGGAGTGATAAGCTGGTTTTTAGTCGTCTTACACACCTCAAATAAATACTAAAGCTAACTATAGTATAGCTAACCCTAGGTCGATTCTCTCAAGGACACAGTGTGTTAAATTGTGACAAAATGTAGAAATCAGAGTTTTATGCAGAAACGTCAAGTGTAGAATGCCGACTCGCTCTCGGCATAGACTGATCCAATTTGGTCTTGGTAGAGACGAATCCAACATAGTCTCGGCTAAGGGCAGACTCGAACGCTACAGAGTTGGACTAACTCGATTTCGGATGGACGTGACGGAGTCGGACTGGCTCAGTCTCAGACTCTGGAAAAGCAGTGAAGAGGGGAGGGGGTTTATGTTTAAGTACAACAAAATAAACTAAGTGCAGAAAATAAACTAAACTACGCTAAACTAATCTATACTACTGTACCAATCTAGAAATCAACACATAACAAGTTGCCATTCTTACTTAGAATTATACTCCGAATCAACCTTAGATTCTTGCGACAATTGTTGAACATTTGTCCATTGCCATATCGAGGATTTACACAATCGCTACCTCATCAGTTGGTAAGGAGTATGTACTTGGTTGATTTTAGGTTCTCTACCTAATTAGATTATTAAACCAGTTCCAATCGACCCTAGTCTAACGTGATCTACCACAAACAACGTGCAATCGCGACAAAGTTAAAAGCAGATTAAAGCGCAGGAATTATAATCAAGAGATAGAATTGCAAACCAGTTATAATATTGAAAATAGAATTGAATACAAAGGTGGGAATTCAATGTTCTCTAGAGAGTCTTCCTTCCACGACGATCGCCTTGGAAGGACGACAGTGGTGCACCAATGATGGCCAGATGTTGAGGTTTCCGTCCATTAGAGTGCGTCGGCTATACCGAGCAATCACCTCCGACAGCTTCCAGCTTCCCAAATCCTGGTCCTGTACCTCCTCGATTGAGAGAGACACCTTACTGAAGCTTCATGTACCACCATGCTAGCTTGGAATGTCTACATTGTTGACGGGCGCTAGGTCTAGAATTGCACTATTTTTCCATACCGAAGACGTGGCCTGACATGCTTTATTTATACACAAGCTAGCTAAATCTAAATAAAATCCTATAGAATCACTGATTCCTTGATTCCTGCAGATTTCCTGCTCAATTACCTGAATTACATATTTCCTTATCCTAACAGATTACAAATTTGAATTATTGATTACAGATTTCTCAATCCTAGGAGATTACAGATTCCTCAATCCTAGGAGATTACAAATTCCTTGATTCTAGCATAATCATATCTACATTACAAATTCCTTAATTCTAGGATAATCAAATCTGCATTATAGATTCCTTAATTTTAGCATAATCATATCTGCATTCTTGCTGGAGTGATTTTTCCACTAAAGTTGGCTTGGGCCGAGATGTTCTTGGCTTCTACTAGGCTGAGATGCTCTCGGCTTCTATTGTGCTGAGATGCTCTCGGCTTCTACTGGGCCGAGATGCTCTCGGCTTTCCGGCTTGCAAAACAAGTCCAATCTTTTGTTAGTTAAAATCCTTATTTTAGCGCAGATTTATAGATTTCCTATTTCTAGGCTCATAATTCAAATCTTAACTAAGACAGGACTCTTAATCACTAAACGGTCTTAATAATACCCATCTTAAGCCTTTATGAGGTGTATAAAATATAACTTATCAAGGAGGTACAGGACCAGAATTTAGGAAGCTAGAAGCTGTCAGAAGTGATCGCTCGGTATAGCCGACGCACTCTGGTGGATGGAAACCTCAACGCTTGGCCATCACTGGTGCACCACTACCGTCCTTCCATTGGCAATCGTCGTGGATGGCATACTCTTTAGAGAACGCTGAATTTCCACCTTTGTATTCAATTTTATTTTCAATATTATAATTGGTTTACAATTATGTCTCTTGATTATAATTCTTGCGCTTTAATCTGCTTTTAACTTTGTCGTGATTGCACATTGTTAGAGGTATATCACATTACACTAAGGCCGATTGAAACTGGTTTAATAATCTGATTAGGTAGAGAACCTAAAATCAACCAAGTACATACTCCCTACCAACTAATGAGGTAGCGATTGTGTAAATCCTCGGTATGACAATGGACAAACGTTCAACGATTGTCGTAAGAATCTAAGGTTGATTCGGAGTATAATTCTAAGTAAGAATGACAACCTATTGTGAGTTGATTTCTAAATTGGAACAATAGTTAGTATAGATTAGTGTAGTGTAGTTTAGTTTACTTTCAATACTTAGTTTATTTCTCTGCATTTAAACACAAACCCCTATTTACTTGCTTTTCCAGAGTCTGAGACCAAGTCAGTCCAACTCCGTCGCATCCATCCAAAACTGAGTCAGTCCGACTTTGTTGCGTCTAAGTCTGCGCCTAGCCGAGATCGTGTCGTATTCGTCTCTGCTGAGACCAAATCAGATCAGTCTTTGTCGAGAGCGTGTCAGCATTCTACACTTGACGTTTTGCATAAAACTCTGATTTCTACACTTAGTCACAATTTAACACATTGTGTCCTTGAGAGAATCAACCTAGGGTTAGTTATACTATAGTTAACTTTAGTATTTATTTGAGGCATGTAAGACGACTAAAAACTCGCTTATCAAATTGGCGTTGTTGTCGGGGACACAAGTTCTTTTGTGTCTTTGTGTGCCAAATCTGAGTTAAGCTGAATCTCGAGTCCGTGGAATGCTATGTTTATTTTTAGAGTCTGTCTTTTGTTTGTTAAGTCTGAATTTGTCTAAGCATATCGAGTTTGTCTCTATTTTCTTTTCATTGAATCTTTGCATAACTGATTTTATCTTGTCTGCATAATTGATTTTCTGTCTTGCATAACTAACATTAAACTTCTTTGCATAACTAACATTAAACTTACCTTGCATAATTGACTCTAACTTTTATTTTTTTGCAAAAAAAAAATTTCTGTTTTTTTGTTTCACTTCTATTATTTTTTTTCTATTTTTCTATTTTCTTTAGTTGGTTAGCTTTTTGTTTCTCTTTTGGTTTTTTTTATTTGGTCAATAACACTTGTGCACTCTGATGTTATCGATCTTACTGATATGGCATTAGATGAGATTTCGGACCAAGTTACTAGGGTTGAGATAGCTGATCTCGCATGTGCTGATGTTGACAGTACTAATCTCATGTGTGCTGATGCCAAGATGGCCGATCCCAAATATGCTAATGCTGATAATGCTTTTGTTGATAAGGCCGAGGATGCTGATTCTCTAGTTGACAAGTCGAACAGTGTTAATATGATTGAAATGGCCGACTCTATAGTTTCTATGTCGGACCATGCCAATATATTAGAAGTTTCCAACTCTATGATGGAGGTTTCGAGTCTTGCTGATATAATTAAGGTTGCCGACTCCAGGGTCAATATTTCTGCTTTTGCCAATATGCCTGAAATGTCAGATTCTATGGCTAATGTGTCCAACTTTGCCAATGTGATTGATAATTCTAACAGTTCCGATATAACTAAAGTTTTAGATTCTAGGACTGAAGTGTCGGATTCTATTAATAATTTTTTGGCTCATGAACCAACACTTGTCGATTCGGGCAATCAAAGCCAAAACCGCAACCAGGCCAAATCCGTGTCTGACCCCAAATGCTGAATCCGTAACCAGAAGAAAGCCGAGACCGGCTCGGCACTCTAAGGACGAAACTTGGTGTGGGCCGAAAGTGACTCACGTGAGGAGACTAATGCCGAGTTCGGCATGAGCATACGGCCGAGAGTCAAAGGCAACTCGGACGAGGAGAACCAGAAGCAGCCCAAAGTCGAATCCGTTTCAGACAACCATGTCCGATGGCAGGAACCAATCGAGTCTGACTCTAGCGGCCAACCGGGAGCCGAGTCCGATTCGGGTAGTCAGAGCTGCAACCAACCGAAGGTCGAAACCGACTCGGCACACCACTTACCGAATCCAAGCCAAGCCGGCCAATCAAGCAATCAAACAGTAGCCGCATCCAGTTCAGGTGGTCGAAACCGATATCAAGCAAAGTCCAAATGTGTCCTCGGTAGCCAATGTCGCAACTTGACGGATGCCGAGACTATATCTGGTAGTTGCATCTATACGTGGACAACTGAGATGACACGCGACCATCCAACTCTACATTCGAAAAGCCAAATCCACTTCCGGCAGCCGATTTAGGAATCCACGAATGAACCTTCTTCACTTTGCTCACCAGCAGTAGAATCAATACCAGTGTCATCCATAGCGCAGCCATTCCATGCCTTAGTAAATTTGCATTCTGAATTGACTAAACACTCTGAATTTTTTGGAAATATGGATTTTAAGAATTATGTTAATTGTGAGTCTACCTGTACTGGATTAACTAAATCTTTTCTATGTGTGAAAAGCAGCAATGCCACTAATCCTAATGTCGGAGTTATAAGCAATATTGCAGAGAAGCTACTAGAGGATATCATGTTGGAACTATCAAAATGGATGAGGAGAAAGCTCCCCCAAGCTATAGACAACAGGAGCAGAGCAAAAATACTGGATATCAGATTTTGCACATTCTTTCCACCTTAAAAATTGCAGTTTTTCTATTTTACCATTTTCCTTATTCGTACATATGCTTTGCATTGAGGACAATGCATCATTTAAGTGTGGAGGGGTGTTTCGTAGAAGGGTGACAGTTTGTTTGGTTTTGTTTTGTTTTTAGTTTTTCTATTTCGTTTTTATTTCATTCCTGTTCTATTTCATTTTGTTTCTTTTTTTTCATTTCAATCTCTTTTCAAGTCATTTTCCCTTTATCTAAATAAAAAGTTGTCCATGCCGACTCCGGTTCCATCTCGGCCGGATCTGGATTGACTTCGGCCCTATCTCATATTTTGCTTTTAAATCTGATTTTTGTTTTGTTTTCCCCTTAGCTAATTTCTGATTGCCAATTACTGAGAAAACTATTTTGAAAAATTCCGAATTGATTTCTTTGAGTAAAACTGAAGTGGAAAAGGTATGCATGACCCTGGAGGAAAGATTTTTCAAACTTGACAGGGAATGAAATTTCTGCATCTTTGGGCATTGGGTGATTGAAAAAACTGAAAAAGAGGAACCTTCAGTGATTGAGCAACCACCCGTGTGAGAATTTTCGAGCCTTGCATACATAATGGCATTACATCTTGCCATTCTTTCCTTTCTTGTGTGATATTTGCATTCATGATGACTGGTTACTCTAGATTTTGCCTTGACTCTCTGGATACATCTCATTTCGCATGCAAGAGTGATATGATCTAGGCCATGTTTCTATTAAGCCCCGAGCCAAATAGACTTACCTTGTAAACTTTATCCCTTGTTTACCTTTTTTGAGCCTGAATAACCATTTTTTCTAATATGATAGCTCATTACAAGCCAAAGCCAAAAAACCATGATCAACCTCAACCTTAGGGAGATAGAGGAGCTTTGGAATTGTTTTAGGAATGGGTCTCGTTCAAGTGTGGGGGAGGCAGTTGGGGACATAGCAAGAATAGTACATCCAAAAAGGGTTGAAAAAGAAAAGAAAGAAAAACAAGTGCAGGATGAAACAAAGGAAGGGAAAGCAGCCAAAAGTTATAAGTTGCAGCAAAAATACAACACAAAGCTATAAAACAAGAAGTGAGAAAAAGAAGAGAAGAAAAATGGAAAAAGGAAAAGAAAAGAAGCGAGCAAGAATGCTCTTAATAAAACCGCAATGTCCTAGGGGATTCCCTCCATATTGCGAACCCATTCCCCATTTCTCTTCATTTCCCTATGGTTACTAAGCTCACTTACCATCTTGTATCCTACCCTTAACCTTGGCCATGTTACAAGCCGACAAGAAGTTCTAATGATCATGATTGCATGTGATTTTGAAGGTACAGAAGGAGAGGCTAGTCAAAGTTTGGTAGTGTCGGTTGCATGGGATGTTTGAGTGTATACATAATCCAAAATACTTGAGAGATTGAGAGAATGGGCCCAGAGAGAGAGCTTGGTCGTTTCTCAGTTACTCTTTAATGTTTGCAGGTTGCTTATTTGCTTTGGGTGTGGAGAAAGTAACTTTCATAGATTGTTTGAAAATCTGAATTATGGGATGATTGCATGCTTGATCTGTTTGTCAAACTTGAGAAATTCATTTGGAAACATATTTCCTCTTTTAATTTCCTTGAAATCTGATTTTGCCCAAGAGTGCAAAAGTGTAAGTGTGGGGCGGGGGGGTCTGATAAGTCATATTTTATACACCTCACAAGGGCTTAAGATGAGTATTATTAAGACTGTTTAGTGATTAAGAGTCATGTCTTAGCTAATATTCGAATTATGGGCCTAAAAAATATAAATTTGTGCTAAAATAAGGATTTTAACTAATAAAAGATTGGAGCATCTTGGCCTAGTAGAAGCCGAGAGCATCGTGGCCCAAGCCAACTTCAGTGGCCAAAATCACTCCGACAAGAATGCAGATATGATTATGCTAAAATTAAGGAATCTGTAATGCAGATTTGATTATCCTATAATTAAGGAATCTATAATGCAGATATGATTATGCTAGAATCAAGGAATTTGTAATCTCCTAGGATCAAGGAATTTGTAATCTCCTAGGATCAAGGAATTTGTAATCTCCTAGGATCAAGGAATTTGTAATCTCCTAGGATTGAGAAATCTGTAATTCAAATTTGTAATCTGTTAGGATCAGGGAAATATGTAATTCAGGTAACTGAGCAAGAAATCTGTTAGGATCAAGGAATCAACGATTCTGTAGGATTTAGATTTAGCCAGCTTGTGCATAAATAAAGCACGCCAGGCCACGTCTTCGGTGTGGAAAAATAATAGAATTCTAGACCTAGAACCGTCAGCAACTGCAAACATTCCAAGCTAGCACGGTGGTACACGAAGCTTCAGTAAGGTGTCTCTCTCGATCGAGGAGGTATAGGACCAGGATTTGGAAAGCTGAAAGCTATCAAAGGTGATCGCTCGGTATAGCCGACGCACTCCAGTGGACGGAAACCTCAATGCTTGGCCATCACTGGTGCACCACTGTTGTCCTTCCATTGGCGATCGTCGTGGAAGGCGTACTCTCTAGAGAACGCTGAATTCTCACCTTTGTATTTAATTCTATTTTCTATATTATAACTGGTTTGCAATTTTGTCTCTTGATTATAATTGTTGCGCTTTAATCTACTTTTAACTTTACCGCAATTGCACATTGTTAAAGGTAGATCACGTTAGACTAGGGTCGATTGGAATTGGTTTAATAATCTGATTAGGTAGAGAACCTAAAATCATCCAAGTACATACTCCCTGTCAACTAATGAGGTAGCAATTATGTAAATCCTCGGTATGGCAATGGACAAATGTTCGGCGATTGTCGTGAGAATCTAAGGTTGATTCGGAGTATAATTCTAAGTAAGAATGACAACCTGTTGTGAGTTGATTTCCGAATTGATACAGTAGTTAGTATAGATTAGTGTAGCATAGTTTAGTTTACTTTCAGTACTTAGTTTATTTCTCTGCATTTAAACACAAACCCCCCTATTTACTGCTTTTCCAGAGTCTGAGACCGAGTCAATCCAACTCCGTTGCATCCATCCGAAACCGAGTCAGTCCGACTCTGTTGCTTCCAAGTCTGCGCTTAGCCGATATCATGTGAGATTCGTCTTTGTCGAGACCAAATCAGACTAGTCTTTACCGAGAGCGAATCAGCATTCTACGCTTGATGTTCTGCATAAAACTCTGATTTATACACTTAGTCACAATTTAACACATTGTGTCCTTGAGAGGATCGACCTAGGGTTAGTTATACTATAGTTAACTTTAGTATTTATTTGAGGTGTGTAAGACAACTAAAAACCTGCTTATCAGAAGTTGACTAAAACCCTAACATAGCAACAATGTTCAATCGCTACACCAACACCATGATGTAGGTCACAAACACTACCATCTACATGGTAATATTGTTTGCATTTTTGGATTCCTCTTTCATTTGTTTTTTGGATTCGTCTTTCATATGCATTTTTTGATTCACCTTTCATTTGCGTTTTTGGACTCGTCTTTCATTTGTGTTTTGGACTCCTCTTTTTATTTGTGTTTTTGGATTCGTCTTTCATTTGCATTTTTTTATTCACCTTTCATTTGTGTTTTTGGACTAGTATTTCGTATGCATTTTTGGACTTCTTTTTTGTTTGTGATTTTGAATTTGTCTTTCATTTGCATTTTTTAATTTGCCTTTCATTTGTGTTTTTAACCTTGTTTTTCGTTTGCATTTTTGAATCCATCTTTCATTTGCATTTTTTTTTTGCCTTTCATTTCCGTTTTGGATCCCCTTTTGTTTTCATTTTTGGATTGGCCTTTTATATGATTGAATTGTTGGATCCAAATCATTCTCCCTCATCTATGAAAATGTCTTTTGCTTGATTGTTCAACAATCTTGAAACATGTTGGAACCTCGAGGGTATGTCAACCTAACTTCATGTTTCTATTTCTCTATATCTTTTTCCTTTAATATATGATTATCATATTTGTTTTCTAGTTTTAGTATTTTGCTAGGGTTTGATTTTTGTTTGATGATGCTTATGATTAGAAATTATGTGTCAATTTGAAGTGATTTGAGATTAACATTTATTGAAGATGCGTGTTTCAATTATATGATAATTGGAATTTATTATTGTATTTTGAATATGGCATTTGAATTGCATAAAAATGGTGTTATCAGTTTGGTTGTGATAATGTACTAACCCTCTTGTTACTATATGTGTATTGTATTTGGGATTTTGCAATCAATTTGGTTGTTTGTTTAGTAAACATGTTCCATAAGTGCATTTTGAACTTACATGACTAGATGAGTACTGGGTATAGTGGAAGAAAACACTTTGATGTGGTTTAGTAGAGCCTAAGCCACATTGAGAGAAAAGTTGGGAAGGACTTGTTCATATTGAAAGTGATGGAAGGTACAAATGTCAGGACTCGAAAATCAGCAAAGGTAAAGATGAACAATTAAAAAATCTCATTTTTTTCCTTGCTTCTAAGAGGATATAACTAAGGTATCTACATGCTATTTTAGTTTGATAGCGGAATTTTTGTGATGTGCTTTGTTTTTGTAGAACTTTTATCTTATTAGAAGCCACTAGAGATCTAAGGTACTTGCAAGATCAAATTAAGTGATGTTCCTATTGTAGAATCATTCAAAGTGGGTTAACTCTACTAGTGTGACTAGTTAACTCTGTTAAGTGAATGGTTAATAAAGTAATTTTGTAAGTAGGTTAACTTTGCTAGTGCGAGTGGTTAATTCTATTGTATGAAGGGTTAATAGATTGTATTTGATATAAGACTTGTATAAATACATATGTTGAATTATATGCAACAAAGTGTGATGAATAAAACTTTCTATCATTCTTCTCAATTGTCTTGTGAATGTGTGTGAGAGAATTTTGTCTCTTATCTCTAATAGCTCAAGATTTTGTATACTAGCACAATTTTTATATTTCTAGGAGCCACTAGATATGTTAGGTCTCTCTAGGATCAAATTAAATGATATTTGTTTTGCAGGATCATTGAAAGTGTGTTAATCTTTTTAGTCAGAATGGTTAACTTTGTTAAATAAATGATTAATAAAGTAATTTTGTAAGTGGGTTAACTTTATTAGTGTGAATGGTTAATTCTATTGAGTGAAGGTTTAATAGATTTTATTGGATATGATTATAAATAGATATATTCAATTGTATGCAACAAAATGTGGTGAATAAAACTTTTTATGATTCATCTCAATTATCTTGTGAGTGGGTGTGTGTAAGTTTTCTGTCTTATCTCCAATATTTCAATTTTTTGTGATGTTCTTCTTATTTGCAAACTAACATAAGTTTTATCTTGTTAGAAGTCATTGAATATGTAAGGTTGTTACAGGATCAAATCAAGTGATGTTTCTATTATAGGATTATTCAAAATGGGTTAAATTTGTTAGTTTGTGTGGTTAACTTTGTTAGTGTGATTGATTAACTCTGTTAAGTGAATGGTTAATAAAGTAATTTTGAATATGTGTTAACTTTGTTATTGCGAGTGGTTAATTTTGTTGAGTGAAAGGTTAATAAATTGTATTTAATATGATACTTGTATAAATATATATGTTCAATGTATGCAATAAAGTGTGATATATAAAATTTTCTTTGATTCTTTTCAATTCTTTTGTAAGAGTGTGTGCATGAAAGAGAGATTTATCTTTCTTATCTCTAGTAGTTCATTTTATTTTTTTGTGATGTGCTTATTTTTTTGTAGACAACTCAACTTTTATCTTGTTAGAGGCATAAAATATGTAAGATTCTTGTAGGATGAAATTAAGTGATGTTTCTGTTCCAAGGTTGTTGAAAGTGGATTAACTCTATTAGTGTAAGTGGTTAACTTTGTTAACTTAATGCTTAATAGTGTAATTTTGTATGTTAACTTTGTTAATAGTAGTGGTTAATTGTATTGAGTGGATGATTAATAAATTATATCTTATATGAGACGTGTATAATGACATATGTTCCGATGTATACAATGATGTTGTGAATTTCCTATTAATAATTTGATGACACAATTAATGACATATTAATTATTTTATACAATCTTGTTTATTTCCTCTTAATCTTTTATAACAGAAAATTAGTCATATTTACATTCATAGTTAATAATGTGTGTTATTAGACATTTTAATAACCTCAACATTATGGTACATTATGACATTTTTTATAGTTAGAGCGGGAAACTTGTTACATTATGACATTTTGTTTTTACCTTCTTTGTCATTACTATTTTATTTGAAAATCAATATGGACTTTTATCCCTTCACCACCCTAGTTTTACAAATAACCATTAATGAGGTAAATTTAACTATATTAATACATGCAAATAAGCCTATAAAATGACCATTGGTTGGAATGGTGGTCCAATTGTGAAAGGTTGATAGATTTTATTTGATATGAGACTTGTATAAATACACATGTCCAATTACATGCAACAAAGTGTGATAAATAAAATTTTCTCTAATTCTTCTTAATTCTCTTGTGAATGTGTAGGCACGTGAGATTTCTCTCTTATCTTCAATCGCTCAAGTTTTTGTTATGTGCTTCTTTTTTCATACTAACACATGATTAATAAGACATTTAAATATGGTTAGTTTATTTTCCAAGTGAGTAATTGAGTTATGAGACATGTTAATAATATAATATTATTAATTAATCACTTGCAACACAAAGTTAACCAACATTATCCCTATTAATAATCTCACGACACTATTAATCAAATTAATAATTATATACAATCACACTGATTTACATATAATCATTTGTAAAACAAAATAACCATATTTACATACATAGTTAACCAAGTGGGAAAGTTGATACGCATCAACAAATGTGATTATATACAATGATGGATCTATGCTACTATCATTAGCTATTTGAAATTTACCTACAATTTCTCTCCCTTCTACTGGTTCTCTTTTTTATTCTTCTCTTTATTGATTTATATATATAAAGCATTTAGCCTCCATTTTTCATAATTTTATACATTTAGAGAAAAACTGAAAGATAAACTTAATCATTAAAATCGTAGAGGGGGAATTAAATATTAAATGACAAAAGTAAGCTTAATCTTTCGATGACTCAATAGATTAACAAAGAACTTAATGAGCCTAATTGAGCACAACTACTACAAAAATATGAGTCAATTCAATTAGATACACATTTGTATCATGAAAGGGAACAAAAGTTACCTTAAGTTAATATACCTTCAAAGAAAACCAATAAGAACATTTAGATAAAAAGATTAAATAAATAGGAATTCACAATGTCAATCCCAATCTTGAAAGCTTTCTCAATATTAATTTTTCCTATATTTACTTGCTTGTTCGTTTTTCATTTGAATTTAAATTCTCAACCAACCTTATATTGTCTCAAATATTTTATCTTTTAACTAATTCATTTAAATTTAATTTTTTTTAAATTGTCATAACTGTGAAATCAAACACGTAATTCATGTGGGTACGAGTTGAAAATTTATTATTCAATGACAAGCGCACACTTGCAGTTTTCTCTTATCAATTTTTTGGTGTTGTTGTTGGAGATTGCATATGTTGGTTTTAATAATTAATGCTATTTAAAAAATTAAATAAAACATTTTCTCTTATAGTTAATTCTTTCAAATCCAATTTTCTTTAAATATTATAATAATTATGAAATCAAACACAATCCCCGTAGATATGATTTTTAAAAAAATATTACTTAATGATAATTGTACACTTATAATATTTTTCTCATAAATTTTTATTTATTTATGATTATTCCTAATTTAAATTATGATTAATTTTGTCTAACAAATAATTAATAACAAATAAATTTTATTTATTTATGATTATTCCTAGTTTAAATTATGATTAACTTTATCAAACAAATGGTTAATAATAAAATATACATATTTGCAAAATTGAAAAGTTAACATATACTTGTTACTGTTAAAAAAAAATTATTATAGGTAAAGTTGGTGGTATATTTATATACATCAACAACAAAATTTCACCCAAAAAACCACTCAACTTCAAAGTCGTGGATTTCTTTCTTTAAAAAAATTTGATTCAATTATAGTTTGAATTGAATTCAATAATTCAATTTTTATTATACATTTTTATTAATATTTTAATTTTATAATTCTAATTAATAAATATCTTTATATCTAAATATTAAATTATATATGTTTCACCGACACGAAAATAACTTAAAAACCTATATGTATGGAAACACATAATATAGAACATTTGATAACCTAATAAACATATTTTAAGATAATTAACATATATAATAACTTTTGGTATCTATATAATATATATAGACGCGCGCGCAAGCATAGTACATAATAGGGCCATTGGTAAAACTCGCTAAACTTACTAAAACATAAAATCATTAAAACAACTTATGCGTGAGATGTAGCATAAAACATGTATATTCAGAAGATTGATTCCATTTGGATCGGTTAGATTTTACGAACACAAATCAGAAACTAGACCGAATTATTTAAAAAAAAAAAACAATACAAAAAATTCAAAGAATTTCAATTTTTACCAATTTGCAGTTTTTTTTTTATCAATATACAATTTTCTTTTAGATTGAATTAGATTTAAACACCCCTAACATATACTGATATTGGTTCAAGGTCATAAACCGAACCGAATAAAATTACTATTAAACCTAAATACATCTACAACATCTATTATTAAATACTAAATATTAAACAATACTAATACATCTGCAACAATCTATTATTAAATACTAAATAATAAAGAATACTTTAAAATGATACACCAAATCTCTAATATGCATAAATTAACCAAAAAAGATAGATGTTTAGGTGGACAAGGAAGCAAGGGACCCAGCAGCATTGAGTATTATACACAATATGACATCCCCAGTGCGATTCATTTCTACTACAAATTACTCCTTCCTGAACATTTGACCATTGGAGCAAAGAGTCGCTTGCAATTATTGTCTCCATAGCTGAAATGGAAAGAAGGGTTGCAATTATTGGTGCAGGAACCAGTGGCCTTGTTGCCTGCAAATACCTTCTACAGTTTGGATTTAATCCAATTGTGTTTGAAATTGAGGATGGCGTCGGAGGACTGTGGAAACATACTATGGAATCTACCAAGCTCCAAACCAATAAACAAATGTACCAGTTTTTAGATTTTCCATGGCCTTCTGCAGTAAAACAAGATAATCCAAGTCACAGCCAAGTGCTAGATTATCTTAACTCCTACGCTGAACATTTTTCCCTCATTCCTTACATTAGATTCAACTCCAAGGTCATGGATATAGATTATGTTGGAGAGTCTAGTGAAGAAATGGAGTCATGGGAATTGTGGGGTGGTAATGGCAGACCCTTCTGCTCCAAGGGAACTTGGCATATTGCTGTGCAAGATACCAATAATTTATCCATAGAGGTATGTATTTATAGTTTGTTTATTTTGGTGTGCTTTTATTTTTTAATCTGAGGAAGTCTTACTTTCATTTATCTATTTTTTGTTTTGTCAATTAATAAGTATTATCTCCTTGGGATACCTATATTCAGTTTAACTCTAGAAAAAAGTAATCATTAATTGATTCTTTTATCATTTGCAATGGTAGCTTTTGGTGTATAGTACTAATATACCAAATTGAACATTTATATTATATGAGCAGGTGCATAAGGCTGAGTTTGTCATTCTTTGCATTGGGAAATATAGTGGTTTTCCAAACATTCCTGAATTCCCACCTGGACAGGGGCCAGAAGTTTTTAATGGCAAGGTCATGCATTCCATGGACTACTCGAATTTGGACAATGAGAGTGCTGCTGAATTGATCAAAAGAAAAAGAGTTACAATAATAGGCTCACAGAAATCTGCTCTTGATCTAGCAGCTGAATGTGCAAATGCAAATGGTGATCATCTTTTGTTGGAAATTTTCTACAGAATTTGCAGAAGGATTTATTTGACCTTGTCCTACATCACTAGCTAGTAAATACTAAATAGTTATATTTCCTTCTCAATTTCCTCCTTCTGATATTTCATTCCACTAATCACTTTTATAGGAGTCACTCATCCTTGCACAATTATCCAAAGGACCGCGCACTGGTTTCTTCCAGATTTCAACGTTTGGGGTGTTATTGCTGGATTCTTATTCTTAAATCGCTTTGCGGAGCTTTTAGTTCACAAGCCAGGACAACCTTTCCTACTTGCCCTTGTCGCCACTTTACTTTCACCTTTGGTAATAATCAAGTGACCAAAAAAAAAAAAAGCTAGTAACATATTTTTTTAATACATTTTTTTATAATAAGTTAAAATTTATTAAAAACTATACAATTTTATTAAATAAGAATAACTAACAAAGTTTTGTAATTTTCAGTAAACTTCAATTAATAATAAAGAGTATGTAAAAAAAATACATTAAATAATATATTACGAGCATTTTTCATGACAAATCGTCACATGTATATTTGCCATATTGGTACTTGTAATTTAGAAGTAAAGAACAATATGTTTATATATACTTCCACTATTAACTTTCAGAGATGGGGAAATTCTAAGCTTGTTGAAATTGCTCTAAAGTGGAAGTTGCCATTGAAGAAGTATGGATTGGTACCTAATCACAGCTTTCTTCAAGACTTATCCACATGTCTGCTTGGGGTGTTTCCTGATAAGTTTTTTGATAAACTAAAAGAAGGATCTATCCTTATAAAGAATTTAGATGGCTTTAGCTTCTGTAGAGAAGGTGTAGTCATTGATGGAGAATCTAAGCCCCTGGAATCAGATATAGTAATTTTTGCCACTGGATACAAAGGTGACCAAAAAGTAAAAAACATATTCAAATCTCCAATCTTCCAAAATTACATCATTGGGCCAGCAATCTCAACGGTACCTCTTTACAGGTCAGTCTGTGCTGGGTTTGGCCTGAAACATGTTCTCTGACATAAAAAAAAAATTATTTAATTTTAATTTTAGTATTTATAAAAGATTTTTTATTTTATTAAAATACATGTTTACATGAATTTAGTTCTTGTCATTAGATTTGCTTTTCACGATGGAGCATAATTAGGCTAGGTATGTCATACGTGGGTAATTTGTTTGCAATGGTATCACATATAAAATCAAATCTAACAATGATAACTAAAAGCATGTATTTCAATAAAATTAGAGATCAAATGAAAAAAAATATAACAACTTAAATCAAAAAGAATTTTCAAGAAAGAAAGTCTTCATTATTATTACATAAATATTCTAATAATTATATTGAGTTTAATTTCTAGTGTAAAAAAATTTACACTCCCAACCAATAAAAAATTATTATCGATATAATTTTTGAAGTAATTATAATAAAAATTAATAAACTTATTATACATACAACGATTTATGATTAAATAATTTTTTTATATTATTAGTTTATAGACTATTTATTCTTATATTATTTTATTGTTATATTAAGATTCTAAACGTTATCTATATTGTACCAATTCAGACAAATAATTCACCCTCGGATACCACAGTTGGCAATGATAGGATATGCCGAGGGCCTATCAAATATTTTTGCCTCGGAAATAAAAAGCTTGTGGCTAGTGAATTTCTTGGAAGGAAACATTGAAGTGCCTAGTATAAGAGAGATGGAAAAGGACGTGAAATTGTGGGAAGACAACATGAAGCAATATGGTGGAACATATTATTGGAAATCATGCATTGCTAGTTGTGGCATCTGGTATCACGATCAGTTGTGCAAAGACATGAAGTGTAACCCCAGAAGGAAGAAGGGCGTTTTTGCAGAGTGGTTTGAACCATATGGCCTCGCTGATTATGTGGGTCTTTCTCGTAAATGACAATTTGAAAATGGTTTATTTGGTTGTCCTTTCTCATTCATAATGAAAATTTGTATGGATCTTTTAATTCATTGAGATACTTCTATGTTAGTTTCTTTATTAGAATTTAATAAAAAATAAATCATTAATTTAGTTTTTGAGTGTAATAAATTAACTTTTAAAATTAATAAAACAGTCTTTAAAATTATATATATAAATCAATTTAATCATTGAAATTATAATAAATTGATACAATTTTTGAAAAATTAGTCTTTTGAACATGGGAGCACTTGGAGTACATAGAAGGTGACAAAAGCAAAGTTGATTTGTCAGACATTTTGAGGCCATTTTAATTGGTGACCTAGTTGTCCCAATACTCATTGGAAATGTTGAGATCATTATTGATGTTGCCACTAAAAGCACTTTTAAGATGTTAGCAGTCTCTTGCGAGTTTCATGAGAGATCGAGTCTGACTATGGAACCTAAACTTAAAAATCAAAAGATTGTCAAATACAATACCAGCAGGTTTGATGTGTTGGAGCCTAAACTTAAAAATCAAATACAATACCAGCAAATTTGACGTGTTGGAGCCTGCATGGTTGGGCAATGTAGACTTTTCCAACTTGAAAGATAAATTAAAGATTGTCAACATCCCTGCCGAACTATTTGGCTGAAGAAGAGAAATAAGCCAAAGTGGATCATGTTGTCTACCATATAAGAAAGGAAGAGGAAGCCTTGATGGCCCTAGAGTTGGAAAAAAGCACTTAGTTGAAGAGAGAGAAGGAGCTCAGCCACAAAATGTCTATCTTATCCTCCCAAGTGGGAGAGCTATTACTTCTTAAGCAAAAGGTGATTGATCTTTGCCATAAGAGGGTTTTGGTAAAAACATCATTGAGGTAATTGGCCAAAAAGTTTGACAAGCTAGAAGTCAACTAGGAGTAAGACATGAAAGAGTCTTTCCAAAACGACTTGTTTTAAGCATTAAAACTGGCAAAACGAACCACCCAACTCGGCTCAACAAATGGATTGTGTTTTTGTGGCTCAAACCTAACTCATTGGCCCATTTAGCTAGGCTAAATTGGCCCGCTATTTTTTTACTTATTTTTATACAATTTCTAAATTAAAATAATTGTTGGACAAAACAAATATGGTACATTTCAAGAAACCACTATATGATACCAAGCCAATTTTGACATTTTTATTAAGTGCAATAGCTTAACCAACATATCATGTTGGACATGGAAGGTGCCAACTCAACATGCCAGGTGAAGAGTGGTGTGTGATTAAGGTACCACATTGAATTGAAGAAGTTCATTCCTTCTCTATCAGTCAAGGCTACCAACTAGGGTGAGAAAGAAGTGGTAGGTGCGACTGTAGATTCTTCTTTTGAAGATAGTGTTCTCAAAGAATCTTTTGAGACCAAACATGCTTATAGGACGGCATTGAATTGACCAAACCTTTAAAGGCCATCTTGAGAATAAGTCTCCTCAATCAATCAAAGTTGAGGATTAAATGGTCCAAATTTCAGTTATAGATGTAAATTTTGTTCTTCTTATTTTATGGACTTAATATATTAGGCTTCCTTTCATAATGTAACAAAGACACAATCACGCTTTTGCTTTTGCACATTTTGTTGTCAACTATATTTGATCAATCATGTTTAGTCTAGTTACATTTCACACTTCATTTTCTAACTTAGTGATTTATTTTTCTTCCACATTTGCTTTTTTCCTCGAGTTATGTCTTGGTCAGGTTAGACTTCGACTTTCTAAGTGATATTTTCACTTGAATGCTCAAGTTGTGATGTTGAATTTCATGCATGCTTCCTATTGTGATTAGGTTAAGACCTCGACCTTCATAAGTGGATTTTGTTGTTAAGACCTTGATTTTGTATCTTTTGCCTTGGATGGTTAAAACCTCAATGTTCAAAAGAAATTTTCACTCATCTTGCCAAGTTAAGGCCTTGGCTTCACATTTCCTACCCTGGTTGGAGGAAAACCTTGACCTTCAAAGATGGATTCCACTTGTTCGACCATGTTAAGACCTTGGCTTCATGCTTCCTTCCCTAATTAGGTTATAACCTCAACCTTCAATGGTGGATTCACACATTTAGTCAGGTTAAGAACTTGGGTTCATGTTTCTTGTCCTAGCCAGGTTAGAATTAATCTCAACCTTTAACGACAGATTTTGCTTGTCCAACCATATTAAGACCTTAGCTTCACATTTCCTACCCTGGTTGGGTGAAAATCTCAATCTTTAAGGTTGAATATCACTTGTCTTGCCAGGTTAAGACAATGACTTCATGTTTTCTACCATAATCAAGTGAAAACCTCAATCTTCAAGATTTACATAACACTTGAAATTTGCTAATAATTTAATTTAAATGTACTCAGATTGTATATATTTTTATATTCACATTTAATCTTTTATTGCTATGTATGATAAAATTATTAATTTTTTTTGTAATAATTACTTTAAAAGTTATTTTAAAATAATTTATAACTTTTTTTTGTTTCCCATAGATTTTCCTTAACTAACTAGGCTAGAGATTAATCATGTTTCTCCGATTTGCAAACTCTGGGAATCAATCATGAATACTCTTACTAGATATATCACACTTTTTTGTTGCAATAACTTAAGTCACTACGTCAACCCATTGAGTTAAATAATTTTTAATTAATTATTAACAATATAAAAACATATATTAATAGTACATAAAAATTATTTTTTTAATAATACGTTAATTTTACTAATTGAATATTCATTCAATAAATTTCATTTTTTACGTGTGTACTTGGGATGAATTAGTTTTAGATAAATTATCATTTTCTAAAAACATTTTAAGAAAAGACAAAAAATAATTAATTATTTAAAATAAATTGAACTAAATATGCGTAAAATATTTTTATAATTTATTTTAGTGTTTAATGGTTATATACTGACTGTATAAAACAATTTTATACTATTATCTAATCCTACATTATAATTTATATGACTTAAAAATAGTTATTGTAAAAACCAACAAACTTATCATATATGGTAGTTTTTTTATTGAAATAATTGTGGAAAATTGTTTTAAATTGTTATAATCTAATTTATTTTATTCATGACTTAAATATATTTTAAGTCTCTAAAAGATGGTTCTATTTGATTTTAATCCTTCCAAATATTTTTGTCATTTTTATATCTTTGACATTTTCTTAGTATTTTTTAATTCTTATCACAAACTTTAGCTAGTTTAGTGATAACATAGTTAAGAAAAGGAATAAAATTAATTAAGATAACAAAGAATACTTTAAATTAAGATAATTAGATTATTTTTATGTGTACAAATAAATTAAATAATATATTTATTATTTTATATAAATAAGATAATTATATATTATTTATTTTTATAATTTATTAATATATTATGAGAAATAATAATTATTATTTTTAATAATATTATTACTTTTCAATTAACCAATTTACTTCTAATTTTATACATTTCAAAAATATATATAATTTAATTTTATTCTTATAATTTAATTTTAATATATTACTTTTGACATTATTTTTACATTTTAATTATTAATTTTAACTTATTGTGATATTATTTATTTGTTTTAATATATCTCAAGTAGGGATTTTGTTTCTAAAGACAAAAATAAATGATATTATAATTAGTCAAAATTAATAAATTAACATGTAAAAATAATATATTAAAATTAAATTACAAATATTCAAATAAAATATATTTTTTGGAAAAAATATTAAAATTAAATTAGTAAATTGAAAATGAGAATAATATTAAAAATAATAAACCCACTGCTTCATCACAAGGTTGTAGGTTATGAAAAATTAATATTTATAATTTATTAAAAATTTAATTAAAAATAAATCATATATAATTAAATTATTTATATAAAATAATAAATATATTAATTAATTAAATTATGGATCTAAAGTTAATCTAATTATCTTAATTTAATTATTTGTTACCTTAATTATCTTAATTAATATTATTTCTTTTGTTAGTCATGCTATCACTAAATCAACTAAAGTTAGTAATAAGAAAAAAAAAACTAAATAAATGTTAGATATATAAAATGAATATATATATATATATATATATATATATATATATATATATATATATATATATATATATATTATAATTAAACATAATAATAATAATATCTATAGAGAATTAAAATATATATTAATTTTTTTAATGATTGTGCACTATTACTTGAATCTTTTGAACGGTAATGTTGATTGAATGAAGTGTATAGTTTCAAAAAAGTTGAGGACAAAAATTGTGAGCAAATTGAGCATAGAGGACGTTTTATAAACATTTTATCAATTAGCTAGGTTTAGGTTTGAAACATATTATTAAAGTATAATGATTAGTAATAAAAATACTAATAAAAAAATATTTTAAGTGTATTTTCTAGGCTTTTCTAAATTAATGGGTTTTGGTGTAGTTTATATTATGGAGATAGTATGACTAAAGACATGATTTATTGAAAATGATGTGATGGTAGATGTTGACCATGATGTAGTGTTGAAGAAAATGAATTATAAAATGTAATAAAATTACCCATAAAGAGAGTAGAATTTGTGATTTTCTACACAATTAATTTGGAAAATTATAATCAATAAATCAAAATATTAATTGTTTATTTTATAATGAAAAAATACATATTATATATCTGAATTATTAATGTCCAAATTTAATTTTTATTGTTTTTATTTTAAAAGTTAAAATTTATTATTTAATTTAAATATTATAATAACTACATTACTTTTAAATTAAAATAATAATATTTAATATTAAAAATTAATATTGAATTATAAAAATAATTTATAAATTTATAAAATAAAATAAATTATATGTATTTTAATTAAATTTAATTAAATAGTTAAAATTTTATATTATTTATATATTAATATAATTTAATAAATAAATAAGTATAATTTATTATTTACTTCCTCTGATTAGGAGTAGAAGTAAATTAGACTGTTTGTTTAAAGCCTGACTTGTCCTGTTTAGTAAAAAGGCTAAGCTAAAGCTTTTTAAAAAGTCTTTTTTATTTAAACAGGCTAGGTCATAGACTTTAAAAAAGTCTACTAAGTTTGATAGGTCAAATTGTTTATGACTAATATTATTTTTAAAAAAATATTATTGTTAATATAATATACAATATTGTAATTATTTTAAAGAAATTATAAAATTAGTCCATTTTATTGTGGACTAGTTTTTAAAATAGATGGTTTTGGTCGAGAAATTTTGACAATTGCATTTTTTAACAAGGTATTTGATAACTAATCTTATTGTTTCATTGGTTGACACAATATTTATTTGTCAAATAAATATGTTATTAGTTTATTAATTTTGAGCTTATTGCACATATCTCTTATTTGAAACAATAGGTGAACATGATTGTTTAAATGAGTACAAGAGTATATATACACACACTCTTGTTTGAGGGTATATATATATATATATATTTATTATATATAAATAATAAATCCAAACACTCAAACTTAATTTACTCCTACGTATGTTTTCTTTCTTTTCTTACAATTTTGGATAAATTATAATTATAATTTGAAGTTTAAAGTATAAATATTTTATTGATAGTTATCATAAACTATTTTCTTTATAATCATGAGGCATGTTTAAGTATAGGTTGTTAGCTTATTTTAAAGCCTTAATATGAAATAAATATTTAAATAGTTTAATAGGCCATGTTAGACTTATATAAAGGTGATGTCAAGTCTAAAAAAACAAAACATATAAAAGGTAAAAAAGCTCAAACTTTGCCGTAAAATTATGAAGTAGGACATGAAAGACTTATACAAAGCCTAACCTAGCCTAACCCAATCCATTTTTACCACTGCCTCTTGTCCTTTTTCTGAGACACAATTAACTAATTCACGAAGATTAAAGAATTTGGTTAATTTAGTTAGTAATATTAAATTTGTCCTAAATTTATAAGTCTTTCCAAAATTACTCATAATATTGATGAGACATATTTTTTTTTTTTTTAAAATATTTTCATCAATTGTAATTCTTCTAATCTCTCATCGATAATAAATTTATTACTTTTTAATTTTTATTGGCTATATGTGAAGAGTCAAAGTAAGATATCTAAAATGCTCTTTCCACAAGACAAAGTTAAACTTCCAGAAAGCCTAAAATATTAATATATTCCACTTACTATTAATTGAGCTTAAAAAATGAATCATAATTAAAGATATTTTTGTGAAAAAATAATTAACACATGAGACATTATAGATTGTTTTTATAAAAGGGATCAATACATAATTCTAATTTGAGTCTTATAAAAAGGATCAAAGGAGTAGTGTATAAACTTACATGGTTGACTACTACTCTAATTTATAATTTTATTACAATAAAAAATAATTTATAAAATCATATAATATAATTTAAAATACATAATCTATATAATTTAATTTAATTTAATTTATAATTATATAAACAATATATTTCTTAAAATTTTAAAATTTCAATAATATAAAATATATTTAAACACTCATAATATTTTTTTATAAATTCTCTTACTTATTAAATAAATAAAAATTAAATACATTTAATATTTCTAAAATATTATATATAATTTATAGTTTACATTATAAACTAAGAAATTCTTTTGGTTTAGTAGTTATTCTTCACCATGTTGGCGAAATATTAGAACTTCTACTTTTTTATGTCTAATTATGTAAGATATTTTTTAAACCATTTTTCTCAACGCTATGTCAATGTTCACATCATTCTCAATCAACAAAATTACAAAAAAAAAAAAAAACTAAAATTAAAAATATTTACCATTATAATAATATTTTTAACAACTTAAAATATATTTAAGTTTTTATTCTTTTATGAATGTACACTATTAATTGAATATTTTGAACTGTAATGTTAATTGAATGAAGTGTATCGGTTCAGAAAAAGTTGAAGACGACAAAAATTAAGGGCTAACTCAGCTAGGAGGACAGTTTTACAAATATTTTATCAATTAGGTTTGAAACATATTATTAAAGTAGAATGATTAACAATAAAAAAATACTAATAAAAAAGCGTTTAAAGTGTCGCGTTAAAAATTTATTTTAAATTTTAAACTGATAATACTGCATGTTATTCACGAACTAACAATAAAAAATACAAATCAAAAAAATATTTTAAGTACCACGTTAAAAATTTATTTTAAATTTTAAACTGATAAGAACACATGTTATTCACTTGGACATTCGAATAACTCCACTATTGCTACTAATGTATCCTATGTGGACGACCCCGTATACTTCTACGCCTGAACAATTTGAGGCATATTATTAGGTTTGTTATTCGATAAAATACTATTTGTATTAGATTGGATACGATTTGTATTAGATTCGAATTTTATCCTATATTTTTTATTAATATTTTAATTTGATATGATTAAAAGTCTTTTATTTAAATATTTAATATTATTTTAAAATAAACAAATTATATTTAAAAGTAAGTATATTAATAATTTATTTAAAAATAAAAAATATATAAAATAAAAAAGAAACATGTTAATTATTGATTACATATATAAAACTAAAGATAACGAAATATATATAATTTTACTTGGTTGCCTACATAAAAAGTATAATAAAATATATATAATTTTACTTGATTGCCTACATAAAAAATATAATAAAAATATTGATAAATTATAAATATATAATATATATAAATGTTATATATAAAACATATAATAACTTTTATATATTAAAAAAAATATTAATTTAGTATGAATTAATTAATTTTCTAAACTTCTCGAATTCAATCCAGTTCAATCGGGCAACAGAACAATCTAAAAAAAATTCAAAATTTTCGGTTTTCAAAATCTTTTAAATCAGTCTGTAGACATGAACCCCCAATAGGACAATGTATGTTGGGGTAATGTATGTTATGTATAAAACAAACAATATACTGATATCGTTTTCATTATTTAAAATAAATATTAAAAGCTGCACGGATTGAACACGTACAAAACGCTACAGTCTGTGACGTTTCATCTGTCATAACAAAAATGTTCGTAATATTACTATCTCGTGAAAGTATAACCCTATTTATAAAACAAAGTTGATTCGTATTGATTATATCGACGACATCATCGCTTTTATTATATATAAATTATTAGCATTATTGTAATAAAAAAGATTATTTGCATTATGGAATGATTGTCTGTTGTGGGTCCAAGAGATTATACGGTTGTTTCATTATTAGTAGATTTTGTCTGCAATCTATTGTTGCATTATACGCACTAATTCATAGTTATCTTCTATGCCATGACCACCCACTCACCCACAACAGGTAGCGACAATAATTCCCATCACAGACAAGCCATGGAGTATTGCACATTATTTATTATTATGAGGGAGATATCTATATTTTAGGGGATAATTTTATATATAATTTTAAATTTTAACATTTTTGTGCTTAAAGAGACTTTATTTTATAAGAAATAATGTGGCATGTAAGCACTTGAGTCCTGCAGACCACTCTCCAACTATCTTAATTTCTAGTACTTCTAGAACCCATTTTAAGTTTTTACTTCATTTTTTTTAACCTTCTAGTGCCACATAAATCTTGAGAATCCGTGCTATTTTTTTCCTTTAATGCTAAAATTTAATTGTTGTTCAAAAATTTATTAAATTTGTTTTCCCTGAATCCACTCTCATTTATTTCATTTTTCTCTCTCACAAGCTCTTCTCTCTTTCATTCACTTCTTTCTCTGCCTTTTCTTCTTCTTTACCATTCACCTAATTTGTGCAAAATAAATTACTATAATAATAAGAGAACTGATTCTTATAGAAGATTCTTACACGTAGAAAAATTGTTTCACTACTACAATAACAAAAAATTTTAGGAACCGATTCTTAGTTTAAAAACTCAAATAAAAGTTTACGATATGCCTTGACAAACCAGCATATATCATTAAATTCGAAGGCCGGATGCCATTACCATATTTTTTTGTTTAATGAGACAAAACGCATATGAAATTAGCAGGACAGCAAAACGTCACTGCTACAAGTGTTTCGATGCATGTTCTCACAGTTATTTAAAAAAAATAATGAAAATGTTATTATGTTTGCGCTTTAATGTGTTCATGTTACATTATGTTACAACCACCTCACCAGGGATGGCGAAAAATTTAAATAGAAATTTGGAAGATATGGAATTGCCTTTATTAAAAAAAATACTGAAAAATTTTTAAACAAAAGAATGTTCTTCAAAATCAAAATTTGAATTCGAAACTCGATTACGCGTAAGGAATGTATTAATATCCTACCATTTCTGATGCAAAATGATTATCTCTAATTAATTAAACAAATTATTTATAACTTTTAAAGTATTTATCTCACCTCAAAAAGTAAAGAAACTATGACAAAAAGATTAGATTTTATTATTTATTAAAAAGATTTATTATTTTTTAGTATTTTTAGCTCGATAGAAGTAGTCCATATTCCTACGTATCTCTAGGTACAATAGAAAAATCATAGTTATGTAGTTCTTTGGGGGTAGAAAATAGTTGCGTGTTTGATTTTTATTTTTTATCGAACTTTTAGGATTTTCAAATTATCATCGTTCATGCTACCATAAATTAACATAGGTGTACACCCAAGTCAGTCCATTATTTAACTTTGATTCCTTATGTTAGAGGAGAGTTTAGAGACATCAAGTTGTTGCTACTTGTGCCTTAAAACTTTCAAGATTAATAAGATATCACATCTTTGAAAATTTTGGAGATTGAGAAGATGTCGGATCTAGTCAATCTCTTGATAAAAGGTTTTGGGCTTTAAAGCAAACATGGTTCAGAAAAAGAAGGTTTGAGTATGCTAATTTGGGATGGGTCCAAAAGGGAATCCAAATGACCTTAGAGCTGTCCAAAGGCTACGAATGAACCAGAAAGGCGAGTCAACAAAAAAAAAGGAAAAATGAGTCGTCGAAAGGCTCCTAGATCCAAAGAAGGATAGATTAGAAAGTAAACAAATGGAAAGGAGAGGGAATGCCCAGATGGGCGTCCCAAGGACCTTTACACGGAAGGGTAGGTCCATGGTAAACAAATGGAAAGGAGAGGGGCTGCCCAAATAGGCGTCCAAAGGACCTTTGCAACCAAATCAAGGATAAGTTAAAAAGTAAATAAATGGGAAGGAGAGTGACTGCTCAAATGGGTGCCTAAAGAGCCTCAATGTCCAAAGAGAGGCTGAAACAATAAGTAAATAAATGAAAAATGGAAGGGACTATCCAAATGGGCATCTAAAGAGAGACAAAAACAACAAGTAAATAAATAGAAATGGAAAGGATTGCCTAAATGGGCGTCCAAAAAAAGACTTTGTGTTCAAAGAAAGGCTGAAACAATAAGTAAATAAATGGAAATGGAAGGGACTACCCAGATGGGCGTCCAAAGAACCTCAACGTCTAAAGCAAGGCCAGAACAACAAGTAAATAAATGAAAACAGAAAGGACTACCTATATGTGTGTCCAAAGAGCCTTAATGTCTAAAGAGAGGCTAGAACAATAAGTAAATAAATGAAAGTGGGAGGGACTACCTAGATGAGGATCCGAAAGGCCTCAGCATCCAAAGAGAGACTAGAATAGTAAGTAAATAAATGAAAATGGAAGAGACTGTCTGGATAGGCGTCCAAAGAGAGACTGGAATAGTTAGTAAATAAATGGAAATGGAAGGGATTGCCTAGATAGGTGTCCAAAGAGAGGATATATTAGAAAGTGAATAAATGGAAAGGAAAGGGACTGCCTAGATAGGCATCCAATGGACCTCGGCGTCTAAAAAGAGGCTAGGTCAGCAAGTAAATTCATGGAAAGGAAGGGGATTGTCCAGATGGGCATCCAAAGGACCTCATCATCCATAGAGATCTCCAAAATCCAAAGAAAGGATAGGTTAGTGAGTAAATAAAGGAAAAGAAAAGATATTGCCTAGATGGGCGTCCAAAGAGACCTTCAACGTCCAAAGAGTATGGATGCGTCTAAAGTACCATAGCGTCCAAAGAGACCTTCAACGTCCAAAGAGTATGAATGCGTTTAAAGGGTCCTCAACATCCAAAGAGACCTTCAATGTCCAAAAAAACCTTTAACATTCAAAGAGTATGAACACATCCAAAGGACCTCAGTATCGAAAAAGACCTTTAGCATCCAAAGGGTCCAAACATAGTCTATATAAAGTGAAACAGACTATATAATGAGTTTTACATGTGCAAATGCTCAAACTAATTTAAATCCAGGGATTAGTGGTACCAATTTATGCTTTCACATGGCTACTTCTGTGTGGCCCTATTTCTCTACAACTTCATTACTACTAAAGCTCCACAAGATGTTATCCTTCTCATGCTTTATTTTTTATAGTTCCTTCTCTTTTTTTTTTCTTTTTTGGTTTCTTCCCTATTAAACACTTACAAGTCACCTTCTTCTTTTCTCTTGGGATTCTTTTTCGTGCTATGTTTTTCTATTTTTCTTTCTCCACTCTCCACTTTCCCAAAAGAATCCCCCTTAATCTTGGTTCAATTTTGGTATTTTTAGTTTTCATAGATCAATTATTTAGTCCAACTTATCTATTTCTTTTTGCAAGTTAGCCAATTGTAGTATGCTTCATAGTAGTTGCAGGGAACAAAGTCGTAGTGCAGAAGAGCAGAGTAGCTCCTTTGGATGTTTGACACACTATAGAGTCGAATAAGGAAATAAAGTCAAAAAGCAAAACCAAAGTCGTAGGTTCTTTGGATATCTACAACTCAACCTACTCACTTCTTCTTTGTGATTGATTGATTTATTAGTGGTGAGTAGAGCCGCAAAGTAGGATTTGTGGTAGAACAGGAAGTAGAACATCCCCTTTAAATGTTCCTTTAGACTACCAACTGCAACAAAGATGTACAGCAAAAAAGGGAGCAGAACACCTCCTTTAAAAGGCTAGTTAAAATGCAAGATTTGCAACAGAAAGGGGAGTAGAACACCTGTTTGGACACTCTGCAGGAAGGGGGTTAAGTAGAACAGTCTTCAGGTTTCTCTGGACGCCCAATAAATTTAGGTTTTTTTTTTTCAAATTTTATCATTTTTACTTTTGTATTAGACTAAATATTTAAAGAAAAAGAGTTACAACAAAATCAAGTGTTCACACGTGGGATTTCAGGACTTTGAAATTCATGTGAGATACATCCGCGGTAACATTTTTCGGAAACGCCATCACTACTAACATATCGTGCGTAAACAACATGTAATATTATTATTTTAAATTTTAAAAAATAAAAACTTTAATGTGAGACTTAAAACGCTTTTTTAACTAATATTTTTCACAGTTAACCGCCTTATTTTAATAATATATTTTAAAACAACTCTATTTTGATAAATGTTTGTAAAATTTCTCTATGATCAATCAGCCAAAATTAAGATAACAATATGGAGAATATAGGTCCCTTTTACTAGGCAACACACACGATACATACACTACACGACTAAACGCCAATGGAGAAAATATTTTGAAATAAGTATAAGTTTAGTCGTATTTTTTGTAATTCCTATTTAGGTCATTTTGATTTTTTTTAATTATTTAATTTCAATTTTTATATTTTCAAATTGTGTAAATTTAGTTAATTTGTTAATTTCACATTTAATATTGGACAAAAATGTTGATAATGGTATAAAGTGTTAACATGAGTGTGTTGAAGTGAAGTAGGAATGCTAATGGGAGGTCCTTCACCCAAAACAAATGCTAATGAGAGATGAGGAGTAATGATTTTAATTTCCATATCAACTTGACATCCAGCACTTAAAAAATATAAAAAAAAAATGTTCATTCTCCGTTAACATTCCATTTCTAAGTTAGCACACTTATGTAATCACTTTATAGTCACATTAGCATCTTCGTCAAATATCATATATTAAATTTAAGATTGAACCAAAATTTTATAATTTAAAAATATAAAAAAAATAGAACAATTAAAAATTAGGAAATTAAAATCAACCAAATATTATAACGTGAGAACAAAAAGTATAATTAAGTCACAAATAAAAAAAATTGTAATTTCAAATGCTAACAAGAGTTGGATGGAGTGAATAACATTTTTTCCCCCTAAAACTATAAAGGACAAAACCTATATGTAATTCATTAAGTGTTTTGGGTGTTGTTCGCCGATCACAACAGAGTTTTACACCAGTAATCTATGTAATAAAAGTTTGCATTAAAGTTTAACATAATTTTTTAAGATAAAACTTAATTGGATAATAATACTAAAAAGACATAAAATTTTATCTACGTTTTATTCAATTATAAAATATTGATTTAATCTTTAAAATTTTTAAATAGTCTTTAAAATAGAAGATAATTAATTTAGGACTCATTTGATGGTTAGGATATAATGACCCATTATTACTACATAACAATTTAACAACAATTTATAGAAAGATTTAATTTTGATTAGAACTCTTTTAATTTGTTGAAGAAAATACGAGTAATTTTTTTGCATTTTCAAATCTAATTGTCAATAATAATTATGTGCAACTTAAAATTTCAAAAGTAGAGAAAGATATACTAAGTAACATGCATAGATAAGATATCAAGCTAAAATAAAGTATTGTGCCTCATGGCACCATAGCTCATACATAGAATATGTTGAAATATCTAAAAAAATGGGAAGATGTTGTTTGCACATGTGTACCTATCAGTAAGTACAAACAACAAAAGGAAGAGGGGATATACATACACACTCTCCAACTAGCCATCTTTACACACTATATCTAAGGTGAACTAGGATGACAGGAAGGAACAGTAGATGAAGAGGAAAGGACTCATACGACACCTAACTAAGCTCCTCTATGGACTGGGTCCCAAAGCTTGGAACAACATCCTATATGTTCTAACGTATGCAATGGCCCACAAGTACAAACACCTATATGCCATATTTACTTAATCGGTAACCAAAATTCTACAACAACGTCTAGGGTACCTGAGAAGATTAGAGTCCTAGTAGGTACGTAATTGATAATCAAAAGTCCTCTCTAACATACTCATTGGGTAGTCCAATCTACCTACCACACCTTGCTATCTTTTATGGATGTGTCTTGAAGCTCAACTATGAAAGGTATGAGTTGCTTATGTGGGCTTGTCATTTTCTCCTTATAACGACTCTAGCATAACTAAACAATTATGCATGGAAGGTTAATTTTAATAAGATATTTGATTAATTTAATTCTAAAGGTCAACACAACTAAACGATTACACACGAAAGGCTAATCTTAAAAAGATCTTTGATTAATTTAGCTCTAAAATTGACAATTGACTTTTTCCTTTATTGAAAAACACACTATTCAATAGAAGTCAACATGAATGCTACTTGACAATTGAATAAGGACATGCATAATAAAATAAAAGCATAAAATATGTACAATCATAATAAACATAGCATGTACAATCATAATAAAAACAAATTGAAGCTAAGGGATAAACATTTACCCAAAAGAAAAGATACATCACTGAAAGGGGGGCGGGGGGAAGGGTACACAAAACACCCTAAAACCATTTAGCTAGCCCCTGTACAAAAGAGAACAATCATTACATCATTGAGACAATGACAGTGTTGATGTCGAAGCTCAACATCTCCCCCTAGTACCCGAATGTCCTATTCTAAAGTGGCGAAGATGAAGGCCTCAGGCATGGGGGTTGTGACGTTAGTTTCTAGCTAACTCCATTCTTGTCATGTCGAGTGGTTGGCTCCACATCGTTGGTATGAGGAGGAACATCTCTACGTAGGTGTGGAATGTGATTTAGATAGTGATATGAATATGTGAGGAAATGTTGGTGTTTAAGGGTGGAGTGTTTGGGTTTTGGATAGGGCTTTGTTTTTTGGTGAGGATGGATTGGAGTGAGTGTTTATAGGTAAGAGAAAGGATTCAATTGTTTGGGGTAAAGGGGTATCCAAAAGAGTAATTGTTTCAGGTTTAGAAGTTGTTTTGAACTGTGGTGCTTAAGGGTGAAGTGTTTAGGTTTTGGATAGGGCTTTATTTTTCTAATGAGTATGGATTGGAATGAGTGTTTATAGGTAAGAGAGACGGTTTAGTTGTTTGGGATAAAGGGGTGTCCAAAAGAGTAATTGTCTCAGTTTTATAAGTTATTTTGAATAATGGTGTTTGAGGGTGAGGTGAAGAAAGAGGTGAGGAAAGAGAAGATGGTAAGGGTAGGGGAGAAAAGGTTATCTTGGTAACACTTTGAGACATAATCTTGAAATTCTTACCTTTAGGAAAGAGTGATAGAACAATTATGTTGAAAGACTTGGTGCCTTAGTGTTCTACTGATGGTGATTTCCTTTTGGTCAGCCTTACAATCAAAGGGTCGTCGTCGTCGTCATCATCGTCGTCGTCGTCGTCATCATCATCATCATCATCATCATCATCATCTTTTTCTTGTTCTTCTTGTTCTTGTTCTTGTTCTTCTTGTTCTTGTTCTTGTTCTTCTTGTTCTTGTTCTTGTTCTTCTTCTTGCGTTTGGGTGAAGAGGCATTTTGGACGACTTCGTGGTCTTTGCCAACTCTTCTTGAGAGGGATCTTTTTCTTCTTGTGTTTAGGTGAAGGCCTTTTGAACGACTTGGAGGTCTTTGCCAACTCTTCTTGAAAGGGCTTGACATCTTCTTAAGGTAAGGTGAGCTTGATGGTGTCTAACTACATGGGAGCTATATTGTTCTTCCTAAACCGAGATTGTTTGAAAGAAGGTGAGAAAGCTTATTCTTTAGCCAAAGATAAATAAAATAATTTTTTCAAATACCTTCTAATCCCATAATATCTTGGTCAACAAGACAGAATGAGCCATGCTCTTCTTCTTTATCCCTTTTCCTTTAAGATTCACCCTTAGATGTACAAAGAAAAGACTGGGTAGATGAAACTTATTTCCAGTCATCATATGAAATAGGGTGAACAAATGAAATAGAAGAGTTAATATTTGGACTCAGCTTTGTGCAAGATACCATTGTTAAGCATTTGTTGAAAGATCTTGACCTTGTTAGTCATCTTGTTCAGGGCACATAGACCTTCTACATCAGGTCTCAATAAAGCATCTTCAACCATAGACATGCCACCGTAGTCTTTTTCCCAACCGAAATCTATAGACTACTCCAGTCCTTTCACACCATGTAGCAATAGTTATGGACAAAATGTCTACTCTAATATCTACTCCAAGAACCTTCCCAACAATGAAGGTTCCCTCAATGACATAGTTTGTCCAAAACTCTTTGATCAGCTTTGGACGAACAACTTGTTCATGGTTGAAGAATGTAGGATCCCGCACACATTGAGATTAATTATCAGGTCAAGACCAATCTTAGCTAGGGCAAGTATATCAAAGAAATATTCTGTGTATACCACCAAGTCTTTTGGGTTCTCAATTTTGTCTTCAAAGGAGGTTTTGAGCAAGTCAAGATTTTGGGCCATGGTGAGTATTTGGGTTTTGGTTTTAGAGAGAGATCAATAGAGAAGAGAAAATATTTTTGCATAATTTTAGCAAAGAGTTCAACAAGATTTCTTGATGAACAATTCTTGAAATGAAAAGAAATTTATAGAAACTGTTTTGCAGAAACAACAAAAGCATTTATGGTAAAAACATAGTCATTGGAAAGTTACAATGGTAAAAAAAGATTTGTATTGAAAGTGATAAGAAAAACTCAATAATAAAATAAGAGAGGTACTTAAACAATAATATGTAATGCTTTGGACATTGTGATACTTATAGACGCAGATGCTTTGGACACATAAATCATATAAATATTGAACTTCATTCTTTTGAGTTTCATACCTAGAAACTCTTGAATAAGAATGAGCATATCTTTAGTAAGAGATTTTGTAAATATGTCAGATAGTTGTTCATCTATCCTGATAAATTTTATATCAAAGATCCTTTTCTAAATACAATCTCATATAAAATGATGTTTAATTTCAATGTGTTTGATCTAGAATGCAGTATGAGATTTTTTGAAAGATTTATAACAGCAGTATTATCACAAAGTAAAGGAATGTTACTCTCAAAGATGTTGTAGTCTTCAAGTTGGTGCTTAATCTAGAAGAGTTGATAGCAATAGCTTGCAACAAATATGTAATATGCTTTTGCAGTGGAAAGGCAATGATGCCTTGTCTCTTGCATGCCCAAGAGACTAGATTGGCTCCAATGAAGTGACAACCTCCATTGGTGTTTTTTCTTTCTATTTTGTCTCCAGTATAGTCAGTATCATAGTAGCCTTTTAACTTGTTCTTATCAAAATTCTTAAACCATAAACCAAGGTTAGTAGTACCTTTAAGATATCTGAAAATATGTTTTACTACTATGACATGTGATTCTCTAGGATCAACTTGAAAACATGCACACAAGTAGACACTAAACATAATATCTGGCTTAGATGTAGTTAGATACAAAAGAGAACCAATCATACCTCTATATGTTATTTGGTCTATCTTTTTATCAAAGTCATCTAGAGTCAAGACAAATGTTGGATGCATGGGTGTAGTCATACTTTTATAATCATCAAGCTTGAACTTTTTTAGAAACTCTTTAACACACTTTGTTTGATGGATATATATTCCATGATCTTCTTGCTTGATCTAAAGTCCCAAAAAGAAATTCAATTCTCCCATCATGCTCATTTCAAATTCTTTCTACATCAACTTAGAAAACTCGTCACAAAAAGATTCATCTGCAGCTCCAAAGATAATGTCATCCATATAAATTTGCAGTATAATAAATTATGAGTCATAGTTTTTGAAAAATAGAGTAATGTCTACTTTTCCTATTTCAAAACCATTTTCTATAAGGAAAGAACTCAGTTTTTCATACCAAGCACGAGGTTCTTCCTTTAATCCATAAAAGGGTTTTCTTTAGTTTAAAAACATGATTTAGAAAAGCATCATTTTCAAACCTCAAGGGTTGTTTTACATATACTCTTTCATTTATTATACAATTCAGAAAAGAATAGTTAACATCCATTTGATATAGTCTTATAAGATTATGAGCTGCAAAGGATAATAAGATGTGAATGGATTCTACCCTTGCCACAAAAGCATAAGTTTCAGTAAAGTTTATTCCCTCCATTTGAGAATAGGCTTTAGCTCTTAATGCCAATGATGGACTTATCTTCAAGTAGAGAGACTAGCTTCTAGACATCATTCTTTTGAAACTAGTATAGTTCTTCTTACATGGCTTTTATCTAGCCATTCAAAAGGGCATCATCTATGCTCTTGGGTTCTAACTCAAAAAGCAAAGCAACTTGAGCTTGATCTTTGAAGTTGAATCTTGTTCTTACTTTGTGTTGAACATTTCCAAGAATTTGTTGCTATGAATAGTAGGTCTTCATTTGCTAGTTTCTTAAGGTAGGCTCGTTTTTATCATCTTTTGGCTCCTCATCGAAACAAGTTTCTTTAGACAGTATTCACAAACCTTCAAGATTCATATTTGAAAAAGAATCATTTAACTCTGATAATTCATTATCAGAGCTAGAGTCATTGAATCTTACATGGATGGATTCCTTTATTGTCAAAGTCCTAAGGTTAAAAACTTTGTAGGCTTTGGATGCATAAGAATATCCCAAGAATCTTCCTTTATCTGACTTAGGATCAAACTTTCTTAAACTTTCCTTAGTGTTTAGAATAAAACATTCACATCCAAAATGGTGGAGATAAGATATATTGGGTTATCTATCCTTCCACTTTTCATTTAATACAGTTTTGGCCATCTCTTGAAGAGATTTATTTTTACTTTCCACAACTCCATTTTGTTGAGGTGCTCTTAGACAAAAAAAATTATGAAGAATGTCATGTTGTTCATAGGACTTTTAAATTTTTTCATTTTCAAATTCTCCCCTATGATCACCTCTAATAGAGGCAATGTTTATACCTTTTTCATTTTAGATTCTTTTATAGAATACAGAAAAGACTTTAAAAGTCTCATCCTTATGGGTGAGAAACATAACTCATATCCATCTAGAATAGTCATCAACCACTATTAGTCCATAATGTTTTCCACTCATGGAGACAATTCTGGTTTGACCAAATAAATCAATGTGTAATAACTTCAAAGGTCTAGAAGTTGAAACAATATTTTTGGATTCAAATGATCCTTTAACTTGTTTCCTTTTCTAACATGTATCATATAAAATATATGTCTTGTACGCAAGACTTGGAAGACCTCTTACAAGATTATGCTTTTTCAGCTTTGAGATAAGTCTCAAGCTTGCATGTCCAATCTTCTTGTACCAAGTCCATTAATTAATTTTATACAGATTATTCTGTCTCTTAGCAAAAAACAATAGTGAACCATTTTGAATTTTTGACTATGCATTCTCCTTTGTTAAAGGAAACATCATATCTATTGTCACATAATTGACTTATGCTAAGTAGATTGTATACTAAACCTTCAACAAATAACACATTATCAATAGAAGGGAAGGGATGCTTACTAATCCTACCAACCCAACTATTTTACCTTTTTGGTTACCTCCAAAACTAACTCATCCTCCTAACTTAGACCTAATTTCTTGGAACATAGACCTTTCTCCCATATCTAATGTGAGCAACCACTATCTAGGTACCATGATTTGTGTCTCCTTCCTACTGTCAAGCAAATCTATGACAAGAATAATCATATTCTTAGGTACCCAAATTCTCTTGGGTCATTTCTTGTTAGTCTTGGTTGTTTTGCACGGTCCTTTTGGACAATCTCTATAATAATAAGACAGACGTCCAAACCTTCCACAATTTAAGCAATGTAAAATGGATTTATCTTTCCTCAAATCTTTTTTCTTATCATAACCAATACCATATTTGTCATATGGATGCCTTTTATGCTTAAGGATCTTCTTCAAGTTTTCATATCTATTGACAAACTTGGCTAGACTTTGTCTAAAGTCAATAACTTCCTCATGAAGTTATTAATAAACTTCTAGAGTATTGACTTTTGGTAAGTTATTGGTCTTCTATTCTTTTAAATTTTCATTTTCTTTCTTGAGCAAATCTTTTTATTTCTGTAAAGGGTCAAACTCTTTGGACAACTTAAAAAAAATTATTTTTCAAATCTTTATAGCCTATTGAAAGAGTTAAAAAGTTTGAAATGAGTTCTTGATAAAATTTTTGAAGATGAATTAAATCATTAAATATTACCTTTTCATCATCTTTTTCTCCTAAAGCAGTATCAGCCATCATGAAAATGTTTGCTTTTTCATCCTCTTCTTCAAAGGAAGATAGATCAAGGTCCTCCCATGTTCCCATGAGTCCTTTCTTCTTCTTGAAGAAAATTTCTTTTTCTCCTTCTCCTTTTCCTTTTCCTAGTTAGGATATTCAAACTTGAAGTGTCCAAGATTTTTGCACTTGTAGCACACCACTTGAATTTTGTCTTTAATTTCCTTGATGTACCTTCTAGAGTTGTTCTTCCATCTAGATCCTCCTTTGTTTTTTCCACATGAAGTGGATCTTCCTTGAGATAAAGTAGAGTTGGTCCTCATCAAATCTTCCTTCTTCAAAGGCTTCTTCACAAGATTCCTCAGCTTTGAAGGCCTTGGACGATGATCTTTTTGAAGCCTTTTGAGCTTTAAAGGATATGAGCTTACCTTTCCTTTAACCTTCATCCTCATTCATTTCTATCTAATAAACCTTGAGGGTGCCAAGAATTTCCTCCACGGAAAGCTTCTTCAGATCTTTGGACATCTTGAGAGCTGTTACTTGTGGTCCCCACTATCTAGGCAAACTACACAAAATTTTGGTTATGTGATCATAGTTATCATAAGTTTAGTCTAAAGACCATAGATTATTGATAATTGTTTGGAATTTTCCAAACATTTTATCAATGCTTTCATGGTCCTTCATTTTAAATAACTTATACTAATGTATAAGCATACTTATCTTTGAGTTTTTCACTTGTGACATCCCCTCATAAGCTAGAGCTTGAGTGTCCTACATCTCTTTTAAGGATTTGTAGCTATGAACTTTTTCGTATTCTGCTTCTATCAAAGAATACATAAGAAATTTCTAGCTTTAGTGTTTAGTATGTAACTTGCTTTTGGATCTTCATTCCAAGATGATCTAGGAATCTTTGTTCCATCTTCCTTGGTTGGATTATAATTTTCATTCTCTACTATGTCTCACATGTCAATATGACAAACATAAAAGAATGTAAACATTATTTGTTTCCAGTAGTTGTAGTTCTTTCTCTTGAATAGAGGAGGTTTATTGATTTCATGTCTTCCGTTCTCAATAATGCTCTCTAGGATCTTTTCCCCTACATTGTTAGGTGCTCAACCCTAAGAGGATGAGCTTTGATACCAACTGAACAAAATAGGAAACCACAAAAGATGGGGAGTTGAATTGTGTGCGTAATTTTTAAACACTTTTCAAAAACACAAGATAAATATTAATTCACAAACAATGTCCAAAGTCAAAAGGGTGTATAACTAAAATAGAGATAAGGAAGAGAGAAACAACACTGAGTTGATCCTAGTTCACTCTTTCACAAGAGTTACATCCAATCTCTTCAACTCAAACGATTTATCCACTAAGTCAAACTGACTTTACAACCAAGTATTCTCAAAACCTCTCCAAGTTATACAACACTTGTAATCTACCTTATTACAAGCAAACTCAAATATTCTTTAACAATTAATCTCTTCATTCTATCATGAAAACAAATAGAGTTTTACAAAAAATAACTCACTAAGTGAGCATATGATAGTTACAAACAAAGCTTAACTTTGCTTAACAAAGCAATTACAAAAGATAAGATCAAAGTTTTTATACTTAGAAAACTTTTACAAAAACTTTTCTAAGACGTCATCCAAAAGAATTCTAGCAATTGTATCTTATTTCTCATATGTAAGCTTTTTAACTTATATAATCATGTATTGTCTTCTATTTTACTACTTCTTTGAAGATGATATATATAGACGTAGAGAAGAAAGTCATTGTTCTAGATGGAGAGAGAAAGATGCATCTTTGCATTAAATGCTAAAGATAGTCTTTTGCAAAGTTGTATTAAAGGCTTTGTCTTCTTTTGAAGACAGAGAAAAAGTACAGTAGAAAAATTATTCTTCTCTTTCCTTAAACTTGCTTCCTTTGACTGTTACTTAGAAGATCATTATGCTTGTTCCTTTTATTGTAGAAGCTTGATCATAACACTCTTTTATCAAGGTTGACTTGTTTCTTTAGAGCTTGAGAAGGAATGTTTTTCCTGTTTGAAAAATGAAGCATATTAGAGCATAACATATAGATATAAATAAACATTTAAAAACATTCTTAAGTATATCATTTTAAGAGAGATATGAGATAGTAGATATGTATAAGATAAATATCAAGTTACGAGATATAATAAGCACAGAAAAAGATTTACACTTATATGAGAAAAGGTGACTTAGTCCTTCTTTGGACGACGTCCTTCTATTGGACAATAAGCTTGTTTGGACATTGTTAGTCAGCTTGTCAAAGATGAGTTCTAGTTTTGAACGCAAGCTCATCATAAAGATTGTGATAACTTGTTGTACTCTTGAAATGCTGAGTACTCATAAAAACCGCAGTCATCAATCTTTAGTCCAAATGTTTGTTATCATTATAACACATGAGTTTTTAGACACATAAAAAAAGACTAACAAAATTTTTTTAAGTGAAAAAACTCTAATCTTATCTTTGTATTTTCTTTGCTAAGTAAAGTTAAGTTGTATTTGTAACTGCTATGCTCACTTAATGAGTTATCTTTTGTAAATCTCTTGTTTTTGTGATAGCCTGAAGAGGCTAAGTGTTAAAGAATACTTGGATAGCTTGTAATCAAGGTCATTACATGTGTTATATGATAATGACTTCTTTTTCAATCGTTTTGAATTCTTATCAAATAACTAAAGCTAACTATAGTATAGTTAACCCTAGGTCATTCTTCTCAAGGACACAGTGTGTTCAATTGTGATTTGGTGTTAAGCGAAGTGACATAGAATCCAAGATGTGAAGTGTTGACTCTCCTCGGCACTGGCCGAGTCGCTCTCGGCAGAGACTAAGCCGACTTGGTCTCGGCTAAGTGCAGACAGACGCTATAGAGATGGACTATCTCTGTCCCAGACTGAAAAGCAGTAACAGGTGGGTTTGAACGAAAGCAAGCAGAAATTAAACTAAGAGTATGAATGCAGTAAACATACACTACTGTTACTAGTTATCTATTATTATTATTATTTAAATTGTGTTTGTGTTTAGTCCCATTAATCCAAGTTCAGTCCAGGTTTCACACTCCAGTTCTCAGTCCATATCAACCTTGGGGAGTCTTATGGCAATCGCCAAAGGTTCGTCCATTGCCATACCGAGGATTTATGCAATCGCTACCTCATCAGTTGGCAAGGATTAAGTTTAGAGCTGATTTTAGGTTCTCGATTAACAATCGTTAAATGATTACCTACCAAATTCGTCAAACCAGTTCCAATCGGCTTAGCTTAACATTGTTCACAATTCAATTGCAATCGTGGATTAAATCATGAATTAAAGGAGAGGAAGAGAATGGAGATAAGAGATGCAACATGAAATTGATTAACAGAAACATATTACAAATACAGTGGTTTCGAATTCAGGTGGATCCATCTTCCACGACGATCGCCATGGTTGATGGTGGTGGTTCACCTCCGTTAGCCTGAGCGCTGAGGATCAGTTCCACTAGAGTGCGTCAGTAATCTGATCGGTCCCTTCTGACAAACTTCAGCTTCCTAGTCTCAAACCTACACTGCCTCGATCGAGAGAAACGCCAATGAGCACCATGCACCACCGTGAAAATGGAGAGAATGAGAGCGAGAAAATGAATATAGTGAGTGTGGAATCGAGTGAATTCAAAGGCCGCGTGAAACGTGCACAGCTCCTCCTATATATACATGAGCTGAGCAGCTAGATGATACTGACAAAGTATCCTAACAGAATTACAATGTGAATTTCCTATTCTACCCCCGCGAAGATCTTCCAACGTGACGTGGCAGATTCTCCAAGAGTGACATGGCAGCTAAGCTGGCGCTGAGGTGGATAGCTGACGTGGACAACACAATTGGGCCACTCTTTTATTGGGCTGCTGGGCTGCAAGGCATGAACTGTTGAGACCACTCTGGCTTGATCGAGATGGAGTTGGTCTGACCGGGACGACTTCATCTCGGCTGAGACTTTTCCGTTGACCCTGGTCAACTCGGCTTTCCCTGTAGAAGAAAGAGTGATACTTTTTATTAGCTAAGACTTCTGAATTGCCACAGATTTGCACTTTCTCTATATTTAAGCCCATAAAATGAATCCTAGCTAACAATCTATTCTTAAGCACATAACAGCCTTGCAAACACCCTTCTTAGGTGTCTAAAAGATGTATGATTTGTGACTCATCATTGTATAATCTAAAAAGGTTTTGAGAATACTTAGTTGTAAAGTCTATTGGACTTAGTGGAAAAATCCTTCATGTTGAAGGGACTGGACGTAGCTCTTGTAGAATAGTGAATAAGAATAAAACATTTGTGTTGTTTTTCTTATCCTTATCTCTATTTTTAGTTCTACACCCTTCGGACGATCCGTTTTGACACAGTTTGTGAACTTATATCTATCACTCATTTTCAAAAAAAAATGTTTAAAAATCACACACATAATTCAACCCCTTTTTGTGTGTTTTCCTATTTCTTCCAAGGGACACCGTTAATTAATTTACGGAAAATGATATAGTGGTTTGTTATGATAGACATCGTAGGTAGTGACTTAGCGTGACACAAGGTTTGCAATGACCTAGGTCTATAGTGTGGGATTCACCCATCTATCTATCTTTAAGGTTCATTGACAACTACCTCACCAACCTTTCCAATAGTAGGTTAAAGGCCCTACCAACCAACCCTAATTTACGTACTTGTTCACAACACGACATGAGGTCTATCATCATCTACCTCGATGGTTGACTCATTCATAAATACATGAGCATTCCATTAATAGCAACAATTATTATTAATTACTTATATGTTTTTTGTTTAGCCAATAACACACTAAGAAGGTTTCACCAGGCATCCTTTTTAGACAAAGGCAAAGGTCTCAACAATAACATTTGTCAAGTAAGGGTCTCACTAGATAACTCATACCTAACAACAAAATTTATTCCCAATGTTTAACTTAATCTGCTAATAACGGACAATATATGTTATAAAGATTTATCAAGAATTTAAATTTCACTTGAATATTTGAAGTATTTTAATTTAGAATAGTACATCTTAAATTATTACCTTAAATGAATGAATTTTTATTGAAAGTTAGATAATCTATAAGTTTTATTATAATTATCTTTATTTCTTAATAAAATTATTAAACTCTATAATTTTGAAATAAATTCAAATCAACTTAATAAATTATAAGTTTTTAAATTTAAGCTTATGAAATTAAGTTTAACACTTAAAAAGATTTCTAGAATTTTCCATGTTTCTTTGAAATAAATTTACTAATTTACCCTTATACTAAATTAAAATTACTAGAATAATCTTAAAAACATAAAAGTTTATAAAATTCCTTTAAAATCGTATCTTATGAAAGTTTCTAGTAAAATATTATGTTTAACTTATAAAAATAATATTTAAATATTTATTTTCTTCAATATTAACTTAAAATTAATATAGTAATAATTAACAAAACGTAAAATTACAAAATACCCTTCAAATAAATTATTTTGAATTTTTTTATGCTAAAACTATGTCCATTTTGCTTATTATTTGTACACTAATTTCACAAAATTCATTTTAAATTAAAAAAAATTAGTATAATTAAAAAACCAGAATTATCCTGTCCTAGTGAGGTAAAATAAGGTTAATTTTCCACACTTTTAATTTTTATCCCATTAAGTTAATTTTTTTTCCAATTGTTTTAAATAATTAACTTGTCTTAAACCTTCAAGCATTCTTTCCTTCTTCTTCTTGTGCAACTTGTTAGTACAAATGAACACAAGAAGGTGAGAGGTTGAATTCTGTTCATTAAAAATTTTTGCAAATATTTTCAAAACGATGCATTTGTTGGGATCAAACGATATAAACAACGTGTGATAAAACTTGTTTAGAAAATATTTTCTTTAAAGCAAGGAACAAATAATATAAAATAAAAGAGATAAGAAAGAGATAACAACTCAGAGATTTTATATTGGTTCGTTTGTTAAAAGGTTACATCCAGTCCTTGACTACACCACCAAGATTTTCACCATAAGCAACAACTTGATTGCTTACATGCATAACAATACAATAAGCCCACCTAGGCTTATCCTAAATATTCTTTCACTTGCTTCTCTAACCAATAACCTAAGTATTTTTTTAATCGCTTCTTCAAGCAATCTTCTAAGTATTCTTTACAATAAGTCTTTCCTAACTCAACACTCCTTAAAAAATAGAGTTTAAAGGTGTTTAACTCTTATCTTCTATTAGAACGTATGAACACTAAGAGCGAGCCAAGAGCTTTACAAAGAATAGAAAGAGATCTTTAAAAGAATGTACAATGGAAGCTTGCTAAGAGAATATCTTTGTCTCTTGTATCTTTTTCTTTAATCTTTTATTACCAAGGTATTTATATAACTTATTTAAGGATGTATCCATTAAAGGTCTTCAGAGTTTTTCCTTATTATTTTGAAACCTTCTTCTGGGGTCTGTGGAGACGTTGAATCATTTAATGTAAGTATTAAATGTCTTTCACCAACTAGTCAATTTGATATGATAAAGCATTGTGTTGATATCCTTTTTAAATAACTTAGACATGTTGTTCTAACTCTATTATACCTTAAAAGGTACGTTACTCGGAGTTGTTGAAGAAAGTAACTTGATGTGACATCTTCATTTTGTTTCAAAAAGATATATCCTAAAAATGTTTGTCAATATATTAATATTTTAGAAAGAAATATTTTATTTAATGAAATGTTGCGTTTTAGTATAAGATATCATCTACTGATAAAAAGGCATTCTCAATGACAGATGATGAGTTGATAGGCAAATTGTTCAACAAGAAATTATCGTATGATGGATCAAACAATGTGTAAAGCACATGTTTGCATTTTATTTTATAAAAGCTTTTACATGTAAAACATGACACTGTTATAAGTCCATTTATATTTGCTTTTCATCTTCAAACTTCTTTAAACATCTTTGAGAGTCTAACAATCTCCCTCTTTTTTATGATGACAAACAAACATATACTTTTGAAAAGTAGTTTTTCCATGTCAAAAATAGATGATCAAAACATGTGATGTATCAAGAAAAATGCTTATAGTTTCAAAATATCAAAGCATGACTTATCAAAGCGTATATAAGCATATACCATACCATACTTAAGCATATAAAATATTAGAGCAAACCATCAAGTGATGCATATAGAAAATAAAAGTAGTTCATAAGAACATAAGTTCTTTTGATGTTCCCCTTAAATGAGCATACAAAAACAAGAGTTTTTATTTTTCTTGATCTTCTTCTTCTATTTTCTCTTTCTTCTTCTTTAGTTCTCCCCCTTTTGTCATTAGAAACAAAGGCGCAATCATTAGGATTTGACCTAGAGCTAAGGGCAATCTTCTTGGATACCTTCTTTAGAATCTCCATAAAAGTCTTCTAAGTCCACTCAGACAAATTGCATTCTATATCTACTTCAAACTTAAGTGTTGAAATCATCCGTCTTAAGGAGACAACCTCAGCTTTCAAGTTGGTAGTTGAGGTAGCTCAAACCTAAAAGTTGGAAAAGGAAATTCCATAGGAAAAAGAAAAGAAGTTAAAGTTTTATATAAAAAAAAACTCTGTTTGAATGGAACAATTTGGTTGTGGGGGTTGGAGGAGTCAAAGAAATAACACAGCCACATTGCAAGAAGGTAACTAGGGGTAGGACCTTGATACATGGTGCCTATTACCTTCTCTTCTGGAGTTAATCTTAATGTATGTTGAAGAGCATCAAGATGTTGGTGTAGACAAATACTTTCAACTTCTATAATCGTTTGCTTGGCACAGTGGCAAGTATATTGCTTTCTAGTCATTTCCCTTCATATGACATTGACGAAACGTGTCTTGGGTGTGAAGATCTTCTTCTTCTTGCCTTTGCATACATACTAAGTTGTGCATTTGAATTTTGTCTCAAGGCCAAGTTTCAACTTGATTTAGGGTGAATGATATGATCCAACTTACCACCAAGCATATAGAGCACAAGATGATTCATCTTTGCACACTTGTGCTTAATCATGAAGAACGAGTGACACACCTTTTGCTCTACTTGAAATAAACCAAGAACTCTTTCAAGCTCCAAATCATAGTTTGTGATCTTCCATTGATCAAAATTAGGGCTTTCTTCATGGTAGAAGGCCAGATCAATAGGTCATCATCGTGTGGAGTAGGGTCCCTAACACTTGGGTCCTACATGATCTTGTGAAGAACAAGTAGGAGTGGTTGAACTTAGTTTTGGGAACATAAAAAATACAAATGTCTAAGTTTAGAGGATGTCATTTATTGGGTGGGTTGTATAAAATGATCTGGTTGGAACAAGTTGGTGTTTAGGTATTGGTGCTTAGGTAGATAGGGAAGTGTGTGTTGTAGGTTAATGTTGGTGTATAAGTAGAAGGGCCATCTTGGTGTGAAATGAAGGTTGAAAGTTTTAAGAATGGTACACTAAGGTTAATCAAAACATTAACTTGTTCAATGTAAGAAACTCACAATGAATAAAGGTACCAATGAACAAAGCATTAACATTTGCTAGTAGTTGCCTTTGGACAACAACTTTTACTTGCCAAGCTGGTGAAAACAAATCTTCTTTAGGCTCATCAAATGATGGGATTGTCTTATATTGGAAAACTTCCAAGATCTCTTCCATCTCCTTATAAGAGAATTCATCTACTACAATTATTGAAGGTTGGGAAAATTTGGAGATTACCAAAGCTTCTATTAAGGCAACTTCCTCCTTCTACTTCAACCTTTCTTCTTCCTTTTTTACCTCTTAGAGAGATTGATAGCCTTTTTCAGCTATCTCAGTTCAGCACCCTTAGTCAAGGGTTCAGGTATCATCTAAGTTGGCTCAGATGATGCTTGTTTAGCACCTTCAACATGCACCTTAGAAGCAGGTACATGCACCTAAAGCTAGCAAAATAGGTTTGGCACGTTAGATTAGCTAGTTAGCCTATCAAGCTAAGTAGGGCTATGCTACAAAAATTGGCTAATACCCGTACAGCTAAATTAGGCTCCAAAAAAGTTAGTCCAAATGAACAAACTCATTTGACCCAATATTTAAAAAAAATCTTTAGAAAATTTAGATGCTTTTAAACAAAAAAGAAATTAGGCATAAATTGGCTTGTCTTGGAGGGCCACCAGGCTAGGCTGGCCCATTTTTCCTCCTTGGCCCATCGGGCTAGACTAACTCATCTTCTAACTCTACATGCACCATTGTTTCCGTGTTCTTCTTGCACCTTTTAGTCAATAAAAGTGAAAGACGAAAAACCTTAAAGCTTTTCCTTTTCTTGTAGCATTGAGCTATCATGTCATGATCATCATCATCATCATTTGCTAGGTCAAACGATTAGGGTTTTGGTGTTGGTGGTTTGGAATATCTTGGCTTAAGGGAAATCTTCAACTTTTTGTGGTTGAGGGTTCATATGGTAGTTGTGTGGAAGTTGGTTTAGATGATGGTTCAAGTTGTTTCCTTTTAGGGTGAGCTTCGAGGGTCATGTTTGAAGTAGGACTTGTGTTTGGGGGTTAGGTTGGTTTTTTTGGGTAATAGGTTTGCTGGAATAAAAAATAAATAAGGGTTTAGGAGAAATGGTGGTGTAGAGCTTACCGGCTTCATGATTAATAGATGGGTCAATAAATGATTCAATCTTGAAAGCATCTCCAATATGGTCCTTAAGAGGTTTAGGCTTGACCTTTGGAACTTCCTCAATATAGGAAGGAAAATTTCTATTGACTCCTATCTTTTTCAGCATCGTCATATTCAATATGACCTCAAATCTTGGAGGTGAAACTTCTCATCCAGATTTAATGATCTTCAAATCACTAAGGATTCCATTGAATATCATCCTATAGGGAATAGGATACCTAACCTTCTCCATAAAGCTTTTGCAAGTGGTTAGGGTAGAAACCCAATGGCTAAGGATGAGATTAGGCAGGTTGATCTTCTTGCACATAATCATTAAGTATAGGCAGAACCTATCTTTTAAGAACTGTAGTCCCTTACTCCATGCCTAGGCATGATTGTATGGAACAACACATTGTGTAACACCTTACAAATGGGCTTCAAGTTGCTGCTAGACATGTACTTCCTTGCCTCAAATCTACCAAACAAAATGGGTTCTCTCATTCCATATAGAGCTAGGTCAATAGTTCTTAGAGTGATGACCTTTTCCCAATCTTTAGAGAAGACTTAGCCTTTATCTTTGCAACTTGTAGTTGTTGCAAGAACATTATTGGTGATGGTGACAGAATGATCATCCACCATTCCTATGAGAACTCAGTTTTTCACAACTACTTCAACCCAGAACTTGGCATAAAGGGCAAGGTACCAAGTTTTTCTAAACTTCAAAAAATTCAACCATCTAGCATAGGCAAAGTAGGTCTTGGCATTGATACTACCTTTTCTTAATGTCTTCTAGGTTGACCCACTTTCCAAGAAGAAAGTCTTCTAAAGGAAAGTGTTCAAGGTTGTTGGAAGATCTCTTGGGTTCCATTCTTGGTCGAGTTTTTTTGAAAGAAAGAAGGGTTTTAGGGAGGTTTTTGAGAGTTTTTGAAATTAGCTAGTGGAAGGGTCTTAGGTTTTTGAAAAAAGAATATATAGTTTATGTTTTGAATTTTCAAAAACTTCAAGGAAAAAGAAACTTTTTGGCTAATAAAACATAGCATTAAATATGAAATTATTAGTTTTAAATAAAAATCACAAATCAAAGGAGTTTGTAAAGATATAAAAAGTTGTGTCTCTGCAGCATATCAAACAATTACTCCAAAAGACATAATAAATGTCAATCAAATGATACATATCAGATGATGCATGATAATACTATCAAACGATGTCTCATAGACAATACCTATTAGATAATGCATTATGCATCTATTAATGAAAGTATGTGCAGATTTTACTCTAATGAGAATAAATCGTTCCTCACAAAGAGGTTTTGTGCAAATGTCAACCCATTAATGATTTGTATCTATAAACTAAATATCAAAGGCATATTTTTTAACATAATATATAATGAAATGTTGTCTAATTTCTATATGTTTTGCTTTTGAATGCTAAATGGGATTCTTAGATAGATTTATAGCACTAGTGTTGTCACAAAATATGGGAATGTTATGCTTAAATCTAAAATAATCCTTCAGTTGATATTTAACCTATAAAATTTGTAAACAACAATTTGCTACTGAGACGTATTTAACTTTTGTTGTAGAAAGTGCAATGGAGTTTTTCTTTTTACTTGCCCATGATATTGAACATGGTCCACTAAAGTAACATCCTCTACACTTTTTCTTTCTATTTTGTCTCTAGCATAGTCCACATCACAACATCCAACTAACCTAAAATCTTGATTTTTCTTATAGATTAAACTTAGGTTAGTGGTATGAACAAGATATTTAAATATCCTCTTAACATCTTTCAAATGAGATTTTGTAGGATCTTATTGGAATCGTGCATATAAGCATACAAATGATATCAAGTTTATTGGCAATTAAGTACAATAATGAGTCAATCATACCTCTGTAGATCATTTGATCTACTGGTTTACCTTCATCTCTTAATAAAGCAATAGACAGATGCATGAGGGTGCTCATAAGCTTGGCATCTTGATCGTAAACTTCTTCAGAAGCTCCTTTGTATACTTCTGTTGATGGATATAGTTACCCTTGTTTTCTTGTTTGACTTGAAGTCTTAAGAAGAACTTGAGTTCTCCCATCATACTCATCTCGAACTCACTTTGCATAAGACCAAAGAAATTCTTGCACAAATGTTCATTAGTAGCACCAAATATGATATCATTTACATATATTTGTACTATGATGAAATCTTTGTTTCCTTCTTTTCTAAAGCAAGTTTTATCAACTTTTCCTATTGAAAAACCATATGAAATAAGAAAATTGTTGAGTCTCTCGTACCAAGCACGAGGTGCTTGCTTAGGACCATACAAAGCCTTTTTGAGTTAAAAAACATGATCAAGATGTTTTGTATCTTCAAAACGAGAAAATTGTTTTACATAAACTTCCTCTTCAATAAAATTGTTTAAGAAAGTACTTTTCACATCCACTTGAAAAAGCTTACGCCCAGTTTGGTACACATGAAATACGGACGATGGGCGACGACGGAAATGTGTAGCCTTGTTTGTTACCGAAGAAATAACGAGCGAAGGAAGAAACGAGTGAGCGATTGAAAAATACCGTCTAATAGCAAATTACAAGTTTAGCCTTCCAGATTTAATCGATTATTTGTTTAGGTAATCGATTAAATGGCTAATTAAAACGTACGCCTCCGACTATATATAATCGATTATATGTACTGATAACCAATTATACTATTTCTCCTCTTCACTTTGCAGCCACCATACATATCTTACATATTTTCTGTTCCCCTACAACAACAACACAAAACTAATCTCTACCAATCATCCAAAAAATTTGTTCGAAGCAGCCAACTCGCCACCTCGATCCACAATGCAAGCAGCTCACCAACAACTGTTCGACTTACATCATTGTTGTTTGTAATATCTACAAGTAGCAAAATGTTACTCTTCATATCTACTTGTTTAGATTAAATTTTGAGAAGAATATATTTTTAGTTGTTAATTATATTATTGATTTGGTTTGGTTAAATTTTTCCTATTACATGCACACGATTATAAATATGCACAATATTAGGGAAAAAAAATATATAATATACATAATTATACTTTTAAAATAAAATTAATATTTATATATATTTAATTAGATTACAAAAATTAATTTATTAAATTTCTTTTAAAAATAAAAAAACATATTTATATAATTAATTATAATTTATTATATACATTAGTAATCGATTACGAATGTATATAATGGATTATTTATATATTTTTTAAAATTTATATTATGTAATTATTTTTTATAAATATTTTTTATATTCAATAAATATTTTATATGTATGCTTTTTAAATTAATTATATAATTAAAATTTTATTATTTTATGTTTAAAAAAATATTATATATATGTATATGTTTTATTTTAAAATTATAATTATTATGAATTAAAATTTGATTATGTTAAAAATGATTGTTTTAAAAAAGAAATATTTTATGTGTACAATGATATTTAATAACTAGTTATAGAATTAAAATTTATTATAGTATGTCAAACAGTATTATATATATGTTTTAGTTTTTAAATAAAAAATTTTATGTAATTAAAAATAATTTTTATGTTAAAAAAAGATTACAATATACGTTTATACATATAAGGGTAAAAATGTAAATTGAAAAGTTTTTTTGTTTTTTTTATCTTTTAAAACAACTTTACAACTTTATTTCTTCTATATTTCATTCCTATCAAATAACTTAATTTTCACTCTATTTCTTACTTATTTCTCACCACTCTATTTCTTTCAACTTCACTCCACTCCACTTCTCTCCCCTCTACCAAACAGAGAATTAATGTTTTTATATGTAGCAGAAGTAAGTAGAATTCTTGTGACTTCTAATCTAGCAACATGAGCAAAATCTTTCGTGAAATTTATACCTTCATGTTGGTTGTAACCTTGAGTTATTAACCTTGCTTTGTTCCTTAGTACTTAGTTGTCCTCATCAAGTTTGTTTTTGAACATCCATCTAGCTCTAATGATATTGTTGTGATCAGGTTTTGGTACAAGCTTTAAAACATAATTTCTGGTGAACTGATGAAGTTCTTCTTCCATAGCTATGATCTAGTCATCATCCTTTAAAGCTTCTTCAATCTTCTTTGGTTCTATTTGAGAAACCAAAGCACAAGATGCTTGATTTCTAAATGATGATCTAATCTTTACACCCTTTATTTTGTCTTTCATAATGAGATCTTGAGGATGGTAAGTTACAAAGTTCTAATCCCTATGAGGATGATCATCTTTTGGAATTTTCTATTGGTCAATCCTTGCGTCTGATGATCTAGGTGCATTTGTTGTCCTGGTTGCATCTATTGCCTTATCAGACAATCCAATCTATAGATATGCAAAATCTTCCTGAAGTTTTGATAATATCTTATTAGAGGTTAGTCCATCATTGAACTTAACATGGATAGATGCATTCCTTAAACTTGTTAAAACAACATAACAACACAGACATACATTCTGCTTGTTGCCTAACTTTTAGATGCCTTTATCAGTACACTCATTTATCATAATTAACTTATTTTTTAGAGCTTATGGAAGTAAGCTTTGGTTCCTAGCAACATCACACACTATATAGGAAATTAATGTTATTGGATTCCTATTCAACATCTATATTCAAATGATAAAAGAGATTAAGTATATAAGCTAAAATGCAAATTATAAGACTCTTGTAAGTCTGGTATGAACGTTAGAAAGTATTAAACGCTTTTACCATTATTAGAAAAAATCCTTTATGGACAACTTAATCTATGGATGATGTGTTTCTTATGGACGATGGTTCATAAGATATGTCTTTTGGACGCGTATTCCTTTTTTTTGTTCTCTATATGTTGGTGCTTATGATACTATTCTTCCAAAAAGTCTATATACTTAATCAAAAGATTGGTCATCACTCTTTAGTCATAAGGTTTGTTATCATTAAAACATATGAGAGTTTAGACGCATTCATATCTTACTCCAATAATCTAACTAAACTAGTTAGCTTCTCCAAACTATACTTGATATTAAGTGGGATAAAATGAGCAAATTTAGTCAACTTGTCCACTATAACCCAAATAGAATTCATGCCTTTTATTGTTTAGGAAAATCCAACACGAAATCCATAGAGACGTTGTCTCACTTCCACTTAAGGATATTCAAATACTGCAAGAACCCTAATGGTTTCTAATGCTCTATCTTGGTTTTTTGACAAACCAAACAAGCATACATAAACTCAACCACCTTTTTCTTTATATTAGGCCACTATAACATCTTCTTAAGATCCTAACACATCTTCGTGGCACCAGGGTGTACTCTCAGATTACTCCTATGTCCTTCCTCTAGGATCACCTTCCTAAGATCAGGAACACTAGGAACAAACACTCTACCTTGGAGTATAACAACATTGTCTCCTCCAATCATAAAACTACTAGATGTTCCTTGAGCTATGGTTTCTACTTGTTTAGCAAGAAAAGAGTTTGTTTGTTGACCTACCCGAATCTCATCCAAAAGGTTGTTGGTTATCTTAAGCATACTTAAACTCACACTCTTAGGAGTTACCTCATAAACTAGACTAAACTCTCTAAACTGCTATATAAGGTCTAACTCCTTAACAATCAATGCAAACATATGCAAAGATTTCCTACTCAAGGTGTTAGCCACAACATTGGCTTTACCTAAGTGGTAACTAAGGTCAACATTAGAATCCTTAAGATTCTCTAACCACTTTTGATGTCTTATGTTCAACTCCTTGAGACAAACAAGTACTTAATGCTCTTATGATCCCTAAACACCTCAAACGTAGTGCCATACAGATAGTGTCTCCACATCTTAAGTGCAACCATCATAATTGCTAGTTCTAGATCGTGAATAGGATAATTCTTTTGATGAATCTTAAGTTATCTAAAAGCATAGGCCATAACCTTGCTTGCTTGCATCAACACTCCTCCTAAGCCCATCTTAGAATAAACTACAGAAGATTCACTTGGGCTAGGCAATACTAAAATAAGAATTGATGTCTTAAGCTCTAGGAAACTACTTTCACACTCAAAGTCCCACACAAATACTTAGCCTTTACAAGTCAACCTAATCAAAGGTAATGCTAACTTAGAAAACCCTTGTATGAAACTCTTATAGTAACTAGTTAGTTCTATGAAACTCTTAATCTCTGAAATCAACTTAGGTGCTAAGGTTTTAAGTTAAAAATGGATGATTTGCTCAACGAAAGGCATCTCTCGCTCAGCGAGTGTTCATACAGATTCATATGATTACTATCCTTGCTTAGCGAATGCATGACTAGCTCAATGAGTGGGGTTTTTTTCTAGATTTTCAAGTATTATCTTGAAGCGCTCAGCGAGACATAAGGCTTGGTTAGCAAGCACTCATAACTTTCCAAATTTTTCAGCCTCGCTAGGCAAGTAGAGCCACTCGCTTAGCAAGTAGACATAACAACTTCATGTCTTAGCACAATTTCTCAACATAAACATTTAAATTCACACATAGAACTTTGAAAACAAGCTATAACATCATTATATAATAGCATGAACATATTCTATCACAAGAAACATCATTTCAACAAATCATATATTCAAAATTCATCATGCTTATTTCCTTATTTTCAAGAAATTCTACAATAGATCATATCACGTTCTCATGGATTAAATTTTATTCCTAACTATTATACATCATTATTCAACTACTAAACACAAAGAGACAAACTTCCTTTACCTAGAGTGAAGATGAAATAGGAAAACTTTAGTGAAGGAGCTTGGATATAGCAACAATGGTGATGTTATATAGGTAGGATGAATTTTTCAAAGTTCAAGGGTTGGAAGAACTCTAAGTTTCATATGATGGGGAGGATTTAAAGGGAACTTGAGACAACCCATTAAGGATAAAGGAAAGTGCATTTATCCAATGGATTTGGAAATGTTTGGAAAAATGGTTTTTACCATATTGGGTAAGAAGTGGGCTGATTGCATTTTTCCCTAAAAAGTATGCTTCATTTTTTAATTTTATACCATAAATGGTAAGGTACTTAATTATAAATTGTATAATCATCTTTTGCCAAAAATAAAAAGTCAATTGGTGGTTTACCTTAGAGTATGTGTTAACTACATTAAGGATCCACAAATAATAACTAGTTAGAAAATTACACAAAAACTAGGTCTAGAATTAGGAATGTAAATTGAAAGAAGAAATCAAATATATGGAGAATATAGAAATGGAGTTTTCTTCACTAATTTCAATGAAACTAGATAAGAAAGAGTGAGATTCACCACATGCATCTTGAAAACTTGATGAGAATAGGATTCTTGCTCAAGTACAAGAGAAGAGAGAAAGTCTCTCAAAAGTGCAATGCACAATTTTCATTCAATCAAAAGGTGATTAATAAATCCTAAACCCTAACCATAAATTACAATAATGTATTATATAAGCTTGCACTAATCATGATTAGGTAGCTTAAGCAGCTTAAGCTAATCCTAAAACTAGCCTAAAGGCCTAAAATTAAGCTAAAAACACAACACTCAAAGGCTCTCACAACTAGTGATAAAAAATGGTGTCACTAAGGTCGAATTGCTCTCTTTGGGATTCCAAGCTCATATGCAAGTCCATTAAGGTTTATTAAAAGAATATACAACTTTAAAATAGTGGTCGTATTCAGAATGTTGGATAAGGTGTAGAGCTTTGCCAATATTTTGGAGCACCTTCACACTATGCCCCCACCTAGCAACTATCACCAAGGAGCAATTGACAAAAATGAGCTAGCATATTCATGAGCAGATTGAATTAGAGTTCAAAGAGCAAATGACCCAAGAGTTAAGAGAGGAGATGCCACTATAGTTGAGGGATAAGCTAACATCCATTGGCCTCTCTCAACCACAGGTACCAGTGTAACCTACTCATTAAAAGCCTTGATGTCTGGGCACAAAGAGTATTGTGATGCTCTTGACCCATCAAAGGAAAACACTTACACTGATATCCTAGATCAGTGTGAGTTGTACGTAGATGAGGAGGCTCCTGATTTAGTGGTCATTGGGAAAGTATATAAGTTAGGATACAACACCAAACATTAGATGAAGATCATGTCAAGGTGGTGGTTGAACTGACTCAAGATGCAGATGCTCGAGTCTCTAGCCCATCGATGAGGTTCGGATGGTGGGGAAAACCTTAATACTTTCATTGCATGGCCTAAGAGTTTTGTGAAGTTTATTTCTGCCACGGTATTTAAATAAATAATCTTATTATATTTACAATTCAAATTTATTTTATTTATTAACATTGTTTTATCTTTGTTGTTTAGGATTTTGATGGATCAAAGAAAAAAATTCAACCTAAAAGGTTGCAAGTTAAAGTTGATCTCATCAAACGTCTATGGAAGGTGGCAAGTAAGATTAGTCGGGACCTTATACAAATATAGTTGGATGCTAAAATAACATGCAAAAACTCTATTATCCCACTATATTTATTCCAGAGAGATATTATACAAAATACGTACTAGTGGCAAGATGCTCTATATATTTATTATACAGTTGTGGTTGATGTATGTATTTTTAACTTGTTACTCAATTTTAGGTTAGTTAAGTAGTAACAAACTTACAAATAACATTGATTTTAATATGTTAGGTATATCCGTCAACTTTGTTTGTCAAGGGGGATAGAACACCTGTATGGATTCATTTGCCCTATTCTCCTTTAGATTGTAGGTAATAAAGCAATTGAGATTCAGAAATACTTGCAATAGAGACTTACTAAGGTTTTACCTAGCACCGTACTACTATTCCTAAGTATAACTTTACATTTAACATCATAATTTTTATCATTGATGTTAATTTTTGTGTCATCATGTCACTAATTATTTCTCAATATAGGTCTCATTGACAATTGCTTATTCTTTGCCCACAAGACATTGTTGTTTTTCATTGGGACATAACTAAGACAAAGAGATATACAAAATATTGGAAAAGTAAGTATTTAGTTATAATACATATACTTGTATGTTTTACATTTTGTACTATAACTTTCAAAACTTTGGAACAAGACTCAATGATTATTAATTGATGACAGTGTTTTTCATGTATACTGTAAGATGGTGGGTAAGAAATCGTCACAAATAAAGAAACTAAGAGAAATTAGCCTTGTAATAAGTAGTTTAAAAAGTGCAATTCAATTACAACTTATAATACTTACTAACTTCAATATTTACATTGGTTATTTAAATTCTTCTTAATTGTAGACACAGAGACAACTTGAGTGTTATGAATATGAGTATATGTGATGAAACATTTGTTCAACATTGTCTCTACAACTATTACTAATTAATGGATGGAGGTAATACATCACCTTTACTAATGAATAGTTATGTTTTTCTATTAGTTCATCATCTATTGATTTAATTCTTCTTATTTGAAATTCCAAGTATTTAATGATAATGCAACACTATTCCTTGAAGAAGAAATTATTGACATAAGGAAGCGATCGGTGAAGTTCTTCCTACGCATTAGTAATTCTTTTACCTAACTTAGAATACTTAATATAGTTTAGAATATTTATTGTTATAAAATTTATAATTTAGAAAATTTATTATTTAGAAAATTTTTAGTTTAAAAAACATTGATAGTTTAAAAAATTAAGTTTAGAGATCATTGATAATTTAGATTTTTTATAGATTCTTATTTTCAATATAGATTATTTTTTGTTGAATATTTTGTATCTTAGAATTTTGTGCCTGGGACCAATTTTACTAGAAATGAATGTACCAAGAAAACAAACTAGATATTAAAAAAAAAAAACTCAACTTTTTTCATCAATTATTTTCATAACTGATATAAAAAAGTCAATTTTCTACATTGATTATAAAGTTAACCAATATAAAAAAGTGCTACTTTTTACATTAATCGCTAGCCGTAACAAGTATAAAAGTCACAAATTTTACATTGGTTTAATAATTGATATAGAAATACATCACTTAATTCTATGGTTATATAACTAATGTAAAAGACTAATTTTAACCAATGTAAAGAATAAATACATAAATTTTATTTAAAAATAATATTATTTATTAACATTTGTAGATATATTACTTAGTTAGTATGATATTTATTTTAAAAAAATCATTGAAGATAATTATATTATTTTTACGAGAATGTTGTAATTATTTAATCATTCTTCATAAGTTATATCATTAATTCAAATGAAACATTTGTAGCAAGAAAATAATAAAAAAAATATGAAAAAAATGCAACAAATAACTTAGAATGTTTGTTTTTTTTTAAATCTTATAAATTTTTATTATATAAATCTATTAAAATTCAAACTACAAAATTTTGATTACAAAAATATTTTAAATTTTTTTATAAATCGTTATATTTCTATTTAATCATTTTAAATTTACACAAATTTTATATTAAAATAATCTTTTAAGGCATTTCCTAAATTTTTATATTCTTAAGAAAAAGTTCCATCAAATTCAACTATTTTACTATATAGGTTTAATTTTATAATTTTATATAATAATTCTTTTGAGACTTAAATATATATAAAATTATTTTAAAAGCCAGCGAAACTTTTAAATTTAGAATGGCACCAAAATAACTACCTTATTTATTTTTTTACAAGTATTTTAATATTTTTCTAGCTCACAAGTCAACAAGTTTATGGTGGAAGTAGAAGAAGAAAGGGAGTGATGATTAGGCACCCTTAGCTGATTACCCAGTTTATTTCATTCTATACCAATGGCCATGTCCGTTGCTACTTCTCCTTTTCTTCGTCCTCTGCATCAATTACAATTCCCGAAATGCCCTTGTCTTTCTTCTAAATCCCAGTTTCGCCCTCGCCTCCTCCGCTCCCTAACCCAAAGAACCATTCATGCTATCTCTGCAGTTGCCGTGGAATCGGTATTCCTTCAATCATATTCATTTTCCCCACTTAACGCAACACTGCCACTTACATCTTCAATATAATATTTGCCATGCTCTTTCCTGCCATTAAGCTTATCATTATAATTTATATTTTCTCTATGAATCGAATTTAATAAATATTTGAAATTATTTTTGTTCTTCCATAGAGATTGCGTCGCATGGTCTTCGAATAGTTAGATATAGGAGATGAGTTCATAAATGTGCTGATTAGACCATTCGAGTATTGCTCGGTTGGATGATTAGGATACGTGAGTGTTGTAAACTATCAGGTATTCTGTTTAAATTCTAATGGTTCAAAAAATGTGCTGATTAGTGATACCATGATTTTAAATTGCGGTCTGCAAGTGCAAATTTCATTCATAAACAGTATAAGGCGCTTTTTTTAAATACGTTGTCCATTATTTCATTTGTAAGAACTGCAAATGCAAATTTTGATAATGCAGTCAATTCAACGCAGTTATATCTGTTCTTTGCTAATATTAATTTATATAAAGAGTTTCTTTAGATAAAATTTTCTATAAACACTTATAGAAAAAGAAAACAAGAAAAAAAAAATGAAATAAGTTTTTCCACTATAATTAGCTTATGCATAAGTTATAAAAATCAGCTTTTGAAAAATACTAATACGAGAGAACTTCTACAAATTACCCTATGCATAAGCTAAATTTAGTTTATAAAGAAGTTTATTTCATGTTTGCTTTTATTTTCTTCTCCTATGAGTGTTTACAAAGAAGTTTACCCAAACATATCTTAAGAACAGAAACAAAAACTCTGGCTTATGTTGAGATTCTTATTACCTTTTCCTTCAGGATTTATGTACACAGCAGGAACAAGCAATTGACGTAGACATCTTTGCATGCCCAATATGTTATGAACCATTGATAAGAAAAGGTCCTTCTGGCCTTAACTTGTAAGTTGGCTAGATATGAATGAGGGAAGGTGTATTTGATTCCATATATGGCTAAAATCCAGTGTTGCAGTAATTAACTAAACGGTTTTTGAACTTCAGATCAGCAATCTACAGGTCTGGTTTCATGTGTAAGAGATGTAAGAAGTCATATTCTAGCAAAGACAGGTATCTGGATCTGACTGTAACTGCTGGACTGAAAGATTACACTGAAATTCAACCTGTTCGGACTGAGCTTTTCAGGTATCACTGGTGATATAACTCCAATTTCATGGCATTAGACTGTCGTGTGTTATAACTTATAACCCCTTGATATATTCATGTCAGGTATGTATACTTGATGAGTAATTATTATCATATGTTGCACATATCAGTTTATCAACAATATCTTCATGTCCATTTTTCCATGTATTTTATTATTAGAGGATTTTTTTTCTTTTTATCATTTTTATGAGTTATTGTCTTAACATGTGACACAAGTTGTGGTCAAATTCAGTTTTCTGCTGCTCCAATTGTTTGCAGAAGTTCTTATGTTTTCCTTTGTGTCTAAACTGTTATTAGGAGTCCCCTTGTTTCATTCTTATATGAAAGAGGTTGGCGTCAGAATTTCAGGCAAAGTGGCTTTCCTGGTCCAGATGAAGAGGTATGCATTCACTGCCTGTCCTGCAGTTAAAATGTGCCAATACTTGAAAAATAATATTCATGTTTCATGGTACTTGTCCAAAAAGTATTTTGGTAGACATAGTCAATATTGTTTAATAACATATATATCACAGGATGAAAGCTGAGGCTCTATATTTTTTTTCTCTTTTTCTCCGGCATCTGGCTTACCTCATAGTCATGCAGTACATATTAAGAGTATTACATTTTCTTTGTGATGCAGTTCAAAATGGCTCAAGAGTACTTTGAATCTGCTAAAGGTGGACTTGTTGTTGATGTTAGCTGTGGTAGTGGTTTATTTTCTCGAAAATTCGCCAAATCTGGAACATATTCTGGAGTCGTAGCACTAGATTTTTCTGAAAATATGCTTCGCCAATGTTATGATTTCATTAAGAAAGACGACACACTTCTAACCGCGTACTCTTCTTCTCATCCTATACTTGATTTTGAATTTAATGTCTATTGAATGAGAAATTCATTTTATTGGTTTGTATTAGGAGACACTAATGCCCTTAATACTATTTCATTTCATTGTGTGCAGTAATATTGCTCTTGTAAGGGCAGATGTTTCTAGGCTTCCGTTCTCATCTGGTTCAGTTGATGCTGTTCATGCTGGTGCAGCTTTGCATTGCTGGCCATCTCCCTCTAATGCTGTAAGTGCTGTGTCAGTGTGTCTTTATGTGATAAGCAGTAGAATGTTTGGGTTGGGTTAAGCCTTTTTACCAGACTAGTATCATTGTGTATCTGTGCTAGCATAAGAGTCTCACAGTGCCCATATCAATTAAAAGCATGAACCAGTCTTTACACAAAAAGGTTGTGCCTTCTATTCACTCTAAAAAAGCATGTCTTCTCTTCAAGCCCAAGTACCATGTATAGTTTAGGTTGGTCATTGTAAGTACTTATTATTTCCTACATCCTGTTGTGTTGCATTTCTACTTCTTGTTATGTCTAACTTTTTGTGGAGTTAGCATATGAGCTTCAAACTAATATATTTTACTTGGATTCTGTTAAGTAACTCTGTTAGTAGTTAGTTACAATAGGTCAGACAGTTAGCCATTTTGGGGCAAGATTTGTTGGAATAACTAGAGAAATACGACATGTTGCCTATAAATAGGAAGAGGGTTGAGAGGAGGGGCTTGATCAGTTGGTATTGTGGCTAGGAGAGTCCTGGATATCTTGAATACCCAGGGAATTTACTGTTCTTTGTATAGTTTCAATTCTTGGTATTGTACCCACATTGGGGCAGAACTAGAAACTAGGCTTCACCAATAAAGATTTATACTTTTATTCACAAATCTGATCCAGTTCTATCACTAGTATCCGAGCTCCGATCTTGGAGCTGTGGGTTGTGAAAATGATTCCAAAATTTGATGGGACAGGGAATGCTTACTGGTGGATGATCAATTTAGATCAGTATTTTGAGGGCGTTAGAGTACTTGGGTTTGGATGGCATTAAGAGGAGATGCTCTTAGTTGGTGGTTTTCTTGGGAAAACAGCAACCAGAATGCCATATTTTTTATCTTTGAAAAGGTTGTGCTCAAGCTGTTCCAACCAGAGATTGGGATTTATTTTCAAGATTCAGAACCTGGAGAACAAGAAAATAAATGCAGAGATGAAGTTCAAGAAGAGAGCCAAGAACCAATGGGCCATAGAGCAGAAGCTGGTGTCAAAAGTCAACAACAAAACATAATAAGAGATGAAGCTTTGGAGAGAACAAAACGGGTGAGTCAAGGGAAAGAAACAAATACAAGAAAGCTACAAAGAATGGAAGAAACCCAACGACATTCTGGTCAATGAACCAGAAAACAGAAGCAAAAATGAAGATCAAGAATCATAGTGGCAGGGATGTCATAGAGATGGGTCTATTTTTGGGTTGTAAAGAGAAGGTGAAAATTGAGGGCAGCCCTATGTTTGAGATAAGAGGAGAGCCAACAACTGAACCTAGGGTAACAATGAAGGTTTTGGGCTTGGGTAGTTCCATCAACCCACCACAAAAGCACCATAAGGAGGAGGATCTTGATAACTCTCAGCTACAACCATGTTCAGCAATGCAGTTTGCAAAAGAGACATGTTTTTCTTATTATAATTACAGAGGCTCCGATGATCTGTTCCATGGACAAAAGTACTTCAGAAACAGAGCACTAGAGGAGCATGGGGGCATTGACATGTTTGTGTTTGACCCAAGTGGAGTGAAGACTATTTTGAGCTGCATGGTGGGGTTGACTTGATCATCATGCTTCAACCAGTTGGAACCACAATGTAACTCTGTTTGCAGCTGTCCAGCTATTCACCTTGAGGACAAGGTGAATGTTTAAGGGGGAGTATTGTTTAGTTACAATAGGTCAGTTAGTTAGCCATTTTGTTAGTTATATTAGTGAGTTAGTTAGTTGGGGCTGGAATAACTAGAGAAATAAGACATGTTGCCTAGGAAGAGGGGTTGATAAGAGGCGGTTGATCAGTTGACATTGTGGCTAGCGAGAGTCCTGAATCTCTCCAATATCAAGAGAATTTACTGTTCTTTATGTAGTTGCAATTCTTGATACTGTACCACATTGGGGATGAATTAGAAACTAGGCTTCACCAATAAAGATTTGTACTTTTATTCACATAATCAGATTCTTATGATACAAATAAGTTATTTAATTGGTTCTTCTGAAGTAAGGAATGGTTGCTAAACAAAATATTTTACTGCTTCAATGTCATAACTAAAGTACTGCATCATTAAAGCTTGACTTCTGCTTCCAGAGATATATGAGGAGACTATGAAGAGGAAACTGACAAATTTCTGCTTTATAATATTGTCCTGAATGAGTAGTGTCTGACGTAATATTTTGTATTGAGGCAGACGCACAGAAATAAAATGAAGTTCTACCCTCCCTGATTTTATTGGACAATATATGTGCCTATAATGTAATGTGAATGAATACATATATACAGACATACATGATACATGCAAAGATAAATATGCATGTTTTGTATATTGAAAGTTAATTATGTTTATTACTTTATTATAAAGAACACCAGTAATTTAAGTGCATGTTTGGTTGAAATTATTTTGGAGAAATAATAGCTTATTTTCCAAAGGCTCTGTTAGCTAAGTGAACCAAAGTAAGTGAACCAAACATACTAACAAATCATCTGTTACTGGTACTTTATCTTCTGGACGAGAATTCAATTCTTGTGAAGACAAGTAACATGACAAATAGTTCCTGCAGCAGCCTAAAGGTGCTAGTGCGGAAGTTGTGTGCACTACTTCAAATTACTTATCCCTGTCTCCATAACCTCATTCTGTTTATATTTACCCTGAATTTCTCAAACAATTAATCATGCGACGCCATTTCCTTATTTTATGGATTTGACATTTTATAATCAATGTGTTGATTTTACCTGATCCATATTTTTTGCATGTTCTTCCACATATCTGTTTCACACTATTTAAGTATTGTAACTTTCATGATGACAATGCCAATATAAACTTTTTATAGGTTGCTGAAATCACCCGGATACTAAAAAGTGGTGGAATTTTTGTTGGAAGCACTTTTCTACGTTACAGTTCCTTAACACCCTGGTTTCTCCGCCCTTTCAGAGAGGTAAACTCTGATCATAATTATCTTTGATCTTTCGTCATTATAATTTGAACTGTTGCCATTTTCCACATCGAATGTTCATTGTGCCATTGTGCGTTCCTTTTTTGTGTGATTTATCTATTGGAGTGACTACTTGATTATCTCCTGATTTCATAAATGAGATATCTGCTCTACCATTTAACAAGTTTCCCTTGAATCCCAACCAAGTTGATTTAAAGGTCTTTTGGCTTGTAGAGGACTACACAAGGCTATGGCTATTTAACAGAGGAAGAGATCAAAGACCTTTGCACCTCATGTGGTCTTACCAATTACTCAAGCAAAATTCAGCAGGCTTTTATTATGTTTACAGCTCAGAAGCCATAAAACTAGGTTTGATCTATTCATAACATTGGTTCTCCTGCTGCATTTTATTAATTCCTTCTGTATTTCTTGTATTATTTGTTTCATCTATAAAGAAATTGTAAATAAACCAGAAATGTAAAGGTCAAAACCCTCGTGGAAAGGTTCACGGGTTATCGATGGCTAACTATACATCTGAATTCTGACAATTTTTATAAAGAACATCTATACTGTGTAAGTGCCAAAAGTGAAATTTGGATAGGGTGGGTCATGTTAAGGATGTTGGGTTGAGTTCAAGGCAAAGTATGGCTATTACTAGTGACTTGTGAGTGTTCAGTGCTATCTTGAAATAGACAAGGTGATCATGTAACTCAACTCAACTATTTTTATGGCGTTGACCCACATGATATTATTATTATGCTTTGATCAATTAACCCTGCCTGTTTGGTCTAAGCCCTATGTGATTTCATTGACTATTTGGCAAAGTAAGCAAAAATGTTATCAGAACTTCGCATTTCTGCTCTTTTATTTCTGACTTCGAGTGGTCCTACAAAAACTTAGTCCAATTAAGCTTCAAAGAAGCTTTGTTTACAAGTTGTGGTTACTTTCGGCTTTTAGAAAGAAGCTTTTTCTTGACATTTTGGGGGCTGCATTAGTGATATTGTCGCCAAGTCCTGTAGTGGTGGATACCACCACTAGTATACAACATTGAAGTATGTCGTCAGTGATCATTATATTCAGATGAAATTAAATCACATATTGTCCTTCCTTTAGTCAAGTGAAAAAGTAACAATGCAAAAGAACAAATAATGATGATGAGATTGATGGTAATAGTAACCAAACAAACTATTCTCTCTTATAATTTACTTTCTTGAAGGGCTTTTGTCAAAATCAGTAAATTCATTTTATTTTTCTTTTACTTACAAATAAGCAAAATAGATTATATGGTAAAAGTAGTGAGCTAATCTAAGACAGAACTGATTATAATCTAGCATCTGGTCCTTTTCCAAGGACCTGCACGTGACACGGCCTTTAAAAATAAGGGCAATCAAATAAAATAGGACATATGGGAGTGGCCATGCAATTAAAATATCAGAAGAAGGTGAAGCTGAGGTAGAATTGCACCGGCCACTGCAGAATGATCCCCTCGTGCGGCTCACACGCTGACTCACTGTGTTTGTTCTTCTAACCTCATCATGTATGCTTTCGGCCACTTTGACCTTTGACTGATATACCAATTAAACAAATTTTAGAATAAGGAAGAAAAGGAAAATATAAACTCCGTTTGCATTTAGATTCTACGATGCCTCAGCATGGTTGAGCAAAATCAATTTTGATCTCAAACGTGGTTTTGACCTTTTAAACATCGATTAATATTTGGTAGCCTTTGCATTGACGAAAAACAAATTTGTTTGTGTATTAATATAAGAATTTAATTATAATGTAAGGATTTTTTTTATATTTACATTCAGTCCCATATCCATATGTATGATAAGTTTTTTAATTTGTATAATAATTATCTTAAAAAATATAATAAAAATTATTTTTAATCAATTGATTATATAAAATTCTATACACTTATTGATAATATAAAATATTTTTGTATTATCACTTACAGTTTGTTTAATAAGATAGGAAATTGAAGGAAAGAATAGGAGAAGAAGAAGGAAAGACATACCGTTAACCTTCCTTCAGATTAAAAAAATAATGGGTGAGACCCACATTAGTATTCTTCCATCCAAAATGAAGAGAAACGGGAGAAAAGTGGTTTTATACGCTAAATAACTAAAATATTTTTACTTTGTATATTTTTTATTTAATATATTTATATTATTTTATATACATACTTAACTTTTTTATTATTGTTTTTAATAAACAACTTGTAAATTATTTCATTTTTTCTTTAGTTTCTTTCTTTTTTTTTTTCTATCATTTCTTTCCTAAATCAAACGTACCGTTAATGTTACGTTGACCACTTATTTAATGAATGAATGTGCTAAATTATGTAAGATGTCAAGGTCGTCAAATAATGCACCAATGAATTATTAGATGATATTGTAATTTTTTTTTATAACATATCAAAATTATATCATATTATATCAATACAAATTTTTAAAATTAATAACTTCAACCTTAATTTATTTCTAATTTTAATTCAAAAGACAAATTAATATACATTTTAAAAATATTTTTCATCAACACTATTTAGAGTTTTGCATATAGAAAAACTTTTGTCGGGACTTGGGAAAACTATTCACACCGTGTTGTAAATATTTTCGTTTTCAATAAAATTATATCATACGAAAGATTCCTATGATTTAGATAAAAAAAAAACATTCAAAATAAATTTTGCAAAGTAATATAAACCAATCAAGCACGTTTACAATGCACATCCTATAACCCTATGTTTGATAGGGTGGAAAAATATTAAAAATAAAAAAAGTTTAAAACATAAATTGAAGATCTAAAAAAATTAAGAACTTTTATTTTTATAAGTCTCATTTTTATTTTCATTTTCTCTCCCAACAAAAAAAAAAGTACACATTATTAATTTATTGTTGTCTGTGTTTTCTTCGTTATTTTCTTTCCTCCCATCCGTACATACCATAAAGGTATAAATTTTTTAAACCAAAGGCTGCTGGATCTCTTGCTTGTAGTCTATCATTCTGCTTTTCATGTCACGTGGGGTTAACAATTCTTTTCATTCCTCAATTTTTCTTTTCTTGTTAATTATTTTAATGTCACTAAATATTTTTCCTTTGTAATTTGATAATATATATATATATATATATGTATATGTATATATATATAAGTAAATATCAAATCAATCTCTAAAATTACAATTACTAATATTTTAGTTTATAAAATTGCAAAAGAAAAAATACTTAAAATTGAAAACATCAGTTTTAAGTTTTTGACATTGAGACCTGTGAATTTGAAGCTGATTACACATGAACACTCTGAATGCTGATTATATTGTCTCATGGATAAAAAGTTCACTTCGAGAGTTGTATAAAATTTGGCTTATGAATATGGCAACTTGTATTACTTGAATTCTTAAAAGAGTGCGTATATATAAATTATTTTTCAAAAGTGTCAACTTACTATTAAGTTTATCTTCAAATAATGAATTTATAAATAATTTCAATCCTTAATTTATACATACAAAAACTTTCGAAATCAAAACAACACATAAATTACTACAATCATGGACTAAATCATATATTAATTCCTCACTACCACTGTATTTCTGGTTGGGATGATTATGCTCGTTATGTTGTAGATTTTGTATGGAGTAATAAATAGCATACGGTATTTAAGTTTAATCCACATGTAGTTATACACACATATCAAAATTAAAAAAAAATTATCACAACAATTACTTCAAAAATTCAACTATTTTAATTATCCAATATATTACGAATAAACTTTGTAGTTAAAATTCATCAAATTTGATGGGTAATAAACTAAGTTAATTTATTTTGTTTAATAAGTGAGGTTCATTTCATAGTAGCTAAATGTAGTATTGGAATTAAAGTAGGAGGATGTTGGAGGGTACTCCTCACCTTACAAGTCAGTTTTGTAAGATTTAGTTAGATCTAAACCCACATTCTTAAGATAGTATTAAAGCATATCCTAATGATTATTGTTTATCCTTTTGGATTACCCACTATTGAGCCATTATCGATACTCATTATTGAGTCATTATCGGACCACTCGTAAATGTCCAGTATGTAAACTTCACACTCAAAATATTCAATCATTGATTTGAGAAAGTGTGTTGAAAATTGACATTGACTAATGAGATAGTTTGAATAGAACATACAAGTGGGAGTATTAGGCCTAAACCCACCATTATAAGAAGGGAAGAAAAAAAAAACTTGTAATTTTTGTTTATTTTCCTCATTTGATTCCAATAATAGAAAAAGAGAAAAGAAAAATTTTAATAGATATAATTTATATCATTCCAAATTGGAGAGAAAGTTTTTCTTATTAAAAAACTAAAATGATATTATCTTTTTTGTCATTTGTTTTTGTTTAAGTATTTATGTATTTTAGATATAATTTTTTATATACATATTTAAATTTTTTTCAATCAAATAATTCAAATTATCTAATTTTCTCTTTTTTTTTTTTCTCATTTCTTTCTTTCTCCTTTCTTTCCTTTTTACTTTTTTTCGTAAACCAAAACGACCATTACGGATTGGAGTTGGAACAGGAGGGAAAACCTCTTACCTTTATGAAGCATTTGAGGACACCAATCTAATACTAGGGAATCGGGACGGGTCTAGAAGGGTTAAATCATTTGGACTTGGAATTGGAAATTTCTTAACTTCCCCTCACTTAATTTTTAGAAGAAACAAGTTACAAATTTATATTTTGAGTATATTTAAAAAAAATGGAGTTATAACTTGTTAATTTCCTCGTTCAAATTAGTTATTATCATAAGCATTTGGTAACATATGCTTATTTAAAAATGAGTATATTAACAAGTTACATTTTGAATATATTTTAAAATAATCATATAATTATAATTTGTTATCTTATTCTTTCAAAAAATTAAGTGTAAGTTAGTAAATTTCTGTATAGATATAATTTTTTGTATAAAAAATATTTTTATATTCTTATAATTTATTAATAAGATTATATATGTTAAAGTTAATTAATATAACACCCTTGTTACGTGTTTTGCCCACAAGCTTTGTCACAACATTAATCTGAATAGTACAACTATTAAACACTGAGGGCTAAGATATAAAGAATGCCCACATCCGCTATCTATTTTCTTTTTATTTTCAAACAAGATAGTAGAAGAAATGGGGTAAAAATAACACTGCGTAAATATTTCTGTTTGGATATGATATTTTGTAGTTAAACAATTTAAGAATTTAGTTATTTTTGTAAATACTTTGAAATCCTTTTGCTCCATTTTGATAAAAAGAATGTCAAATTTCAGTGATTTAACAAGGTAAAGTGCTATAATGGAAGTATCTAGTCGACATTTCACCATATAAATTGTAACAACTGAAAAAAATAAATAACACGTTAACAAAAAGAGATTTTTTTTTTTCTTTTAACCTTCAAATTTTATGAGATATATTATGTTATTCTCAACTCTCAAGTTTTATATAAAATAATTATTATAAAATTATCAACTTTTCAATTATTTAATAATGCATGTGAAAGTTTAAAAAGTATTTTTCAATTAAATTTCTCAAATAATAGATAATGATAAAAATAAAACATTACACTCTAGAAGTATTTTAGATTTTCTTGTTATTGATTGAATAATAGTTGAGTTGTTAGTCAATTAGATGTTAATTACACGTTTATTTATAAAATAAAATTGTCTCCGAAATATTTATTTTCTCTAGTTCACTGAGTCAATAATTAATTTTATTTCGTGAATTTATAATTGAACATTTTTTTTTATTATTTTCAAAGAAGAAGATTTTTCTTTCTTTTTACCAAACATATATGGATCCAATCACGATCTTATAATAAGAGCAAGAAATCTATCTTGATCAATCCTTTTGCCCCCATTCTTTGATAATTAGAAAGATCATTTTCAATCAAGTTTGAATTTTTTCATTTGAAATCAGGACTCTTCTACTATTTTTATTTACTTATATTTTTTTATTTTTTTTTATTTTCTCCCACCATTCCTTAAGTCGACTTCGATTTTTGAATAATCAATATCACTTCTGCTTCTATTGTAACAAAAGATTCCTTTTTTACTTCTGCTTCTATTGTAACAAAAGATTCCTTTTTTACGTGGAAAAGGTCAGTATCAATAATTATAATTTTACGTATGGACAATTCTTCAATATCTTGTTCATTCGCAACAAAATAATTTCTTTTTGCGATGATAAAAAAAAAGTACCTTTTTGGAGAGAGATATTAAAGAGAATTTTACACACTCTAAAAATTAAATATAATATTCTTGTTAAATAAATCGTCCTTAATCATCATGATTAATATAATGATATTTTAAGTCACTGTATTAACTCATCAAATTATACGATTATCTAAACTCTAAACCTAAATATACATGGCTGAAGTTTCTAGAGAAATAAAATTAGGTATGAAGTTGTATTTCATAATCTCTTTGTACGTAAAATTATCTGATCACAGGAAGGGGGTTTACAAAACCTATATCAAATTGAAAGGGTTAAAGCAGAAAGAAACAAACTAGTGATCTTTCAAAGCCCAAGAAAAAGGTGTTGGTTAGAGCGTAGAGACACAAGGAGTAATTAAGGTCCTCAAAATTAGCACTAAGTTAGGTCCTTAAATAATAAATTTGTCATTATTTTTCTGGGTAGTGCTAAATGTGTTGTCTCTGTCTGTGAAATGTTCGTTACAAATCCACATAAGTATTAAAATGCACACTGCTCAGTGATGATTGGTTTCACGGAGTGGCAGATTGGTTGAATGTTGCCCGTGCTGTGCTGATTGATTCCCCCCAAAACAGGGCATTTCGTCGTACATGTCGTGTTTCATATTTTTGCTGCTCAGTTTAGGAGATCCTGCAATTCCTATGCTACCACATGCACAGCATATAACACCAACCACAGTTTTTGCTGCTGAATAATTTGGTTTCGAGCAGGTTCTTGTTGTTAGTGAGAAAGTGGAAGATGGGAAAGTTAGGGCAATTACACACCTTCATTTGGCTTTTTGTTTTGTCTTATTAAACCCTTGAAAACTTTCCAGCTTTTATTTATATTTTTATACTATAATTAAATTTTTAAAATCGATTATATTTGAGCGATAAATTATTAGGTAGTTTTGAATTAAATGATCTCTGTTAATCTTTACATTATATGTAATCAAGTCTTATTAATTTTTTTATTTTAAATATATATTATTTAGATATTAGTTAAGAGTATAAATATATGTAGTTCTAAGTTATTTAATAATTTTTTCTTGTTTGACTCATTTAAAAATGTGTTGTGATTTGTTTGTGGATAGGAAAAATTATTGATGAAATTAAGGGATATTTACTTTTCATCCAAGATGTTTCTTATATATCATGGTTGTGCATCCTCGTAATCATTCTTCAACCAAAACATTATATTTGAATTTTTAAACTTTAATCTATCAAAAGTTAAGTCAGTAATTGGAAAAACATAAAGCAGACCTTAAGGTTGGTGCAATGTCAAACGAATGCATAATTCTACGATCTTGAGCTGAAAAGATTAAAAAAAAAAAAAAAGCTAAAGTAAGTTAAGCTAAGCTTTTAATAAACCAGATCTTCAATTTTCAATTGAGTACAATAATTTATATTAATATAATTATTATTACACGAAATATGAAGATAAGATTTTAATTTTAATCAGAGAGCAAAAAGATACTTAAAATTCTCGTTCTAAATTTTGTCCTTTGACATTTCTAAATGCTTCTTTTTCCAAAGTAACTTAGGGAAAGCAGCAAAGAAAAAGATTTCACGGTAAAAAGAAAGATTGAAATAACAACTTGGTCGACAAAAGATTTCCCTGCCACAGAAGAAATATTGTTCACAAAACATTACTTGATCAAAGGTCACAATCAAGGATGGTTACCCACTAGATTGGATCTTGCTCCAACTTAATGTGTGGGAATTCAACTTGACTCAATATTTGACCCTTCATTTCTAACAGGAACCTAATAGCTGTTTATATGCATCTGTTTTTTTCTTTTCTTTTCTTTTCTTTTTTTGTTAGTAGGTACGAATTCGAATTAAGACACGCATCATTCTTAAATAAGTGCATTCTTCTTCTAAGATTTTTTATTTGACCGGTGACCCACCAATCGTGGATGTCTTTTTATGCCAAATCCAATGGCCATAAAGTTGAGGTGCATGCATGAATTCCGGGGTGGATACTAAAAAGTCATATTTAGCAACTGATTGTTCATAGAGGTAGGATAACAAAAACCCTGCATACAAAAAGTTGGAAAATTAAGAAAAGTAAATTGAATGGAAGTATTTCAACCTTATTTATTATTACTTGTTAAACAATTAAAAATTACCTTCAATTGGTTTTCTTATGTAAAAATTATCAAAATTTGTGTAAACAATATTTTCAATATGGTCATAAATTTATGTTGTTTCAAATAAATATAAAAATTATTTTAATTTTTGAACCCCAGATAATATAGTTTGGATAATTTTCAAATATAAGCTTGAACTGATTATCCGCTATAACATTAACATATCGTTACTAAATTATAGATTTAAGTTTTACACTATGTTATTGATTAAAACTCATTTTCTTAATATTATATAAGAGTCTATTTTAATTGTCATGATTAAGTTTATCATGTCATATGGTGTTAGGTGATTATTATTTTATATATAAATGTTTAGTTGTGCAAATTTTACACATTATATGTATAGTTTCCGACATAAAAGTCAAAAATTTTATCTCGATTGATAAAATAACTTAAAAAATATATATAAATAAAAATAATTACTTTACAAATTAATTTTATAGAATTGAGTTACTTGTGCTTTCTTAATACTAATATCATAGTTAAGTCATATGTGTATTTGTACTTAAAAGAAAAAAGTTTTGAATTCATCATACAAGAAATGATATTTTAACTACGCAAACTGAGGTGATTAAAGAAAGGGAGAATTAATGTTTGAAGAAAGGTGACTTCAAATTATCTCTGTTACACTTTTAAGTTGCCCACCTTTTCTCTTCCTTTTTTATCGGTTTTAAAATTCTGCTCGGCAACTGGCTTACTTTTCTAAGAAAAATATGGCAACTTTATTCTATTTACGAACCTTCATAATTAACAACTTTAAGAATTTAATTAAAATGTCAAGTATACAGATTTTTTTATCTATATCTTACATTATTATGTATGATAAGACTAACTTTTATAATAATTATTTTAATAATAATATTTAAAATAATTTTTAATTAGTTGATAGTAAAAAAAAAAAATTACACTGACGGTGTGAAAAAAATACAAAATCTAATTTTAATTAGTTTATCATACAAAATCCTTTTGTCTAAAAATTTATTCTTTGTTTTATTATATGTAACTTGAATTTACTCTTTTATTTAGCTGCAGAGCCATGTAAATTGAGGTATATGCATGTTTACTCTAATAAAAAGAAAATTATACATTCACTTTACACGTCTCTCTTTTCCTTTCTGTTTTTAAGTGTAAGTAGGTTGTAAAAATCAAAAGGATCCAAAGTTCTCATTATCCTTTCAAGGTTCGGTGTTAGTCGTCTGTTGTCAAATGCTTCTATTTTTTTTTCCTGTTTTTGTCTTTTCGGTAAACTTTAAAATATTACATCGAGACTGGTCCAATATATATTTTTAAGTTTAGGGCGATTTTTTAAAATTAATAATATTTTTTTGTCAAAAATGGATGCAACATAAAAACGAACTAAATATTAAAAAAAAAAACACTACATTTTATATAAGTTATGCTAATAACCAATGTAAAATAGTAGATTTTTTACGTCAATTTCATAACCTATTTCTACATTGCTTAATTTTACTTCGATTATAAATTAATGTAAAAGATTTATTTTAATCAATGTAGTATATCTTTTGTTACTGGTGTATGATTGGATGTTAATATATGACTATTAAACTCCTAAATAATTATATTTTTAATAAAAAATTATCTTTTGAATTTTTAAGATCGATGAAGAATAATTTATTAAATTATTATAATTGATTTTGTTTAAACATCTTTTTCAATTAATAATAAAGCCAATTCATTTCATCTTTATTTATAATGTTGATTTTAAATAAGATTTTATTAAATTTAGTTTTGATATATTAGAAAAACTGATATATTAAGACAACTTATGTAATATAAATAATGACTAATTAATTTTGAAGAGAGAGTAATAGAAAAATTAGGGGCCTTGTAAAAAATAAAGTGATTTTTCTTCCATGTTCAAACCTATTTACTAAAAAATAACACACCTTAGTTACCACTATAATAAATTAGTAAATAATAAAAATTGTATAAATATTAATACTATTTTTTTTCCCAAAAGCTTAACGCAAGAACTTATATCGTCTTATGCTTGGATCGGACTTGTACTATGTTTAAATATTCAGAACTAAGGATATCTTTTTACTTGATAGAATTTTTCTATCATTTGTATATTCCGACAAAAGCAAATTACAAAAACATGAGATTCGGGATATAAATGCAAATATATTACCAAAAAACTGTTTTGAAGTTTCATGAGAAGAAAACATCTTTTTATTTTAATTAGAAAATGTTTCTTTTAGCAAACACCTAAATATGAGTCGATTATTTATTAACGACTTGTATGGACCGGTTATCAAATGAATAACAGCTTTTTTTAAGGGAAAAAAAATACGTAGTAGTATGTTGTTAACTTGTTAATTATTGACACACATTTTTAACTAATAAATTGAACAATCATTTGTGGGTAACGGGAGATGTAGCACTTTAGGTGTAGAAACTACAAAATTAATTAGTTTTTATGGTTCTACTTTACTTTCTGGAATTATTTTGATTAGTTTATTAATTAATTTGACTAAGTTTATTTAGTATATAAACTTATTTGATAGTTTCAAATTTATTTTTGTAAATTATTTCAACTAATTTTTAAAAATAAATTAACTTATAAGTTAATTTTTTGTTTTTTATATTTATTCTTAATAATTTTTGATTTTTTTTAATTTATAAATCAAATATCTAAATATATCATTTTGTATTTATTATTTAATTTATTAGCTAATTAATTTATAAACATTTAACTTTTCAATTTTTAACTTATGTTATAAAGTAGTTTTATCTAACTAATCTAACATGGATAAAAATTTAGTGTAACTTGACAATGAAATTCTTAAAATAAAAAATATATATATTTTTATATAAGTGGTGATCGAACAAATTACAAGGACTCACGAGATTACAAATATGTTTTATTTCGTATAATTGGGGATATGATCATTTTAAGAGATTAATAAAAAGCCTTCCTCTCAATGGACAAATTAATAGGTAATTTTGCATCATTACAGGTTTATAATCTCGATTAATTTCTATAATATATATTTATGTTTTTAATTTTAAAAAATTAATAATATTTATTATGTAAAAATTAGTAGAGATTATAATAATGTTAGAATACTTAATCATTTCTCTCCAATAAAACGGCCGTTCTAGTTTTCACAATCAATATCTATTCAATTTAATAAGTTTACCCGTATACAGGAATTGAATGTGTTTAACAAAGATACCACTACCGCATTTACTATTATTATAAAGACTTATTAGGGTAATTTATTATAAAAAACTTATTAGTGGGTAATCTATAAATACATCAGTAAATATTTATTAAGCTTAGAGAACAGTTTTGACCATGGTTTAACTTTTTGAGCAACCAAACCAAAGTGTTTCTCATTTTTCTTCATAGAACAATTTGATCCTTTAAAAAATTGCAATTGCAGGTGTTCAAAAGAGAGGTGAGGTTGTTAAACAACATAGCTCTTATGCCAAGGAGAGCAGGGAATATTTTAGGGAAAAAAAAAAATTAAATGCAGTTGTTACTGTTATCTAATAAAAATTATAATTTAATCTAGGTAAACTGCGTTAATATTTAATGAAATGTTAATTATAATTTTATCTTAATTAAAACTCTCATTTTAATTTGGGAGACACGGAAACAACTTGCACGTTCCTCTCTCATATCTTACTTGTTTCTTAATGACTTTTGGTTTTCTCTCTCTCATATTATAACCCTTCCCCTATGGACAAAATGGTGTCTACCAATTCAATGAAGAATAAATATGTCTTTTTCTTATCTTGTGATTCTCCATAAATACTCTTATTCCCATGCTCTAGTCCCTCTCTCTCTGTGTCCTCTAAACTGCCTGGCAATTAAGTGTTTCCAAATATGATCATGGTTTGAATTCCCCTGTTTTCTCCTCTGTCTATGCAAATTCTTATTGATGACCCTTTTGGTTCAAGTATCTTACAAGGTTTCTCTTGGTTATGGTTGATGTAGGGACACCAAAAACCTGCATGGTTGGAATCTCTTTATGTACAAAAGTTCTTTGTAGGGTGCTCTCACCATGAGAATGCAAAAAAGAATGAGAAGAACATTTGCTGCTTAGATTGTTGCACCAGTATTTGTCCCCACTGCTTGCCATCACATCGCTTCCATAGGCTTCTTCAGGTTCGTCGTTACGTTTATCATGATGTTGTCAGATTGGAAGATCTTCAGAAACTCATAGATTGCTCTAACGTCCAGGTATATCTCTATACCAAAACTCACATATAGTTCCTTAGATGTTTTCACTCTTGTTCTTCCATCATAATTGAAATTTCACCTTAATAATCTACAATAAAGTTATTATTAAACTCTAATTTTATTTGAAAAATTACATTAAAAACAATTGAAAGTAATTGTATCCAAGTTTTGTGAGTATATATATCTGCCGTATGGTTAAGTACTAGCTAGTGCACTAAATGATTTGTTGATTAATTAGTTCTTCCTACTAGCAAAACTTTACTAAACGTGTAATTCAACAACAATATTGCATGTGGTTTGCTAATTCAAAAACTTTTGAATTCTATTAGGCTTATACCATCAATAGTGCCAAGGTGGTGTTCATCAAGAAGAGACCACAAAATCGGCAATTCAAGGGATCAGGAAACTACTGCACTTCCTGTGATAGAAGTCTCCAAGAACCTTTTATCCATTGCTCTCTAGGATGCAAGGTACACATATATACAAACAAATACTCCACCCTTTTTATTTCTGTGAATGAGAATCCAAAACTATCTTGCAATTTAACTTATAATTGTATTACATTCAAGCTTATTAATTGAATAGTTATTACGTTTGTAGATTTAATTTCTCTTATGACTCACTTTTATTTTTTTATTTTTTATCGTATCACTTATCATATCTATTAATTTTTCTTTATTTCTCTTTTCTTTTCGCTCATACATTACAAATTTAGGGTATATGGTGATTTTATTTTCCTTAATTAAAATATAACACCAACAAATTAAGAACGTATAATATTTTTTAGACACCTCAAAGTGATCACACATCATTTTATTCTACTACTTCCTTCTTGTCATTTCACTTTTTTCTAATTTTCCATATTGTTAGGAACCAATAATCTTAAAACTTTTTAAAGAGGCGGTAGCTTAAATAGTCAGGTATAATCACACGAATCATTTTATATAACAAACAAATAAAAAGAATAACCATGATTCAAGTGATCGATGAATGATATAATTTTTTTCCCATTAAATCAAAGTGAGAATTAGTTATTAACATAAACCATTTGATCTTGTATATAGCTAATGTGTATGTGCATATATGTATAACGTATAGGTGGATTTTGCGCTGAAACACTACAAGGACCTCTCTCCCTATTTGAGAACATGCAAGTCCTTGCAGCTAGGTCCAGATTTCCTAGTCCCACAAGAGATGGGTGATGATGAGATGACTCGTTCAACCATTGTGGATTGTGATGAGCCAATGAGCTCGTCTTCAGGGTCAGAGAACATGAGCATGGCTTGTACAGAGATTGTTAAGAAGAAGCGTAGTGGGTGGAAAAATGTGTGTGCAAGATCAATGACCAACAAGGTTTCGGATCATGAAGACATGGCTACTAGCATGAGTAGAAGGAAAGGCATCCCTCATAGATCTCCTTTGTGTTAGCAACATCCATCGGCGTAACCCTAACTAGGGGAAAACATAAGGATTTTGAGTTTATTACCCAAAAAAACATATGTTACATTTTTTAATTATTAATAATAGGATATTTTGACTGAAGTGGGATATTCAAAATCCTCTCTCCCTCTCGAAATTGAAGCCTTTGGTTTTAATTAATCACTTGGTCGGAGCATTTGTTCGCTGCTATCACGTGGTTGCCCTTTCCAAGCAACGGTATCTCTCTACATTGATTCATTTTTTAACTCTATATTATTTGACATAGTTTTGTTTAAAGTTTGGTATAACGATTGAATATAATATATTGAATATCGATCTTTATTAATTTTAACATTAAGATTTAAAAAACGAGTTATGACAACAATAAGTCTGTTTCTTTCTGGCGACTTTTTAGGTAAGTCCGTTCCTACTATGATTTTGATAACAATAAATCGTCAAATTCAAACCATGAAAATTGGGCCTATTATTTAAACTAACGCTCCCTATCATTATATAGTTAATATATACAAAATAAAAGTAATTAATAATAAACATAGTTGATAGATATATGAATAATAGAAAATCTTTAAAAACAAGTGTTAATAGATTGTCCTTCTTTGCTTCTCCAAAACTTAAATTGTCATGAGCTCTAAAAAATTATCTTACTTAGTGTCAACATATTCGTACAGATCCCTGTTTTAGAATTTTTTTCCTTTTATGAAACTAATCTTCCTAAATTTTTCTAAAACTTTTCTTTCAAGTGCTTCCTATTTTACTTGTGTTGCATAAGCATTAATGGTATTGATTTCTTCACTTCTGGTAACTAATTTAAAGATAAAATTTTGTCCTCAATCATTTTATATCCACCCCTCTCCTTTCACTCGCTATCCACAATAATATCTATGTCATTCTTTCCTTTTTTAACTTCTTATGTGTACCAAAGTTTAAATCTTGCAATACCTAGTTCTGTAACTTTTTTTTTTCAACTCATTTAAGGGTATGTTTGATTACTATTTTTAAAAATAGTTCAGTTTTTCTAAAATTAAGAAATTAAAAAACTCATTTGTTTCACTTCAACTCTATTTGGTGCTTTCCACTCCACCTTGAACGGTTGTTTTACTCCTGAAATGGTGCAAAATATCTACTATAATGAGTAGTGATTAATTTCTCTCCCATAATTTTTTTATACCCAAAACAAAAATTCAATCTCCTAAATTAAGAATTCAAATAACTATCATTTGTGAATCATTCTACCTATAAACCTATTTATTGAAATAGTCTCTTGTTCTAGAGTTATCATTTGAGCCCATGTCCCACAACCCATCCCATTTATACTCAACCTTTAAAATTGCAGTCCTCTTTTTTGTGGGTTAGTTTCAGCCCCAACCCACTCTTTCTAATTATTTTAAGTGGCTGGGGCTATGTAGGGCCAGCACATTGCCCACATAACCATGCCGAACGTGTATAACGTTGTCCCCAGTTGCTTGTTTTGAGGACCAACTATTCAATGTTAACGACAAATTTGAATTGCTGATTGTCGTTGATGTAGGCAGATGAAAGTTCCAAGGGATCAAATGATGCTCCTCCTTTTATTTTTCTTTCTTTCTTTGGATTGGAATTTCACGTAAACAAATGACTCATAAAATAAAATTCATTCTTATTTAAAAAAATCTAATTTACTCATGAAAAATAATAAAAATAAGATTAATTTTTAAATTAATAATTTTATATTTAATAGTAAATAATTAATAACTTTTTAGAATTATAAAGTTTATATTTAATTAATATATGGAATTAATTAGTAGAAAATTTATTGATTTAACGTAATTTTTTAAATAATGATTTCTGAAGTTTATAACCAATTATATATAAATTATATAATATAAGAAAGATTTATTTAATTCGAAAATAATTTTAAAATAGTTATTTTTTATATTTTTAATTTGACCATCAAATATAAGTTACTTGTTACATATGTTAAATTAAAAAATAAAGTTAATCTGATTAAAATTATTTAAATTAAAATTATTTAGAATTAAGGTAATTAATAATATCCAAATCTTGAATATTTAATATTTTTAATATTTAATTATTAATAAAAAATAATTTATTGAGTGGAAATCATACCACACGAGAACTTCTTCCTCTATTGATACGTTCTAATTAACTTTATTGCAAACACTAATGTTAAAAATGATTGCAAGCCTTAAAAAGTACAAATGATTATTATTTACCTTGGAAACTTCATTACTTCAGAGTTTCTTTCACTTTTTTTTTTCATTTTACTTGCTTAATATTTTTATTGTATATTTATTTTATTGTTATTAAATTCATTTGATTTTTGTTTTATAGTTTCATTTTTGTTTTCTTCTTTTTTCGGTTAAATTTCTAATTTTTAACAATAAAATATTTTAAAAAAATTAAGGCCCATAAGTTGGCCTTAACCCATAGATGATTGTGAACGTTTTGATCCTATAGACTTTTTTATAAGTCGAATTTTCGGCCTATAAGTTGTTTTGGTCCTAGCCCGCGTGGGTCAAAGCTTAAGGAATAGGACTAGACCAAATTGTAAAGTCTAGTTTCTTCTTTCTTTGTAATTTCTTTGCTCGCACGCCCCACATTTGCGTATTTTTATATTTATATTCATGACTCGGAAACACAGGATACGAGTAATCCAATTGAATTAAGGTATTGATATTTGATATGTTGTTTATATTCATTTTCGCATTACGTAAAAAAAAAAAAAACATCTTTGAGTTGTTTCTATATTTTGCTTCTTAAAAAACTTGTGTTGAAAATAATTTATAAGTAAAAGAAATGTTTTAGCATAATACATATTTGTTTCGCATAAAAATTTATTATTAATGCGTATAATTCATAGCAACATTGTCCTCTTCATTCTCATGGTTTGGTTCTTGTTTTCCATTTTCCATTCTCTACATTAGGGATAATTTTGATGCTAAATTTCACTGCAAATACTTCATTTGTTTTATTCTAAAAATCAATTTAATAATAAATAACTGCATCATCCATATTTTTTGTGTAGTATTTTTATGCCATGATATATTAATTTATATGTATAACTACATTTTTTTTAGAATTTCTAGTTTTTTAATATATTAACATAATAATTTAAAATTTCCGTATTTTTATTTAAAATTTTACAAATCTTTTTCTCAATGGCTGAAAAAAAGGAGTTTCATTGCTCAGCTATATAAATGGAAATGAAGATTCATTAGAAGTATATCATACATAGTAGCATTCATTATCATATATACGATCCTTTTTTTATAAACTTCTTAACGATGACTTTTAGTGGTATTTGAGTTCAAAATGTTGAGACTTTTATTATTCGTAATTCATCTTTTTTTTTCTTTAACTTTGATATAACACAGGTTCACAAACTCAAAAGAAAGAAAAAAAGATTAGAACTCAAGCTTTTAGATTAAAAAAACAAAGCTCACAAGAGAAGAAGCATGGTTGTGCTTCAACATACACAGTTGTGCACAAAGGTCAAAGGAAGACAACAGAGTCAAAGGAGAAGCATGATTGTGTTCAAAGACGAGCACACTTTGGACTCTATAGAACAATCATGCAAACATAAGCACAATCCTATCGGACTTCTAGAATATGTGATTTTGTTACATCAAGATTAGTACAATCGTGCAATAACTCAACACTATCATACTTAGATTCCATAAGTCCTAATTTGCCTCCGTCAAGGGCAACACGACCATGCTTAGATCCCATAAGCCCTAATTTGCCTATTCCAAAGGCATCATGACTGTTCATGTTGCTAGCATAGTTGTGTTGATCCACCAATTTGGATCATTCCCCCACCTATAAAAGGAAGCGACTAAAGAGCAAAGGAAGTCATCCTGGAGAACTCAGAACATCCAATTCTCTCATTTTCTCTCTTTCTTCTTAGTTCTTAGCTCTCTAGGAGAATCTTAAGGCCATAGCAAGGTTAAGGCATAACTTAAGTGAGGAAATAGAGCTTCCAACCTCCATGGTTTTTTTCTTTCTTCTCTCTATATATTTCTTGCTTATTTTTATTTTCACCATTAATATGAGTAGTCAAACCTCCTCCTTTTAAGAGTTATGGTATAATTTGTATTCAGAACCCCTAGTCTTGATTAAATGTGAATTTTTATTTTTATTCTATCTAATTAAATTGTTTTATTGCTTTAATGTTTGTTTATACTTGATCACTCTTTAAAAAGCATTAATTGATTAATTGAACGACGATCGTATCTCATTTAATTGCTAGAATTATAAAATAATTGGATTTAGAAAAATTGTATGATCAAACCTTTTCTCAAACTTCTAATCAGATTAGTGAATTTAATTAATCTACCTCTATGTATTTTATGCTTGCTCTAAAATGAGTTTTTATATGACCAACTAGGGACATAATTTAAAGTAAAGACTATTGGAAGTCTGGATCAAGAAGTCCTAATAAAATTAAGAGATAAAGTCAACCATAGTGAAATAAGTTATGAAATTCAAATAAAATTAGGATTAAAGAATAAAAAACACAAATGAAATCGTAACTCTTTTCTTTCTCAAATTCAAATATAAATTCATCCACCTACTTTACTTTTTCTTTACTCTCTTTTCAAATACTTTGCATGATTCCTTTTTCAACTTGAAAATTTGTTTTCCTAAACTACATAAGGGTTCCTTGAAATTGGTAATGCACACATTAATCAAGTGCATTCTAAACTGTAATAATCTTCTACTTTGTAAGGGTATTATGAATTAAGTCTGTTATAAAAATAATTGTCTTGTGTCTTTTTTTAATGCAATTACATTATTGTGAATTATCATTTTTCATGTCTTTTTGTTTTCCTTTGTCATGTCTTTTTTGTGTCTATTTCATGTCTTTTTAATCCATTATTATGAAGAAATTAAAAATATTAATACAAAAAATTTAATTAAAAAACTAATATTATTTACAAATATTTGCAAGCATATTACTTAGTTAGTATGATAGATATTTTTATGAAATTGATTTTCTTGATTGGGAATAAATTGATTTTCTTGATTGGGAATAACTATATTTTTTATGAGAATGTCATAATTATTTTTACATATGTTGTATAAGTAATTCAAATAGGGAATTCCCAACAAGAAAAAAACAAAGAAAAAGACAAAGGTACAACAAGTAACTTTGATTGTTTGTAAAATCTATGATTCTTTCAAATTTTATAAATCTGTAAAGTCTATTCTTACAATATAAATTTATTAAAATCCAAAGTACAAAATCTTAATTATGAAATTCTTTTAAAAAAAATCTTATAAGTTGTCGGATATAATGTTTTAAAAAATCTACAAGAATTTTTTATGCGAAAATAATTTTTTAAAAATCTCAATCCAATATATTCTTCTTAATATTGTTACATTTGTATTAGGATTTACATTATACATTAATTATTTAAGTAATATATATTTTCATAATTGAGTAAAAATGTGAATATGTGCAATATATGAAGTATATCTGCCTCATTTTCCTATTCAGGTTGGGAGGTCAGGATTGGAGACTTAACTTCTTAACGTAATTTTCTATTTATTTATTTATTTTGCCTATTTAGGTAGTTGGATCTCCATATCCAACTTCTCTGTGAGCCATTTTCTTTTTAATTTTTAAAATAATTATTATAATATTAATTAGTTATTAAATTAATTACAATTCCTATTTTATTTACTTAATTACATATTTTAAATCACTACTAATAGAATTATAATATTAGTTATGGGCTAATAAATTTAATTATAATAGGTAAAATTTTAATACATATAATAGTTTAAATAATTTATGAATTAATTGGATTAATTAAAGTTTAATTAGAACTAAATTTAAATTAAATAATTAAAATTAAAAATAGGGAAAATATATTTTCATTATTTCTAAAATATATTTTTGTACCTTTATTATTTAAAAATTTAATTTTGGTTATTTAATTAAATTTTTAATGTGATTTTCTATTGTTTTTGGTTGGCTAGTTGGGAAGTTGGGTCTCCATATCCAACTTGTCAATGAGCCATTTTTCCTTTTAATTTTGAAGTTATTATAATATTAATAAGTTATTAAATTAATTACATTTCATATTTTATTTACTTAATTATATATTTTTAAATCACTAATAATAGAATTATAATATTAATTATGGGCTAATAAATTTAATTATAATAGGTAAAATTTTAATATATATAATAGTTTAAATAATTTATAATCAATTGGATTAGTTAAAGTTTAATTCGAACTAAAATTAAATTAAATAATTCTAATTAAAATAGGGGAAAATATTTTTTCATTATTTCTAAAATATATTTTTGTACCTTTATGATTTAAAAAATTAATTTTGGTAATTTAATTATAACTTTTGAGTTACTGTAATCTTTCTACAAAAGTATTTTCTTTTATTTTTTTACATAATTTTAAATTATTTTTTTTACTAATTTAACGTCTAGAACTTGTCTCATTAAATTTAATAACGTAAAAACTATAGAATTTAGCTACTGTTGGCACCTAAAACAGCCATAATTATGTTTAAAATTGCATGAAAAGTTAGTTCAATGAATATTTTAGTTTCTCACAAGACTTATTATTCACCTAATTTTTATCATGATTATAACTATTTTAAATATCAAAATAATTGAATTTTATATTTTTCATATAAATAAATTTAAAAATGAATTCCACAAGCATTACATGTTAAATCGGTCAAAAAATAGTTTTAAATTGTGTCCAAAATTTAAAACAAAAATATATTTTGTAGAATGACATCATTAACTCAAATTTTAGATTTAAAATACCAAGATAAAAAATTCAAAATATAAAAAGAGTAAAACAAATTTTAACAATAAGATAATTGACTGAATAAATATTTTAGCCTTAAGAAAAGTAAAGTCATTAGTTCATATGTGAATGATTGATTGAATACCTACCATATTATGTATGAATGATGAATTGTGAAGGTATTATAAATTATGTAAAGTTATTCATTACTATAATAACCTATAATAAACATATTTTTAAAATGCTTATAATTGTAACTTTAAACAAGTGAAATGATTTGAAATAATGTCTCAATAATATAAGAATATCAACAATAATTCTTAGGTAAATGAAAGCACTATTCTCAAATCTTGATATAAAAACTGTTGGGTTATTTTTGGGTTCCCAATTATGTGGACAAAAGCCCAATACTCTCAAGCCCGCTAGGTCTCTCTTTATAAAAGGAGAAAGGGTCAGATTGAAGAGAGACATACACACAGAGACACATAGAAACAGAGATTGAGAAAGAGTGGATTTTCACAAGGAAAAAGAGAGAAAAGAGAGAAAGAGAGAAAGAGAAAAAGAATGTGTTCTGTTTTCATCTAAACACAGAACAATCACGTGAAAATTGCGATATCTACTCTGTTAATTGTTGAACCGGGCTAGAAATTTGACAGCAGGTTCAACTCACGTAATTCTACATCTTGACCGTTCGGATCTTGATTTGGAGGTCTGTGGTGTGAGAAATTGTGTTCGCACAATAGCTCAATTTTGTGGATTCTTTACTTTCTTGTTCCTTCATCTTGTTCTTCATCTGCAAGTTTTGCTTGCTTGCTTGCTTGTGCTGGTTGGTTGTATGAACAAACATTGTTCTTGACTTGAACACTCTTGTATCCTTATTTGATTATAGTGGATTGATTTCTTTGGTTTAGACGACTCGTGGTTTTTATCTCTCACGTTGAGGGGATTTTTCCACGTTAAAAATATTGGTGTCTCTTGCATGATTCTTCTCATAGTTACTATCATTCTCATTTGTGGTTACTCCTTAGAGATTCTTGCAAGTTAGGGGAATTTATATCCGTTGCTTTGTGACATCATTACATGTGCCTTATTGCTTTTTCCCATCAGAGTGGTATCAGAACTCTCTGGTTTGAAGGGTGTTCTACTTGCCAAAATAATGGAGGATAATACAAATATAATGGTGAGTCTGAATGGTACTAATTATCACTTGTGGAAAGGGAAGATGAAAGATTTATTATTTGTGAAGAAAATGCATCTTCCTATTTTTGTTGCTGAGAAGCTAGAATCCATGTTTGATGAAGAATGGGACTTTAAGCATCAACAAGTATGTGGTTTTGTCCGACTTTTTGTGGATGATAATGTTTATAATCACATTGCAAGTGAGATACATGTCAGGACTTTGTGAGAAAAGATTGAATCTCTATATGTCTCAAAGTGTGGGAACAATAAATTATTTTTGTTGAATTCTATTGTGAGTTTGAAGTTCAAGGAAGGCATTTCACTGTCAGATCACTTTGATGAATTTCAAGGGATTATTAATCAGATGTCAAGAATGGACATCAAGTTTGAAGATGAGATTTTGGGATTACTACTCTTGAATTCTCTACCTGAGTCTTGGGAGACTTTTAAGGTCTCTATCACAAATTCATCCCCAGTGGTGTTGTCTCTTTGCAAATGGTAAAGGGTAGCCTCCTTAACGAGTAGATGAGAAGGAAGGCAAGAGGTTCTTCATCTCAATCTGAGGTACTTGTCACTGAAAATAGGGGAAGAAGTCAGAAAAAGGAAAGAGAAAAGAGTAGAAGTAAATCCAAGTCCAGATACAAGAATGTGGAGTGTCACTACTGTCACAAAACAGGGCATATACAAAAGCATTATTTCTTGTGGAAAAAGGAGAACAAAGGAAAAAATGGTAAGTCAAAAGAGAAGGATGATGATCGTGTCACCACTACTACAGGTGATGATCTTGTCATTCTTTGAGACTTTAAGTCGGTTAATTTTGTATCCGATGAGAGCATGCAGATTATTGATAGTGGTGCTACACTACATGTTACATCAAGGAAGGAGTTTTTTTACATCTTACACTGTAGGTGATTTTGCAGTGTTGAAGATGGGTAATGATGGTGTGACCCAAACCAACACAGGAATGTAGTTGTGACTTAGAGGAGTCAAACATGCTTCAAATGTTCGCTTTAACTTGATATCTGTGCATATGCTTGATGATGGTGGTTATGATAATCACTTTGGTCATGGAAAATGGAAACTCACCAAAGGTAACTTGGTTGTGGTCAGAGGGAGGAAATTTCTAAACTGTATTGGACAAAAGCTTTGGTTGCTAAAGAGAGTGTGAATGCCATGGATTTGGAGGCATCTTTGTGGCACCGAAGGCTTAGTCATATCAGTGAAAAAAGGTTGAATTGTTTAGCCAAAAAGGACATGCTTCCAGGATTGAAGAATGCAGAGTTGGAGAAATATTCTCATTGCATGGCTGGTAAGCAAACTAGAGTATCCTTTAAGAAGCATCCTCCCTCAAGGAAGTCAGAGTTGCTAGAATTGGTGCATTATGATGTTTGTGGCCCATTGAAGGTAAAGTCATTTAGTGGTGTACTTTATTTTGTTACCTTTATTGATGATTGTTCTAGGAAGCTTTGGGTCTATGTTTTGAAGACAAAGGCACAAGTGTTGGAGAAGTTCAAACAATTCTAGGCTTTGGTTGAGAGACAATTAGGCAAGAAGGTGAAATGTATTCATTCTGACAATGGTGGTGAATATTGTGGACCATTTGATATATATTGTAAGCAGCAAGGTATCATACATGAAAAGACTCCTCCTAAAACTCCTCAGTTGAATGACTTAGCAGAGAGGATGAATAGGACATTGATTGAGAGGGTTAGGTGCATGCTTTCTGAAGCAAGGTTACCTAAGCATTTATGGAGTGAGGCACTTTACACAACAGTGCATGTTATAAATCTTAGTCCTACAGTTGCTTTGAATACTGAGGTTCTAGACAAGATTTGGTTTGGCAAAGATGTCAAGTATGATCATTTGTGAGTCTTCAGTTGTATGGCCTCAGTTGTAAGGCCTTTGTGCATGTTCCAAAGGATGCAAGATCCAAGTTGGATATGAACACTAGGCAGTGTATCTTCATTGGGTATGGTCATGATGAGTATGGTTACAGGATGTATGATCCTATTCAAAAGAAACTTTTCAGAAGCCGTGAGGTGCAATTCATGGAAGATCTAACCATTGAAGACATTAATAAGGTAAAGAAGTCTACACCTGAGAAAGACAATAGTTTGTCTGAAATTGATCCACTTCGGATGCATGTACATGATCTGGATATTGCTGATAAGAGTTGGGTAGTCATGGTGAAGGAAAACAGTGGGAAAGAGAGGGGTAGTCATGTTGGAGAGTAAGTGTGGGTTGTGATACTGGGAATGAGGTATAACTTTTATATAGGGTGGGAATTTGATTGATTTTTTTATATATATTTTTAAAATTTTCTCATATAGTAAATAGGCTTCATTTTAGACGACGGGGAGGTGGACCTCTCTCGGGTCCACTCCCACTGGAACGGGGTTTTATCGCCAAAAGATGACACAAAAGCTTTTCTAAAGATAGCGATAAAAGGGATGTTATCAATGGCACGGAAGAGGTGGACGTTTTGTGTAGAGTCTTTGACGTAGTTATCAAACAGGAGGTTGTACATTTAGAGTAGACGTTCTCCATGGCTATTTGAAAGCTGTAAAATGCACGGGCTTCGGGAACCTGTACTTTGTTCATGAATCTACTAGCAAGATTTTCAAGGATAATGCCGTCTCCGATGGGAAAGAACTGCAATCACATGAGTTATGAAATATCGCTCACCATCGGTGAGAAAGTTCCATTGGAAGAGGTCCCGAGAGAGGTCCACCTCCCCATCGTCCAAAATGAAGCCTCTGCCTTCTTTTAAAGTTCCCATATTTGTGGGAACTGTACTGGAAAGATAATGCGTCTACTTGGGTTGGGTGTGAGGATAGGTTCAGGAATTGGAATCGACACGGTGGAAAGAAAGAGTGGGGTAGTCATGGTGAAGAGAAATAGTGGGAAAGAGAGGATAGTCGTCTGGAGCCGTAAGGGTGGGTTGTGAGGATTATGAACGAGGTATAGGGTTTATATAGGGTGGGAATTTGATTGATTTTTTTATATATTTTTTTAAAAATTTTATGAAGTAGTAAATAGGCTTCATTTTGTACGACGAAGGAGGTGGATCTCCCTCGGGTCCTCTCCCAATGGAATGGGGTTTTATCGTCAAAAGATCGCTTAGAAGCATTTCGAAAGATGGCGATAAAAGGGATGTTATCAATGGCGTGGAAGAGGTGGACATTTTAAGCAAAGTCTTTGACGTAGGTATCAAGCAGGAGGTTGTACATTCCATAGTGGACGTTCTCCATGGCTATTTGAAAGCTGTAAAATGCACGGGCTTCGGGAACTTGTACTTTGTTCATGAATCTACTAGCAATATTTTCAAGGATAATGTCGTCTCCGATGGGAAAAAAACAGAAATCACATGAGTTATGAAATATCGCTCACCATCGATGAGAGAGTTCCATTTGGAGAGGTCCCGAGAGAGCTCCACCTCCGCTGTCGTCCAAAATGAAGCCTCTACCTTCTTGTAAAGTTCCCATATCTGTGGGAACTGTACTGGGAAGATAGTGCATCTACTTGGGTTGGGTGTGAGGATAGGTTCGGGATTTGGAATCGACACGGTGGAGAGAAAGAGTTAGGTAGTCATGGTGAAGAGAAATAGAGGGAAAATGAGAGGTAGTCGTGCTGGAGAGTAAGAGTGGGTTGTGATTCTGGGAATGAGGTATAGGTTTTATATAGGGTGGGAATTTGATTGATTTTTTTATATATTTTTTTAACATTTTCACACGTAGTAAATTGGCTTCATTTTAGATGATGGGAAGGTGGACCTCTCTCGGGTCCACTCCCACTGGAACGGGGTTTTATCGCCAAAATATGGCACAAAAGCTTTTCTAAAGATGGCGATAAAAGGGATGTTATTAATGGCGCGGAAGAGGTGGACGTTTTGTGTAGAGTCTTTGACGTAGGTATCAAACAGGAGGCTGTACATTTAGAATAGACGTTCTCCATGGCTATTTGAAAGATGTAAAATGCACGGGCTTCGGGAATTTGTACTTTGTTCATGAATCTACTAGCAAGATTTTCAAGGATAATGCCGTCTCCGATGGGAAAGAACTGCAATCACATGAGTTATGAAATATCGCTCACCATCGGTGAGAAAGTTCCATTCGAAGAGGTCCCGAGAGAGGTCTACCTCCCCCTTCGTCCAAAATGAAGCCTCTGCCTTCTTTTAAAGTTCCCATATTTGTGGGAACTGTACTGGAAAGATAATGCGTCTACTTGGGTTGGGTGTGAGGATAGGTTCAGGAATTGGAATCGACACGGTGGAAAGAAAGAGTGGGGTAGTCATGGTGAAGAGAAATAGTGGGAAAGAGAGGATAGTCGTGCTGGAGCGTAAGGGTGGGTTGCGAGGATCATGAACGAGGTATAGGGTTTATATGGGGTGGGAATTTGATTGATTTTTTTATATATTTTTTAAAAATTTTCTAAAGTAGTAAACATGCTTCATTTTGTATGACGAAGGAGGTGGACCTCTCTCAATGGAATGGGGTTTTATCGCCAAAAGATCGCATAGAAGCTTTTCTAAAGATGGCAATAAAAGGGATGTTATCAATGGCGCGTAAGAGGTGGACCTTTTAAGTAGAGTCTTTGACGTAGGTATCAAGTAGGAGGTTGTACATCTCAGAGTGGACGTTCTCCATGGCTATTTGAAGGCTGTAAAATGCAGGGGCTTCGGGAACCTATATTTCGTTCATGAATCTACTAGAAAGATTTTCAAGGATAATGCCGTCTCCAATGGGAAAGAAGTGCAATCATATAAGTTATGAAATATCGGTCACCATCGGTGAGAGAGTTCCATTGGGAGAGGTCCCAAGAGAGGTCCACCTCCCCAGTTGTCCAAAATGAAGCCTCTGCCTTCTTGTAAAGTTCTCATATCTGTTGGAACTGTACTTGGAAGATAGAGCGTCTACTTGGGTTTTGTGTGAGGATAGGTTCGGGTTTGGAATCCACACGATGGAGAGAAAGATTGGGGTAGTCATGGTGAAGAGAAATAATAGGAAGGAGAGGGAAGTCGTGCTGGAGAGTAAGGGTGGGTTGTGATGCTGGGAATGAGGCATAGGGTTTATATAGGGTGGGAATTTGATTTATTTATTTATTTTTTTTTTTAAATTTTCTGACGTAGTAAATAGCCTTTACTTTAGACGACGGGGGAGGTGGACCTCTCTCGGTTCCTCTCCCAATGGAACGGGGTTTTATCGCCAAATGATGGCACAAAAGCTTTTCTAAAGATGGCGATAAAAGGGATCTTATCAATGGCGCAGAAGAGGTAGACATTTTGTGTAGAGTCTTTGATATAGGTATCAAGTAGGAGGTTGTACATTCAGAGTGGGCGTTCTCCATGGCTATTTGAAAGCTGTAAAATACACGGGCTTCGGGAACCTGTACTTTGTTCATGAATCTACTAGCAAGATTTTCAAGGATAATGCCGTCTCCGATGGGATAAAAACTGCAATCACATGAGTTATGAAATATCGCACACCATAAGTGAGAGAGTTCCATTGGGAGAGGTCCCGAGAGAGGTCCACCTCCCCCGTCGTCTAAAATGAAGCCTCTGTCTTCTTGTAAAGTTCCCATATTTGTGGGAACTGTACTGGAAAGATAGTGCGTCTACTTGGATTGGGTGTGATGATAGGTTCTGGAATTGGAATCGACACGGTGGAGAGAGAGTAGGGTAGTCATGGTGAAGAGAAATAGTTGGAAAGAGAATGGTAGTCGTGCTGGAGAGGAAGGGTGGGTTGTGAGGATTATAAAGGAGATATAGGGTTTATATAGAGTGGGAATTTGATTGATTTTTTTATATACTTTTTAAAAATTTTCTGTAGTAAATAGGCTTTATTTTGTACGACGAAGGAGGTGGACCTCTCTCGGGTCCTTTCCCCATGGAACGGGGTTTTATCGCCAAAAGTTGGCATAGAAGCTTTTCTAAAGATAGCGATAAAATGGATATTATCAATGGCGCGGAAGAGGTGGACCTTTTGTGTACAGTCTTTGACGTATGTATCAAGCAAGAGGGTGTATTCAAAGTGGACGTTCTCCATGGCTATTTGAAAGTTGTAAAATGCATTGGTTTCGGGAGCCTGTACTTTGTTCAGGAATCTATTAGCAAGATTTTCAAGGATAATGTCGTGTCCGATGGGAAAAAAATTGCAATCACTTGAGTTATGAAATATCGCTCACCATCGGTGAGAGAGTTCCATTGGGAGAGGTCCTGAGAGAGGTCCACCTCCCCTGTCGTTCAAAATGAAGCCTCTGCCTTCTTGTAAAGTTGCCATATCTGTAGGAATTGTACTAGGAAGATAGTGTGTCTACTTGGGTTGGGTTTGAGGATAGGTTCGGGATTTGGAATCGACACGGTGGAGAGAAAGAGTGGGGTAGTCATGCTGAAGAGAAATAGTGGGAAAGAGATGAGTAGTCGTGCTGGAGAGTAAGAGTGGGTTGTGATACTAGGAATGAAGTATAGGGTTTATATAGGGTGGAAATTTGATTGATTTTTTTATATATTTTTTAAAATTTTTCTCACGTAGTAAATAGGCTTCATTTTAGACAACGGGGTGGTGGTCCTTTCTCTTGTCCTCTCCCAATGGAACGGGGTTTTATCGCCAAAAAGATGACATAAAAGCTTTTCTAAAGATGGCGATAAAAGGGATGTTATCAATGACGCGGAAGAGGTCAACGTTTAGTGCAGAGTCTTTGACATAGGTATCAAGCAGGAGGCTGTGCATTTAGAGTGGACGTTCTCCATGACTATTTGAAAACTGTAAAATGCACGGGCTTCGGTAACTTTACTTTGTTCATGAATCTACTAGCAAGATTTTTAAGGATAATGCTGTCTTCGATGGGAAAGAACTGCAATGACATGATTTATGAAATATCGCTCACCATCGGTGAGAGAGTTCCATAGGGTGAGGTCCCGTGAGAGGTCCACCTCCCCCGTCGTCCAAAATGAAGCCTCTGCCTTATTTTAAAGTTCTCATATCTGTGGGAACTTTATTGGAAAGATAGTGCGTCTACTTGGATTGGGTGTGAGGATAAGTTCAGGAATATGAATCGACACGGTGGAGAGAAAGAGTGGGGTAATCATGATGAAGAGAAATTGTGGGAAAGAGAAGGGTAGTTGTCCTATAGAGTAAGTGTGTGTTGTGAGGATTATGAAGGAGATATCGGGTTTATATAGAGTGGGAATTTGATTGATTTTTTTATAAATTTTTTTAAATATTTTCTGAAGTAGTAAATAGGCTTCATTTTGTACGACGAAGGAGGTGGACCTCTCTCGAGTCCTCTCCAAATGGAACAAGGTTTTATTGCCAAAAGATCGCAGAGAAGCTTTTCTGAAGATGGCAATAAAATGGATGTTATCAGTGGCACGGAAGAGGTGGACTTTTTGTGCAGAGTCTTTGACGTATGTATCAAGCAGGAGGCTGTACATTTAGAGTGATTGTTCTCCATGGCTATTTGAAAGTTGTAAAATGCATAGGCTTCGAGAACCTGTACTTTGTTCATGAATCTACTAGCAAGATTTTCATGGATAATGGCGTCTTCGATGGGAAAAAAACTGCAATCACATGAGTTACGAAATATCGCTCACCATCAATGAGAGAGTTCCATTGGGAGAGGTCCCGAGAGAGGTCCACCACCCCGTCGTCCAAAATGAAGCCTCTGTCTTATTCTAAAGTTTCCATATTTGTGGGAACTGTATTGGAAAGATAGTGCGTCTACTTGGGTTGGGTGTGAGGATAGGTTCGGGAATTAGAATCGACACGGTGGAGAGAAAGAGTGGGGTAGTCATGGTGGAGAGAAATAGTGGGAAAGAGAAGGGTAGTCGTGCTGGAGAGTAAGGGTGGGTTGTGAGGATTATGAAGGAGATATAGGGTTTATATAAGGTGGGAATTTGATTGATATTTTTATATATTTTTTTAAAAATTTTCTGACGCAGTAAATAGGCTTCATTTGTTACGACGAAGGACGTGGACCTCTCTCGGGTCCTCTCATAATGGAATGGGGTTTTATCGCCAAAAGTTGGCATAGAAGTTTTTCTAAAGATGGCGATAAAAGGGAAGTTATCAATGGTGCGGAAGAGGTGGACCTTTTGTGTAGAGTCTTTGACGTATGTATCAAGCAGGAGGCTGTACATTCAGAGTGGACGTTCTCCATGGCTATTTGAAAGCTGTAAAATGCACGGGCTTCGGGAACCTGTACTTTGTTCATGAATCTTTTAGCAAGATTTTCAAGGATAATGTCGTCTCCGATGGGAAAAAAACTGCAATCACATGAGTTATGAAATATCGCTCACCATCAGCAAGAGAGTTCTATTGGGAGAGGTCCCGAGAGAGGTCCACCTCCCCTGTCGTTCAAAATGAAGCCTCTGCCTTCTTGTAAAGTTCCCATATCTATGGGAATTGTACTAGGAAGATAGTGTGTCTACTTAGGTTCGATGTGAGGATGTGGGAATTGTACTAGGAAGATAGTGTGTCTACTTAGGTTCGGTGTGAGGATAGGTTCGGGATTTGGAATCGACATGGTGGAGAGAAAGAGTTGGGTCGTCATGCTGAAGAGAAAAAGTGGGAAAAAGAGTAAGAGTGGGTTGTGATATTGGGAATGAGGTATAGGGTTTATATAGGGTGGGAATTTGATTGATTTTTTTATATATTTTTTTAAAATATTCTGACATAGTAAATAGGCTTCATTTTAGACGAAGGGGAGGTAGACCTCTCTCGGGTCCTCTCCCAATGGAACGGGGTTTTATCGCCAAAAGATTGCACAAAAGCTTTTCTAAAGATGGCGATAAAAGGGATGTTATCAATGGCGAAGAAGAGGTGGACCTTTTGTGCAGAGTCTTTGACGTATGTACCAAGCAGGAGGCTGTACATTCATAGTGGACGTTCTCAATGGCTATTTGAAAGCTGTAAAATGCACGGGGTTTGGGATCCTGTACTTTGTTCATGAATCTCTTAGCAAGATTTTCAAGGATAATGCCGTCTCCGATGGGAAAAAAACTGCATCGGCAAGAGAGTTCCATTGGGAGAGGTCCCGAGAGAGGTCCACCTCCCCTGTCGTTCAAAATGAAGCCTCTGCCTTCTTGTAAAGTTCCCATATTTGTGGGAATTGTACTAGGAAGATAGTGTGTCTACTTAGGTTCGGTGTGAGGATAGGTTCGGGATTTGGAATCGACCCGGTGGAGAGAAAGAGTTGGGTCGTCATGCTGAAGAGAAAAAGTGGGAAAGAGAGGGGTAGTCATGCTGGAGAGTAAGAGTGGGTTGTGATACTGGAAATGAGGTATAGGGTTTATATAGGGTGGGAATTTGATTGATTTTTTTATATATTTTTTTAAAATTTTCTGACGTAGTAAATAGGCTTCATTTTAGATCACCGGAGGTTGACCTCTCTCCGGGTCCTCTCCTAATGGAACAGGGTTTTATCGCCAAAAGATTGCACAAAAGCTTTTCTAAAGATGGTGATAAAAGGGATGTTATCAATGGCGCGGAAGAGGTGGACGTTTTGTGCAGAGTCTTTGACGTAGGTATCAAGCAGGAGGCTGTACATTTAGAGTGAATGTTCTCCAGTACTATTTGAAAGCTGTAAAATGCACGGGCTTCGGGAACTGGACTTTGTTCATGAATCTACTAGCAAGATTTTCAAGGATAATGCCGTCTCGATGGGAAAAGAATTGCAATCACATGAGTTATGAAATATCGCTCACCATCGATGAGAGAGTTCCATTCGAAGAGGTCCCGAGAGAGGTCCACTTCCCCCGTTGTCCACAATCAAGCCTCTGCCTTCTTGTAAAGTTCTCATATCTCTAGGAACTGTACTGTGCAGATAGTGCGTCTACTTGGGTTGGGTGTGAGGATAGGTTCGGGAATTGTAATCGACACGGTGGAAAGAAAGAGTGGGTTAGGGGTGAGGATAGGTTTGGGATTTGTAATCGACACGGTGGAAAAGAAAGAGTGGGGTAGTCATGGTGAAGAGAAATAGTGGGAAAGAGAAGGGTAGTCGTGCTGGAGAGTAAGGGTGGGTTGTGAGGATTATGAAGGAGGTATATGGTTTATATAGGGTGGGAATTTGATTGATTTTTTTATATATTTTTTTAAAAATGTTCTGAAGTAGTAAATAGGCTTCATTTTCGACGACGGGGAGGTGGACCTCTCTAGGGTCCTCTCCTAATGGAACAGGGTTTTATCGTCAAAAGATGGCATAGAAGCTTTTCTAAAGATGGCGATAAAAGGGATGTTATCAATGGCGCGGAAGAGGTGGACCTTTTAAGCAGAGTCTTTGACGTAGGTATCAAGGAGGAGGCTGTACATCTCAGAGTGGACGTTCTCCATGGCTATTTGAAAGCTGTAAAATGCACGAGCTTAGGGAAATTGTACTATGTTCATGAATCTACTAGCAAGATTTTCAAGGATAATGCCATCTCCGATGGGAAAAAACTGCAATCACATGAGTTATGAAATATCGCTCACCATCGGTGAGAGATTTCAATTGGGAGATGTCCCGACAGAGCTCCACCTCCCCTGTCGTCCAAAATGAAGCCTCTGCCATGTTCTAAAGTTTCCATATCTGTGGGAACTGTACTGGAATGATTGTGCGTCTACTTGGGTTAGGTGTGAGGATAGGTTCGGGAATTGGAATCGAGACGGTGGAGAGAAAGAGTGGGGTAGTCATGGTGAGGAGAAATAGTGGAAAAGAGAGGGGTAGTCGTGCTGGAGAGTAAAGGTGGGTTGTGAGGATTATGAAGGAGGTATAAGGTTTATATAGGGTGGGAATTTGATTGATTTTTTAATATATTTTTTTAAAAATTATCGGAAGTAGTAAATAGGCTTCATTTTGTACGAGGATGGAGGTGGACCTCTCTTGGGTCCTCTCCCAATGGAACGAGGTTTTATCGCCAAAAGATGGCATCGAAGCTTTTCTAAAGATGGCGATAAAATGGATGTTATCGATGGCGCAGAAGAGGTGGACCTTTTGTGCAAAGTCCTTGACGTAGGTATCAAGCAGGAGACTGCACATCTAAGAGTGGATGTTCTCCATGGCTATTTGAAAGCTGTAAAATGCACGGGCTTGGGCAACCTGTATTTCGTTCATGAATCAGTTTTATTAAACATTGTTTTTTATTTTACTTTAAATCAAACTTTAAAAATATTTTTTAATTATATATTGAACCTTTAGTTTCTAAATTCTATTCTTACATTTTTATTTGATCAAGTTATTTAATACAAAATAAATTATTAGATAGTGTAAAATTTATTTATTTTACAGGTTCATTTATATTTTGCAATTGCGTTTATATTGTACATTTTAATACAGGTTCAATTTATATATTTTTATAATTTAAAATAATAAATGATAAATTTACAGTGAAAATAACACCTTGTGAGCTAATAGTGAGGAAGAATTATGTTTAATTTGTCATGAAATAATACCTTACAAGGGACAATTTGCAGTAGAACAAAGAGGAAATAACAACAAATTATTTGCAATAAGTAATGAGAGAATAGTGATGGCTGGAATGAAAACAGATTTGTGATGGAACAATTTGCTAGGGAATAGCACCAATTTGTCAACATAACTGTATGGGAGAGAATAGTAAGGGTCTTGCAAGGGAATAACGAGAAAATAACAACATATTTGTTTGCAACAGATAGCAAGAGAATAGTGATGCATAATGAGTGTCTGAGTCCATCGCAAAAATGTGTAGCAAGGGATTTGGGAAGGATTAGCGAGGAATATTTTCCTCACTAATTTGCAATTTTCTAATAGTAGGATACCTAGACCAAAAATTTACTATTATTAAATAAACAATACAATATAATAAATATTATGTATCTCAATTATAACTTAATCATTCTATTTGAAATAATTTTTTTTAATAAAATTATGTTAATTTAATTTTTTTTTATTTTTTTTACATATTTTAATGACTAAAATAAGATACTATTATTGATATAATAATTTTTTTATAATTTACTAAAAAATATATTTATATCATATATTACTAATTAACATTTTAATATATTTATATTATAGTTTATATTGAATATAGTTATATATATATATATATATATATATATATATATATATATATATATATATATATATATATATCAATTTATATTTATTGTATATATTAATATACTTCTACACATGAGTCATTATGTCATCATCATATTATATTAGTGAAATCTGTTAAAACTTTAACTAAAAGAGTTGTGGAGAAACTTGATTATAAATAAGAAAAAAAACTAGAAGACTCAATTAAAATAATTAATATTAAGACAACCAAAATCATATAATTGCAATGTTCATAAAATAAAAATGTAACTAAGTCTTATTTAAAATACAACACTATATATACTCAGGGGACATTTTGTAGAAGAAATTTTTTTTTCATACATGAGAATTAGGATTCTTAAAAATTATGATTCTTAATAATAACTAAAATCTATTTGATTAGTAAAAGGAAAGGTATAAGAGGTAATTTCAATGTTTTCTCGTAATAAAAAAATTTTATATTTTATTTTAATAGAACTTTTCTAAATATATGTGTTTTTCTTCAACAAAATATTCTTTTAGATAAATAACTTTAGATATAATTCCATAAAATTTTATTATTTAAGATTTTTAAATATTTTTATTTATCATACAAGAGTTTTTATTATTCAAAACAAAATTTTATTAATTTTAAATAAATGTTTTTAAAATATTTTTTAACTCAACAAAGGTGTTCCTTGTTCCTACATATATTCAAGTGTACTGATAAATCAAATTTACATATTTTTTTAGAAAAATTGTTAGCTAATTTTAATTAGAATATTATTTTTATAAAAATACAAAAAGAAGTTATCCAATTTATTTTTTTTTAAATATTACTAATTCATCTTTATTCAAACATTCCAAAACATAAAATTCTTACAACAATTAAAAAATGAATTTAAAACAATTATCACTAACAACCTATTTTCTTATAATTTTGAAAATTTATAGATCATTAGATTGTCATGAATCTAATATTTTAAAAATATGGTTGATGATAATCAAATAAATAAATCTAAAATAATTCTCATCGATTTAAGAAAATATTTAATTTTAGTAAGTTAATAATTAAATTATTTCATAAGAAGTAAATTTATTTAAACTTTAATTTTATTTTTATTTAAGTTATTTAACATTTTTTATGTAAAATGTAATGTCCTGGAGGCCAGCACAACTTACTAAACAATGAAAAATTAATTTTAATAAGATCTTAATTATTTTTTTATGAAAATGGTAGATAACTTTTTTTTTGTAATGCACAACAACTATAAATATGCAACATGCGACAATAACAACAAATGAGCATGCATCATAAACACAAAATAAAGAATATGTACATGCCTAATAACAAGATGAAATTGTGCCTTATGACACTTACAACACCAGCATGATAGATAACATGAAGCTAGAGGCTAACATTTACCCAAAATACAACATACATCAAAAGAAAGAGGGGGAATGGATACACAAAACACCCTATTCAAGCTGGTCCAACATAACAACCCTTTAACTATTGTGGCGACGAGGTTGCTGAAGCTAAAGCACTTGCAATTCCCTCAGCATCTTTGAGCCTAGTCTGGAAGCATTGAGAAACAGGGACCACGAGCATTAGGGTTGCAATGTTGGTTTCCAACCAATTCTGCCCTCATTAAACCCACTGGCTGGCTCCACATTGTTGGGATAGGGAGGAACATCTCCATATAGGTGTGAAAGGTGATGGTGAACAAATTTGTGGTGGTGGATATGTACTCCACACAGACCTCTCCTTGATACCACACCGGCTACTGATCATGGATGATTTGCCATGCTCCTATTGGACCCATCAAAGTGTCTTGAAAACTAATGTGAAACCCTCTTAGGAAGATCTACATTATTGGGATACCTAGAAACCTATGTCCTCGGGGTAGTCTCGACATCTGCTCCTAGGAACACACTAGTCACAATCATTACAATTGCAAATATACAACGTACAAGTATAAGGGTAAGCTACTTTAGAAAAAGACCTTATATCTAAAAAATAAAAATAACATACACACCACACCACATTCATAAGTTCACTACAGCACAGGTTAACGACCCTCAACAGTATAGTTGCCATTAACAATTTATATTCAAGATACATACACATATACATATATACATACATACGTAAATACATACATATATACATATATATATATAACTACTCCATGGAAATTTAGAAGTCACACGAACTCCTATCACTTCCTTAACATACCCTTAATATGGTATTAGGGAAAGAGGACATGATCTTATGGATTGGGAAGAGTTTGGGTTGAGATAGGCTATATGTGGGTAGCGACTTTCGACAATTAGTAGTCCTTGAAAAGATTACACCCATTAGTAGTGGATTTCCCATCTACCTATCCTCAAGGCTACACAACCCTACCTATCTCAATCAAGCACTAGTTGTGAACCCTCCAAACTCATGGCTATTCTTGACTTACATGCCTACTTGTCAGTAGTGTCCACAAAGGAATCAACAACAACAAAAACAACAAATATGACTCTTATATCACTCCCAGCTTTCCTAGTGACATGGATACTAACAACTTGTATCCTACCAACTCAATCCGACCACCTCCAAGACAAGCTGGAAAAATAACAAGGAATGGTCACCATGTCCTATAAGAGCGAGGATTAACACCTTGACTCATCAACAAGTGTCCTATCCTTCTATGATAACAACATTCCACATTTTATGAATTTCAATTTAATTACTTCACTTTATTCTTTTACACCTAACCCTCTCATAATCATTTTTTAAAGTATTTTATTAAACTTTTATTATATAATTATTCCAACCTTTTGGTTCTACAACCTAACTCATTTTCTCACTACTAGTGGATTTTGCTCAACGAAAGGGATAGTTCGCCTAACGAATCCTATCTTCCAATAAAATTACTTCTCAAGTATATGTATTTACCTAGTAAGATCTTAGCCTTGCCCAGTGAATGGAGCCACAAAGAGCTCAAACTACGTTTTCTCACTCGGCAAATTAAGTCATAAAGACTTGTCCTAAAAACCTCATAAGTTCACTCAACGTGTGGCGATCCTCGCTCAACCAAAGGGTAGATAAAGAGAACCCTAAAATCTCACCTTTTTTTTTTTTAGCGAGTGAGATACCATGCTCAACGAATGAAGCCACAAAGACTTTACATTCTCAACTAATCTATCTCACTTAGCAAAGGTATCCCTTCACCTAGTAAGAAGAGTCATAGAAAACCCATTTCACTCTCGTTCAGCTAAATGCTAAACTCGCCCAACAATTCCATACATTTATGGGTTCTCAAGATCCTCGTTCAACAAATGAGGTACTCACTTAGCAAACACTAAATGAACCTAAATTTTTTGCACTAAGTTCATGGCTTTGTCCAACGAATGAGGTACTCGCTCAATGGGCCTTCATTGTGTTCATGTGTTGAAAACTCATAGTTTTCTAGATATCTACCTAGGAAGCAAGATTGATCAGCAAGAGTCTCCCCTTGCTCAGGGAACCATCAACAAAAAGCCTAGAAAAAATGGTTTGCTCAACGAAACCCTAGAACAACAACATATAAACTCAAACAAATAATCAAAACTTCAATCAAATCGACATGCATTCAATCTAGAAAATCCATAACAATATATAATCACCACCCAAACAATATCTTTATCAATATGCATGATAGATTCAACAAGATTTCATCATTTTTTACAAAAAGTTTAAAAACAACAACCATGGCTACCAATACTTAGACATGTTACAATCATACATTTCAAGGTACTTAAACAACACTCTAGCAACACAACAACAACATGCTAGCTAAGGAAAAATATACAAGGATAGCTAATAAGACTTTAGGGAAGAAGGAAAATTCTTAATCGACACTTGGTAGCTGGCACATGGCTTGGAGGAAAGGTAAAGAAATTCAGTTGCTAGGAGGGTTTTCTTTTGGTTTCAATAACCATTTGTCAACCAATTGGTGGGATATAGAATTGGGAGGTATATGCCTTTATCCAAAGGGTAAAAGGATTTTCAAGGTCTAAAGGGTAAAGAGCTTGAAAAATCATGGGATTTTGGGGGTTTCTTTGTCCCATAGACAATGGGAAGCAACAACCATGCGACGAATATAAGGTTTCACCTCAAAAAATGTGTCAACACACCATAAAACATACCAACAATATCGGTTCAACTTTACTCAATTGAGAAGTAATTAAGGATATTATTTATCAACACAAGTCACTCAATTTGAATAACTGTTTTCAAGAAAAACTCACCTCAGATGTGTGCATTTTTTTTATGTTTCAACTATTTTCAAGATTTTTTTCAAAAAACACACAACACAACATTTTCTTAATTTTTTTCAATACAAAATAATTTTAATTATTAAACCACTTAATTAAAGAGGTGCATAAAACATTGATGTTACATAGAAATTATTTAATATTACTAGTTTAATCTAAATATTTTATATATATAACAAGTAAAAATAATTACATGAATAATAATATTTATAAATAATTTATTATAACATTTTATCATGCATAAATTAAGATAATTTTTAAAAATCAATCAAATTATAATTTTAAATAAATTTTATTGTAAAAATATTCTTTTTTATAAAGTTTAAATTATAAATATGTTGGAGAAATTTTTAATATTATTTAACACTTTAATATCACATAATTTTTTATTATCTCAACTTTAGATATTTTAAATTTTTTTATTAAAACATTTGGTGAATGTTGTGAGAATAATATTATTAAACGATTTGTTAATTTTATTAATGCCTTGACAATTCTATAGAATTAAAAATAAAAAATATTTAAAATGTATAATATTTAATATATTACAAATCAAAATAATATATTTTATAAAATACTTTTTATTTTAAAAATTATTATAAGTATATATTAATATTATTTATTAGTATAACTTGTTTTAAAATTTAACTATTAGTAATAAAAAATTATTTCAAATTTTATATAATTATATTAAACAAACTATGAAAAATATCATAATCTTTTTATATCATTAAAATTGTCTTTCCAACTCAAAAAAAAAAATTGAAATTTTTATCTCTCTTTATGGGAACAATTTGATAAAAAAAACATAGATAACAAATATTTCCTAAAAATCATGTTCATTAAAAGTGTTTTTTTAAATAATAATATATCAAATATAAAAAATTAACATTTTCACTCTCAAAAATCTGAAATTAAAAAAATTCTAATATCAAACCCCATCTTAAGAAATATTACTTCGCTTTTGGCTTGGAGAATTATTTGTACTAGATTAATTGGTTCCTTACTCGTCATCCTTATTTTTGAATTTATAATAGCAGGACAGGATTTTCCATTTGATGTGCTACATGCTTTAAGTTATAAAAAACTATGATCCTACATGCCGTGCCTATTTTAACCGAAATGACACACAATTAATATTTGGACATCTGAGGTCCTACCGGGAGTCGAACCCAGGTCGCTGGATTCAAAGTCCAGAGTGCTAACCACTACACCATAGAACCAAGTATATGAGAAGAGAATATTTATATAATTTATCAAATTATATTAGTCAGTGAAAAATCTTTCTTATTATTGATTTAGTTCGAAAACATTTGATTCAAAATATTACCGCCGTGCATCTTTCACCGTTAATTGGAGCAAAGAATTGCATGCACTTATTGTCTCCATATCTGAAATGGAAGGAAGGGTTGCAATTATTGGTGCAGGAACCAGTGGCCTTGTTGCCTGCAAAATACCTTCTACAATTTGGATTTAATCCAACTGTCTATGAAGTTGAGGATGGCGTTGGAGTACTATGGAGACATACTATGGAGTTCACCAGGCTCCAAAACAATAAACAAATGTACCAGTTTTTAAATTTTCCGTGGCATTCTTCAATTTAACAAGATAATCCAAGTCACAACTGCTGAACACATTTCTATCATTCCCTACATTAGATTCAATTTCAAGGTGGATTCTAATGTGAAACCTGTTATTTAGGGGTATAATAGTGCACCATTACTATTTACCATTGGATTTATTAATTAAAAATCTAATGGCTGAGATTGATTACTGGTAACTTATTTGGCGTTTTCTTTTTCGAATTTTTATCATATCTGTAGTTTAGCTCTCACAAATTCAGTACATTTGCAAATTATGACTTTTAGATTTCAGAATTCGGCTGAAACCCTAACATAGCAACTATGTTTAATAGCTGCACCAACACCATGACGGTGGTCGCGAGCACCGCCATCTACATGGTAATATTGTTTGCATTTTTGGATTCCTCTTTAGTTTGTGCTTTTTAGTTCGTTTTTCATATGCATTTTTTGATTTACCTTTCATTTGTATTTCTGGACTCATCTTTTTATTTGTGATTGTGCACTCCTCTTTTGTTTGTGTTTTTGGATTCATCTTTCATATGCATTTTTTGATTCAACTTTCATTTACGTTTTTGGACTCCTTTTTCATTTTCAATTTTGAATTTGTCTTTCATTTGCATTTTTTGATTTGTCTTTGTTTGCATTTTTGGACTCATTTTTTGTTTGCATTTTTTTATCTATCTTTCATTTGCATTTTTTTTATTCGCTTTTCGTTTTCGTTTTTGGATCCTTCTTTTGTTTGCATTTTTGGATTAGCCTTTTATATGATTGGATTGCTAGGTTCAGATCATTCTTCCTCATCTATGAAAGAGTCTTTTGTTTGATCGTTTGACGATCTTGAAACACATTCAACGATCGTTCTATTTTTAAAATTTTGCTAGGGTTTGATTTTTGTTTGATGATGTTTGTGATTAGAAGTTGTATGTCGATCTGAAGTGTCGATCTGAAGTGCTTTGAGCTTAACATTTATCGAAGATATGTTTCTATTATATGGTAATTGGAGTTGACTATTGTATTTTAAATATGGCATTTGAATTGCATAAAAATGGTGCTATCAGTTTGGTTGTGATAATGTACTAACCCTCTCGTTACTATATATCTATTGATTTTGGGATTTTGCAATCAATTTGGTTGTTTGTTTAGTAAATATGTTCCATAAGTGCATGCTAAACTTGTATGACTAGATGAGTAATGGGTATGGTGGAAGAAAACACTTTGGTGAGGTTTAGGGGAGCCTAAGCCATATTGAGAGAAAAGTTGGGAAGGACTTGTTCATATTGAAGGTGATGGCAAGTACAAATGTCAGGACCCAAAAATCAGCAAAGGTAAAGATGAAAACAATTAAAAAATCTCATTTTGCTTTCCTTGCTTCTAAGAGGATATATCTAAGGTATCTACATGCTATTTTGGTTTGATAGCTTTATGATCTGTTATTGTTATTGGATTTGATAGCTAAAGTTTTTATGATGTGCTTTATTTTTGTAGAACTTTTATCTTGGTAAAAACTACTAGAGATGTAAGGTACTCGTAAGATCAAATTAAGTGATGTTCTTGTTGTAGAATCATTCAAAGTGGATTAACTCTACCAGGGTGAGTGGTTAACTCTGTTAAGTAAATGGTTAATAAAGCAATTTTGTAAGTGGGTTAACTTTATTAGTGCGAGTGGTTAATTCTATTGTATGAAGGATTAATAGATTGTATTTGATATAAGACTTGTATAAATACATATGTTGAATTATATGCAACAAAGTGTGATGAATAAAACTTTCTACATTCTTCTCAATTGTCTTGTGAATGTGTGTGAGAGAGTTTTGTCTCTTATCTCCAATAGCTCAATATTTTGTATACTAGCACAATTTTTATCTTTCTAGGAGCCACTAGATATGTTAGGTCTCTCTAGGATCAAATTAAATGATGTTTGTTTTGCAGGATCATTGAAAGTGTGTTAATCTTTTTAGTATGAATGGTTAACTTTGTTAAATAAATGATTAATAAAGTAATTTTGTAAGTGGGTTAACTTTATTAGTGTGAATGGTTATTCTATTGAGTGAAGGTTTAATAATTTTATTGGATATGAGACTTTTATAAATAGATATACTCAATTGTATGCAACAAAATATGGTGAATAAAACTTTTTATGATTCATCTCAATTATCTTTTGAGTGGGTGTGTGTAAGTTTTCTGTCTTATCTCCAATATTTCAATTTTTTGTGATGTTCTTCTTATTTGCAAACTAATACAAGCTTTATCTTGTTAGAAGTCATTGAATATGTAAGGTTGTTACAGGATCAAATCAAGTGATGTTTCTATTATATGATTATTCAAAATGGGTTAAATTTGTTAGTTTGTGTGGTTAACTTTGTTAGTGTGATTGATTAACTCTATTAAGTGAATGGTTAATAAAGTAATTTTGAATATGTGTTAACTCTGTTAATGCGAGTGGTTAATTTTGTTGGGTGAAAGATTAATAAATTGTATTTGATATGACACTTGGATAAATATATATGTTCAATTATATGCAATAAAGTGTAAAAGATAGAAAAATTATTCTTCTCAATTCTCTTGTAAGAGTGTGTGCATGAGAGAGAGATTTATCTTTCTTATCTCTATTAGCTCATTTTTTTTTGTGATGTGCTTCTTTTTTGTAGACTAACTCAACTTTTATCTTGTTAGAAGGTATTGAATTTGTAAGGTTCTTATAGGATGAAATTAAGTGATGTTTCTGTTCCAAGGTCGTTAAAAGTGAGTTAACTCTATTAGTGGTTAACTTTGTTAACTTAATTCTTAATTGAGTAATTGTTTGTGTTAACTCTGTTAATGGTAATGGTTAATTGTATTGAGTGGATGATTAATAGATTCTATCTTATATGAGACTTGTATAACGATGTTTCGCTGTATACAATGATATTGTAAATTCCCTAATAATAATTTGATGACATCATTAATGACATATTAATTATTTTATACAATCTTGCTCATTTCCTCTTCATAGTTAACAATGTGTGTTATTATACATTTTAATAACCTCAATGCTACTTCAAAACTATAATCATTTATGATAATGACATTTTTTATAGATAGAGTAGGAAACTTGGTACATTATGACATTTTTGTTTTTACCTTCTTTGTCATTACTATTTTATTTGAAAATCAATGTGGACTTATATCCCTTCATCTCCCTAGTTTTAAAAATAACCATTAATAAGGTAAATTTAACTATATTAATACATGCAAATAAGCCCATAAAATGACCACTGGTTGGAATGGTGGTCCAAGATTGATAGATTCTATTTGATATGAGACTTATATAAATACACATCTTCAACTATATGTGATAAAGTGTGATAAATAATTTTTTCTCTAATTCTTCTTAATTCTCTTGTGAGTGTGTAGGCACATGAGGTTTCTCTCTTATCTCCAATCGCTCAAGTTTTGGTTACGTGCTTTCTTTTCGAACTAACACATGATTAATTACATATATAAATATGGTTAATTTTATTTTACAAGTGAGTAATTGAGTTATTAGACATTTTAATAATATCGTAACATTATTAATTAATCACTTGCAACACAAAGTTAACCAACATTATCCCTATTAATAATCTCACGATACTATTGATCACATTAATAATTATATACAATCACATTGATTTACACTTAACTATTTATAAAACAAAATAACCATATTTACATACGTAGTTAACCACGAAAGTCGATATGTGTCAACAATTGTAATAGGAGTTTAAGAACCCAATTGTCTCTCATCAAATGACAAAATTTATTATCATCAGAGGTTATCATTACTTTCCAGAAAGGAATAACGATAATTCTATTCTGGGAATAGGATAAAAGATATTACCATCTGGGATGAGACATCTAATTCCATCTAGGATGAAAAAGCGGTGAGACATCATTGTATGGATATGAGCTCATAGATCTTAGTGAGACTGGGATTCACATTTGTTCTAGGAACCAATAAGTCAAGTAGGGTGATCCTGGAAATCACCAAGTTTTTGAGACATAAATGTGGTTATGAACATCATTGATTTATTGTAATTATATGTGTGTTGTGACATCCTCTATCCCTGATACTTAACCATATTGATAAAATATACTTAGGCTAAATTTAAAGGAAAAAAAATAAATATCAACTAGTAAAGGATTCATAAAATCAAAATCAAAATCAAATTGTCATTATCACACTAATGGAAAATAAGCACGTGCCCCTAATGGCACTTTAAAGGCTAATTTCAAAAGTTACAACAAATGAATCATCCTAACATAATTACAAAAAGAATTTGCACTAATGTTACATGTCCTATCAAAACATATCCCAAATAAGAACAAAAGATAAATAGCATAACAAAAGAAAGACAACAGGTGAGGAGCCCTAGCTCAACCCTCACACTCATTCTCAACATCACCTACAAATGGTATTCAGCCCAAACATAAACAACACACAACAAAAAAGAGTGAGAAATATACCTCACTCAAACACACGATATGAGCACAATGTAAGTAATAGGACACACACACCTGCACACGCATAATTAATTATAAGAAAACTTCAAACACACAGTTAACAAACAATGAGCAACCACACTTAGCAGACAGTGACAAGCAAGTATACACATGAATGTTGTTAATGATGTGCTCCTAGTACTACTTCATATGCCATGTGGTACCAACTCTAACTTAAGAAGTAGGCTATGATGGGAAAAGTCACCACTTTAATGATGGAAAGGTAGTACCGTACTGGAAACACCAATAAGGCACCACCAATGTGGTGACATAACGCAGCGGATAGAAATTCCCCTAACTTGCAAGAATCCCTAAGGAGTAACCACAAATGAGAATAAAGTAATAATGAGAAGAATCACACAAGAGAGACCAATATTTTTAACGTGGAAAAACATCCTCAACGTGAGGAGTAAAAACCATGGGTCGTCCAGACCAAAGAAATTAATCCACTATGATTAATTAAGAGTACAAGAGTTATCTTCTGTCTCTCTCACTCCCTCTGTGAAAAACCCACTCTCTCTCAATCTCCAAATCTGACCCCTTCTCCTCTTATAAAGAGAGACCTAGCGGGCTTGAGAGTATTGGGCTTTTGTCCATATAGTTGGGAGCCCAAAAATAACCCAACATATTTCCCCCCTCACAACTATGTGGAGGTAATCGCTAGTCCGGCAATCTCACAACAAGCTTCAAACTTCCCTCTTGGAACAAGATGAATTGTATTCTGACTATCACAAAATAACCAATGTTCATCCTGAACAAAATCAACATCTGCCTTGGTAGTGGACAAAGCAACATACTTCTGCAATTTAGATTGCCAAGCCTTTTGCCTTTCTTCACTCTCCATAGACTCTTGGTAACATTCAGGTTCTTCTCCATCTGTCAAGGTCACATACTCATCAAAAGTATACCTTGTAGATGATTGTCTTTGCCTATTAGACCTCTTGGGTTGAACTACAGGCAATTCAGGAGCATCACCCAGATTCTTATCTTGTGACATCTCTTGCTCCTCTTCAGCATCATCATCAAGAGGAACATCAAAGTCATCTCCAAGTTGCTAATCACCATAGTAATGTTGCTCACCATTTGAACATTATTATCAGCAGTATCCAGATCATGTACAGGCATCCGAACTGGATCAATTTCAGACAAACTATTGTCTTTCTCAGGTGTAGACTTCTTTACCTTATCAATGTTTTCAATGGTTTGATCTTCCATGAATTGCACATTGCGGCTTCTGACAAGTTTCTTCTCAACAGGATCATACATCCTGTAACCATACTCATCATGACCATACCCAATGAAGATACACTGCCTAGTCTTCATATCCAACTTGGATCTTTCATCCTTTGGAACATGCACAAAGGTCTTACAACCGAAGACTTGCAAATGATCATACTTGACATCTTTGCCAAACCAAATCTTGTCTGACACCTCAATATTCAAAGCATGCACCTAACCCTCTCAATCAATGTCCTAACCCTCTCAATCAATGTCCTATTCATCCTCTCTGCTAAGCCATTCAATTGAGGAGTTTTAGGAGGAGTCTTTTCATGTCTGATACCCTGTTGCCTGCAATATACATCAAATGGTCCACAATACTCACCACCATTGTCAGAACGAATACATTTCACCTTCTTGCCTAATTGTCTCTCAACCAAAGCCTGGAATTGTTTGAACTTCTCCAACACTTGGTCCTTTGTCTTCAAAATATAAACCCAGAGCTTCCTAGAACAATCATCAATAAAGGTAACAAAATAAAGTGCACCACTAAATGACTTTACCTTCAATGGGCCACAAACATCAGAATGTACCAATTCTAGCAACTCTGACTTCCTTGAGGGAGGATGCTTCTTAAAGGATACTCTAGTCTGCTTACCAGCCATGCAATGAGAACACTTCTCCAACTCTGCATTCTTCAATCCTAGAAGCATGTCCTTTTTGGCTAAACAAGTCAACCCTTTTTCACTGATATGACTAAGCCTTCGGTGCCACAAAGATGCCTCCATATCCATGGCATTCACACTGTCTTTAACAACCAAAGCTTTTGTCTAATACAATTTAGAAATTTTCTCCCCTTTGGCCACAACCAAGTTACCTTTGGTGAGTTTCCATTTTCCATAACCAAAGTGATTATCATAACCACCATCATCAAGCATATGCACAGATATCAAATTAAAATGAACATTTGGAGCATGTTTGACTCCTCTAAGCCACAACTGCATTCCTGTGTTGGTTTGTAAGCAAACATCACCAACACCGATCACCTTGGTTACACCATCATTACCCATCTTCAACACTCCAAAATCACCTGTAGTGTAAGATGTAAAAAACTCCTTCCTTGGTGTAACATGCAATGTAGCACCGCTATCAATAATCCACATGCTCTCATTGAATACAAAATTAACCAACTCAAAGTCTCGAAGAATGACAAGACCATCACCTGTAGTAGTAGTGACACGATCATCATCATCATCATCATCCTTCTCTTTTGACTTATCTTTTTTTCTTTTATTCTCATTTTTCCACGAGAAACAATGCTTCTGTATTGCCCTTATTTTGTGACAATAGTGACACTCCACATTCTTGTATCTAGACTTGGATTTACTTCTGCTCTTTTCTCTTTCCTTTTTCTGACTTCTCCCCCTATTTTCAGTGACAAGTACCTCGGATTGAGATGAAGAACTTTGTGTCTTCCTTCTCATCTCCTTGTTGAGGACGCTACCCTTTACCATTTGCAAAGGGACAAAACCATTAGGGGCTGAATTTGTTATAGAGACCTTAAAAGTCTCCCAAGACTCAGGTAGAGAATTCAAGAGTAGTAATCCCAAAATCTCATCTTCAAACTTGATGCCCATTCCTAACATCTGATCAATAATCCCTTGAAACTCATTCAAGTGATGTGACAGGGAAGTGCCTTCTTTGAACTTCAAACTCACAATAGAATTTAACAAAAATAATTTGTTATTCCCACACTTTGAGGCATACAAGGATTCAATCTTCTCCTACAAAATCTTGGCATCTATCTCACTTACAATGTGATTATAAACATTATCATCCACAAAAAGTCGGATAAAACCACATACTTGTTGATGCTCAAAGTCCCATTCTTCATCAGACATAATTTTTGGTTTCTGAGCAGCAAAAATAGGAAGATGCATTTTCTTCACAAATAATAAATCTTTCATCTTCCCTTTCCACAAGTGATAATTAGTGTCATTCAGACTCACCATTCTATTTGTATTACCCTCCATTATTCTAGCAAGTACAACACCCTTCAAACCAAAGAGCTCTGATAGCACTCTGATGGGGAAAAGTCACCACTTTGATGATGGAAAGGTAGTACGGTACTGGAAACACCAATAAGGCACTACCAATGTGGTGACACAACACAGCGGATAGAAATTCTCCTAACTTGCAAGAATCCCTAAGGAGTAACCACAAATGAGAATAAAGTAATAATGAAAAGAATCACACAAGAGAGACCAATATTTTTAACGTGGAAAAATACCCTTAACGTGGAAAAATACCCTTAACGTGGAAAAATACCCTTAACGTGAGGAGTAAAAACCACGGGTCGTCCAGACCAAAGAAATTAATCCACTATGATTAATTAAGAGTACAAGAGTTATCTTCTGTCTCTCTCACTCACTCTGTGAAAAATCCACTCTTTTTCAATCTCCAAATCTGACCCCTTCTCCTCTTATAAAGAGAGACCTAGCGAGCTTGAGAGTATTGGGCTTTTGTCCATATAGTTGGGAGCCCAAAAATAACCCAACAGGCTAGGTGCAACCTTTCTAATCTCTGCCTTTATGGTAGTCATGCCACTCTAGCGTGATGTCCCTTTGGTAGCACGTCAAGTAATACTTGACTTGCATCGTCAAGTCCGGCACGTGGGATTAGTCACGACAATTAGGACAACGTTCATACCAAGTAGCCCTCAAGAAATCTAGTGACCTTACCACTTGAGTTTACGTCTACATTCCTTTCATACCAGTTTTATTGCATGATTTATGATGAAGTTTAATTAATTTATTATTTTCTCTTTTCTCGAACTGTGCTGTTGAGGACCATTCTTGACTCATTGGGCCTAGATACCTCATCTACGACCCATCACACATTCACATGAGTACCCTTGTAGCCACTCCTAAGCTGAGGTACCTACATGATAAATGTCTGTCAGGACCATTCTCGTCCATCATAGACTAGGCCACCCTTCTCATTTTCCTTTACTATTCACATGAGCACCCTTCCGACTTCTCCTAGGCTCAAGTACTTGTAGGATAAATATCTATCGGGGTCATTCTCATTCATCACAAAGTAGGTCACCCTTCTCATTTTCCTTTACCAATTGTTACACATTTTTACATATGACATCATCGTTCTCAATGCAATTTCAACAATAATAATGATAGTATATTTTGCACAAGCACATAAGTTAACAAAGAAGTAGTAGCTTTACATGGAACACCAAAAATTTATACAACATAGACAGAGCACAAGCGTGCTTCTATTATCACGAGCATGCATAGTCAATGTGACTCTATATGGGCGTGAACGGGTTCTACACGACCGTGCTCGACGGTCTGCTATCAATCGATATCTCGTCTAGAGTTTCAAACCTAAAAGGGAACTCATGGTTTTTCTACATTTTGCATACACAAAACCAATTGCACAAATAAGAACCATAATCTAGGGGCCTCAGCCCTCTTCAGCAAACACCAAGAACAAACAACTTTGCAGTTTAGGAAAACCCCCAACCCTTGGCTACAGGATGTCAATTCACCCTGGCCATAAGAACATACATACTTTGGGGTCCTAGGAATGACCCTCCATCTACCAATTATACCCATACCCCTGAGCAAGGTTTCTCACGCCCTCCTTACTTGGAGAAGCATAGACTTAGAAAACACATTCGTCAAGATCATTCTTCTTATTCCTCTAGGGTTACCTCCAAAGGTTCTCCTTCCAAAACTCCATTGACTTGAAGTTAGGTGTCAATAGTAAAGGTATTTCAAATTCCTCCGATCACTCCTTTATATAGTCTCAAAATGAGCTCCAAAAATGAGTCTTGCAACCCCTACCGATGACCCATGTGAAACTCAAAACAGAGGTCTCACAACTCATGCAAAAGCTTTATATTTTGATAGAGGATTTAAACTATCTGGGTTTGATGCTTTGCATCAATCCTAACTTGTTTGGAGACTTTCTTGTCTTTCGTTGCTTGGTATCCAACTTCATATTGCCTTATGTGAGACTTAAGTTATCTCACTCCCTTATATAGGAAAAGGAGGTAAGGCATGAGCTTATGTTGTCCGGTGTATGTCTTACAATTAATTTAAAATAAAGTTATTTTGAAGTTTATTTTGAGAAATGAGATACCTTTGTCCAAGATGGAGAAGGCAGATATCATCATCTGGGATGAGATACCTTACTCTGTCAAATATTTGTATTTGAGATGAGTTATATGATACCTCCATCCGAGATGGAGAAGGTGAACTTGAGATTCACATTGGTTCCAAGAATCAAGGAGTCGAGTTAAGTGACTCTAATTAAATGCTTTTGGGGTGAGATTGTTTGCTTAGAAAATCCTTTAATTTTAGTACATATGTGAGAGAATGTATATACTTGATCTGTAAATGATTCTTTTATAAGTTTGATTCACGGGTACCATGGACAAGGTTTTTGGTTGCCGCACTGACTAAAAATAAACACTATTTGTGAACTCTTTTTGAACTTGTTTCTATTTACTAGAATAATATCTCATTAACAATGTTGTTTTCATAATACATGGATGACAATTGTTAAAACTAAAAAAGACTTAGAAGACCTAGTATTTATTTATTTAATCTTGTTTAGGCTAGTTAATTATTATTTGAATGAAGGTCGTTTGTGACTGAATATGTTTATGTATTTATGGTTCGAATTTGCTAGTAGATGCTCAATGTTATTGAGTACCATAATATAACTTGTATAAGAAATTATTACATTTGAATATAATATTTTTATTTTATGTGAGAGATTTATTATTATTGGTCATTTTATTATGACTAAAGCAGTGTTTCATACCTTTCTCACTTTTGAAATTTAAATTTCAACAATATCTTTCGTATTTTATTATTGGTTACTATTGTAACGAAAGGCGTTACACATTCTTTTTTTCTAACACATGGATAGTGGTACTTAAGGATTCCCTTATGCATAACGCATTTGAATCGATGCGATACGAGCCATTATTTTTGTTGGTGCAATCTAGGTTATTCCTTTTTTTTATGTAAGATAAGGGTACTTAACGATTCCCTAACGCATGAACTGTGCACACATTTGAATCAATATGAATTATATCATTTATATTGTTAGTATAAATTGAGTTATTCCTTTTTTTTGACGTAGGAACAATAGTACTTAATGATTTCCTTACACATGAACAATACACACATTTGAATTACTGTAATCTAGGTTCTTGTTTTCGTCAATGCAATTTGGGTAGTTCTACTTAAGGATTTCCTAACGAGTAAACAATGCACACATTTGAATTGGTACAATTTGGGTAGTTGTTTTCGTAAGTACAACATGGGTTGTTCTTTTCTTCTAACATGGGCTACTTAAGGATTATCTAACATGTAAATAATGCACATGTTTGAATTAGTGTTATTTGTGTCATTGATTTTATCGATACAATATGGGTCATTCCTTTTTTTACACAAGGATAGTGTACAAGTCAATATAAGTAGAAGCATTTAGGCTACACCAAAATTCAAAAACATTGAAAATTTTGAATTAGTTAACATTTTCACTCAAAAGTGTTTAATTAAACGTATATTCTTCCGTATGGCATGACTTCAACATTTGTTATTATGTATTATAATGGATAGATTGCAACAAGTTATGAAGGATTGGGTTTAATGCGATGCCTTAAAATTATTTAGGATAAATGAAGGCCTCATGCTTAATTCCTTTAAGAGTCTATAGCAAATTCTTAATTCTTCTTTCTAAGAAACTTAAGAAGGCGCATCACATCCCAATAGGAGATTTGTTTGATACCTAAAAGACATGACTCAATAAAAAGTGCCTATAGTTGAAAGGGAAATGAGTAAGGGCAAGCAGGACCAATGCATGTGTTCTGTATTTAGCACATTGCACATAATTTCATGAAGACATTCAAGAATATGAGTTTCGGAAAGTAATTTTGAATATGAGTAAGTATCATTAATGCATTCATGTAAATTATTCTTTAGTATTTTTATTATTTATTAGTAATAATGCTTATAATTCTTTTTTTCCAAATACACATCAAGTTATGCATTGATACAAAAATGGTTCTACTATTACTACAACATCCTACATGAAAATAATCCAAAGGCCGAAAATTGGATTGATCAAATTCATAAGGCACAATGGACTCAAGCATGGGATGAAAGACAACATTGGGGACACATGACTGATGCGATTTAGTTAACACTTAAGGGCAAACGTGTCTTATCGTGGTAGTAATAAGGACATGAGTCCAAATATTGTACCTAAGGGTTGGTATGTTAGTTTTTGAAAAGTTTTGGTGCAGATTAGACAATCAAAATCAAAAAAGATTTTAGTAGAAGTAAAGAAAAAATAGGAAAATAATAAAAAAAAAAGCTTGTTTTTAATTCTTTTTGGAATTAAGGGTTCTCGTTTTGTTATGTTTTTCCCTCTTGATTGTAATTTATGTAATTCTCTTATCTTACCTTCGTGCTACTGATTATACTTCTTACCAAGGAGACACCAACGTCTCCCCCGCGTGACCACAAATAAAGAGGGGGCAGTTGTAGGACCCCAAACTGGTCTAGCTCAACATAAAGAAGTCCATGAGCAAGATGATTGGGTCATGACACGGCCCAGAAAGCGAGGAGAGCCAGACCAGCCCATTAATCAAGGGAGTCTGGCCGACTCGGCCTACCCCTATCAAGACAAGGACCTAGGATGGTAGGCATGGATCAACGGGTCAGGTCCACCATCAGTCACCCATGCGGGCTTGGCCCAAAGTCCTGTGGCATCATGATTGTGCTGATCTTTTGTGGCTTCATCTTTTTGAGCCAAAAGTCCTTATTTTTATTGCATTTTTTCTTTTTTTTATTTGTGGGCCTATGTTGCATTAATCTAAAAAAAACGTAAATTATGCATGGTATTTGTAAAGAATATTCAAGATTTTACCTAAAGAGATACAACATTATTGTACAAAATATTGGTTTATCAATTATCAAATAATCTTGCAAAGTTCATCAATTCAATACTAAAAGGCACATGGAATTTACCAATAACTTCATTGGTTGAAGCAACCTACTAGAAGTTGGCTAAAATGTTCATGTCAAGAGGGCAACAATTGCACACTTTGATTTTATCTAGTTATGGTTATTTAAAAATTTTAACCAAGGCCATAGAAGATGAATAAGCAAGGGAAATGTCTTACTTTGTTCATGCTCTCAACTATAATAGTACTAATCTATGGCGGCGGAGGTGTTAAACTCATGAGAAAGGCAACCTATGGGGATATTAAAACATATATCAACCTGGAAGAAGGACAATCTAACTGTACAAAATTCTAGGCACTACACATGCCTTATTCATAAGTCATCGCTACTTATAGCCATATCCATGTGACTACCCTTCATATGTGGATTTGGTGTACAAGTTGGACAACATCTTCAATGTGTACAAAGAACTGTTCAACATAATGTGCCATGCAAGCTCATATAGAAGGAAAGACTATTAAGACCATTGCCTTAGCCCTTATATTGTTTTTAATTGTTTACTGTACATATAATAGAATGATGACAATTGACTTTATGGCTTAAGAAGTGATTTCAATTATAAAAAAAAAAAGCCTAATTTTGCGTATATTGTGTGTAGGACCCCAAATTGGTCCGGTTCAACATAAAGAAGTCCATGAGCAGGATGATTGGATCACGATATGGCCCAGAAAGCGAGGAGAGTCGGACCAGCCCATTAATCAAGGGAGTGTTGTCGAATCAGCCTACCCCTATCAAGAGAAGGGCCTAGGATGGCAGGCACGGGTCAACAAGTCAGGTCCATTGTCAGTCATCCATGCAGGCTCACCCCAAACTTCTCAAGGTGCGCAGCGGACCAGCCCAGTCGGATCCAGGAACACCAATGCAACACTGACAAAGTTGACCATGTTAACAAAGTCAAGCCAAGTCATCCCCTCGGAGAGGGAGCGCCACCTCATAGTTCCTTAGCCATTGGATTCTCTAGGGAATGCGAGGATGAGGTCACATCAGCAAACCGAGGTCCCACGCATCAACGAAACTGTGATCCTCGCCAATCATAGTAGAGAAACATGCCATGTCAGCCACTACCCGCAAGATGTGCCGCAATTCCAGGGAGAACATGCCACGATTGAGTGCGGGATCCAACGAGAATCAACATGGGAAGTGCCACAACTAACTGACTGAATCAAGAGGTTGGGGTGATTCCACGTGGCAAGATCAAGAGCACCTTCGTCCCCCTCTGAAGGTTATAAAAGGCCCCAACGCAAAGAGGTCGGGGCCAAGAATCGAGGAGTATAGGAAGAATAGCGAAAGTGCTGAGGAAGTGCTACATGACCAGCAGGTGAAGATCGTTGATCTCCGACTACGAGTGAAGCACTGACTAGCTCTCTAGATACCAAGTAAGTTCTTTGGCCCAACTCCAAGCATGTGGTAAACACCACCTCTCCTCAAACCAAGTCAATTACACTCCAGTTGGCAAGCATGTAGCCAGCTTAACCCAAACCGAGTCAATTACACTTCAAATGGTAGGCATGTAGCAAGCTTAGCCAAGTCGAGTCCATTACACTTCAAATGGCAGGCGTGTTGCCAGCCTAAGCCGAAATCTGAGTCAGTCTCGAGGTTGTAGCCATAGCACACCATGCTTTCCATTGGTCCGAGTCAATATATAGATTCACGTCTGGCATGCATATTCAAACACTTCACCTAGCACTGAGACGGGATGCCTAATGGATAGTCTCGACTCCAAACTCAAACCTGCGAGGGATGAACGCCTAAGGGAAAGTTCAAACCCTAAGTCTCTGACTCCGTTGGATGCCTAGAGGAAAGTCCAACCACCAAACCAATGTTGCATACTTGTGGCAGATCCATGCCTAAGAGGGAGGATGCCTAAGGGAAAGTTCGAATTTGTGTTTCACTGCATGCATCAAGAACTACGTGAACTTTGATTCCTCCACGCTAGGGGAGGTATGTAGGTGTAAGAGGCCTACTCTTGTCAAGTTATGCGTCCCTAACATTCCAGTCTTGTGCAAACCCACCCCTGCGTGTCCAATAAGTTAATAACAATAAAGGTAAAGGTTACATTACATGCATTTCGTAGGGTATCTACCAGATGGTAGGCGAATGGGATGAACCTCATGCGTAACCAGCTCCTTACCCAGATTTTGCTTCTACCGACTTGCCTTATCCACCCCAAGGCTCCAACGTGCCTTTAAACACTAGTAGCGACTCCAATCCGAGTTGAATCCAGCCTGGTCAATCCCCTTGGATTGGTCAAGCCGGTACCGACTCGTCAGAAGCCGACTCCTCCCTGGAGGTAGATCCGGCTCCCTTTCAAAACCTCAAACAAAAATCAAAATCCCTTTAAAAAATAAATTTCCTTTCTAAATCTCCCCCGGCGCGATTTAGTTCGCATCATTGTGAATTTCAACTTTCAAAATTCATCTTTTATGAGTTATTGTGGTTGCATTTTTTTATTTTTTTATAAAGACCTTATTACATTGATTACTTTAATATTACAATGATGTATTTTATTGTTACTAAAGGTAATTAACAAAATTAACAATTGAAATATTAGAATGCAAAGGTGCAATAAATAAAACAATCGATGCAATAATTAATTAAGATGTAATTACTTTTAAAATATTCAAAACTTAGTTGTTATTTTATTATCTATATGAATTCTAAAATTTAATATTTTATTTCAAATTTATTGAGTTTTGTTATTTTGTTTCACTTTTTTCCTCATCTTAGTATTATTTTGAAAACTTTAAGTGAATTGATAAGGTCTCAAAGTTTTACTCCTCATGTAGGGTCCAAAAATCTCTATACACAACTTTTTGTCACCATGACAAAAATTGGTCACAATATCATAAATATGAGTTATGTCACAATCTTTTGATACAAAGAGATCCATCATGGTCAAATCGACATGAATTCATACTAAAATGAACCTCAAAGAAAAAGGACAACCAAAGATATATGACTTGTGTCAAAGAGAATATTATTCTAGGAATAAGTGTCCTCACGATAAAAAAACTGAAAACAAATTGAATAATTTTGTTGTATTGTAATAACACATCTAATAAACAAATTTATTAAATTAATTTTATTTTTCCTATTTTCCATTATTAATTAGTGTAATTCATTAAAAAAATTACAATTAATATTTTAGATTATAATTTTTTAATTTATTTTTAAGGGATAATAAATATTTAGTCATCTAAAAATATACAATAAAGTAAATAAAATAGGAATTGTAATTAATATAATAACTAATTTAAAATAAAATAGGAATTGTAATTAATATAATAATTTAATTTTAAAACAAAAAGTCTTTAATTTTAAAACAAAAAAGGCTTGTTGATAAGTCAAGTAAATAAGTCTTTAATTTTAAAACAAAAAAAAAAGTTCATTGAGAACTCAAGTTTGAGCGACTCGACTTCTTAATTGGGTAAAATAAATTGAAAATCACGTTAAGAAGTTGAGTCTTCCAAACCCAACTTTCCAACATGAATAGTAAAAAAGGGACAATTGCGTATATAACATGGGTTTAGTTAGGTAGATAAAAAAAATAGTTATTGAAGAAAAAAAAACCTAAGATATAATATGATCATTTTAAAAATTAAAGTTGAAAGTGTAATAATAAAATTGAAAAAATAGGATGATGGTCTACATGTGATTCTCAAAATTAGGGAGAAGTGAAATTAGTAAGTTACATTATCTATCTCGGTTGTACTAATATTTTTTAGATTTTTACTACTTTCACTTTCCAATTTATTATGTACACCTCTTTTTTATATTTATTATTATAAAAATATTTGTTTATACAAAATAATAAAAAACTTATTTTTACATTCATTTTTATTATTCTTTAAACCTTATTTTTCATCTCTATTCCTATTATTTTTTTATCCCTAATTTTATATTTCACCTTCATTATTTTTAAATATTAGTTTTATATTTTATCAATCTAATATTTTTGGTTCCAAAACTCATTTTCTGAAATAGGTATTAATTTTTGACAAAATAGTTCTAATTTTTTTCATTACAACTTTAGTATTCATTCTTTTTTATTCACCAATTAATATTTAATACGAGAAGAAAAAAAACTGCAATTTTTAATAGCATTTTAGTAATTTAACTTATTGTATGTTTCACCAGTCAATATATAAAAAATATATCTAAAAAGAAAAACGTCAATGGAAGAAATTGAGAAATGATACAAGAAATGTAGATGGTCGATGAAAAGAACATCATCTTTGAAAGAGGAGGTATGGAAAAATAGAGAAGCTTTTATGAAAGAAATTATTTAAAAGACAAGAAAAAAAATAAACAAAAAGGACAATCATTTAAAACAAAATTAATAAAAAAAATTAAGTAAAATTATATAATTGAGAATTGTAAATAAGGTAAGCCTATATTTTATAATCAAAACTTTGTTTGGACTTTTAACATGAGACAGCCTGGTGATCCATTAATTGGGCCCTCATCCATTACTTCTCACCAAATTTTTCTGTGCGTGGACTACGTCTTTATAACCATCATTTGTCCGTTGTAAAGCTGGATTCTATTGGGAACACTGCTTATTTTGTTATGCTTGTTTGGCGAGAGCAGAAAAAGCAACATCTGGACAAAAAATAACAAGGAAAAGAAAAGTTGCAAAAACAAGTGTCTTGATCATTATTTTATTATCTATTATTTAAGTTAAATTATATTTTTAGTTTCTTATTTCAGTATAAATATTTTCATAAGTATTTTATTTTTAAAATATTTATTTTGTTCTTCTAATTCTTAATTTGAGTGAATATTATTCTTTTGGAACAATGATTTTTTTTTTATACAATTTTGAAATTTTTTTAACTGATTCAACATATGAAACTTGTTTCAATATTATATAAAAATATATAATTTAACTAATTATTGAATAAAAATGTTATAAACATAACAACTGAAAAATCGATATTAGATTTTTCTAATTGTTGTTCATGAGATTTATTTTCACGTAATTTTTATCTTTTGATAATCTTTTTTTTTGTTTGAACATTAGTTTAATTCCATAGTTTTCATATAAAAAAATTTAATAAGACAAGTTCTAAGTCTTGAATCAGATAAAAAATAGTTTTGTCCAAAATAAAAAAAAAACAATCATTATTTCGAATTGACGATATTAATTCAAATTTAAGAACTAAAATGAATTTTTTTTAAAAAATTAAAACGAATTTTCAAGTAAGAGATTAAAATTATAATTTAAATTTTTATTTATTTGGCCATAGGAATATTTTCATTTTCTATTTTCAAAATTCTAATTTTTTTTATTTGAAGTTATGAAATTAACATAATATTTTCTCAATAATTAACTTAGTTAATATTATTATTTTTGGTAGTATAATGCCATATGCCTTATATCAAGTGTCAAACTTAGTAAAATAATATATTTAACAATTTTTTATTAAAAATAAGTTTGAAATTCTTATAAAGTAATTCAAATTTATAAAATCTCACATGATTAAAAAAAATAATTAATACTTCATGCTTTAATGTAAATATATGTTGTTTAGTATAATATCACATGGTTTAATTATTTGATTAATAAAATTTACTTTTTCGAGTTTAATAGTTATATATTTATAGTATAAAATAATTTTATTCAGTTATAAATTAATATTCATATGACTTTTAAGATATTTATTATAAAAATTAAAAAATTTATGATGTAAGTGAATTATAATTCAATGATAATATAAAATTATTTTATAATTTTAATATATTATTTATTTTTCTATTTTTTATTGTACAATAATCACAAATGAATTTAAAATTTAAAATTTTGTATAAATTATTTAAATTCTATCAGTAGGTAGTATAAAAATATAATATTAATATCATTTGATCATGTACCATTTATTAATACTATTCTTTAAATATAAAAATATATTTGCACGAATTACTGAGATCAAAATATTTATAAAAACAACACGATGAAAAACAAAAGATACCGTAGCATCAAACATTGACCATTTTCGTCTTCTGCAAATTTGGAATCAAATTTCACTTTTATTTACGGAGAAGGAACCCCATAAATTAAGTAAAAAAGAAAAAGAAAAAGAAAAACTCAGATTCATTCAAAGAAGTTCGGGTTCTATTTTGCAACCCATACAAATATTGATTCACCAAAAAAAAACATAAAAGAGCCCATACCAATATTGCAATCGTACGAATACATTGACGTTTGGTCACAAGTTAAGGCCATCCAACACAAAGAGATGTTGCAAATAATGACATGTGCTTATGTACTATATAACATGGTTTTTTTTTATTCTTTATATAAGTGCGAAATTTTTACATTGAAATTAATATAAATATTTGCAGAGAGCGTGAAATAATCATAAATATTTCTTTTTAACATAATACTTTTTACATCTAAAAGTTAAGATTTGAATTTTTAATATTTTAATTAAAGAACATAAAAAATTAGCCGTCGTAACTAACCAAAAACACTAGAATTGATAAATGTGTATGGAAGAGAAAATGAAACTTCAGGTCTTGAATACTTTGAAGATTTCAGATTTGCAAATCTGGTTTGTGTTTGTCTAGTCTAGTCATAATCACTCATTAGAAAAGAGCCATATTCTCAACATCAATTCTTCGGTATTACTGTAAAACATGATTAACCGACTTGAATTATTGCCCATTATCTCGAATTGTAATTATTACCTTATCAAAAACACCTTTCTATTTGTAGTGTATTCAGATTCAGTGCGCGCCTCAACTTCATCCTCACTTTCTCTTATGTCAAATATACTTGACTTTGGTTTTTCATCCCTTAATTAATAATTTTCACTCTACTCGATCTTTTGAGACTTTTCCTTTGAAAATAATTATTAAACCACTATTTGGATAAGTTTTTGAAGATGTTTTGATAAGAAGATTTGTGTAGAAGTTAAAAGGAATTAAATTAACTTTAATTTATAAAAAAAATTATTTTATTTTATCTCTTTATTGAATAAATAGTTTATATACATCGATTAATAAAAAATTAACTGATGGTTAATTTCTATTATAATTATCTTAAAAGTTGTATTTAACATAATTTATATTGGTTATATAATATAAAAAGATTTACATTATCATTACATTAAAAATTAAACTATTTGTTTTTATAAGTGTTTACATAAAATTTATCCAACAAGCCTTCACAACATAAATGCATACAATAGTGGTTTTAGATATTGTTTCTATTATGTTATATCAATGGTTTTATCTCACACTTGTCTCTTTTTATTTTATTTTATTTTATTTATTATAAAAATTATAGAAAATTATTATACAAATATAATTTTTCTATGAAAAACCTCAATTTATGGTACAATATGGAATTAAAGCATTTGTCCATCAAAGTGGGTATGGACAAACTTAAAAGCATGCATGATGACCATAAAAAAATCGCCTCTAAAGCTTACCTCTAATGACAGATTATGATTCTAATGCTCCAATTTTGATGACTATTGCAGCTTTATTCCCACAAAAGGCACTTCACCTTCTATTCTTCCCATTGGTTAATTGAGTTTAATTTTCTCGGTTCTAATTTTATTTAATTTATTATTTTATTCCTAATGGAGGCATGCATGTTGCAAGTTTCTGCTCCTTTTCATCCTCATATTATAATCAGATTTAGTATATATTGGTTTATCCAACCTAACATAATCTTGTGTGGTTTGGTTAAGTTTCCCCTATAATATGGTGTTCTTAAAGGGATACCCACTACTACACTTTATAAGTACGATGGGACTATTTAAATATTCTAAATTAAGATAATAAGACAAATAATGTTGTCTTTATTATGCACCTTTCAGCCATTGCCCAGCACCCAGGAAGTTCTGAAACCGCCTAGCCTTAGGCTATAAGGTCGGCAAAATAACATTTATTTATCAAAGTGGAATTGTATGATTATGATAAAAGAATTCAGATTTGATTTTTATTATTTTAAAATTAATTACATCAATACATAATTGAGATTTTTTATAAACATATACTCACAGATATTATGACGGAATAATATTGCAGACACAGTATAGTTAAGATTTTTATTTTTGATAATTTTATAACTGCTTTTAAAAATACCGTATCTATTGATAATGTCATTAACATTTTTATATCAGTAAATTAACATAAAATAATACAAAGTTGCCAACTTTATGGTAAAAGCTATTATTTGATATAAATGGCAGCTTCGTGGGGGCATAGCTCGATGGTTCTAGCCACATCAGAAAAGTTTCATGACTCGCTAATGAAATGTCTTTTATTGTTGAAAGTGGGATTTTCTTCCTGGTGCATGCATGAAAATAAAATATTAGTAATATGCTTTGCCGAAAATAGTCAGTGTCGCCTTTTATATGGAAAGACAATAATTGAACCACAATAGATACAAAGAACTATAGTTTCCACTTTCATTTGTTATATATATTCAATTTATTGTTTTTTTTTTTTGGGGTACATATTCAATGTGTAATTACTCCTATAGTTAATTTAAAAGTGCAATTAATTACTTTATAAATCTCTACGTTGTTTACACTAACCCAAATTTCAATATTTGTTTTACAAATTCATGGAATGAAAAAGCAAACAAAACAAAACTTGAACTAATACCCTAATAACCTTTTAGTTCTTAGTTTAATCCTACTAGAAATCCAAATTTTCAGCAACCTATCTCTCTCACTCGTTGCCTCCTAAGGGGTTAATCTTGGTTGGTATATTTAGATGACCCGGTTTGGGTTAACGTATTATTTGATTAGTTTAGATCCAATTAACTAAGTTATGTATGGATTAATAATAAAGGTATTAAAGTGCGGGTCAATTTGCTTTGTCTTATCACCAACCTATAAAAAAAAAATCGGAGGGGATTGAGTGGCCAATTTTTAAAGTGGGTTCAAAATGTCAATTCATTCCATTTTTTGACAAACTAGTAGGTTAGTTGGTTAATCAACTTAAATAATAAAAATAACAAAGAAAAAAAGGAGAAAAGGAAAAATATATTTTTAAAAAAGTAAATGTAAATAGAAATAAAAATGTGAATGGAGAGAATTTAGAAAAATAATGAACACCACAGGAATATGTTCTTACTTATGTGTTAAATATGCTTTGGAATGAACACCACAAGAATTTAATTAAACGGGCACACAAACATGCACTTATATGTAACCCAGCCTATCAAAATTTGCGAGTTAAATAGATTTATCTGAACGAATTTGAGTTACTTTATAAACTCTAACTAATAATTTGTTGTTTTGGCTTGGTCTATTACATACTGTGTGTTAAGTAGGTAGTCCACCAACCTCCTTTTTCAAATATATATATACCTATATATTTATTACCACAAATCAATAATATAAGGTAGTTTTTATTTTAAAATTTTTATTTTAATTATTTATTTTTAAATTAGTTTTTTCTACAGTATTTACGAATGATTTTCTAAACTTAATTTTTCTATTTTTTTATACTTTCTATATCCAACTTGATTCATTTTATTTTAACAGAAATTATTATTATATATAATTAGATTTTAGCTAAAAAATTGTCTAGAATTAATTAGAACGTTAGTAGAACAGTATTCAAACACAACTAAAATTTTACAACGAGGATAGAAATTTAATTTATGCTTCGAGTGGGTGAAGGTAGTCCACCAACCTCCTTTTTCAAAATAAATAAATAAATATATATATATATAAATAAATAAAGTAAGAGAAATATATTTGTAATGAGACAATAAATTTATATAATACAATTATACATAAAAAAATTAAAATTAAAATTTATTAAATATTCATACAATCGTCTTAAAAAAAATACGTAATTTTATAATTTAATTCATACTTTATATATATTATTAATGTGATAGTAATATATATATATATATATATATATATATATATATATATATATATATATATATATATATATATATATATATATATATATTATCACATCAATAATATAATATTTAACGCGTATATAACATTGATATAAAATTGTCCTATTATATCACCATCGTATCATATATTAACATATTATGTATAAATATTTTATATTTAGTATATTTATGATGTGAACAAAATTACAAATGTCTATTACCTTTTAGGATTTTATTATTATCTTTAACGTTAAAATCTAACGTGATATAAGATATTTAATTTAAATCAATAAAAGTTTAAATAATTATAAAAAAAAATAAGGTGACTCAGTCTTGAGTAAAATAAAATAAGACTTAATTCCTATTAAATTGCATGTTTCAATATCTGCTCATTTTTTAAGTGACTTAAATATAAATATTTTTATAAATTGTTTTGAGTCAATATTTTCTTTACCTTAGACATGAAGAATGTCTCTTTCCAAATTTTACTTGAAAAAAAAAGAAAAAAAACTAACTAACCCGCGTGGCCAAGGAATGTTGAAGTAAAAGTGAACGAAATGATGATATTTTTCAAAAACCAAGCTCCATTTTGACACGGATGATTGTCAGAGTTGTCCTAAGTGGCGCCATTTTCTCTGAGTTGGACACGTAAGCACAAGCCGGAGATAACGGGTTCATTACAAAGTTATAGAATTCAGCAACCACATTGAATTGATGAGTCCCTTTTGGTCTATCATATTTCTTAATTACTTGTTTTAGTATATTATTAGTTGTAGTCAAAAGTTGCTCGCTCATTTCATAGCGTAAAGTCATTGATAGCTTCTATAAATTAAATATTTGTTGAATTGGATTATTGAATGGACCTACGAAATTCAAACCAACTTAGAATAGGGCTCCACTAGTGCAGGAAAGCTTGTTTTCTGCTTTCAGTTTACAACTGGATAAATCGCAGTCATTAAAACTCATTTTTACTCATTAAAATTATAAAATAAATGTAAATTAAAATAAATTTACACCCTTAAATTTAAAACTGCATCACCCTGCAGTTTTTTTTTTAACTGCAGGTGATCCTGTTCCAGTAAAATCGAATGTATCCCTCTGGTGTATAATACGAAAAGGTTCATATTTCGTACGAATTTTTACGAAAAAGCTTATTAATAGGAATAGAGCATGGCCATTTACACTTCGAGCGGTAGCAAAGAACAAAATGACAAAATAAGTAAGATAAAAATGTAATAATTTATATGAAAAAATAAATTATACGACAATAATATATTTAAAATAATTTTACGTTGATATTTAATTATAAATCATTGTGTTTAGTAATTTTGTGATTTGATATTAAATAATAGTATAAAATTATTTTATATTATCAATACATAATCATTAAATTCATTTTATATTTGTTTAGTTATAAAATAAAAGGTCAATATTTCATCATCTCTTTTTTAATAATACAAAAAGTAAATAGTATTTACACTAACACTATTGTAACAAGTGTGAAAGGTTGATTTTTTAGAAAATCTTTAATTTATTTATTTTTGAAAATATTGCTAAATTTTTCTTCATGATGCGCATCAAACATCAAAATATAAAATATAATTAATAACTAAAAAAATATAAACATGCATCATATGAATAAAGGAAGTGTAAACATGTTTGACAAAATAAAACTTGTACCTTATGACATATACATAAATCAACGAGAAAGCTAACTGAAGTTAAGGCTAATAAGTGTTTGAAGTAAAGAAATAAATACATCCAAAAAGGGAAAAAAGGGACAAGCATATACAAAACATTCTATAAGATGGTCCCTAAATAACATGTACTGAACTACTGGGACGAAGGTGGTGTTGGCAGAGGAACTCTAGTGCCTCTCCTAGGCCTAACAAATTTGTCTTGGAAAGTCTAAAATCGAGAATAAGGTCAATGGGGTTAGGGGAAGGAAGTCAGACTTTCTACTCTAAGCATCCCCACAGAAGGATCCCACATGAACCTAATCAGAAGAAACATCTATGAGTGAGTGTGAAAAATGATAGTGGACCTCACTATCATATTCAGAGCGAACTTTGTGACCATCTCTCCATGATACCACACTTTTTGGGTATCATGTCATATCCTCCACGCTCCTCCAAGTCTCACCCAAATGTCCCTAAAGTGGATGTGAAAGGGTCTTGAGTAGATTGTCACCACTAGTGTGACCTGGCGCTTCCATCCTCTCGAAAGCCTCATCATTTGGTCTCACGAATATGTAGTTCGGATCATTGTAGTTGTAAACATAAAACATACAGTGTAAGGGTAAGCTACAATAGGAATACACTTATACACATAACATCAGACTTATCATTACAATCATCGAAGGGGGACTTTAGTCCTTCAGCAACAACAATCAACATAACATTTCACAACTATTCGCATACATGTACGTGTGTGTGTGGTCTCACAAATATGTAGTTCGGATTATCGTAGTTGTAAACATATAACATACATCATAAGGGTAAGCTACAATAGGAAAACACTTACACAAATAACAACAGACTAATAATTACAATCATCGAAGGGGGACTTTAGTCCTTCAACAACAACAATCAACATAATATTTCATAACTATTCACATACACGTACGTGTGTGTGTGTAATGTTAACATCTTTACCACTACCCCATAGATATTTGTAGGATGACTGATCACCCTTATCACTTCTTTAACATACTTGCATCTTGGTAATGGGGAAAGAGGATGTAATCCTATGGTTAAAGAATGTGTTTGCCAAGATAGAGGTATGTGGGTAGTGGCATACCACGATCTCAATTTTGCAGCATCAGGACCTCATGTGGGATGTGCCTATTCGTCTATCCCTTAAGCTCACCATGTCTTACTCCTCCGCTCCAACACTAGTTATGGGCCCCTTTCATCATGCTAACACAATAACTTACATGCCTATTCATCAATAGTATACTTGAGGGACACAACAAATCAATTAACTATGATTCTCATATCACTTCCAACTTTCTTGAACAACGGATATTAACATCATGTATCCACCATCTTGTCATGGTCACCTTCAATATAAGTTGAAACTCACCACAACAAGGAATGATATATTGTCCATGTCCTTAAGAGTAAAGTATATCCTCTTATTCATCCAACAAGTATTTTATCTTTCGAGATAGTAACATTTCAATATTTTATGTTATTATCTTCGTCAAGATTCCTCTTTCAAGCTTTTAACCCATCCTACCCATAATCATCATTCTATAACAATGTTTCTCATGCTCTTTATATGATGCAATTAATCTTTTTGTGTAATTTTCCATAACTTAGACATTTTCTCACTACCAAGGAAATTCACTTAGTGAGACAAATGGTTCACCTAGCGATTGGTACCACTTGTTTACATACATTCGCTTAGCAAGAACCTATTCTCGCTCAACGAATAGAGCCATAAAGTGCTCAAACATCATTTTGCTCGCTCAACAAATAAGCCACAAAGACTTAGTCTTCCTAAACTTCACATGTATCGCTTAGTGAGGTTAACTCCTTGCTTAGCTAACAAAGCCACAGGGACTCCTCCAATCCTCACCTTGGTTTCGCTCAATGAGTTGGATGAGTCACTCAGTGAAACAAAGTCAAGTTGACTTCTTTCCTCACTACGTGTTTCCTAACCTAACAAAGACTCTTTGCCTAACAGGGGAGCCATAGAGAGATCTTTCTCACATTTCCCTTTTTTCGCTCAATGAGTGGGATAGTTTGCTTAGCAAAAAAAAAAAAAAACTCCCTAAGACTTAACAAATTCTAAGTCAGTGAATAAGAGGTGAGATTTCATGGTGCTCTTTGTCCACCTTCTACTTGGCGAGAATGGATACTCACTAGGTGAACATGTGAGTTTTTATGAGTTAAGCCACTATGGCTTGACTTGATAGGTGACTGAACATAGGACGATATCTTTGTGGCTCCATTCGCTAAGCAAGATTAGAGACACATCAAGGGAATGCATACACATTAAGTACCCTACTAAGGATAGGATTTACTAGGCGAATGACCTCTCTTGCTAGGAGAATCCACTAACAATGAGAAAACTTATTTATTTGGAAATCTAGAATATTTAATTCAATCTATGTGTTAAAGGTTCATTAAAATGTTGTAAAAGATGGATTATAAACTAGAAGGGTATAAAGGCCTAAAGTGAAATGCTAATTAAAATGAAATTCATAAAGCTTTGAATGTTGTTACCCATGGTGAATAAGGCCTGTGTTATTATTAAAGAATGAGACGTTGGCCTTACTTTTAGGGGAACTGGTTGATGAACTAGCCCTTGTTGTTGTGACTTCGGCTTTCCTTCAAAGTACTCGTAATGAGGTGGCAAATGCAAGTTGTTAGTATTTGAGTTCAAAGAAGTCGAAAGTGTTAGATGTATTGTTTGTTGTGATGGAAGAACAATTATGGACGCTAAAATGAGTAGGCACGTAAGTTGGATGGGTCGCTAGAGTTGGTACTCAAATATGGGATCCTCAACTAGTATCAAAAAGCAAAGTGAAGGTCATAGGGGCCCAGGAGATAAAATGGATGGGGCGAACTCCACATAATGAGTAAAGTCTTTACTTACGCACGTTTTTCTAGGCTAGTTTTACTTGTTTGTAGCTTTCCATAGGATCATGTCCTACCTTCCCCAATGATGAGTAGCATGAGTCTTGGGGAGCCTCAGTGATGAAAGTTATATTAAGGAATGGGATCAGGAATGATCACTTAGCTTATAGAAATCTCCATGGAGTAGTTGTGTGTGTCTGTGTCTATATATATGTGTGTGTGTGTGTGTATGAGATTGAGAATATATTGTTTAATTTATGTATCTGTTGAGGGATGATACTCGTTATGGTGTTGATATATCTAGACTATGTAATACTTTAATTATGTGTATGATGAATATTGCTTTATTACTTTCTTTCTTAAATATAAGGTTAATCTTGTAGTAGCTTATCCTTATGTTTGTGTGTTGTATGTGTGTGATTGTGATGACTTCAAACAATGTGTTCATGGGAGTAAATATCGAGGCTTTCAAGAAGATGGTGCATGTGCATCAAGTTGGTGGTTCGAGTGCTCGTAGGGCTTTCTCTTCTGAACCCCTACCACAATATTTATGTGTTTTGAGTAGTTATTAATAGTTGTTGTTGACCAGCTTGGGTGCTTGAGTATTGTATCCCAATCTCTTTTGATGCATGTTTGGACAATTTGATGTAAATGTTAGGGGGAAATATACATTTTATAACTCACATATGTAATTGAATTATGATGATGTGTATGTTGTTTATGTTTGTAGTATGTGCTTTACATGGTTATGCATGAGAGTAGGCCATGTATGATGTCATGAAAAATTGTCTTCCTTTTTATAAGTAAATTAAATACAAGGTTTTCCTTAAAATTAACTTTCATGCATTGTGGTCTTTTGGATGTTTAACCTTGTAGCAACAATGGGTTGTTATAGAACTTCTTGAGTAATTATACATTTTTAAAAGAATTAAGTAATGTTAAAAAAGATTCTATTGGGTAGGATGGTATAAAAGCTGAAAGTGAAATGGTAAATGAAGTTGGATTTCATAAAATTTGAAAGGTTGCTATCCATAAGGGATATAACACTTGTTGTTGATGTTGTAGAGTAAGTTATTCGTCTTATTCTTAAGGAATTGGTTAGTGAACCATTCCTTATTTTTTCAGCTTGCCTTGCAGGTGACTATGTTGAGATGATGGATACATGTTGTTAGTATCCATGTCCAAAGAAGTTGAAAGTGATATGAGGATCATAGTTGTTGTTTTATTTTTAGTCCCTTTAAGGATGCTATTAACGAGTAGGCATATAAGTTGTTGAATCATCATGAGTTGGTGGAGTTCACAACCAATGATTGATAGGGAGAGGCAGGGTTTTGTAGTCTTGGAAATAGGTAGAAAAGCAATCCCGCACAAAAGAGTGTAGTCTTTACAAGGACTTCTTACTGTAGAAATTCGTTACCCACACATATCCTATCTTGACTTGAACAATTTCTAATTCGCATGATCATTTCCTCTTTCCCAATACTAGGTTGATGGTATGTTAAGGAAGTGATAGGAATGACCGCTTGACTTATAAATCTCTAGGGAATAGTTGTTTGTGTGTGTGTGTGTATATATATATATATATATATATATATAAAGAGAGAGAGGAGAGATCAAGTTACTCCTCATCCTCACTCTTCATTTTCTTACAATCTAATAGATAATATGTGTCACTCATTAAAACCATCAAATTGCAAGAAAATAAAGGGTAGGGATGAAGAGTAACTTTTTTAAAGTTACTCTTGAAGTAATTTGATCCTCCTTATACACATACACGCACATATACATATATGTAAATTGTTGAATTGTTGAATTGTTGAATATATTGTTGTGGATGTTGGTTTTATTTGTTTAGAGTTGAGACTTGTTGTTGAAGTAATGTTGCATCCATGATGTTTTGACATGGTGTCATATATGTATTGGGTTTATTGTTTTGTTGTTAAGATATAAGGATATTCTTGCAAGAGCAACTATAAAGAGGATAAAGGTTTCTTAACATCCCATCGATTTGAGTTTACATGCGCCTTTCTACATTTGCTTCCAAGACAACTAAGTGGTCTTGAAGGAGGCATGGGGGATCAACCATGATCTCCAATAGGTGCATTATAGAAGAGTGGTAAGTATCGAGTACATCCTTGCTAGCGTTATGAGATACGCCGTCACATTTCACACCTATGTGGATATGTTTTTACCCATCCTAACAATATGGAGTTGTCTTACCAACATGACCAAAGCAGAGCTTGTAGGAAATCGAAATTATGAAATCGACCTTGCCCTTGTTTACATCGTTTCAAGACAATGCCTTCAAGAGCCAGAGACGACATTGAAGCTTCTTCTTCTACATTATCGCTGCCCTAGTGACCTTTTGGTTGTTTTGTTGTTGTAGGGACCAACTTGTTAGGGTATTTTGTATATCCTCATCTACTTTCAGATGTATCTTTTCATGTTGGGTAGTTGTTAGACCCCAGCTTCATGTTATGTTTTCTAATGTTGATGTACATATGCCATGTGATAGAAGCTTCCATTGTAATCCAAAGTTGATGTATTTCCTTTCATATGTGTTTATGTATATATATGAGTGGTGCATGCTTATGTTCAATTAGAGTTATATCTAGTTGAATGCTTTATGCTCTCTTGTTGTCACGTCTCACGAAAGAGAAACAAATTATTTGTTATTTTCATCATTAAATTAATTTATATCTTATTAAAATAAACCTTTCATGCTTTAGTGTAATTTTTTAACCAATATAAAATTGTTTTTATTTCTCACTATTTTTTTATTGTGTTTTAATAGTGTATTTTAAAAAAACTTCTACCAAACTTATCCTCATCATAATTGTTTTTAAAAGAGAGTGATTTATTATGGTCTTAATTATTCTTTCTATCAAACCTTTATTTTGTGAAAAGATTTGGGAAAACTGTAACACAATTCAAATCCCTTTTTTTTGTACTTTCCAATGTTCTATTAAGATCAAGGAGGATAAAGGTGTTATTGTTCTCACTGCTTGATTTTGACCGTATCATTTCTAAACAATTTAGGATTTTTTTATTTGTTTTATTCCAATACATTTTGCTTTGGATAAACTACTCAGATCTTAGATATTGTTGTTTGGTCGACTATAGAAGATTTAAGCTTATCATTTTAATTTACGCGATATAGAGGATTTGGTGTTGCCTAGATTTTGGCTTGATGTGGGTGATTTGGGGTTGTGCATTCTACATTGATTATGTTTATAACCAATGTAGAAAGCATTTTTTTACATCATTTCAATATTTTGTGTAAAAATTATTACACTCTATATCTTTAGAACTCCGTCCATCCAATATTCCATCTTGAAAACATGTCATCATACCAAAAAATCTACCAAGGATACTAATTTGACTCTACTCATCTGAAAAGTACATAGGGTCACTATTTATCAACTCTTGGTGAAATAACTACTTTTAGGGAATACTTGCCTCGATATGTACAATTTGGTCGTTTTATCATTTTCTCTTGAGATTTTTTCGAGAAAAGCACAACACAACATTTTATTAATTCTTTTTCAGCATAAATTAAATTTAAGTATCCTTTTTATTACAATCACTTAAATTAAACAAAGCATATAAAAAAATGGTGTTACAAGAGTTGTCTAACTAACATGACCAAAATAGAGCTTGTAGGAAACTGACATTGTGACCCAACTAGCCTTGCCCTTGTTTGTGTTGTTTTAGGACAGCACCCTCGAGAGCTAGAGGCAATACTGGAGCTTCTTTGTTTGCGTCCCTACTGCTTAATGATCTTTTGTTGTTGTATGAATCAACTTGTTATGGTGTTTTGTATATCCCAATCCTTTTTTAGGTATATCTTTTGATGTTGGACAGTTGTTAGGCTCTCAGCTTCATGTTATGTTTTCTTATGTTGAGGTACACATGCCATGTGACATAGGCTTCCCTTGAAATGCAAAGTTGATGTAATTCCTTTCAAATGTGTGGGTGTTCATGATGCATGCCAATGTTCAATTAGTGTTGTATTCTAGTCAAATGTTTTATGCTTATGTTTAATTAGTGTTGTATTCTAGAATACAACACTAATTGAACATAAGCATGCATCATATATTTTCTTATGTGATGTTTTATGCTTTCCCATTGTCATGCCTCATGAAAGAGAAAGAATTATCATATGTTTTCATAATTAAATTAATTTAAGAACTTATTAAAATATATATTTTGCTCTTTAGTGTAGTTTTGTAGTTGTTTATAAAGTGAGAGGTTTAGCCTAGCGAATGAAGTCACAATGACTTCACATTCTCAACTATGTCTAATTCACTCAACCATACTCTAGACTTGTCAGCCAAACACCAAACTTACCCAGTTGAACACCAGACTTGCCCAGCTAGACATTGGACTCACTTAGCGAGTCTTCATTGTGTTCACCAGTAAGCAAGACCTTCATCCAACAAAAACTCATGTTTTCTAGAAATCTACCTAGAAAGTGCAAGGTCACTCAACAAGAGTCTCTTCTCACCCAACAAACCTTCAACAGAAACAAAAAAAAATGGGCATTTGCTTAGCGAGTCAACGGACTCGCCCAATGAGTGTCCTTGGATAGTAACATGCAAACTTATAAAAAATAATCAAAACTCAACCAAATCAACATGTAATTCAACCAATAGCTCTAGATTAACATATAATCAATATCTAAACATCAAAATAACACCAAATCTCACATGCAACTACATATTCATTATCATCTCAATGATTTCTTTAATACCTCACTTAGCTAAGCAATAGCCTTCTAATAAGGTTTGGGGTTAGGATATTACCCATTGGACAAAAATGGTTTTGGTTTACCTTTGGGTAAATGGGGGTTTTGCTTTCCTTTGGTTTTAGGGGTTTTATTACCCAATAGGTAATGGGGTTTTGGGTCAAACAACGGTTAGGGTTTTTGGGATTTTCTTGGAACTATAATTGGCCATTATTCCTCCTAAAAAAAATGTTGCTACACCAAAAAAAATGTGCCAACGACTAGTGTTCAACAAAATGTATTTGGAATGTGTCTAAGACCATAATCCATGGACTCTTTATGTTTATTGAACTCAAATGACCACTTTCAAGGAAAACTCGAGCTCAACATACGTGATTTTGATTGTTTTGGCCTTTTTGAGATTTTCTCAAAAATCAAGCAACACAATATTTTATAAACTCTTTTTTTACATAATTAAATTTAATTATACTTATAATTATTCAATTACTTGATTAATCACATATATAAACTTCATCTTAAACCTAAGACTACATCTAATTCTTAGTACCACATTTATGAGTATTGTTAACATCAAGCCTCTTTAGACTCATACATGTGTTCTTTGACTTGTGATAGAAAACCAACCAACAAAGATAAAGACCATTTACATGACACTGGAGGTCCCATGACTAAGTCCAAAACAAAAATGAGGAAGCAATCTTTACAAGGCTTGAGTTTAAGAATTAAGGAAAGTTTAAAGCAAAGTGAATCAAAGGTTGTACCAAAATATGTCACTTTATTACAAGTTGATGAAGATTGGAGCCCATCTTAAAGAACGCATAAAAGTCTAAAGTCATCGTCATGTAATTTGGACTAAGTAGTTAATTATGATCATTTACATGTATTTTCGCATAAATCATTTTGATAGTTGATAGAAAAAATGAAAAGTTTGATAGTAGGTAAAAAAAATAGGAAGATCATTTATGGTGGAAAAGGTTAGTAAGGAGTCATAGCGGATGAGATTTTATACCAATTAAAATATTAATGGCCATAGGCTCTGAGAGATTTTATGTAATTAAAATATTAATGGGCATTAACTTCAAAGATTTTATGCCAATTAAAATATTAATGGGCATTAGATCCAAGAGATTTTTTGTCAATTAAAATATTAATGATGGGCAATAACTTTATCAGATTTTATGCCAATTAAACTATTAATGGGCATTAACTTCAAGGCTGCCTAGTTAAGCCTATAAATAAACTTTTGTAAAAATAGAATGATAGAATTTATAATTTGAATAAAATTTATGTTTTCTTTGTGAAAACTTTTCCTTTGTTCTTAGGTTAAACAACTTTTATAGTGTTGGTTCTACCGACAGGTCGTAGTTAGGGTCATGCTTTGATAACTTTGGTTATACCGGCAAGTCGCGGTTAGAGTCAAGTTCTCCCTTCACCTATTTTCAAGATGGTCCATTTTTAAATCGTGTCAACTTGCCTCTTCGAGAAATTGACTAAGTATTCTTTGAATACAAAGTCTTTCTAAGTTTTAACCAATTTCACAAAGAAATGATTTAAAGATAAATATGCCTGGATAAAATTAGTTTTCACAAGCTAATAAAAGCTAGCTTTTTTTCTCAATAAAATTTATTTATGAAGAGAACATGAGAACTTTAATTGATCTTAGATGAAAAAGTATTTGTATCTTAATCTTTATAAATTATGATATATAAGCAAACTTCTCAAAATGATTGTTGTATATCGTTCGAAATTTCCTTCATCTATCTTCTGTCAATTGAGAGAAAGTGTTTATTGGGACATTAAATATTTTTCATCAACTAGTTACCTTGATAAAATAAAATATTATGTTTACCTCCTTTTTCTCATATTGATGTCTTGTAGCATGAGATAACATAACTTTCTAATAAGAAAGTATACTAAATAGAGCATGTCTTTTGAAGTATATAAAGATAATTCAATAAAAGTTTTGACCTATCTTTCAGGGATTTTTAATACACCTTGATAAGATGATTAGATGTATACTTTCTTGCATGAATATTATAATATGCACAAGCATGTACAAACACACACATTATATATATGTGTTCTGTGTGCGTGCGTGTGTTAATAAATTATAATTTAATTAAATTTTCTTTAAGATTTTGTCCTATTTGTGTGTATATATGAATAAATTATATTATTTAAAGGGGCAAGGTGAGGGATTTGAACTAGAAGATTGTGTAAAAAGTTAAATGTAACATATTATTGCAAGTTAAAAGTTAAGAAAACGTAAAATTGGGCTTGGGGCAAAAATAAACTAGTCTATGTTTGGAAGGTTTCTTTTTTACCTTTTCTTAAGCATACCCTCCCTCTATTTTTGTTTTCATTAAATTTCATTTCAATAATATTCATGTACATGTGGTTGGATTCTTCATTCCCAAGAGTGTTGACAATATATATAAAATCCTTACTAATTATTTAACTTGTTTAGACCTTTAGCATGAAACATAAAAATTATGAATAATAAATACATCACTTAAATACTTTGGAAGCTAAATACTAACATAATAATACTCTCTTATTGAAAAGAAAAAATAATACTAATGTTAAGTACTAATATGCATTAAAGAAAAAAAGAGTTAAAAATATATAATAGTGTGTTCAAATATTTATATTGTAATGATAATCCATACATAGATACCATCAAAACATAAATAATTGGATTTCCAGCCTATAGTTTCTAGAAATTCCTAAAAATTTGTAAGTTTTATTCAGTTTTAAGAATATGTAAAAACAATAAACTAAACTAATTTGATCTTTTTACTTTTTATCCATACTTACACATCATAATCAACCTGAGCTTCTTAGTTATCCAAAAGGTTATGTTAGCCCTTAGCTTGGATTGAGGTTATGCTAGCCTCAAAATTATAAGTTCACATGGTATGGTGGGCTAGACTAATGGGAACAACCTTTAGTTTTGACCATCATAAGGTGAACTTCAATTTTGAAGCTACGTTTTAATCACTCATATATGATATATGAAACATTTAAATTACATACATGTGGTAACAACCAATTCAACTACCTTAGGATTCGTTTAGAAGTAGTTTTTAGTTGTAAATTTTAAAATTTTAAAAATCAAAACTAGTTTTTAATTTTTAGTTTTAGTTTTTTGATTTCAAAAATTAATTTTTATTTTCAATATAAACTCACTTTGAAAATTCTCTATCTTGTTAAAATTAGCTTACAATGTGTTTGTATGTTGGTAGTGGTGATAGTGGTGGTGTGGTGGTGGCAGCAGTGACAGTGTGATGGCAGTGTTGGCGATGGTGGTGATAGTGGTAGCAGTGTGGTGGTGGTGGCAATAACGATGACAATTGCGACAACAAGAATGATAATTGTTAAATACAATGAGAGAGTATTTTTTAAAACTAAAAACCAAATTCACAAAATCTCTTTTTAAAATGAATGTAAAATTGTTTCAAAATTGAGTTAGAAATTATTTCAGTTTCATTACAGCCAAAGGTGTTTTGTTTTGAAATTTTCATTTGAAAACCAAAAAACTCGTAATCACCCAAACGAGTCCTTAACATCACATGTCTTAATAAACAACCACATAAGCAAATGTAAATGCTAACTAAGAGGTTTGCACATAATATTCTTATTACCAAAATTTAAATCAAAGTCCATTCATATAAAGTATAATGTTAAATTTAAAGATTGTATACTTCTAAAATCTTCTTCTTATTTATGTAAAAGTTTAATGGTCTTGCACTGATTGTACAAAATTAGTTTTATATTGTCATTCAATCATAAATCACTAACGGTATAACTTTTAAGATATTTATTGTAAAAGTAAACAAATTTGTCATAATCAATGTTGTAATTGAATGATAATGTAAAATTATTTTACACTATCAACACATGACCTATTTTCTCTTTTTGTAATTATAATTTCACAAATAGTCGTGTTTATAGTTAGAATATATGGTTTGTGTTCATATCTTAATTTTTGAAAGCCTATATTTATACTCTTTATACATTATCTACGTAGTCTTATGTTAAATAGAAACACCACATATAAATAGTATAAATATAGAGATGACCTAAGGTTAGGTTTTAAGTAGGAGTGAAAAAAGGTTAGGTCAGGTCAATCTTTCACAATCCTAAGCCGCTCAAGCCTACATCATAATTATTAAGCTTGAGTTTTACTTGTATACTTGTTACAAGCCATTTTTAAAACACTAACCTAACTTGTTTAAAAGTCTGGCCTAACCTAAAAGCTTATTTATGTTGCATGTTCTAAATAAGGGCTATAAATGGCCAATAGGTCTATAGAAGGCTAGTGAACCAAGTCACCAATTTGATAAATGAAAGTCAAACCTACCTTGATGAAGACAATGTTGTTATACGAAGAGGAGTTCAAGTTATCAATCTGTTTTTTATGCTCTATGGTATGCTTTTACTGTAGCTTATGCTCAACATTTATAGGAACATAATCTTTGTACAAAGATACACAACAACGATGTGCCCTAACAAATAATTGGAATATGATGTGTTTGGTTGTTGCCTATTTTGGCTGACTTGGGTTTCAATGGTAGAAAGTGTAAAAATACAATGCAAATGAAAATTATTTTATTAAAAACCTATTATTAATAATTATATGAATTAAATATAAATATTTTATAATATATAATTTATAAATAATAAAATATAAATATATAAAACATGTTAGTCTATCAGGCCTAATAGACTTTTTTTAAGCTTGAAGTCTAACTATTTTATTTAAAAAGGCTTTCTAAAATACCTACGTCTAGTCGTTCTACTAAACAAGTTAGGTTAGGCCTTATGCAGGCCATATTGCAAACTCCTAACACATGGTCTTTCTTATTTTCACCCTAATTTTAAAGGTGTTAAAAAGAGTATCATAATGAGTAATTAATTCAATTAAAATAAGTTATTAATACTAATTCCTGCTCATGTATTTAAATGAGTAATTAATACAATAAAAGAGTAATTAGTACCCTAAAAGAGTAATTAATTCAATTAAAATGTATTATGAGTGCTATTTTCTTCTCAAAGTAACTAATATAATTAATGAGTATTTAATATAATTTCTCTCCTTCCTTTTTTTTTTTACCGCACATGACCTGTTTATAGATCATATGCTTATAATGCACTTGTAATAGTAAGTATACATGGTTACAACTTAGCATACAACATAATTAAATCAAAATTGATAGTTACTTATAAGAATATATTTATATGTTTATTTTAGAAATCATACTGCCTATAGTTAAATCAATTTCTAAAATTTGGGATGTTACGATATCCAATTCAATTTGAATACAATATTAAACTTGAATCAAAACAATCTCATATTTTATGGTAAGTTAGTATTGATTTGGTGGTTTTCTACTTTATTTTTATATGGCTTAAAAAAATTAATTTGATAACTAATAAAATAAATTGAACCTTAAAAATGACATTTAAATAACTACAAGCAATAGAACAACAAAAAAAACCACATATGATAAATACTGTATACAAAAATTACATTACAAATTATTCATAATCAATTAGTCATGTATTGCCAATTTCATAAATTTATAATTTAACATAATTAAAAAGATATAAATATAATTTTGATCTTATTTTAACTTTTAGTTTCGGTTTAATCCATTAATTTTAAAAAGTTTCATTTTAGTCTTTTAAATTATCTTGATTAGACCAAATTGGTCCTTTTGTCAGTTTTTTTACACTAACTATGTTAATTTTGGCTAATGTGGCATCTCTCATAGTTTATCACACATCATCAAGTTAACCAAATTAGTGTGCTAAACGGATGGAATGATCAATATGGTATAATAGAAATACTATAAGAGACTAAAGTAAAATTTTTTAAACTTAGGGAACCAATTTGAAACCAAAAATTAAAATGAGGGATCAAAATTCTATGTTGACCTTAAAAAAATGTTCTATTTTGGCCTTAAAAAAATTATAATGCATATAGAATCACGTGTTATCATCGTCAAAATTGAGTCATGACAAATGTTAGGATAACGAGGTTTTATATAAGAAGTATAAAAGAAAAGTCAATAAAAGCATAATGTATGATTTGGTTCAGTTTTTTATTTTTTGGATCAATGTGGCAATTTAAAATGGTTTTGTTTGGTTTTAAGTGTACCTAGTCATTTTTAAAGTGTTTCTGGCTTGAGATTATTATTTTGAGTTTGTTGTTATAATATGTGTTGTATAAATAAAAGGTACAATTAAATTATTGGATAAATAAAAATATGAGACAAATACCACAAAATTAAAACGATTAATCAAATATTATATAAATTATATACAAAAAGTGAAAATGTTTCATAAGTAAAAAAAAATATCACAAAAAAAAAAATAAAAGTTAGCTCCAGGTATTCTCTTCTTTGATATAAACAACCTCCTTAATGTCACTCTATGAGATGTTTAATGCCTTTATATAATTTTCCAAGCCTCGATCTTGTCTATGATAATTCTTTTATAAATTATGGATTGAAGTAGCTCAAAAATCCTCTCAAATCCTTCCTGCAAAAAATATATCATATTAAAGAAACAACATAATGTGATTATCATAACATACATAGTAGGAGTAAATACATACACATTTACTAAACTAAGATGAGAGTCATTCAAACTAGACTTTGGCATGTCGATTGGATGTTGCACTAAGCCTTTTGAAGGGTCTCCCTCATATGGTGGTATGATTTGTGGGTGGAAAATGTTGTGGAACTAGTGCATGTAGTCATTAACTCACTATTCTAGATCTTCCACACGCAATCCTCTAATGACATCATTAACAAAATGATCATCATAATTAAGTCACCTCTAATCACAATTCTCAACAGATGGCATGTGACTAGTAGCAACATGAAGTAAATGAGGAATACCCTATATATAGATGTATGAACTGTCATAACACTCTCTCTTTGGTAGGTGCGCATGCATGAATGAATTGCAACATGGTCTTTAAAGGACCTAAGAAAAGACAATTATTGAACACCCCTAGAAAATGGCTTAGAAGCTTATGGAAGGATTCGCTCTGGCTTTAATAAGTCTTATACATTTAAAGGAACCCTCTCTTGTTGGTCTTCATGTGTAACAAGAACATATTGAGTCACAACACATCTCAATTTCAAAAATTGTTGGTGTGCAACATCACCAACTCTAATATGCGTCATGTTTGCATACCATCAATTTCAAACATGTATAAACATATTAATATCTTTATAATTTTCACAACCTTCTAGAAATCCATTTTTGAAATGCATATATATATGATTTAGGAAATTAGTTTCCAAAAAAAAAAATCTCACTTTAACATTATACAAACTAAAGTCCATAATATAACTCCTTGTGTTCCAAATTTTGATTTTCCAAAACACAAGGCACTATATTTGGAAGTCAATTTTCATAATGTCAAACACAATTTTAAAAATTAGTTTTTAGAAAATAGCCAAAATTAGGAGAAAAAAATAAAAAACAACAAGGAACTTACCTTTTTCTATGGATGACAATGAATAGGGTATAGGTAGGATATTATATTACTCTCCCACACTTGCATTTGAAAGGTCGTTAGGTACCTATACCCATACTCACATTTTACTTAAGTATAAAATCAATAAATCAATAAAGTAAATATTGATTAAAAATTGGTACAACTTAATTGAAAAATCATTCTAAAATAATTCAAACATAATCATAAAAGTAACATTAGAAACATAGTCATTTAGCATAACCATTCTTAAATATAATCTTATAATTCTTAAAGTTATTAAATCTAACAATAAACTTCAAGAATAATTATATAATATAAAATATAAAATCATATATAAATTGGTTGCATCTAAAGTATATGTTATTTTATAAATTGTTATCCACTGTACAATTAAGTTTATAAATTGATATTAAACTTACTATACCTAAGGAATTTCACTTTAATTATAGACCATACCCAAAATGTAGAACTTACAAGTTATAAAGTAAATATGAAGAATAAGTTCACATTAGAAACACGTCGGGTTGTTGCATAATGCGACTTAAAGTGAAATTAGAAGGAACTTAACAAGTGTAGTTAAAGTTAATACTAGTCTATCATAATAAGTACAATTGGTGAGTCAAGAATACCTTAATTAGATCAACATAAGTCTAGGAATCACAAGTACGAGACTTGCATATTATACAGAAAAGTTCTCCACAATTTAAAAGTAATCACCTTACAATTTGTCCCTAACGTATACAAGGATAAGTAATCAAATTGAAGTTATGTTATAATAATTAAATTAAAGCTTAAATAAATTTTAAGTTACTGCAAATATGACTTTAACTAGTCATCGTAAAATTTTGTTATTTTTAACTCCCTAACATTTTTTTAATTCTTATCTCTTACACTAGTTAGTTTAGTGCTAACATAGTTGTCAAAATGAATAATATTAATTAAGATAATTAAATTAATAAATAATATTTTAAATTAAGATAATTAGATTATTTCTATATGTACAATTTAATTAATTAATGTATTTATTTATTTATTTAGTAGAATTAATGTATTTATTATTTATATAAATAAGATAATTACATAAATTTTAATTTTATAATTATTTTTTAATATATGATGGACAATAATTTTATTTCTTTTATTATTTTTTTTATTTTTCAATTTACTACTTTATTTTTAATTTTTTATATTATAATTTATTTAGAAATTTATAATTTAATTTTAATATATTATTTTTTATATTTCAATTTATTATTTTTAACTATTTGTAATATAATTTATTTTTAATATACTATATTTCAATTTATTTTTTCTTTAATGATAAAATTATTGCTTGAAATATATTTTAAAGAATAAACTATATTACAATAAGTCAAAATTAATAAATTGAAATATAAAAATAATATCAAAAGTAATATACTAAAATTAAAACATTTTAAAAAAGTACAATGTTAAGAGTAAATTAGTGAATTGAACAATATAAATAATATTAAAATAAATAAAATCATTGTACATAATATATTAAAAGATAAATTATAAAAGTAAATTATATATAATTACCTTATTTATATAAAATAATAAATACATTAATTAATTGAATTGAGTATATAGAAATAATTTAATTATATTAATTTAAAATATTCTTTGTTATCTTAATTATAGTAAATTATATATAATTACCTTATTTATATAAAAATATAAATATATTAATTAATTGAATTGAGTACATAGAAACAATTTAATTATCTTAATTTAAAATATTTTTTGTTACCTTAATTATCTCAATTAATATTATTCATTTTGTTAGCTATGTTAGTATTAACTAACTAGAGTTAGTGATAAGAACTAAAAAATAACACTAAGAAAATATCAAGGATCTAGAAATGACAAAAAAAAAATTGCAATGACTAAAATCAAATAAAGTCATATTTGTAAGAATATAAAATATATTTAAGCCTTAAATTAATATCTAATAATATATAATTTTATGTGTGAGATTTTTTAATCAAATAATTATATATGTGTGGAGGTATGAAGCTACGTGGGTACTATAATACCCATATCCACACTCATTTCTATTAAATTTTGTGGATAAACTCTTAGTCTCATTCCTATTAGGTAGGTATTTACCTTCATCCATTGCAAATATTTTTTGTAGGTACCTATAGGATTCAAGTAGAATTGTCATTCCTACCTTTTACAGAGAACAAGTTATGTTGGTGAGGGAAAGTGAAGGCACAATGATGATAGAGGATGAAGGTCGATGATGATGGTAAAGGAGGAAGAGAGACGAAAGCAAGGAAAATGTGAAGGGGTTGGTTATGTTTCCAAAAGAAAATATTGAAAGGTGGGAATGAAGGAATGAATTATTTAAAGAATTAATTTTAGGGTTAAAATGGGGAGAATTACAAAAGAAAAAAGTTATGCTTAAAAAAAGGGTGTAAATAACTAGGCTCTGTAGATTTTATATATATATATATATATATATATATATATATATATATATATATATATATATATATATATATATATATATATATATATATATTTTTATATAGTTAAACTATTAACCTAATTTCTCAACTCTCAATTGTATAGCATAAAAAAATTAAAAGTAAGTTGTGATGCAAAATATATAATTGCAAGCATACCTCTATTGTTGCTGGATTTTAACCCAAGTGAACTTTCTAAATAATAAAAAAATCAAATTATCAATGAAGATGTCACAAGTTAATTGTTAAGGAGTTAATGAGAAAAGAGAAGTATAACTAGGAAAAGACATAAGGACTCAAAAAGACATGATGACCCAAAAAGATACAAGACTTAAAAAGAGAAATGTTGGCCAAGATCCTTTAGTCAATCACTCTCGCAATCATAACCTCACATATTGAATCAATGTTTGAATTCACTAATATAATTAGCTTCAATTCCTTGGTGATTAATCTTTTGTTTATCAAACAAGTACCTTAATTCATTATGTGCTTTCACTTAGCAAGAAAGCATTCAATTCAAGATTCAAAAAAATGCATACAACAACATGCTTACATTCCTATAAACCATGCATTATATCTCAATTTCTTAGTTCGTCCTTAAATTCAGTTTTTCCTAAATGTAACCCCTAGCATAAAATCACTTGATTGATTTCCATCTATCAAAAGCATTAATCATAGAAAAGTAAGATTGAATTGAAATATATGAAACCAAGATGCAATTAAGTGAATTACAAAGTTCATAAACAAAGAATCAATCACTACAAAAAAAAAAAAATAAAAATAACATTAAATTCTTAACAAAATATTGAAGTATGAGAAAGATCTAAGATGTAATTTATGAATCTCTACATCCATTTTTAAAGCAAATCTCCATTGAACAAAATTCAAACATCTAAACTCATACTTTACTCTCACACTACAAACACACACAAAAGAGAGAAAATAAGAAAGTGGTGAAAAAATTACCTAGACCTTTGAAATTATGTCAAAAGAAACTATATTCAATTCATAATATATAAGCATAAATTTTAAGATAATTAGATATATTTACTCATTTTTAATTTTTATATATTAATCCAACTAAGAAATTGAAAATAAAAATTATTGTTTGGTTTAATTATCACTACATCACCATTGGAAGTTGTATTAATAGAACATCAATTAAGATCAATTATAAGACAACTTAATCTCACCTTATTAAGAAAGGATATTCTTTCAATATCAAATTATTAATTAAGAAACAAGAAAAAAATTATATTAATTATAAAACCCTCTATCATTACCCTTACAAAGTTGATTTTTGGATTTATTTTAAAATTTTTAATTTTACAAAAGAAACGTGGAAAGACCCATCAATAATTAAAAACAAAATAATTTATCATAAAAAATGGTATTTCTAAAGTAGTGATTAAGTAGATATTATGTAAAAATATCATCTATATTTTTATATATTGATTGTCAACTTTTTATTGTAATCTCTAAGTTCAATACTTACAAATTAATTTTTTGTAATAAATGTTAGTCACTTCTTTTCTTTATAAAATAAATATATTTTTCAAAAGAAAAACTAATAATACCAAAAATATAATTTAAAATACTTATCTCATATTAAAATTATGTATACATATCTAATACTACTACTAATTATTTACAAATATGAACATATTTTAAAAATAATATTTTTTAAAATACATCATTAATTATATAAATTAAAATGATATAAGACACGTGCAATTAAAAAACTATTTAAATATATATTATTGTCCATAATTGTTTTTATATATTTTATAAATATTTATATACATTTTTAATAATATATATGAGAAACACATTAAAAATTATAATGATATAAAATTATAAATTATAAATAAAACCTGTATATGATACGAGTTATTGCACTGGTAAAAGCATATAAAGTGTGGAAAAGATAAAATGTTTGAAAGAAAAAAATAATAATGAGTCATAAGAAAAAATTAATAATTAAAATAAGAAATTACTATAAATTTATTAATTTTTATAATAAATATTTTAAAAGTCATAACAATTATAATTAATAATTAGTGATTAAATTTACAAAACATGACTATTAAACTCTTACCAAAGTTATTAACATGATAATCAAATTATGAGAATTAGCATTTAAGGGTCACGTAAAAGTAAAAAAGAAATACACTTTATATCATTTGATATTATTAATAGTATATAAATAAACATACAAGGCATAGAAACCGCACAAAAATTAAAAAAGAAACTTAGAAAACGAATTTCAGAAATCACAAATAGCATTGATAATCTTAATTAAATTTCAAAGAAGTTAAGGGTTCAATAAACGAATGAAACCGGCAGAAGCATCTTACAGCGAATAAATATAGATTTTTATTTTATCTTGACTTTAGTAGCGAATATAGAAGAAGACATATATGGTACCGAATGTATGTCACTATCTAATAGACAACAGCTAGCATATCATCTTCAAAATATGATAAATTAAAGGCCAAAACACCTAAATCAAATATCCCAACTACAAATGTGTGATTAAGAAGACACCAATAGGACAACGAAGCATGATTATCTTAAGGTTGCTTTCATGACAAAGCCAAACTATTAACTAAGAGGATGACACGAGAAACCAAGACACTAATATGTAACTTATTCTACGCAGAAAGACGGAACTGGCAAGTAGGATTCTATGTGTTGTAACTGTTATACATAGTTTAATGCTGTGGAACATGTTGGTTGTAACCTTTTAAAATTCAAAATCGTGATGGCTAGGCTACCACGTTTTCGTAAACAATTTTATATATTTGGATTTCATTACACCGAATCACGTTACGCGTCGGTAAGTGAGGTTGGTTTTTAGTTTTTCTCCTATGCAAGGTTCTTTTATATTTTGTGTACGAAAATGCCCTTCCATTGCGAATTAATAAATTTAACTAATTTCATATTTTCACTGAAATATCCTAAAGTTTGTATTTCTTCTTTGTCGTAAATGGGACAAGTCACAACAGAATAGGTGCGGGTAGTAACTGCTAACTCTTTATATATATTCGAATTAAAAACAAGTTTTAAATATTAGAAACTATACAAATTAGTAGAAAATAATACAGTATAACGTTGTTATAACCACGTATAATAAGTTTATTAATTTTTATAATAATTATCTTAAAAATTATATTAATTATAATTTTTAATTGATTTACGTTGGCAAATTTTTATACTGATCATCGTAAATATAAATAATTAAAAATTATTATTTGTTTTTTTTATTTTGAAAATAAATATGAAATAGCAAAGCAAGATTACTAGTGTTTAAATAAGTTCACTTATAACTACCCACGAATAAGAATATCTCAATATCGATTACTATCACATTTAATAAGCGGGTGTAAAACATAAAACCTATAACTCATTACTAAAAGTAAAATTAAAATAAAATTTATTTGATAATTCAAACATACCAAAGTGCAAAACCTTCGAGCAAAAATCAAACATCCAAACGGTACTTGAAAAAGTTTAGGTGCGAGAGTTTGTGAGAAAGTAGCAAAAACTTTTATAATGCAAAAAAAAAAAAAGGGATGATGTAGAAGGGGATTTAGACGGCAGTAAAAATATGCTTGTATTTAAAAAATAAAAATAAGTTTCTTTTTGTAGTATTTTTTTAATTATATGTATTATAACTAGGGAATCTACATGAGGTAGAAGGGAGATATAGACCGAAGTAAAAATAAGTTTGTATTTAAAATATTAAAATATTTTTTTCTAATACTTCTTTAAAATTATATTTATGGTGGTGCAACCTGAATCGTGACGTGGGATCGGCGAAAATTTGAATTTGGTTTTCAAGCTCTTTCCAAGAAAGGAACAAGGAAGAAAAAGTCGTCACCAACATTTTTATGAAAAATGTCGGAAAACCTTCGAGTGGATAAAGCTGGTTTTGGAATTAGAGAATAGGCCAGAAAGTCGGTTACATGTAGGAATCACTGGACATCCTAACACGCCTGTTACACAATAGTTACCCTAATTGGCTGCATGAAAAGGGAGTGACTCTTACGCTGGTTTATACCTTTCTAAATATAGAATTTATTTACAAGGAGTGGATAGAGAATGTTTTGGTGTTTTTTGGGTGGCTAACTTGATAAGAGTAAGCCTCTTGCTCCTATATATCTCCTTTTTGGCGGAGAAATCAAAGTTCATGTAGTTTTGCCCATGCGGTTAGGTGGAAATGAATGGACTATCTATTAAACGTCCATGGGCTAATTGATAGTGGACTTTCCGTTGGCGTTTAAAGGAGTTTAGAGAAAAATGTAACTGGAAAGCTTAAGGATAGGTGTTGGGATGTTTAAAGATAAATGTTGGGATGGGGCCTGGGGTCGAGACGACTCGGCCAACCAGTTTTGGGAAGACGACTGAGATGGAGTCGGCCAGGTGAACTGTCAACTTGAAGCTAACATAACTCTCGGCTATTGGAGCCAAAGTCGGTCTAGAATTGCTTAAATGGAGAAGTGTATTGGTGCAAATGAAATGGTTCCAAAAGGAGAACCAAGGCTGACTCTATCTGGTTGGGTGTCCATTATATTTTGGCTAGTGTGTATATATGTCTTATGCTTGATGTGACAATTTTAATAGGTCGGGAAGTGAATCGCAGTTTAGCTATTCTATGTTGGCCTATGAAAGGAAAAGTATGTTGAGAATCGAGACTAACCTGGAGTTGATGACCTTCACCCTACGCTCACAGATGATTCTTCTCAAGCTACATTTTGGACGCTCTTGAGTCTCAAGGGTTACTCTCAGCTCTCAGTTACTATGCTCAGAAAAATATTACTCTCTTATCTCAATTCTCAACTTTCAACTTTAAACCAAAACTTCTCACCCCTTTCTCTTCGTACTTGAGCCTTTTATAGACCACGCCTAAGGTCACCATTGCATGAGATTTAGCCACGTGTATCATCCCTATCCCTTTGATTTCTTCTTTTTAACTGATGTCAAGGCATGTCTTGCTGACATGTCAAAAGCAAATTGGTTATGTCAGGTCGTGGTGCGTCCACCCAGGGGTCTAATTCCCTTGTTGCTTCCTTCCTTCACATTTTCTTCTTCTTTTGGTCACGTTTTGGTTGGTCTTGGGCAGACAGCAAAACAAGGCAGAAGTTTGCAACAGGTGGTGCGGATTGTACGGGATTCTTGTCCCCTCTTACCTATGTGGACCAAATTGGGGCTCCACAACTTCCATTTTGTAGACCACCGGATGAAAATGGGATACTACAAATAGGAACTTCTTAAATATTGGAGACATTTTGTACAAGAAAAATTTTAGTTTCTAATAGTATGAAATTAGAAATCTTAGTTTCGCAGGTTTGATATATTATTTTTTTAAAATAATATTTTTAGAAAAATATTACTTTTTAAGAATGATTATATTTTTCATAAAAATATTCTCATGAATAAGGTGAAAATCTATTTTTTTTAGTAAGGAAAAAATTTCATCATGTAAAAAGACCATGTAATTTTTATTGACTCATTTAATACAATTACAAAATTTTGAAACAATTTCTTATTAAAGATAATAAATAATTACATTTAAAAATAAAGTTATTTATAAAATATTTTTTTATATGTGATAAATAATTATATCTAAAAATAAGAAATAATAAAAAATAATTTCAATATACTTATTACAATTTTAAAAATAAAATTATTTATAAAACATATTATTTTAATCTTTTAATATATTAAATATTATTTCAAAATTTTTATTTTTTAATTACTTAAAAATTTTCAAAGTATTAATTAGTAAATTGTTTAAGAATATTATTGTTGCAATATTTAAGAAATGTTTTAGTAAAAATATAAAAAATTTAAAGTAAAGAGAATAAAAAATGTTGTTATATTAAAGTTAAATAACAAATATTAAAAATCACACCAACATTTAAATTTTAAAATTTATAAAAAAATATTATTACGATAAAACTTATCCTAATTTATAATTTGATTAAATTATTTTTTAAAATTTACCATCATTTACATATAATAAAATATTATAATAAATTATTTATAAATATTATTACTTGTATAAAAAAATTTCATATTATCCTTGTAAATTATTTTGATTGAACTAAAAATACTAAATAATTTATATAAAAAGATACAAATAATTTATATAATAAATAAAAATAAATTTTAAATAAATTAAATTATTTTTAAATTTATTTCTTATAAATAATTTAATTATTATATAATTAAAATTAAATATTTTTCAAAATATAGGTTGTTAGTGATAATCATCTTGAATTTACTTCTTATCTAGTTATCATGAAATACTTATATTTATTTAAATACATGAGTTTTGTAAATATAAAAAAATATAGTGATAATTATTTTAATTTATTTTTTAATCATTATAAGAATCTTATGTTTAAATCATTTAATATGACAATTTAGTAATTTCTATATTTTTCAAAATAAAATGGATGTCTTTTTTTTTATAGAAATAATATTTTAATTAAAATGAATCAACCCCAAAAGTTTTTTTTAAAGTATGTTATTTTAGTTTATTAATGTTTTGAGGATATGTATAAGCCAGAAAATACTTTCGTTTTGTTAAAAAATTATTTTTATACTTTTTCTTATTTCAAGAATAATAAAATTGTTTTTATACAAGAAAGATTATCATATGATAAATATAAAATATTAAAATATTTTAAAATAATAAAGTTTTCCAAAAGTTTATCTAATAAATTTATTTTTAAACGAATATTTAAAAAAAATCACACATATATATATATATATATATGAAAGTTATATTAAAACTAAACATAAAAAACTTTAATTCCTGAAAAACATATATAAACATTTTCAAGAATATTTATAACTAAGGAAATAAATTTTAATCATTTCTAAGAAATGTGATTGTCAGCATGATTTTTAAGTATGACAAAAATGTATCTTCTACCAAATGTCCCCAATAGTAATATTTATATACAAAATGTCAATGCAATGCATATATAATAAGTGTTGTAATATGTGATTTAGGGATGGAGACAAATTTAAAAATAAGAGTTTAAAATTAAATTTTAGGTTCGAGAGTTGATCACACATGGTAAATGTATTAGAATTGTATAATACTTGTAAAAAAAAGATGTTATTTCTAATTAAATAGTCAAAATTAAAATAATTTTTTAAAAAATAATTTTATCCCACAAGAATATCAATTTTAAGTTGATAAATAAATCTTATTTAGAATAAAAATTGATAATCTATAATATATGCACATGTGTAGAATCTTTTTACATATTTTAATGCATTAAATGGATGAAATATTAAGAGAAAATAACTTATATGTATATATTCTCTTGTAATTCATGTTTTAAATGGTTTCAATGAACAAGAAAAATGTGATTACACTAATTTTTTTTGGGAGGGGAAGGATTAATGCATGCATAATGAGCAATAGTGAGAAACTTCAAATTCATATTCAAACTTTGACATTTCCTTATTGTTTAGGGCACAACTAATACTCTAATAATGTGATTGAGGTGTGTTTTGGTCTCTATGAAAAAGTTAAACATAAATCTACATTGAGAATTTAATCAAATTCAACATGGATCATAGGGAAAATTGAGTTTAAAGTTGAAGTTGATGTATTGTCTTGACAACTTAACATAGATATAATATTTTTAGCATAATCGAGTTGTAAACATCTAAACAACATGAAAAGTGATGTCAAATTTTCAAAGACAATCATCTACAACTTTTACGAAGACACAAAAAATCATTTCGCCCTATAGAGAACTTGATAAAGAAAAAACTATGTCAACGTAAACAACCTTTGCAAGGTAAGCATCTAATGCCAAAATGAGATCCTTTTGTGAAAATTGTGTGCCTAGTGCCAATACGACTTGGCAAGCCACCAACAAATGTTGGTTCTCTGATTTTTAGTGAGAAAAGCAATTCTAATATTTTTTTGTAAATCCAAAAATCAAACCTCAGTAATTGAAAAATTACATCATTTGGAGGCATTATTAGGATTTAATGACTAAAAACAAAGATAGTTAAGAATTATTTTCCATTGAAGATCGAAGAAATTAAAAACAATATTTGAAGATTCATAACTCTATCATCATCACTCTCCTAAAATTATTTTCTTTAATTTTTTATAAGTATCTACAATCTTTACCTATATTTCATTAGATAACATGAACATCTAATGTTTTCATATTATCATAATATAAAATAAGTAAATATATACACTAATTTTGTTAAAAAAAATGTGTGATCTGTCCGGCATGAATCAAACATTGATAGTAAAAGTAACCTTCATAGGCAAATCATGACAAGTAAAATGAACTTTGATAGATAGACGTGAAAAATAAAGTGACTTAATAAGTGGACGTATAAAGTATATAACCTGACAAATATACATTAAAAATAGTCTTGATAAGCACCCACAAAAAGTAACATTTATTTCAAATTTTATTTTAATCCTTTAACTTTTCGATGTCCGACAATTTTTTTTCTTTCCATTAGCACATAAAATAAAAAAGCTATTAACTAAATTGAAAATAATAAAAACATTAAGATTAAATAAAAATAGGTTAATAATTAGAGGATGAAAGTCATAAGTTAAATTTAAAAATGTACTTTAATTTTAATAGAAAAGCATATAAGTATTTTCTATTAGCTGTATATTTAGTATTTTTATTTTTCTATACATTTATGTAGTTAGAAATTTAATCAATATTATATTTGACATCATAGAAAACCTATTTATGTCTTACTTTTACATTGTTTTTATCTCTAAAAATATCTTTCTCTTCACAAATGCTATTTTCTTCAATAATATAATTCTTTTTCAACAATTGTCCCATTCTTCTAATTAATATTTCATATTTTACTTTAATTATCATTATTTATATCTTATTTAATCTTACAATTTTTTTTTATCTTTTTCTACACATCAGACATTAAAAATTATATTTCCTATAATATTAAAGGTTTCATAAAGTGTCATAATTATTTATATATGTTTATTTAATCTTACAATTATTCACTTATTATTTTATTTTGACCCTCTAGTTTTTTTGTGTGTACTGTTCTAAAGCTTAAAATTATTGAATGACCTATAATTAGAGAAATAAATTGACAAAAATAATTAGAAGATCAAAATAAAAAATATATTTAAGTCCTATCTTTTAATTTCTTAAAATTTTAATTAATGCTCAAATTTATTCAATCAAAGTTAAGTATAAAGAGATACTTACAAATCATTATCAAAACGATGTTCAATTAATTAATCTATAACAGTTTCAAATGTCTATATTTTTACATTTTAACTTACAATTTCACTTTTCTCAAAGTATCTTCCAACACTTTTTTTCTTGTTTTATTTAACCCCTGTACCTTTTTGTGGGTTAATACAACCTCCTTGTAAATTATAGTGGTGGTTTATTCATAACTTTTAGAAGGTAAATTTTGTTATGTATTTATTACATTTTGGAGAATTCTATCATCCAACTATTAAATAGGATATTTTATCATCTAATTTATAATATTTAGTTAAATATATGTATAAATTTAAATGATTTGACATAACTTATGATGTGTCATTTGTTTAAATATATTTTTTTGTCAGTCATCTTTTATATTTTTGTAAATTTTACACATCATTTTGTATATTTTGCCGTACTAATAAATATTTGTCAATTTTAAATGATTTGCTGATGTGACTTATAACGAGATAAATGACGTGTCTTTTAATTATATATTTTTTAAGTGAGGTGAAAAAGATTAAAAACAAAAATATCTAGTATGTCTAAAATGAAAATGATGTTGTTATGCTTATTGATTTAATATGCCTGTCTTAGGATTTTATACGCAACTTCTTTATGTTAATGGAAAATTGATTTTGTGAAGTTGGTAAGATTTGTCTCTTGTAATTTTGTTCTAGATTTGATATTTAAGATTTAAAAAATTAGGGGTTTAATAAGATTTTTCAATAATTATTTATTTGAAATTAAATTAGATGTCAAAGGTTTAACTAATGATAAATAAGAAAAGACTATAATGGTTGAATTAGATTATAATTAGACAATAAATTAATATGAGTGATGTTTATAATCTTGCTCAAATATAAAAATTGTTATAGTCTTGACCAAATATAATAATATCATTTGTTGATTTTCTTTTAAACACACTTCTCAAAATTTATTTTTATTTTTTTAAAATATTTCACTTTACTTAAAAAATATAATTAAATGACACATTATTTTTCTTATTACGAGTAAACAAATTATTTAAATTTTATGAACATTATTATTTTTCTTATTACGAGTAAACAAATTATTTAAATTTTATGAACATTTAACTGTGAAAGCAAAATATACGAAATATTGTAAGTTAAAGAACAAAATATACAAATTTTATTGTTAGGTGACAAAATTTACAAAAACATAAAAGATATATAACAAAAAGTACATTCAAACTTTTCTTAAAAAGTGATGCAAAATAATATTATTGGAGATTAAGTAATAAAAAAACATATAAGCCAATACTTAAAAAAAAGTATGAAGTTATATAAGAGCAAAGTTTAATTAACTCACTTTGTATTATTGGTAAATTATCTTCTGTCAATTAAATAAATGTTTTCTTAAATATTTTCAGTTTGTTTTACATTTTACCTGTAGCCGACTACCCGTGCAATAATAATGAAATTTTTACTAGTTGTACAACATATTAGAATCAATACAATTAGATTTTCAGGCTAGTATGATTATATAAAAATTATATCTGTGTGATTCTAGAAATCATTTCTGGAAGTATGTTATTATTATTTAAAATTTATTTATTTTTATCAAAATAATTTAGTCTCAAAATTATTTTTGAGAGTAAAAAAATATGCATTTTAATCTCAATTAATCTATGATGCATTTTTAAGTGTAAGGCTGGTATTTAGGCCACACACCTAACATGAATGTGTCAGTAATTGCTTTGAGCTAATTGCATCCTCTTCTATTGATAGGAGGAAGGTTTGCTTCTACGGAGAACTTCAAACATTGTTTTGTGGATATTGAACATAATTTTGCTAAAAAAATCATATGTAGTTGTTATTAGTCAAAATCAAGTTTATTCTTAAAAAACATTGAAATAAAAGCAATATATATATATATATATATATATATATATATATATATATATATATATATATATATATATATATATATATATATATATATATATATATATATATATATATATATATATATTTAAAAATGAATTTTATAAAATCAATATCACCTGAAAATAAGTTTGTAAATAGAGAATAAAATCTTACGAGAATTATACTATTTTAATACATTTTACATAAATTTTATTAATAAAAGAGTGCATTAAAAAGTCTGCAGTTATGCATTATACTTCAAGCGGCATTCATTCTTTTTAGACTGTTTAATTCTAAAATCGAATTCTATTCGCGTTCTTAAGTTTTTTTTTTACAATTAATGTTAATCGACTTTTATGATCTCTTTTAATATTGGAAGAATATATTGAGATATGTATTTATGAAAAATAAATAGAAAAATTAGATATGTCATCAATTGTTTAATGTTTTTTTCAAATAGATATTTTTTTAGAGATCATTTTGTTTGAAGTATGATTTTGACACTAAATATATAAATTTATCCTTACAAAAATTCGAACACCGGTGTTCAATTGCTTAATGTTTAAATAATATAATTACTTCATCGGTACTTTATTTTATCGTCACCTTTCTTACAACAATCTTTTTTAGCTACGAAGAAAATAAAAAAATGATAATAGGGGAGTGAGAATGAGACAATCAAAGGGAGTTTGGTTAAGATATTAACTTAAAAGTCACTCAAGCAAATTCAAAATCAAGTACTTTGTTAAGAAAAGACCTTTTGACTTGAAAATAAAGTTTTATAAATAACTATAAACATATAATCTTATTTTTATTATAAAATGGAAAAACATTTTTACTATTTTTGTGAAAATTTTTAAATTAAAAATAAAATATAGTAAAATTTTATAATTGTTTATAAATATAACAAATATTTATCAAACTAATACAATTATGTATTTATTAATTTGGATATCTAACCATGTTGAAATATCAAACCACACCAATTAAATTAGTTTAATTTAATTAATTATCTAAGATCAAACTGAATTACATAATTCTAAATTAAAATACATAATTTTGAGAGCGATATTTTCGCTCTCTCAATTATATTTTTTTCAATCTTCATTTTACACTATTTTTTAATTAATAAAAAAATTTCTCAACTATTTTAAACTATTTTTTTTATATCTATATGTGATTGTTTAGATATTTATCCCGTCTAATCTATCTTATTTTATCTTTATATTTAAACTAAATTTTAATAATTTTTAAAGAAATTATTAAATGTTTAAAATAAATTTATATTTTAAATTAAATATAATTTATATATTTAAAAATATTTATTTATTATAAATTTTAATTATATAAATAAAACACCAATTAAAAAAAATTTTACGTGCCTCTTTAGCTAAATCAATGGGACACTCACTGCATTCACCTCTGAGTTCCATACAAGAAACACGAGGGAATATTCAATTTTAAAATAGGGGAAAATTTATTTTAAATAAATGGATCACGAGCACGAGCGAAGAATATGTCCCACTATGCAATTGCAAATAGCCGAAAAAGAATACTATTCCTTTTGCAGTTTTGTAAAAATCTATCGGGTTAATTATCCTAATTAAATATATTTTCAGTTTTTTAAAATAAGTAAATTTTAATTTTTTTATTTTTTAAAATTTTTATTTTTATAAAATTTAAAATTAATTTTTTTATCTTCGTATTTCTAAACTTGGAAATAACTATTTTTTTCCCAAACATTCATTTTTAGAGTATATAGAATGATATTCTAGTAAACCAAGAATAAATTTAGAGGTGTTGTAAACACTATAAAATGGTCAATCAACCTTCTTATAAATATACAAATAGTTAATAACCATTACATATCAATAAAGAATAAAATTGTGGATTTCAAATTAAAAAAAAAATTTTTTTTTTATTAGGATGAAAATAAAAATTCAGTCCAAATTCACATAACGTTTGGTAAGTCAATTCACCCACCCATCATTCTTTTATCTTTTGACAGGGTACTTAAGTAAATTGTACTTTTTAATGACACGAGAGTCAACCTATAGTGACGTGGGTGGAGAGAATTGAACCACTTTTTCACCGGAAGTAAAAACTGGAGGAGGAGAAAAGCGTAATTGGCATGAGAAGTGGAAAAAAGGAATAAAACGCAAGGGCGTTTTGGTAACGCGGTTAGAACAGAGACAGAAGCTTATAGAGTGTACAGAAGTGAAGGGCCTACAGGTACAAATATGAGTGTCTGTTCCCGAAGACGCGAAATGCCGAACACTTCACCCCAAATTAAAGTATCAAACTACTCATCCACGTATCACACACTGTCTCTCTCTCTTCTTCTCCCAACTCGCTTCCTCTGCGTTTCTCTTCAAAACCAGAAGCTTCTCTGGGGAAACCGCAAGAAAAAAAAGAAAAAGAAAAAGAAAAAACTAACCAAACCCCATTATGCCATGCTTCACATCACCCCCCTCTCTCCTCCTCCTTCTCCTCTCTCTCTCCTTCTTCTCTCTCTCTACCGCCGCCGCATTAACCTTTTCTTTCCATTCCTTACGTATTCCAGGTCTTTTTTTTGTCCTCTTTTGGTTTCACTTTCCCCGACCCATCTTCTAACTTTTCATTTTTCTCAAATGGGTGTGTTTCGTTTTTGTTTTTCTCTTCTGGGTCTTTTTCAGATGGAGTTGAGACTGGTGGTGAGAGAGAGTATCACAAGGTGCTGCCTTGGAAAACAAGGAGATCCATGGCTGAAGACGCCACGGGCAACACGTCTCTGATACTGGCTCAGAAAAGAACCACGAGGAAGGACCCTCTCGACAACTTCAACCGTTACACCGGTGGTTGGAATATCAGCAATCGCCACTACATTGCTGTCAGTTCCTACCTAACCTTTCATAATCACTCATGAATTTTTTTTTTCTTTTTTTCTTTTCAAATCATGCTTTTATCGTGTACTGATCATTTGTTTTCAGGAGAGATGCTAATAACGCACTCTTTATTAATGGATGAATTTTCTCGAAATTACAAAATTGTGTAGGTTTCAATATTTAGTTAATTAGTCTTTTGAGATTTTGTACTTTTTAAACAAATTTTAACCAAAATAGTAGAGTGTTGGAAAGAGTACGCCGTTAACATTTATTTTTTGTGGTGCACATGATTGCAAATGAGTATTGTGCTTGATGACCAAGATTTATAACTAACACTACTCTTGTTTCTAATTTTGTTGGTTTCTTTTGGTTCTAACTCAGGATCTCTATGTTGCTGTTTGGACTGTTTGGAAATATTAATGTTTGGCTAACTTGGTGTTGTTGTTATTGTTGGCTTTTGGTGCAGTCAGTTGTTTTCACTGCAGTTCCCTTCTTTGTTGTTGCTGCAGTCTGGTTTGTGGTTTTTGGGCTGACTTTATCCTTAATCTGCTTGTGTTACTGCTGTTGTCCAAGAGAGCCTTATGGTTATTCTCGTTTGGCGTATGCTCTGTCCTTGATCCTCCTTATTCTCTTCACCCTTGCAGCAATGTATCTCCCTCTCTCTCTCTCTCTCTATGTGTTATGTTTGCTTCATATGCCTTTTTAGGTTCTCTAAGTTTGTGTGTTTGGTTATGGTAGAGTTGGATGCGTTCTTCTGTACACTGCTCAGGGGAAGTTTTATTGGAGCACCACAAACACACTGAAATATGTGGTGAGTCAGGCTGACTTCACTGCTGAAAACCTCAGGAACGTGTCAGATTATCTTGATGCAGCTAAGAAGATTGGAGTCGATGCGGTTTTTTTGCCGGGCGATGTTCAGAAGAACATTGACGAAATTAAGACCAAGATTAATTCTTCTGCTACGAATCTCTCCACCAAGACTGAAGATAATTCAAAGAAAATTAAAGAAGGCATTGATGGAATGTGAGTAGAATTTGAAATCTTGATTTGATTTGAGGTTTTGAAATGTCTTTTTTGCTGACAATTGTATGTTGTGTGCTGTAGGAGACTGGCTCTGGTTATTATTGCTGCTGTTATGCTCTTTCTTGCATTTCTTGGATTCTGTATGTTTTGTTTTCTTCTGTTTGAATACCTGTTTTTGTTTTGATTCTTTTGCTCTATGGTAAAGTTTGTTGTTATTGTCTCATTTCTTTGTGTTTTGTGGTCAATACTTTCTGCAGTATTTTCAATATTTGGGCTGCAAGGTCTTGTGTACTTGTAAGTTAAATTAATTGAGTATTTTTCTATATCTTTATACTTCTGGACTATTTAATTCTTGATGGGTTTGTCCTGTTATATCTCCAGTCAGTAAATCATGTGCTTTTAATGTCTGCAGCTTGGTCCTTGTCGGGTGGATTCTTGTTGCTGGCACATTTATACTTTGTGGTGTATTTCTCTTTCTTCACAAGTAAGTTGTTACTTTTTTCTATTAAAATTTATTTTGAATTTTTTTTCACCTTGTTGCTGTTGTGATTGCTCTGTTAACTTGTCTATTATCAGTCAGTTTGTCTTTCACCTTGGGACAAATCTGGGATCTCTTGTTTCAATATTAGCAGTCTCAGGATTTGGTCCTGTTGCTGCTAATAAGGAGCCTTGATTACTTTAAAGCCAAGCATTTTGAACATATGAAATCATTACACCATTCATTTTACTTTGTTTTGCTTGTTTAGTAGTAAATGAATTCATTATGAGATATATGAAAATGGAAAAGCTTTGCAATGCTAAAAACCATCTGTAAACATCCTAAAAAAAGAATCATTAGTAAATTCTATTGATGCAATAGGAAGCTCTAATAGATTGTTCAGTTGATTGCTCTATGTGTTTTGAAAAGCAGATATTATTCTTGAAGGAAACAAGAAATTTGAAGCTGTAAGAAAGAATTAATTGAAACTCTAGATGTTGAAGTTAATTATTCATATTTTTTACACTTGTGTTCATTAACAAGGTCTCGGACTCCATCCTCGGCTTAGGTATAAAATTACAACTGGACGCACTATTTTACCCTAGACTTGGTCGGAGGGGGTTTAGTTAGGTGCAAAAAAAAAAAAAGAAAGTCACAAATACCTCCTCACTTACCAAAAATAAAAAATACTCATAATTTTTAAATCAAATCAAAATAGAGCTTAAATAGAACAAAATTAATCATTTATGATGACTACATGGTTTGTTACTTATAAAATCACCACTTCATTGCTTCATTTGTTCTATAGAATTTTTCTTCTTCTGTGCTTATATATAGTAGAATAATATGTCAACATAAAAATGAGACATCTGGATTTATAATATATGTTTTGGCTCCAATAAAATTATTGGTGAGTGGCATTGGAGGAAAATGAAAAGCAAAGCAATTTTATTTTTAGTTAGATGTTTTCCAGTGTATTATTGTATATAGGATTGGCTTATTTTGTAGATGCAAGATTTGAGTCTTGGCAATTGAAGCTGTATTTTTCAATCATAATAATAAAACAAAATCTTCCTACATGAGAACTGAAAATAAAAACTAGATATTTTTCAAATGCTTTGGTAATTAGTTTAGTTCTCTGATGATCTTCAGTTTATGAAATTCTCCTGAGGACACTCATTTTAGTCACCTGTCTATATCATTTGATGAAGTCCATTGCTGCTATAATCACTTGTGTTGCATCTATATAACAAAAACTTATTTTATTGCATATTTGCACCAGTGTGGTTGGAGATACATGTGTTTCCATGGATGAGTGGCTGCAGAACCCGACTGCACATACAGCCTTGGACGAAATTCTTCCTTGTGTAGATAATGCAACTGCCCAGGAAACCTTGTTTCGAACCAGGGATGTGACCCACCAACTTGTTAAATTAGTTGACAGCATCGTTTCCAATGTCACAAATAGAAATTTCCCACCTGGTGCTGCACCCTTGTATTACAATCAATCAGGTCCCTTGATGCCTCTTCTATGCAATCCTTTTAACCCAAACCTCACAAATCGGTCGTGTGCATCTGGGGAAGTTCCGTTGGACAATGCTGCAGAGGTAAGGGACTATTTAAGATTTTGAAAAGTAAATCAGGAAAGAAAATCCTAGCCTGACACCTTCTTGTTGGGTCCCCCTTTTTATCACTTTTATTTTTCTTGCCTAAAATGGTACTGTTAGCATATTTGTTTTGTTTCTCTTGGCAACATGTTGATATGAGTTTGGATACTCATTATCCAAAGCTAGGTTGTAAAATATCAAGATCTTACCTGTAGGATCAAAGGTGAAAGGCTTAGCTCCTTGAAAGTAAGCCTTCAGTTTAGAGGGAAATTCACGATAGATGTTAGTTTTCACGTAACAAATCATGTATTTGTCATAAACTCATAATACACTCCCTTAGTTTTCTCATTAACAATTGATATGTCTCACTTTTCTCTATTAAGTAAACTACTCATTTTAGAGGAGCTAAATTTTGGAGATGTATAAAGGGTGTGATTGTAATACCAAACTTAAAATTCTACCTAACATGCAAAATTATGTTCAAATCACACGTGGGGTACACCCTCAAGCAGATGAAGAGGGAACAGATTGATGGGATTAGGGAGAATAGTATGAGTGATGAAGGATTAAAATTGCCGAAGACAAATAAAATTGGATGAATTCGGCTCCCACCCCGTCATAAATAGGTTGGTTTCTCATCACGTCTTAAGCTTTATGATTCCACATGATCTGACAAGATCATGTTTTTGGGCCTGACTCACTGCAGGGTGTTGTGTTGCAAAACTCGTGGAACCACGGGATCCTACGAGTATACAGAATCATGATTTGACTAACTAGATTGAAATTGCATATTCCTGACAAAATGTGTGTAACATTAAGATTTTGTTTCAAGCAGGTGTGGAAGAATTATACGTGTGAGGTTTCTTCATCGGGCATCTGTAGGACACCTGGTCGGATGACGCCGACCATTTACAGCCAAATGGAAGCTGCAGTCAACATAAGCTATGGCTTATATCATTATGGTCCATTCTTGGTTGATCTACAAGACTGCACCTTTGTGCGGAAAACATTCACAGACATCAGCAACAACTACTGTCCTGGTCTACAGAGAAATAGTCAATTAATTTATATCGGATTAGTTTTGGTATCTGCTGCTGTAATGCTGTCTTTGATCTTCTGGGTCATCTATGCTAGAGAGCGGCGGCACCGTGTTTATACTAAACAGTTCATCGACGGCTAAATGTGTTGGGACTGAAACTACATTTGGTACATTATGGGTCTCGTGTACATCTCAGTTATAGATTGTATTCCAGAGTTGGGTCCTCTTATTTTATGTTGATGTAGAGTTTATTTATCTTACAATTACCTATACTTTAGTAGAGATGTGTGAAAGTATTCAAGGAAACACTTTACATGGTGTGTTTTGATTTCAATTCTTCATTTAGTACACAATGACATTGTTTGGTTCGAGTAGCCCGCTTGGATAAAAAGATTCATGAGATATTTCATTTTTGATATAAATTTTATTGAAATTAGTTTAAATGATTATTTTAAAGTCAATTGTAATAATTGTTACTTTGGTAAGGTTGATGAATTTCGCAATAGCTCTTTCAAATGCTTTAAAGGTGTTGAAAATGGCTCCGAGTTATTCTTGTTTCTCCTTATGGCGTGTGTTCTGAGTTGAGTTTGACACGTAATGTCTCTGCTAATGCTCCAACGAAGTTGAATGATGGTCATGGGTTTGAGTTTTATGCAATTTGTTTTTATCATAGGATACGTACGAAGTATTAAAATAGTTACTAGTTTTTGTCATAAGGTGAGTATTTTTTTTAGCATAGTTTCTTTTTCAGGATTCTAACCTTTAATATTTTTGTTAAAAAATACAAATAGCTATATTACTTTTACCGAAAAATATTTGAGGATTTGAGCTTTATGCCAAAACAAAAAAAGAAATCGTTAGGTGGGTTGGTTGTCTTCAACTTGATGCAGACCATAAACCACTAATAGTCTTGTTTATTTAAACTTTCCTTTAGACATTCTTTAGACAGCGTTTACTATGGCCCAAGTGTAGAAAATAACTTCACTCTTTTCCAAAATTACAATGAAAAATATAACTCTGCTATTCTTTTTGGGTTATACAGGACGTGCCATGTATATAGAAGATATAGTTCCATCTATTTTAGAGAATAAAATATTATTATAATTGTTAATTAAAAAATTAATAATTGAAGGTTTAATAGCTTCCCATTTTATTATATATGTATATTTAATCATAAACTTAATGATTTTTAATTAATAATCGTAACTATATTATTTTATTTTCTAAAATACGTAATTTCAATTTAGAGGAGTCCCCTAATATTGGAGAGTTATAATTGATGGGCACACTGCATTATAATGTCTGGTTGGTGGCTAGTCAAATCCCTCGAGCATTCAGGCTGAGGTTGGTATTGCATTCATCAATGAGAAATACTATTCACATTAACCATCTGTACAAAAGGAAGAGAGATAAAGAGAGATAGAAAGCATTAAGAGAGGTAGAAAGAATTAAGAGAGAAGTGTGATACAAAATGATGTAACAAAGAGAATAAAAAGAAAAGAATATTGTAGAAAATTATTATATGAATAATATAACTCCTCGTCGATTAAACAACTATGTGAATATATATTATTTTTTGTGTGTGTATATATATCGATTCATTCTTTGACTTTGTGATAATTAAATATTTTCATTTTCTTTTCTTGTACTTTTAGTTAATTGGATTTGGGTAAAGCGTCTGATATAAGCTCATTTTTGTTGTGGTGGTGTCCTAGACCAGAGGGCTTAAAGTATTCATGTTGTTTATACTTCCGACCATCATATCTTAAAACTTAAGGGTGCTGAATGCTTTGATTGACCGAAAGGTGTCCAACAAGGCAATAATTACAAATAGAGATTAAATATATAATATTTTTTATAACATTATTTTTCGTTTGAATCTCTTTCCATCACTTTAACCATCTTATCTCACACTTCTCTTTCTACCTCTATTCAATAAAAAATTTGTACCAATACAAGGCCTTCCACTACAACAATCCAATCCCTCGACAAAACGTGACGAATGTTATAAATGATGCATGATTATTAAGATGAACATTTATTTGGAAATCTAAAATGACATCAGATTTTCAGCCATGGTTGCAAGCATTCAAGCAAGGGTTAAACCTCTCAAGAGAGCCACACCCTCTGTTATACACTTTTAAGTGAATGAACAACTTTCCTCATATTTTCAAATTAACACCTTACTTCAAAAGAGTTTGACATGAATCATTTGGACGTTCAATAATTTTGTCTCTTTTGATATTTTCTCACAGGAAATTACTTTCTCGATCTCATTTTTTTGTTTTGAGGTTTAAGATTTTGATAAAAATTAAGAAATATAATTAATATTTTAGATTTTATAAATTTTATTATATAATTTTTCTAACATATATATATATATATATATATATATATATATTATTTTATATTTTATATTAATTAGATTCTCTGTAATTTATATTTTTTTATTTTTTCATTCCATAATAAATAACTATAGCTATAATAAAACTATTTAATATTTATATTGATATTATAAAGGACTAAATTTATATATTTTTAGGTACTACTTATATTTTTCTCTAATTATAATATTAAAGTTTTACGTAAGTTATTTGAATAATTCTTTTATGTATACTTTGAAACTAATTAGAGAATAGCACAAACAATAACTATAAAACTGTATATAAGTTTATCCTATTATAAAATAATAGTTAAAATAAAACAATTTATTTTCGTTCAAACGTGGAACGAAATGAGTATTAGAGCACGTACCTCACAAAAATATAAATACAAAAACTCAATCACAATTCTCAGATGGCTTTTGAGGACAAAAAATATATATGTTAAGTCAATTTAATGTGTTAAATAAACATCAACAATTTATTGTGTCTTTAATGAACTTTCTGTATATTTGATTTAAGAACATGCATGTTTAGACACACGTTTGAGACGCGTAAAATCACGTTCATTTCTTAAAAATGTAAAAGCTACCATAAATTACTTGTAAAAAAATGTGCTTCATTAATTCTGACGCATGACCAAACACGTTATATGGCAATTGGGACTATGCCTGCAAGAGATTGTAATTAAGAAATGACTTAGAGAAAGAATGCACTGCAAGTTTACACTTGGAAAATCAGGAAATGTAAACCAGCTACTTAATTTGCTCGATTTGTTGTGCAGAGATAGGGACTTTTCATTGACAAAAAAAGAATATTTTTAGGTGAAAAAGGCTGTCACAAATTTAATTTATTCGAGGTTAGATAATGGAGGATACTTTCCATATCTTGAATATGGAAAGTCTACGTATTCTTGGCTTTTATGCATGCCGTATATAATAGAGGATGTCACTTTAATATAAATTCAATGTGGTGTCACTTTACTATAAATTTAATGTCTTTTTTTTTTTTAAAAACATCAAGTTCTTTCTTTGTATTCAAATAAAAGAGGAAAACCAGCATTACTTTCTTTTATGTGGAACTCGATTTGAATATTTTCAAACGACATTTGGGTTGGAATCGTGTAAATAAAAAAAATTAAAATAAGAAACTTTACTAAAAATGATTAATTAAATTTTTTGACAATGATTAATTATAAATAAAATTAGTGAATACTTTACATATATAAAATGATAAAAAGGTTATATATTTTTTTTATGTATATTGTTCGTTACTTTACTAAAAACTAATTTTATATGTAATGTTAAACCAGGTGTAGTATAGCTGAAACTCGGGCCACTTTCTTGGTTATCTATGGGCAGGAAGAGGAATACCATGGGCGGGTACACTGGTATAATATATCATATTAATAAATAAATTTGTTAATTTAAGAAATTGACATGACCTGTATATCAAATTTAATATAATACATTATACTATTAATATATATCTATAATTTATAATATTATAATTTAATTTTTTCTAGTCATGTGTTATATTAAGTAACTATTTTGGTCTTTGAAAATATAAATCATTAAATATAAACATTATCACCTAAGACACACTAAAAGAAGTGCAATGTTAGAGTTCAAAACCTTTCCTGATTCTACCATATGGAGGATGAAACAATTGGTCAACTCATTTTCTTTGTAGTTTTTCTTCCCCTATTTGAAACACCGCTATGGAAGGCTCAGAGTTCAAATGGTGCCTGCCCATTTAGCCTAAACATCACTTTCTACAACACACTTGCAGGTTCTATGGAAAGAAACTGATGATGACATGGTGGTTTGTTTGATTTTTTATTATATAATCTTTATGATTATATAGAAATAGTTTTAGTGTTATAAAATGATGCTTTTAATGCTAAAACTATTTTTGAGTTGATAAAATTTAGATTTTGGATTTGGTTGTTTAGTAAGATCAAGAAATTTTCTTTTTCTTTCTATTAATGGTCAACACAACCCATGAAATGTTTAAAGAATTTATAGGTTAAAAAGTGTAAGGGATGTAGAAATACTAGATGGTTAGTGTTATGTATGTTGGGAATAGTAGTAGGTTCTATTTGAATAGTAGCTGTTAGTGAAACTAAAAGTTGATTAAATGACATGTTTACTATGTTTTTATAAAAACTTGGAGTATCCCTTGAACTCCATTTAATATATATATATATATATATATATATATATATATATATATAAGGTTTAAAAAAAAACTTAAGTCATAATTTTTTGAATTTTAGATTAATGTAATTGACGAATTGTATTTTGAAGATTTTTTTTTTGAATTTTATAAGAATTAATATGACATAGTTAGGGATTAAAATGGTAGGATTTCACTTATATTAATGAAGGAAATTTAAAACCCTAACTCTCTTTTTAGTAAATGACATATTTTCCTTAGTGAAGAAACATAATATAAAAAAAGGGATAGGAGGGAGTATTTAGAAATTGAGCAGCGAATATTTAGAAACAATCCAATTTGGTAAGATGAAGGAGGCAGGATTTGCCATTGGGCCGCTTAAAGCCCTAAGCCCAGAGAGACGGGGATTTAGCCTTGAATGGCCTAAACAGTTGTAGGGTCCAATCTTGAACTTTTTCTATCTTGTTAGGATATCAAAAGGTTTGGTTCATATTCTTGCCGGAGAAAGTTAATCGCACACCACCCTCAATTGAAGTCTAAATGCCAGGCTTAGTTTTACAAACTAGGAGGCTGCAATGAGTTACAATTAGTCTTTTATTTTCAAAATTTGCACAAAACTCACTTTTCATTAGGGATTAAAATATGTTAGTTTTCAATAAATAGATCTAATTTAAAGTTAAGAGATAAACCTGATATATTATTTATCATTTTTTTTTAAAATTTGATCTAATCTTTTTAAAAACACAATCTAGTTTATTAGTTTATTTAAAAATCTATTTTATATTAAAATTTTTAAATAAGTTAATAAAAATATTTTTTTAAAATAAGCCACAAATTACATAAACTAGACCTATTTTAAAATAGATTAATATGTTTATTTTTATATAGGTTAACAATAATAATTTATTTTTAAAAATAAAAATTATTTTATTTTTGGTACAAAAATATTAAAATATTAAATATATAAATATAATATTATATTAAAATTTTTATTATATATAAAGAGATAAATAAATTAACCTGTTAAATTTAATAGATTTATTTATAAGACAAATTCTACTCTATTTAAATACGTACGTTTTTTGTTTTTCAAAAGTTCAAATTTAACCATTTTATTAAAAAAATTAGGTCAAGTTAAGTTTTAAAGAAGTTAGATCAGTATTCCCATTTTTACTTTTGACCATAAAAAATATATGACTTAATTGTACTTTAGTCCCAAAAGTTTTAAACCAACAAACTAAATCCTAAAAATATTATCTGATATAAAAGAAAAATAATTTGAAAAGTAATCCCAAGAGGAATTTGATTCCATCACCATTTGTTCAAAAACACATTTAACTAAGACCCATAGCTACACTACTGCACTAAACACAACATTAATTATAATTATAATTATAAATATAAATATAAATCACTTTCATTCCGATGCAAGACCAAACACGTTGTATGACAATTGCGTCTATGCTACAAATGTTTATAATTAAGAAATGACTAGAAAGAATGGCCTGCAAGTTTACACTTGGAACATGGGAAATCTGGAAATGCAAACCAGCTACTTAACTTCACCAATTTGTTGTGCAGAGATAGGTACTTTTCATTGAGGTGTCACAAATTTAATTTATCGGAGATTATTAGATAATGGAGTATGATTTCGATAGTTTGAACATGGAAAAAGGCTACCTATTCTTGACTTTTATGCATGTCCATATATAACAGAGGCTGTCACTTTCAATATGAATTCAATGCAGTGTCACTTCAATATAAATTTAATGTGATTCAAATGAAAGAAGAGGAATCATATAATTTTTGTATGTATATTGTTTGTTACTTTAATTAAAATCCATTTTAGAAAAAGAAAAGAAAAGAGAGATTTCGGCGTTAGTCATCCGAATGTTAAACTCGAGGGAATTCTTTTTGCACTTCCTTTTTTCTCTTCGCACCTCCATCCATTTTAAATTTTTTTTAATAAAATATCCTTAATAAAAATTATTTTTTAAAACGTATATTTAGAAATTGTAACCCAGTACTACTTCCACACCCAAGCTAGTTTTTGTAAAGGAATTTATATTACAAAATTTACTTTTCAAAAGTAACTTAATTTAGTTAATTTTCAAATTATATGTTTAATTTTTACTTTTTTTTATTAAATAACTTTATTAATTGAATAACTTAATGAATAAAATGAGGTAAAAATAATAGTCAAATAAAAATAAGTTAACACAATAAAATATAATATATAATCAAATACAAAATAATTCAAATGTAGCTTAAATGATGAAAAACATAATGATCATGTGCTAGTTTTCCTCCTTCTTTGATATGTACGACTTGCCTCAATGCCTGCTTACAAGATGTTCAATGTGTCTCACATGGTGTTTAGACGCTAGTTCCCTCGGTGATCATCTTCAAATCAAACATGAACTGAAGTAGGTTAGAAATTCTTTCAAATCATTCTCATAATTTTTTTTAACATAATTAAGCATCATAAAGGGTGATTGTGATTAAATACATGGTAAACAAAAATACATATATACTTATTGAGCAAGCATGAGAGTCACTCAAATTAGACTCTGCCTAACTAATAGGTAGTTGTACTTGTACTCTTAGATGATCTCCTTCTCATGGGGATATGATGTATGGATGGAAAATAAGATAGAATCAATGAATGTATTCATCTATGCACTATGTTGCACTAGCCACCCACAATCTTCTAATGACATCATCAAGAATGTGATTGTGGTAGTGAATAAACCTATGATCACATTCCTTAGTGATAGGCCCATGATCAATAATCACACACCATGAGTGAGGAATATCCTTATACATGTTTAAATTATTGTAACATTATTTTCGATAGATTAATGCACAATAAAAGACCTAATTTGATGAAGCTTAAGAAGAGCAAGATCTCTTTAAAATGCCATCCCTTTTTGTGGGTTGCATATAACATCAAATTGACCTCTCATGATGATAAGCATATTTTTAGTTGTCTCAATGCGCATCAAATAAACTAAAGCTAACTATAGTATGGTCAACTCTAGGTCGAATTTTCTCAAGGATACAGTGTGCTCAATTGTGACTTAATGTGAAAACTAAAAGTAAAACTGAACTCTCGAGTGTAGAGTGCCGAGTTGCTCTCGGTAGAGACTGGTCCAATATTGTCTCGGCAGAGACTTATCCGACTCTGTCTCAACTCTACGTAGACACATGCAACAGAGTCAGACTGACTTTGTTTCAGATGAAAATGCAGGAAACAAGGGGTTTGAATTGCAAGTAATGAATGATAGAAAGTAAACTAAGAATCGTAAATGCAATTAAACTAAGCTACTCTACTGCTACTATTGTGTTCATGTTCAATCTCAATAATCAAGTCTGTCCTAGTTCAATCACTCCAGTTCATAGTCCATATCAACCTTGGGTTTTCGTATGATGATCGCCAAACATTCGTCCATTGCCATACTGAGGATATACACGATTGCTATCTCATTAGTTGGCAAGGATTAAGCTCAGAGTTGATTTTAGGTTCTCAATTTGGTTCTCTAGTTGATTACCTACTGAATTAGTTAGACCAGTTCCAATCAGCTTAGCTTAACATTGTTCACCACCCTTTGTGCAATCGCAACGCAGATAGGGAATTAAATTATAGGAATGCAAATAGAGATCAGAATCAGAAAACACTCATATTATTGAAAACAAAATACAAACACAGGGTGTGAATTCAGTGGATCCGTCTTCCATGATGATCGCCATGGTCGAACGACGATGGTTCACCTCTGTTAGCCTAGGCGCTGAGGATTAGGTCCACTAGAGTGCAATGGCAAGTCAAGCAGTCCCTTTTGATAACCTTTGGCCTCTCAGTCCTTGACCTGCGCTTCCTTAATTGAGAGAAACACCAATACGAGCACCGTGCGCCACCGTAGACATGAGAACGAGAGCGATAGAATGAAAACGATGGAAATGAAAAATATGAATTCAACAACCTGAAAAAGTGCACAGCTCCTCCTATATATACACGAGCTGTGACCTACTACTCTAACGACTTCTAACAGAATTACAACTGAATTGCCTATTCTACCCTTGCGAAGATTCTTCAGAGTGATGTGGTAGATTCTCTAGGAGTGTCATGGCAGTTGAGCTGGAGTTGAGATGACCTTTGTGCTGGATTGCTGACATGGATGAAGCAATTGGGCTACTGCTTATTAGGCTGCTGGACTGTTGAGTTGGCCGGTTGAGAAGGAGTCGGCTGGCCGGGATGACTCTCCTGGGTCGAGACTCTTGATGAGCTGAGATCAATTCGGCTGGTAGAATTGAATAGATTCTTTCATTAACTAAAATCCTCAAGTTAGAACAAATTTATACTTTCCCTATTTCTAGGTCCATAATATGAATCTTAGCTAATACTCAATTCTTAAGCACCAAATGATCCCAAAAAACTCATTTCCAGGGTCTTGTAAGGTGTATAAAATATGACTCATCACATGACACCCTTTATCCTAACTATATTCTAATTTAATAACTAAGAAATATTGCATAATTTAAATTTTGAAACATTCATTCATCATATGGTAAAAAGTCCACATGTATTTAAACATCATACTATAAATAAAAAAATGTCCTATTAGAACTCCTAAAGTCATTTTTACTACTAATGGTCATAAATAATTCAACATCATAAATAATTCAACATCATAAATAACAACTATCAAAACTAAAATACAATTAGCCTTGATGTCATATGTATTACTAGAGAAAAATCCAAACAAAGAAAGTAAAAGGAAGAAAATGGATAAGAGCAGAACTTATTCCTCTTGTTCCGACTCATCATCACCTACAAATGGTCATAAACCTAAACACAAGAAAATACAAACAAAAAGGGAGTGTGAAACACATCTCACTCAAGCTCTATGTATAGGCATAAACATGGGTAACACAAATAACAACATTATATCATACATAATCACATAAAGGTATTTCACATACACATGAATGATAGTAAATGCAACGTAGTTATTCCATATGCAATGTGGTATGAATCTAACATGAGAGAGTGGGCTGGGGGTAACACAACTCAACTCTCTAGTTGTGACACCCTCTACCCTTGATACATAGCAATATAAATAAGATATGATTTAGTGGTAAAGGATTTAGAAAATCTCATTTATTATATTAATTGAAAATAAACATGCACTCTTAATGCCACTCTAAAGGCCAATTTTTAAACATCATAATATATGAATCGTAATTACAAAAATAAAATGCCCTGTTGTCACGTGTCCTATCAAAGCGTAACCCAAAAATAAAACAAGAAAAATAAAAGGAAATAGTAAAAGGAAACAACAGTTGGGGAGCCTTAACTTAATCCTCATGCTTCCTTTCAACATCACCTGCAAGTGGCGTTCAACCCAAACGTAGACAATGTAAACAAAAGGGAATGAGAAATATTCCTCACTCAGGCTCACGATATAAGCACACTATAAGTAAGACACATGCATGCGCATACATATAGTTAATTAAATGTTTAGAAAATAAGAAAATTTTGTCATGCAATTAACAATTTAACAAACAATCACAACCACACTAGACATAGACAAATAAGTATGCATATCAATGTTACCAATGAATGCATTCCTAGTAGCCCTAAGAGGTCTAGTGAACCTTACCACTTGATTCGCATCTACATTCATTTCATAGTGGTTTCATTATATGATGCATAATGAGGTTTAATTAATTTATCATTTTCTCTTTTCTCAAATTGGGTTGATGAGGACTATTCTCGCTCCTTTAGGCCTAGGTAACTCATCCACGACCCATCACAAGCTCACATTAGTACTCTTCTGGTCCTTCCCAGGCTTAAGTATCCGCATGATAAGTGTTTGTCAGGGTTATTTTTGTCTGTCATAGACTAGGTCAACCTTCTCACTTTCCTTTATCATTCAAATGAGTACCCTTCTGGCCATTCCCAAGCTTAGGTACCTATAGGATAAATGTATGGCAGGACCATTCTTATCCGTCATAAACTAGGTCACCCTTCTCATTTTCCTTTATCATTCACATGAGTACCCTTCTAGCCCTTCCCAAGCTCATGTACCCACTAGATAAATGTTTGTTGGGGTCATTCTTGTCCATAGACTAGGTCACCCTTCTCATTTCCTTTACCGTTCACATGAGTACCCTTCTGATCCCTCCCAAGCTTAGGTACTTGTAAGATAAATGTCCATCAAGGGCATTCTCGTCTATCACAAACTAGGTCACCCTTGTCATTTTTTCTTTACCATTCATTATGTGTTTTTACAAGTCATATATCAGTGTTCTCATGCATTTTCAACAAGCACAGTACAACATTCACATATAAGAAATAAATTCAATCACCACACAATCATTTGTTTAGTCTAGATAGGGTAGCACAAGTATGCTCCTATTAGTACGAGCGTGCATAGTTGGTGTAACTCTACACAAACATGCACATAACCTATACAAGCGTGCATATTTTGCACGGGTGTGCATAGGTTCTTCACGACTGTGCTCGAAAGTCTATGATAGGCTCGTATTTAGTCATCTTACGTGCATCAAATAAACTAAAGCTAACTATAGCATAGTCAATCCTAGGTCGAATTCTCTCAAGGACAGTGTGCTCGATTATGGCTTAATGAGAGAACTAGAGTAATGTAGAAAACACTCAAGTGTAGAATGCCAACTAACTCTCGACAAAGACTGGTTCGATTCGGTCTCGACAGAGACAAATCCGACATGGTCTCAACTAAGTGCAGAGTTGGACGCAATAGAGTTAGGTTGACTCGGTTTCGGACGCAACAGAGTCAGACTAGACTCGGTCTCTGACTGGAATGCAGGAAATAAGGGGGTTTTGGTTGCAGAGAAATAAAGGCAAAAATTAAGATAAGTAGGAAAGTAAATGCAATCTAAACTAGGCTACCTCTACTACTATTACTGTATTCGTGCTAAGTCCCAATAAACAAGTCAGTTCTACTCCTTTCACTCAAGATTATGCATTCGAATCAACCTGAGATTCTTCTTATAACAATCGTCAAACATTTGTCCATTGCCATACCGAGGATTTACACAATCGCTACCTCATTAGTTGGCGGGGATTAAACTCGAAGTTGATTTTAAGTTCCCTAATTTGATCACCTACTGAAGTTGTTAAACCAGTTCCAATCGGCCTAGTTTAACGTTGGTCTACTGAACAATGTGCAATCGCAACACAGTAAAGCAAATTAAAATGCATGATTCATATCAAGGATTAAGCAATAGAAACTACTTGTATTATTAGAAACAAAGTACAAACAGAGGGTGTGAATTCAATGAATCCGCCTTCCACAACGATCGCTATGGAAGAACGATGATGGTTCACCGTTGATAGCCAAGACGTTGAGGATTAGACCCACTAGAGTGCAATGACGAGCCAAGTGGTCCCCTTTGACAACCTTTGGCCTCTCAGTCCTTGACCTGCACCTCCTCAATCGAGAGAGACACCTGTGGTAGCACTGTGCACTATCATGAGAATGGAGGCGAGAGCAAGAAGATGGAATGCAAGGAATATGGAATTTAGGTCTGAATTCAACCACACTTAAAACGTGTTGAGCATTCCCTATATATACATGGGCTGGGTATCTTGTGTTGCACACTATCACTAAATAACGTCCCTAACAGAATTATGATTCTTGGATTGCCTATTCTATCATTTTAATGATTCTCCTTGTGCTACAAGCCTCTTCCAAGGGTGACGTGACAACTGAGCTGGATGAGGCTTAGGTGAACGCACCCAGGCTAGGCCTCCTGATTGGGTTGCTCTTCTTGGGTTGCGTGCTCCTTTAGGCTGCTGGTCTACAGAGTCAATTGGTTTGGGAAGGAGTCGGTTTGGCTAGGATGGCTATCTTGGATTGAGACTCTTGATGGGTTGAGATCAAATTGGCCTGCAAAAAGGAATAAATTTTTTTAGTAGCTAAAATACTCAAATTAGCATAGATTTATACTTTCCCTATTTCTAGGTCCATAATATGAATCTTAACTAAGACTCGATTCTTAAGTACCAAATAATCTTAAAAGCACCCATCTTAAGTCCTTGTGAGGTGTATAAAATATGACTTATGAGTTTGCTACTAAATTCTCTTGGATTCTTGCCCAAAGTTTTGAACTTAAAGGGAAACCTATGGTTCTTCTACATCTTGTAAACACACAAATAATTGTACACACAAATAATTACACAAATAAGACTCAATAAATTAGGGAGCTCAGCCCCATTCAGGGAACACTAAGAACAAACACTTTGTGGTTCAAGGGAAAACCTCAACCCCTGGCCACAAGGTGTTAGTTCACCCTAGACAAAAGAATATACACACTTTGGGATCCTAGAGATTACTCGTCTCCCACCCACAGTCATACCCATAACTCGAGCAAGGTTTCTCATTTTCTCCTTACCTAGAATGTCGACTCCCATGTGGACTTCTCCTTAGGGTTATTTTTATTGTTTTTTGGTGGTTTCCTTCAGAGTTTCTTCTCCTATCCTCGATGTTGTCCTTGTTTGTTGTTTAGAAAAACTAACTCAGTAGTAGAGGTCTTTCTAGTTCCTTTGGTTGCTCCTTTATATAAACCCAAAATAGGCTCCAAAAATAGGCCTTGCAGTTCCCATTGACAGCCTATGTGAAACCCAAAAATGGGTCCTAAAACCGTTGCAAAAGCTTTATGAGATAAGAAAGATTGAAACTTTCTAGGTTTAATATTTTGCATCAACCCCAACTTGTTTGGAGACTCTCTTGTCTTTCTTCACTTGGTATCCAACTCCTTATATACGAGAAGGAGATGAGACATAAACTTATGTTATCCGATATGAGACATAAGCTATTATTATTTGTAAATAGTTTATTATTTTAATCTAATTAATTAAAATCCAATTTAAAATGTAACCTATATTTCTCCTAAAATATTATTTATTTAATTATAAAACAATTAAACCACTTATTAATATTAATTAATAAATACAATATTTATAGGCAATAATAAAATAGAATAAAACTAGGGTGTTCCACTAGTTGACTTGTCCTACTCTAGCATTATACCATTTAGTGGCATGTCAGAATGTACTTAGCTTGAATGTATAATCTGACATGTGAGATTAGACACGACCATTGAATGTTAACTATCAAGTAACTTCCAAGAGGTCTAGTGACCTTACAAATTGAGTTTTTATCCACTTCTTTACACCTCATCTTGTTAAATGATGTGTGACATAAATATAGTTCATTTTATTGTTTCACTTTCACAATTCGACACTCTACCCCTCTAGACCTAGGTACATCACCTTGCAACCCATAACAAATCAATGAGTACTATTCTTGCCTCTCTAAGCTAGGTTACTCAATTAATAAGTGTCTCTGGGCCCTAATCTTGCCATTTCATTAGCTAGGTCACCCGTCCCATTGACACTTGCCCTTATTAACTCATTTCACAATTTTAATCTCATATGTACATTGCTCAACATAACATCATATATATACTAATCAATGCAACATACATTATCATAACGCAACTTAGAAATTCATACACAATACAATAGACTAAAAACATACATGTAGTCATGCTTAGGACAACACAGACATTCCCTCTTGAAGCATGATCGTGCACAATAAGTGCTAGCCATGCACGAGCATGCTTTCCATGAGCATGGGCATGCTGAATGCTCTGTAACTTGTGAACTTCGAGAGTTTGTTAGGAAACACGAAAATGAGAGGGGGAACCTAGGTTTCTTTAATGTTCTTTGCACACAAATAATTCCAACATTCCATATAGTAAGATACACAAAAATTCATCATAATCCAAGGAGTTTAATCTCTCATTTGGAGCCTTTCAATAACATATAATTTTCAGTATAATAATATTCAAAGCAATAAACCTAATACAAGGAGTATAATCTCCTATTTAGAGAATCAAAACATACAAAAGTAGGGGTTCTAGGCACAATCCCTTTATCCACAATTATCCTTGTACCTTTGAGTGAGATTTCTTACTCTCATCTTACCTACAATGTCCATTCTAAACAAGGGCCTTATTCCTCAAGGTTGTCTTTTCTATTCCTCCAATGTTCTCTTTGAGGGTTCTTCTCCTTGGCTTTCTATAGAGAAGCATTGACATTTTCAGAAAATTGACGTGTAACACTAAGGGTGCTACAGGACACCTCTTTATACAAATGACCTACGATAAGCATGGGCATGCTCACATGTCACTTGGCTAGCATGGGTTTGCTCCTTTGTCATAGGCAACAACTTGAGGTCATGTTCATCCCAAAACAAGGCCCAAAACCTTTTTCTCCAATTTTACTTATAAAAACTCACTTTTCAAGCACAACACTTTTTTCTCCGAACTATAATTATTTAATAGGTGAAAAATATAACATAAATAACCAATTATTTAATAGAATAAGTACAAACAATAATAGCATGAAAATTAGGATGTTACACCTCCTTTATTTGTATTACTTCCAACACAGTTCAAATGGTGAACATGTCATCAAAGCCCTTGACATCATCCCATCAATAGGGTGATTACTCAATGTATTTACTTGCTAGTTGGTGAAAGCTAATGATTGAAAAGTGCTTAAAGATCTATGTCTAAAACCATATTAGCATAATTACTAATCATAACACGAGAAAATACCAAAATTGAAGAAAATAAAAACAACTTTGGTATATGTAGAAGAGTCATATATTCTTCAAATTGCTTCATATAATTTATGCTAGTTTAACTGAGTTGATTGTAAAGGTATATTAAGGTAAATAAATCTACATGTATTCCCACCGTATATGTAAAGGTCATGGAAAAGGTCCAAGAATGTCATGTTCATGAATGTGTATACGGTCATGGAAAAGGTCCAAGAATGTCATGTTCATGAATGTGGAACTCTAGTCAGCTAAGATGAGACAACCCATAAAAAGTAGCAGAAAAGGTTTAGTTGCAAAGTTGATGCAACTATTCTAAATGTGTGTATGGTATAATTCTTATAGCCAGTTGGAAATCACATGCATGCTCCTCAAGATGTTATCATCTCAAGTAGCTCCTTATCAATCTTGACCTTGAGTAGCTCCACTAGGCACACATATTTCTTTGGAGCTTATAGTGTCAAGTACGAACATATTGCCCTAAATATAAGTAAATGTAGGAGAGATAGCCCATTATATAAAATGAATAGTTTTCTCCCCAACTGGAAAGTGGAAGAAACCAATGTCCTTTTGTTATTATTTCCAAGAGAGAAGTAAGAAAAATGATATTGGTAAAGAAAGATTCACGCTTACTAATATATTGTGAAACAAACTTGTGCTATGTTTCTTCTTTTTCAATTTTCAAGCGAAGAACCATGGATGAAGGAGTTTGGAGATATGATTCCTAGAGGAATATGTCACGTTTTTCACTCTCCAAGTGCCCTTGTATCTTTTAAGGACATCCTTGGGTTTAAGCCAAGTGCACACATGCTTTGTGAAAGGGACTTGTTGTCTAGTGCTTCTCTTATATCATTGCATAATACCTTTAAATATCTTGAAATTTATTATGTATTAATGCATTATCAAGGCAACATAATGTTGTTTATTATTGTCTTATTTAGATTGAATGAACTATATTCTATTTGCATATTTTCTTGGTGTGCTTTTGAAATTAATAGGAGGTGGTATAACTATGATAAGTTACACCTCAAGGTTGTGTGTGAAGTTTATTTTCATAAGCAAGTTAGGGTTTGTTCGAAGAAAAATGATTTCATAAGGTTTTCTAAATATTCTTTATGTATTTGTGAACCTCATTTGCATGGGAGAAAATATAATAATGTCTTGGGTGGCCTAAAGGAAGAGTTTTATCACATTTATACTTTTGATTTGAAATGTCGAATAGGGTTCCCTATGGACATGGAATACTTGTTGCTTGAGATGCCTAGAAATTTTATGTCTAGATCCTTTGAGTGGAGGCATGAGTGGGAAAAACTTGTTATGTCATTCTAGATATGAGAGGAAGTAGGGAGATCTTAATTTAAATGATGATTTTAATGAGCACTCTTTTGGATTGAAAGGGGATGATATATTCTTTCCATATGCAATTCCTATGCATTCTTTACATATTTGCTAGGTGAGACATATGAAGCGTTCAGAAGTTAAATCATTGCAACTTATTTACTAGGCAAGATATTAGCTTGTTGAGTTACGAAAACATAGACAAAGCTCTTTGTAGCTCTATTCAATGAGTGAAGCTAGACTCTTACTGAGCAAATGTGAGTAGCAGAATTGCACCTTTTTTGGAAGGTCAAAATCGTTGGGCTTGTTATTCCACTTGTTGGGAAATTTTCACTAGTAGTGAGGAAATATTTAAGTCATAAAATTTATATAAGTAATTGAAGATGCCTTCTAAAGGCATATGAACACTATTATGAAATGATAATTATGGGTAGGTTAGGTTAAAAGCTTGAAAGTGGAATCACAATCAAAGGTAGTGGCATAATATATGGAAATGTTGCTATCTTGAAAGATAGAACACTTGTTGAAGTAGTAAGAGGGTTTACCTTACTTTTAAGGATATAGACAGTAGGCTATTCGTTGTTGAGGTGAGTTTTAGCTTGTCTTGAAAGTGATCATGATGAGATAGTGGGTGGTTTTAGTATTCGTTCTTTAAGAAAACTTGAAGTGATATGAAAATCATAATTTTTATGATGTGTTGAGACCCTTGAAGAAGTTATTGAAGAGTAATCACGTAAGTTGTTGGGTTACATTGATGAAAAATGCCAAAACCAATATTGGAGTGGAAGAGTGAGACACGATGAACCTTAGGGATAGATGGGTGAACACATCCTACAAGAGGTCCTGGTACTACAAAACCGAGGTCGTGGTATGCCATTACCTACGTATTGCTATCTTGATGGGCACACTTTCTCATCTATATGATCACATTCTTTTTCCCTAATACCAATATTAATGATTGTGGTGTGGTGATTGTTCTATTGTTTATTTGTAAGATTATTTGGTTGTAGCTTATATATATATATATATATATGACCATGTTGATTATTATATAATTGGTTGATGCTTATGTTTATTAAAAGGCTAAGATCCCTTTAATAGAGACCCAACCAACAAAGCTAAAGATCCTTTGCGTGACATTGAAGGTTCCTTGACTAGGCCTAAAACCAATATGATGAAGCAGTGAAAAAATGGAAAGTTTAATAGATGGTGGAAAAATGGAAAGTTTGATAGTTGATGGAAAAATGAAAAGTTTGATAGTTGGTGAAAAATGGAAAGTTTGATAATTGGTGAAAAAATGGAAAGGTCATTTATGGTGGGAAATAAAAGGTTAGTATGGAGTTATAATAGATGAGATTTTATGTCAATTAAAATATTAATGAGCATTAACTTCAGGATTGCCTAGCTAAGCCTGTAAATAAACTCTTGTAAACAACCAGAATCATAGAATTTAGAATTTGAATAAAATTGAGTTATCTCTATTGTGAGAGCTTTCGCTTTGTTCTTGGGTTAAGAACTTTTATAGTATTGGTTCTACCGGTAGGTTGCGGTTAGGGTCATACTCTTTGATAACTTTGGTTCTATCGACAAGTCGTAGTTAATGTCAAGTTCCTTGTTTACCTAATTTCAAGACGGTCTAATTTTAAAATCATATCTTTTTGCACCAGAGTTTCGGTTCTTGAAATTAGGTATTATCGATCCTTTACTTCCTTATCTTTTTCTATTCTTTAGATTAAAAAAATATGTTCTTTCTTTTATTATTTCTCCTATTGTGTCATCATGGTTTATTCTATTTGTTCATGTCTATTCATCTCTCTTTGTTTTATTTCTTTAAGTTTGCTCATCTCTCTTTGTAGTCTCATTGTGTTTTGTTTTCTTTCCTATCATATATTATACAAAAAAAATGAAAGAGAAAGTTGTGAGAAAAAGAGAAAATTTGATATTGAAAAAAACATCGGGCTAGTAGTCAATATGTTATTTCGACTTACATATTGCAATCCAAAGAAAGAGTTAAAAAGAAAAGGTTTGAATTTTTGTCATATTTCTCCCTTAGCGTCTACAATACCATCATTGTACTTGTAAAAAAAATTCAAAATTCATTGTTTCTTGTTAGTTATTATTCTCTAAAGTTATTAAAATACTAAATCGTTACTATTTCTTGTTGTGTAGCATCATTCTCAAAGATTCTTAAGAGCTCATAAGGAAAAAAATGAGTGGTAAAAGGAAAGAGAGGTAAGACCATAAAAAAAGAGTCAAATTGAGTGAAACATGAGCGACTATAACATGATTTTAGTGTAAATACATGAGAGTGTTTATGAAAGGAGGACAACATAATGTTGATTTTGAATTAACCATCAAGGTTGTTCAAGAACAATTCAAGGCTCTAAATGTCATATTGGATGATTTACAATCTATACCAAAGTATAAGAGCTCTACTAGTCAAAACAATGATGAGGAAGAAGAAGAGGAGTATTTCGATGGAAGAGATAATGAAAATGAAAGGAGAAGAAAAGGTGAAGCAAGACGTGAGAATTACTTAGGTAATATTAAGATGACAATCCTTACATTCTAAGGAAAGAATGATCCTAAATTGTACTTGGAATGATCTTGAATTGTACTTGGAGTGGGAGAGAAAAGTTGAACATTTGTTTGATAATTACAACTACTCAGAGAAGAAAAAGGTAAAATTAGCAATTGTTGAATTTATTGACTATGCTAGTATTTGGTGGGATCAATTTATGATTAACAAGCATAGAAATGGAGAAAATCTTATTCGTACATGAAAAGATATGAAGTCTATCATGAGAAGAAGATTTGTATCAAGTCATTACCATAGCGACTTGCACAGAAAATTGCAATGTTTAACACAAGATTTTATATGCCAGATTACTATAAGGAGATGAAAATAGCCATGATTAGAGTCAATGTGGAGGAGGATTGTGAGGCAACTATGGCTAGATTCATTGGAGGCTTAAAGAAAGAGATTGCTGATTGGTGGAGTTGCAACATTATATGGAGATAGAGGATTTGCTGTACAAAGCAATTCAAGTGGAGAGGCAATTGAAGTCTAAAAGCTCTTCCAAATTTGCCTCATCTTCTAACTCTTCATGAAGATCAAATGGGAAGAATAGTACATCTGTTACAAATCCTAAAGAAGATATGATTGCCAAATATTCAAATGCTTCTCCTAAAGATAAAATTGACATTGATACATCTTATAGATCACGCAATATCAAATGTTTCAGGTGTTAAGGAGTTGGACATATTGCTTCTCAATGTCTAAATAAAAGAGCAATGATTACGATGGATAATGGAGAAGTAGAGAGTGAGAGCCCAAGTGATGATGAAATACCACTATTGGAGGATTGTATTGACGTAGAAGTTGCTAAACCTATAGATAGAGTTGTACTTGTTACTAGGTGTGCTCTTAGCATACAACCCAAGGAAGATGGTGATGTGGAGCAACGTGAGCATATTTTTCATACTAGGTGCCTTGTTCAAGGAAAAGTGTGAAGCATGATTATAAATGGAGGGAGTTGCACCGATATGGCTAATACTATCCTAGTGGAGAAAATAAATTTGCAAACTGCCAAACATTCTAGGCCTTATAAGGTATAATGACTTACTAATATTGGAGAAGTAAAGGTTGACAAGTAAGTTTCAATGCCTTTTGCTATTGGGAATTACAAAGATGAAGTACTATATGATGTGGTTCCTATGGAGGCAGGGCATATACTTTTGAGCCGCCCATGGCAGTTTGACCGCAAGGTGACCTACAATGAGTATACCAATCGTTTATCATTTATTTACAATAAGCTAAAAATTACTCTTTCTCCTTTGTCTCCAAAGCAAGTATTTGTAGACCAAATAAAAATGAGAAAAGCAGGAGAGTATGAGAAATCAAAAGAAAAAGAGAGTGAAAGAACAAAAGAAAAAAGCAAACAAAAAATGAGAAAAGCAAAAGCAAAAGGGAAATTCAAAAAAGAAAAAAGCAAATGAGTTGCTTTGCAAGAGAGAGTGAGATCAAGAGGGTATGCTTTTCCAACCAACCTATGCTTGTACTTGTGTATAATGAGGCATGTTTAAACTCCACAATTGATCTTCCTTTTTTGCCTATCTTTGGTATTTCTCTTTTGCAGGATGTTCAAGATATCTTTTCGACTGAGGTCCCTAGTGACTTGCCTTCCATTAGAGGAATTGAGCACCACATTGATCTTAACCCAGATGCTACCTTTTTGAACATACCTACATATAGGAACAAACTAGCATCTTGGGAAGAATGCTTGTCTCATCTTGAGTTTGTGTATAATAGAATTGTCCAATCTATTTCTTATTCCCTTTTTGAAAAGACAAAATTTGTTAGAGAGTTGCATGCCAAAGTTTGAGCTAACATTGAGAAAAGGAATGGACAATATGCAAGCAAGGTAAGCCAATAAAGGGGGTGTGACAGTGACTTTTGAACTTGGAGATTGTGTTTGGGTTCATAGGTGAAAAGAAAGGTTCCCTACTTAACAAAAATACAAGTTGCAGCAAAGAAGAGATAAAACTTTTCAAGTGTTAGAAAGGAGCAATGACAATGCCAACAAGTTGGATTTATCAATTACATATGGTGATGTAAGTTCTACTTTTAACGTTGTTGATTTATCTTTATTTTTTGTATGTGAGGAATTTGATTCGAGGATGAATCCTTTTGAAGAGGGAGGGAATGATAGAGACCCGACTAACAAAACCGAAGACCATTTGCGTGACATTAGAGGTTCCTTGACTAGGCCTAAAACCAATATGATGAAGCTATCTTTACAAGACCTAAGTGTGAAAAAAAAATGGAAAGTTTGATAGCTGATGGAAAAATGGAAAGTTTGATAGCTGGTGGAAAAATGGAAAGTTTGATAACTAGTGGAAAAATGGAAAGTTTGATAGCTAGTGAAAAAATGGAAAGTTTAATAGCTGGTGGAAAAATGGAAAGTTTGATAGTTGATGGAAAAATAGAAAGGTCATTTATGGTGGGAAATAAAAGGTTAGTGGAGAGTTATAATGGATGATATTTTATGCCAATTAAAATATTAATGAACATTAACTTCAAGACTGCCTAACTAAGCCTATAAATAAACTCTTGTAAACAATCAAAAAGCACAAAATTTAGAATTTGAATAAAATTGAGTTTTCTCTATTGTGAGAGCTTTCCCTTTGTTCTTGGGTTAAAAACTTTTATATTATGAGTTTTATCGATAGGTCGCGGTTATGGTCATGCTCTTTGATAACTTTGGTTCTATTGACAAGTCGTGGCTATGGTCAAATTCCTCCTTTACCTGACCATGTTAATTATTATATTATTTATTTATGCTTATGTTTGCTAAAGGGATAAAGTCCCTCTTTAATGATTGTTCTATTGTTTGTTTGTAAGATTATTTTGTTGTAGCTTACACTTACATTGTATGTTGTATGTTGTATGTGTACGATTGTGATGATCTAAACTATGTGTTCATGGGAGCAGATGTCGAGGCTTGCAAGAGATGTGAGACATTTAGACATGCCGATGGTGATGATCTTTTGAAGACCCTTCCACATCCACTTTTGGGATGTCTGGGTGGGAACGAGCAAAGCATGAATGATAGGACATGAGACACATGTGTGGTACCATGGGGAGATGACTACAATGTACGCATCTAGTGGGATTGTGAGCTTTGCTATTGTTTTCCACACTTATTTGAAGATGTTCCTCTTGATCTAGTCTATGTGGAGTCCTTCTGTGTTGATTATTATATTATTGATTCATGCTTATGTTTGTTGAAGGGTTGAGACCTTCCTTTGATGATTGTGGTGTGATTGATGATTGTTCTATTGTTTGTATGTAAGATATATTGCTGTACCTTACCTTTACGTTGTTATTGTATGTATATGACTACGATGATCTAAATTGTGTGCTCATGAGAGTAAATGTCGAGGCTTTTGAGAGGTGCAAGCCTATTAGGCACGCTGATGGTGATGATCTTCTCAATACCTTTTCGCATCCAATTTTAGGATTTTTGGTGGGACCGAGCGGTGCATGAAGGATATTGCATGACAATAGAGTGTGTGGTATTGCAAGGAGATGACTATAGAGTACGCATCTAGTGAGATCATGAGGTATGCTATTGTCTTCCAGACTCTTTCGGAGATGTTTCTCTTGATTCGATCTATGTGAAGTTCTCCCATGTGAATGTCCAAAGCTGAGATGGTTGACTTCCCTTAGGACGACCCCGCTAATCCTGATGTCAATTTTAGACACTTCAAGGCCATACATGCCATGCCTAAGGGTGGCACAAGAGTTCCTCCACTCACATTGTTTCCACTACCATAGTAGTGTTATAGTTAGTTTGTAAGTGCTTTTTTATATATTCATGTCCCTCATTTTTTATGTATTTATCTTTTTGTTTGGGCATTTGTTAGTTTTAGCTTCAATATCTTTTGTTTTATGATAATGATGTACGAGTCATATTGCATAATTTCTCTTTTTACATACTTGGTTACTATTGCATATATGATGTATATTTATTTTTATTCTAGTTGTTATTTACGTTTTATATTATGATGATTGACTTGTATCTCGTGAAAAAAAAAGTTTATTGTTATTTTTAGAATTAAAGACTTTCTTAAAATTGACTTTATATAATTAGAGTAATTAATGAGTTGTTTAAAGATTATAATAGCTTCAACTCATTGTAATGACGAACTCATTTTTTTAGGTGTAATTATATTTTTTATAAGTGAAAATCTTAATAGTAATTACTAAATGTAATATGGATTTATATGATAAATTAATATACAAATATTGGGTGGATCAATCCCTTTCTTCGGATGACTCATTAATTATATTGTACTAACACTTTAAAGAAATAAAAGTTGACATTATACTAAAATATTTACAGTTTTAAACATAAAAGGTTTTATACAAAATAACCAACATATAGCAGACCTTACGTTGCTTTTTATCGTTCAAAGCACCGTGTTGATTTGTTTTTCAATGTTTTATTGTACTTATATCTATTGTGAGACACATTTCAATCTCTCGTGATACGTTTTATTTTATGTATTCAACAAATGGAGTTATATATGTATGTTATAATTATTTCTCAAGAACCAACAGAGATTGAATAGAATAGGAGTAATCCCAACGTAGCGATCACCTACTATGTTTCTTTAATACCGTGAAATACTCTCGTGATCTATATGCTAATCTATCATTTTCAGTTTTCAAGATAGAAATTACTTTTAAGCTTTCCAATTAATATAATCAACTCTTACTTTATCGATCAAAGTTTCTATTTTTTAATTTTAAGTTTAATTGGATTTTTGGTATGGATGAATAATTTTGATTTATGTAGTTTTAATTGCTAAATTTTGATGTAAACATTTTAAAATAAATAATTTTATTTTTCATAATTTTAATTGTTTGATTTTAGTTTTTATATTTTAAATAATAAGTAATTTAAGTTTATATATTAAATAATTTAATTTATAAAAATTAGATATTAATATTATATAAAATATTTATATATTATAAATTGTTCAATTAAAAAATAATTACCTGACTTATTAAAAATTGAATAATAAATTAATAATAAGATTAAAATTATTTATTTTTTAAATTTATTAATCAAAATCGACCCTTCAAAATTAGAAGAACTAAAATTATTTATTTTTAAATATGTAAATTAAAATTAATTATTAAAATTACGAAAATCGAAAATTACTTTTATAATAAAACAATAGGATAAAAAACATAATTAAGCCTAAAATCTTTCCAGTTACATATTTTTTCTTTTATAATATCTGTTATGTAAGTTTTTTTGTCAAATTAAGTCATTATTTTAGTTAATTGTTCAATCAAATAAAAACTTTAAATTTTCAATTATTTTCATCAGTAATTAATTTCTCAATTAATATTGAAATAATATTAATATTAATTTCTTAATTAAACCTAATGAAATATTAATAAATTATGATTAAAACAATATTATAATAATTAAAAAAGGTGTCATAATTAAAATTTTAAATATTTACATTTTATATTTTAAATTATATTTTTTTCATAAAATAGCTTTTTCTTAATTATGTTTAAATGTTATAAATTCGTATGAGAAAATGCGAGGGAGTGTTGTCACGTGTTAGTTGTAAGCATAATCGATCGCGTTCAAGTTGTTATCCGTACACAAAAATGTGGCAAATCAGCAGTTGTATTCTTGGTATGACAAAAGGTCGACTTGTCGGGTACATATCAAATGATAAAGACATATCACCTGCCAAAGACCTATAAGCAAAAAAGAAAAATACCTACCAAATTCAAATTCAAATTATAAAATTGATTGTTAATTTACAAGATGAAAGGTAATTAGTTTTTTTTTTAATAAATGGTGAGTCTAATAGCCATGGAGCATAAAATTTGTTACACTATTAATTAATTATCTATGACATAATTTAAAATAATTATTATAAAAATTAATTATTATGTATATTAGTTAATGATTAAATAATAATGTAAAAGAAATTTATATTCTTATAAATGATTCTTTCAACATTAAATAACAATTATTAAGAGTATGTCATAAAATTTTTAAAAATCTCCTCTTGTAATTAGTTTAAAAACTTAACATGGATATCAAATACTTCATCTAATTCCATTGAATTTTATTCCCTCAAGTCAGTGGAAAATGAAAGCTACCACTTAGCTAAATTACAAGGGACGAAATTTTAGGTTAGATTTTTTTTATCTGTCGTTAAGACCTAAAGTGATATATTTAATTGTAATTTCAGATTAAACCTAATAATCAAATATCATATCTTAATTAAAGTATATATCCCGAATTACTTATCTTAATTTTTTTGTATGCATCTAAATACTAAATAGAGACCTTCATTGACTACTCTTCTTTTTTTCCTCAAAGTAATTATATTTCATGCACCTGATTATTACCTCAAGGATTTATGTTGAACAAATTATGTTAACAAAAATGTAAAGATGATGTCAAGTGTATTTATAGTGTTATTTAAATATAAATTATTATTATAAGTTTGTTAATTTTGATAATAATTTTTAAAAAATTATATTAATAATAATTTTTAATTGATAAACAGTCTAATACATACTCATAAACTCATTAGGCCATCTCCAATGCAGGTTGTTAGGTAAATTCTTATTTTAAGAACAAGCAAACCGTTCTTATAGAAGAACTTTTAAGAATTCATTCTTAACTAAAAAATAGTATTTTTTAAGAACATAATTTAATTCGACCATTAGAATAAAATATGACAAAATTTCTTAAATCTTACTTGACACTGTAGAGTATAGAAAAGTTAAATTAAAAACCTAAAATTGGTTCTACCAGATCCCCATAATTTATGATTAATAATATGATTAATCAATTCATAGCAATTAATATCCAAGTCATAAAGTTCTATATATTATTTTGGATTACAAAGCACCACTATTTTTGTTTTACATTCATGCATCAATGACTACCCTCTTTTCTTGGCCATAGCACTGGAAAGTACAAATGATTAAAATGAAGAAGACAAGAGTAACCTTTTCCATAATTTGTAAACTAAACTGAATTCTGAGCATGGCACTGATAAAGTAGTAGCTACACTACACCTCTTATTTAGCATATAATTAATACACCTCTTAAACATACTTCAGAAATCTGTTGGAGGGTACTTTGGGTAAGGTGGCTTTCCATATGGTGGCTTGTAAACTGGAGGCTTCTTAACTGGTGGCTTATACACTGGTGGCTTCTCAATTGGGGGCTTGTACACTGGTGGCTTCTCAACAGGTGGCTTGTACACTGGTGGCTTCTCAACTGGGGGTTTGTAAACTGGTGGCTTATTATATACAGGTGGCTTCTCATATTGAGACTCATGAACAGGTGGCTTTCCATATGGGGGCTTGTAAACTGGTGGTTTCTCTACTGGTGGCTTCTTAACTGGGGGTTTGTAAACTGGTGGTTTGTAAACTGGTGGCTTTTCAACTGGGGGTTTGTAAACTGGGGGTTTCTCTACTGGTGGCTTATAAACTGGTGGTTTTTCAACTGGTGGCTTGTACACAGGTGGCTTCTCAACTGGGGGCTTGTAAACTGGTCGTTTCTCAACTGGTGGCTTATAAATTGGTGGTTTCTTAACTGGGGGCTTGTACACAGGTGGCTTCTCAATTGGGGGCTTGTAAATGGGTGGTTTCTCAATTGGGGGCTTGTACACTGGAGGTTTCTCAATGGGAGGCTTGTAAACTGGAGGTTTCTCTACTGGCTTGTCATAGTCAGCAAGCCCTTGAGGGGATAGAACAAGAGCCGCAAGGAGCAGCACTAGGGAGCTTAAGGAAGCCATGTTACTCATTTTTAAGTTGGTGAATTAAACACACCCAATGATGGGTTTTTATACTAGTTTCGGGGGCTTCCTTATAGGAGCATGTATCAATCCAATAGTTATTATTTATGACGCGGTAGGGTAGCTTAGCCTAAAAGGTCAATCTTTGGCCTGGATTTTCAATGATTTTGTAATTGTTGTTGTCTTCTTTTAGTTGCAAAGTTGGAAATTAAACGGGATCGTTGACTAGTTCATACCGGTGCGAATATTTTTTTCATTTTCAATGCACCGACGTCCTGTTTTCTTTGGAAAGGAGTTCAATTTTCGGGATAATTTCAATTGCCATACCAAATTATTGAATCGTTTTAAGCTCCATTCTAGCATGGGAGGGTAGTGGCTAGTTTCAAGTTTTGGCTCACGGTTTCTAAATAAAGAAACAGAATCTTCGCACGGGGGACTGAATTTAGATCTAACCCAAATAATGTTTGGTATATGTTTGGCTGGGCTCAAATCACTTGTTCTACACTTCTTAAGTTTATGGCCATAATGGTAATATAACTAAAACATGAGTTAATAGTTTAGTATTTTTTTTTTCAAGAAATAAACCTACCACCTTAAAATATTCGTAACATTAGTTTAGATTTAATTTAATCTCAAAAGATAATTTATATTTTAAGATGATGTTAGAGTTTTTTTTTAATAAAGTGTTTATTATATTATTCATGCATCAAGTTTAATAATATTAAACATAAAAGAATATATCGAAAATTTTTTAAATATTATGTTAATTAAAAATAAAATTTATAAAAAATTTATAAAAAAATTATAAATAGATAATAATTCTAACCTTTAGTTAGATTTTGAAGGTAGCTTTGCTTAAATTAATGCCACTAAATCTCAGTCGCATATGCGAATGTGCAAACTACTCAGCTGGCGGCAAGCATGCAATATAATTGGCTCAAAAATTGAGTTGATTAAATTGAAATTAGGCACATTTTGTGTTAGATTCGAAATTAACCTCAAACACGAGCTTTCCTGTTAAGTTGCATCGATAATTTCCATGATTTGGTCTTGAATACTCATAGTACTTGATCGGATTTATTTCTTTTCAACCATTTTGTTAGAGAACTCCACACGCACACATTTAGTTGGAAAACAATTCCAATATCATAATAATTAGCGTGCATATCGACTTAACCAGTATATATCCTTCCTTAACGTAGATTAATATTCCCAATACATTTATATTTTAAACTCAAAAGTAGCAATTATACTGTTTACTGATCTGAGCTGGCGGTTTCTAAATCTTTCTCTAATAGTTTTAGGTCGATTTCCTCTGCTAGCTCTTTGTATTTTGGACAGCGGTGAAAGTGGATTGTTGATTTCATTGGAGGGAGCAGGATTGAAGGGTTGTCCTCCAGCATCATTTGTCGAACCTAAGAGTTATATGTTCGATCAGTGTTGAGATGATCTGATGTGGCTAATTTGATCATTGTAAATTCATTGAATATTGATTGCTGTATTGATTTGCTACAATCACACACTACTAGAAAATTTAAAATTTACTACAAAATAATTTTGTGGTTAATTTTAAAATTAATATTTATTTTGTAGTTAATTTCTAGTAAAAATAATTAGCTACAAAATTATTACAATATTCAATGGTAGCATGAAATAAGTAGCAAATTAGTTAAGAAAATAATCTTAGTTAATTTGTAGTAAATTTTTTAAAATTTGTAGTTATTTCCTAGCTAATTTGTAGTAATAAGAAGTATAAATGAATATAACTTCAATTTAGCTAGAAAAAATAATTTTCTAGTTAATTAATAGTTAATTAGTTAGGATTTAGCTACTAATTTAAATGGTAGCTAAAATTAGTAGCAAAATCAAAAAATTCTTGTAGTGACACTAGAAAATTTACAATTTGCTACAAAATAATTTTGTAGTTAATTTTAAAATCAATAGTTATTTTGTAACTAATTTCTAGTAAAAATAATTAGCTACAAAATTACTATAATATTGAATGGTAGCATGGAATAAGTAGCAAATTAGCTAAGAAAATAATCTTAGTTAATTTGTAGTAAATTTTTTAAAATTTGTAGTTATTTCCTAACTAATTTGTAGTAATAAGAAGTATAAATGAATATAATTTCAATTTAGCTAGAAAAAATAATATTCTAGTTAATTAATAGTTAATTAGCTAGGATTTAACTACTAATTTAAATGGTAGCTAAAATTAGTAGTAAAATCAAAAAATTCTTGTAGTGACATGGCTTTAGGTCTTAGAAAAAAACATGGCTTGGGGGTTAATTAAAACATTAATTTCGTATTTTTATTTATTTATTTAACTAATATGGTTATTCATTGAAATTTTGAGGTATCTTTGATGTGAATATGGAAAGGGAAGTTTTAGACATACTAAAGGAACTCAAAAGAACATGGAATTAAGGTTATAAAGGTTATTTAACTCAAAGGAAAACAAGATGGACTTCAAGAATAAGTTCATGAGAAGTTAGAAGAAGTGGACTTCTTTAGGATCTAAGAAGATCTCAACACACATGAAAGTTCATCCTATGAAGATGGAAGGACACCAAGGTGACCTTCAAAAAGGCTTCAAGACCTTGAAAACTACTATAATTGAGAAAGTTTTATAAGGAAGCACAAAGAGAATGAGTCTCCTCTTATAGGCTAAGGAGGGCCCAATTGTTTATATTTTATTTGGATTTCTTTATGGTCTTATATAATTTTTTTAGGATATGTTAATATCTATATTAGAGTGTAATTTACTTGTAATTTCGTTGTTTAACTTGCACTTGGTTCAAAGACCCAATCTAGTCAAGATGTCCATTTAGAGACCAACGTTTGGTCACTAAATGCTATCACAATTTTGGTGCATTTTGTAGGTTCGGTCATGAATGTTTTGGACTGCATTTCATAGTCATTTGGACTTAGCCTTACTTAGTTTAGTCTTTATATTATCTTATTATAATTAGGTGATTAGTAAAGGCCTATATAAACATAAAATGTTGTTAAACTAATCACTTTTTGATTGAACGAAAATTGTGCATTGTACTTGTGAGAGACCTTATTTCTTCTCTTGTTCTTGAATAAGAATCCTATTTTCATCAAATTTTCAAGACATTTGTAGCGAATCTCACTCTTTCTTACTTAATCCTTAGACATTAGTGGTGAAAATCTCATCTCTATATTCTCCATATCTTTAATTTCTTCTTTTCATTTAGATTCCTAATTCTAAACCTAGTTTTTGTGTGATTTTTTAGCTAGTTATTGTTTATGAATCCTTGAGTTTATCCATCTTCGTGAGCTTCAATTCTTTAAACCGACTATTTGACTGATATTTGAATTGAGACTAGTTATACTTAAAGTTTATCACCTATCTCCGAGATTGTTTTATGTAAAAATCCAATCTAAAGTTTTTTTTTTTCATAATCACCAAGTTTCTTACAACTCAATTACTTATTGAGTATTTTTATTTATGATACATGTTTTTTCGTGGTTGAGAGCTATAATATATTTTTAATGTATTATTTCTAATATTTTTGTTATAATTAGATACCCTTGTCGGAGTGGATTAATCATGGAACAGATTAGTTTAGTCAAATCACAAAACTACTATGCTTAAGAACTAGACTTAGATTTGGTTTTATTATTTTTTTACCAATTTTAAATTTTTTAACAAATATTTATCAAAAGATATAAAAAAATATTTAGAAATTTATAATAATTTTATCATGTGTAATGGATCTTAAAATCAGCAACTTCCGATGAAAATAATTTGTATATAACAATGATCAGGATCACAAAAAGTAAAAAAACTAGTAGGACTTTATTTTTTTTTATGAAATTAATAAAATAAATAAAAGGAGATTGAGTAGAAATTGAATTAAGTAAAAAATAAATAAATAACAAGCAAAGAAATAAATTTGGCAAAGTTCAATATTTAAAGAGTTATAATATATATATATATCACAATCTCAATCACTACAAGATTTTTTTTATTTTACTACTAATTTTAGCTACCATTTAAATTAGTAGTTAAATCCTAACTAATTAACTAGAATATTATTTTTTTTCTAGTTAAAGTTAAGTTATATTCATTTATACTTCTTATTACTACAAATTAGGTAGAAAATAACTACAAATTTTAAAAATTTACTATAAATTAACTAAGATTATTTTTTTAGCTAATTTACTACTTATTTCATGCTACCATTCAATATTATAGTAATTTTGTAGCTAATTATTTTTACTAGAAATTAGCTACAAAATAACTATTAATTTTAAAATTAACCACAAAATTATTTTACAGCAAATTTTAAATTTTCTAGTAGTGAATGTTGGTTCTCAAAACATTCAAATTAAATATATATTCCTTTTATCCTTTAATAAATTAGTTTAGTTGTTAACCAGCTTTAAATAATGTAAAATACTAAAAAAATATATACTTAAAGAAACTAAATATAATGCAAATTCAAATCCACCATATGATAGCTCATTTAATTATTTTATTATTTTGCAACATGTGTCATGCCTACAGGCTTAACGCTCAACTAGAAAAAATGGCTTAAAAGAATGTCATTTGTTAAAAATAATTATACCTCTTACATATGTAAAATTAATTAAAATAAAAAGTTCATATCGTCATTACTAGAAAATTTAAAATTTGCTATAAAATAATTTTGTGACTAATTTTAAAAATAATAGTTATTTTATAGCTAATTTCTAGTAACAATAATTAGCTACAAAATTACTACAATATTGAATGGTAGCATGAAATAAGTAGCAAATTAGCTAGGAAAATAATCTTAGTTAATTTGTAGTAAATTTTTTAAAATTTGAAGTTATTTCCTAGCTAATTTGTAGTAATAAGAAGTATAAATGAATATAACTTCAATTTAGCTAGAAAAAATAATTTTCTAGTTAATTAGCTAGGATTTAGCTACTAATTTAAATGGTAGCTAAAATTAGTAGCAAAATCAAAAAATTCTTGTAGTGCGTAACTAAATGGGACATGAGTTAATGTACGGCAAGTTACCACATTGTATTATGTGAAACACATGTCCTATAAGATTTTTTTTGATTTTGCTATTAATTTTAGTTACTATTTAAATTAGTAGCTAAATTTTAGCTAATTAATTATTAATTAACTAGAATATTATTTTTTCTAGTTAAATTTAAGTTATATTCATTTATACTTCTTGTTACTACAAATTAGTTAGAAAATAATTACAAATTTTTAAAAATTTATTACAAATTAATTAAGATTATTTTCTTAGCTAATTTGCTACTTATTTCATGCTACCACCAATATTATAGTAATTTTATAGCTAATTATTTTTATTAGAAATTAGCTACAAAATAACTATTGATTTTAAAATTAGCCAAAAAATTATTTTGTGGCAAATTTTAAATTTTCTAGTAGTGTAGAAAAGAAAAAAAAATAGTTTGATTGATGGTCGTATGAAAAAACTCACTATTGCACATTTGTTTTAAGTGAAGTTGTTTCGCTACAAGGCTAAATAGGATTTCCTTCCCATTAAATTTCACTACAAGATTTTTTTGATTTTGTTATTAATTTTAGCTAACATTTAAATTAGTAGCTAAATCCTAACTAATTAACTATTAGTTAACTAGAATATTATTTTTTATTAGCTAAATTTAAGTTATATTTATTTATACTTCTTATACAAATTAACTAGAAAATAACTACAAATTTTAAAAATTTACTACAAATTAATTAAGATTATTTTCTTAACTAATTTGCTACTTATTTCATGCTACCACTAATATTATAGTAATTTTGTAACTAATTATTTTTACTAGAAATTAGTTACAAAATAACTATTGATTTTAAAATTAATCACAAAATTATTTTATAGCAAATTTTAAAATTTTCTAATATTATTTCACCTCCTTTTAAGTATTATGTTTACCCTTCTCTCTCCCTGATTACACCCTTCCTCCTTTTTTCACTTTCATTTTGTCCCCTTTGTATCTCTCTTCTTCTTTAAAGATTTATTCATTTAAACACTAAACAGCAATTAATTTAGCATTTGTCATATAGCATTAGATGGCTACAAGCTATCATTGCTATATCAATGACAAGATCGACATTAGATGGTTACAAGGTAATTTTTATGTTTGATTTGACCAATAATCGTGATATTTTATTGACTAAATCAACATAGAAATAAAATAGATTTGTGATAAACATTGTTATTTATATATATAGTAGAAATGACAAAATAGATTCATATTGATATGTTAGACTCTAAAAGATGCGACTCATAAGAAACTAAGTCAATTTGACCCAACCTGACAAGTTATGTTAGGCTTAAAAATTATTGACTTGAAATATATTCGACCTATTTTAGATCATATTTTATTTATTTATTTTTTCTTTAGAAATTATAAAATAAGAAAAAAAATATAGTAGACCAATTTGGCCTAGCCTAGCAAGTCATCAGGTTGGGCCTAGCATAAAAAAATACAGATTACTTAATTTTTTAGTCTAGCCAAGCTAGCTTGTTTTTCACCTTGGTCCATCAAAATATACATACATATTTCTATGTTTAAATAATACTTTTGCTTTTGAATATGTAGTTCATGGTTTGATTGTTGAATGATGAAATAAATTGTTGCTGTTAGTCCAGTAATATTTATATTTTAAAGTTCTAATATTATATTTTAAAGTTACCATGCTCATAAAAAGATATATAATATTTTTCTCCAAACTAATTATCTATTAAATATATTACTTGATATATAATATCAAGACAATTCAAGAAATAATGTTTCAATATAAATTATGCAAGCATATAGAGATATATAAACATTATAAAAATAATCCATATTAATCACATAATATATATTTAAAATTTATATCAAAACATATTTTAATGGGAATTAAGAGTTCAATCCCTACTCCTTGTACTATTTGTGATACTAAAAGAATTAAAATTCCTTCTCCTTATCTTTATTCCACAGTTTTGTAGAACCAAAAGAAATAAGAGGGCTTTGTCTATCACTTGACAATTCCACCACTTAATCACACATAAACACTATTTTTTTCTAAACTTTTTAAGTAAATAAAAATTAAAATGAGCGAGAGATAATAGAATTTATTACTACAAAAATTTTTAATTTTGCTACTAATTTTAACTATTATTTAAATTAGTAGCTAAATTCTAGTTAATTAATTAGCATATTATTTTTCCTAACTAAATTTAAATTATATTTATTTATATTTCCTAGTTCTACAAGAATTTTTTTGACAAGAGATTATTACAAATAAGCTATTGGTTCTATTGTAGCTAATATCACTACAGTAATTTATATATTTTACTACAATTTATATATTTTACTACAAATTTTAGCTAGGAATAAAATTAATAGTTAATTTCAAGCTTATTACCTATTAATTAACTATCATATTTTTCTAGCTAAATTTGAATATTAAATTATTTTAAAACACTTTTCTAGTTTATTTTTTTTTATCTTTCTTTATGTGTTTTCTCTAGGAAAAATTAATTATTAATTTATTTTAATAACTTTTTTTTTTTAAATTCATTCTCAGGAGATGGAAAATTTGAAAATTCTCTATATTTAAATCCTTTCATAAAAATGAAAAAAAATAAGTAAAATTAATATTTTCAATTTGTTTGAAAAAAAAAAACAGAAAAGATAGACTAAACTATTTTTTTTTAGAAATGGATTACATTGTTGTTCTTAAGTGAAAAATTGATGGATAAACTTCAACACTCAATCTGTCTTTGTTGTTGCTTCTCTTATCAATGTAACATTGATGAATCAATTTTAGGATGGAACCTTCCTTTAAATTTATTGAATGCCTGTCTTCTCTATTGATATATAAAGGTGTGAATTAGCTAAAAGGAGAAGAACTAACAAGAAATGTAGACTTCACTCTACACGTTCTCACTCCACAAGTTTTTATGTGTTCTTTCGTTTTCGCTCTGCATGTTCTCGATCCAAGTTTATCTGTAATCTATCATTCTTGATTCGCTTGTATTCTATCGTTCTTGCTTTGTTTATGTTCTCATCTCTCAAACCTGAAACCAAGGTTTATTTCTCTATTTGCATATACTTCTCATTTTATATATCTATTCTCAAACCCTATAAATTTGTTTCTTCTTTTTATTCTCTATTTTCTTCTTTTTGACTTTTGTTTGTTTGCACTTTGATTGTTTCTGCGATGTTTGCATTTTTTTTGGCAATGATAGAGACAGTCTCTATTGCCACATGCCACATTGTCGGTGTCATCCCTATCGTGTCACCTTTTCCTCTCACCAAATATGAGAAGGTAAGCCCTGTGTAAATCTAAGCACGATTCCTTTTTTTATTTTTTTTGCTTACTTTTGGTCTCTCGATTTTTTCTTACATACTGGATATTTGTTTTCACCCTTCTCTTTAGTTTACTTATTTTGCTACCAATTTATGCCTCTACTTCTACTTAGATCCTACACTATTTTCACTGCTTAATATTGTATTACAGTATTAGTTATCTCCTACTATGGGCTATTGTTATGTTATGTTCTGTTTATCTTTATATGAGATAGAAAATAAGTGTTACTAATTTGATTTCCTCATATATATTGTATGTATTGATCAAGGTGATAGGGTTTTGACTTTTGAGGATTAGTTTAAGTTTAATCAGTTTTAATAAGTTTAGTTTAATTTTACTAGTACCCGTACATCTAAAAGGTCTTATTGCATAATAAAGTTTGTTTCTTGAAAGGAAACCAAATTTTCCTTCCACTTTGGGGAAGCAATTGCGCATTTATTGTGGAAAGTTGTAAGGAGTGGTTGGAGAATTTATAACTATACAATATGTATAAAGGTGGTGTATGACACCATGTTGATGTTTAGACTTAGAAGGACATCGAATCCATGGACCATACAGATAGACTTCTCAGATTAATGAGCATAAGTTACTGGTTAATGGAGAAAAAAGTCTCAATGTGAAATATTGTATAGTCACCAATGAAATAGTAATACATGATTTTACGATATAGCTTATGTATTGGTGACTATAAACACACTATGATTAATACCTGTAATATCGAGTTCATGTTTTAACTAGTTTTTTTTATATGAATCGAATGAAGTTATGAGATGAGAAAAAGTGAGTTAAACTTTGAGAGTTTAAATGTAGCTAATTGTTTAATCTGCTGACTTAGTTGTGTTAGTACTGAGTAGTTTTCAGGATTTAATCAATTTTGAATGCAATGCTAAATTGCCATTAGATGATACTAGTTAGCAGTCAAGAAAGGGTAAGGCTGTTAGATACTTGGTTAATACTCAATGAATAATATATATATATATATATATATATATATATATATATATATATATATATATATATATGACATAATTTTATAGATAAAAGATATAAGATGTGGTATATGTAAAAAGAGTTTAATTTTCATATATCATGAATTTAATTTAAGAGATCTACTAGATGTAGCAATATGTGCCATCATGCTTCTTCAGACTGTTCTTCCATGTTTCAAATTCCAATGGAAAAGGATTATTTCTTCTCATATTTACAAATGAACTGTTTTGACATCATATGCTTAGCATAATGATACCTCTTTGTACATATCTCAAGGATAGAAATTAGCACCATGTGGTTTCGGCACACGATGCTGTATTCTGTTGTGGCTGTATCATGGAGTATGAAACCCTTCAGTTTCACTATTAAAAAATTTAAAATTTATTACAAAATAATTTTGTAGTTAATTTTAAAATTAATAGTTATTTGTAGTTAATTTCTAGTAAAAATAATTAGCTTTAAAATTACTATAATATTGATGATAACATAAAATAAGTAGCAAATTAACTAAGAAAATAATCTTAGTTAATTTGTAGTAAATTTTTAAAATTTGTAGTTATTTTTTAATTAATTTGTAGTAATAATAAATATAAATAAATATAATTTGAATTTACCTAAAAAAAATAATATTTTAGTTAATCAATAGTTAATTAGTTAGGATTTAACTATTAATTTAAATGATAGCTAAAATTAATAATAAAATCAAAAAAATATTGTAGTGTCTAACACACTTGTTGATCAGTTTCTCAATGGTTAATATGTAGGTCTCTGAAATATGGCCACATACCTTCAACCCAAATTATAGCAAATCAAACTTAACTCCCAAAATTTTATATTTAATGGAGTATAAAACCTCACCATTGATTCTTCATCTTTAGCTCTAGAGCTGTCTTTAAAATCTTCAAGATTTACATTAAGCCTTCTCTTCCTCGTTGAATGTCGCAGGTTGGCAAAGCCAAACTGTGAATAGAAGCACATATAACACAACTCAAGGATTTAAAATATCCCATATAATAAAACTGAGGAATTATAATATTATCATCTGATCAAATTAAGCAAATGACATGATTCTAAGCAATAAGTAAAAAAAAAATTACACACTGAAGTACATGAATAGGAAAATAATTAAATCCATCACTATCTACTTAGTTATATCCCTTTATTCATTTTCATAAATTATACTAATTTATAAAAAAAGAATCAGTTACGTCTGTCAAAAGAGACCAAAACAAAGAAACAATGAGAAATGCTACTGTATACTATCATATTCAGTAAAGTAAAGATCATAGATTGGTGATAATTATGGTATATGATCGATCAAACTTGGCTGCTAAAGTAGTGCATTTTGTTATGGTTATCAGTGAAGGCAATGGAAGAACCAAGTGTTAACCAACTATTATGCTTAGACAATACATAATTTAATGTTTGGATGTTATCACCACCTTTAGTAATGACAGTTTGTTATATTTGAGTAATTCTATAATTTTTATTTCTTAGAATGAACAATTCAGAGCAATCATTTTTGTAAGCAAGCTTATAAACTAGTTTGCAGTAAAAACAAAATTATTATATAGGAATTTTAAGAGAAGTTATTGTGTGCATTTGACATTTGGATATTGTCAAGTTCTCTCCAACAAGCACAAATTTTACTAAAAGTAGGCCACAAGGGAGTAAGAAGTCATAACCTGATTTACAACTAGACTAGTTCAAGGCCCTATAACCATATCTAAGAAACATGTTAATAATCTTTAAGCAAGTCAAACAACTTCAATAACTTAACAATTTGGTTATCATGATACAAAAAAAATCATAATATCCAAAACACATTTGCAGGTCATTAAGAGGTAAACCTTTTTGCAAAAACATAGTATACAACTAATTAATAGTATTTATGCTAAGGAAACAAACATTTGTATGTTTATATATAGTTCTTTTAAACACACAACCACAACAACATCCTATAATAAGTGCTAAGAAAAAAAGTTATTGAGATATGGGTTATGTTGTCATCTCATGATTAATGGTTACCATATTCTAATTAAAACATATGACATAACGGGTTACATTTGGTGTAGTGAAATCATACAACATATATAAACATTAAAAAAATTGTTTTAAATAGGGAGGTTTTACCATGTACACTATAAACACAAAGAAATTGTGGTATTCAAGGAAGTTGGTCAATTTGGTGGTGTAGAAATATGATAGTCTTTGAAAACGAAATAGTTGTGATTTGTGGGGGAATTTTTGGATCATATTCAACTTACCTCCTGGAAGTGGTTTTTGGCTAAAGCAAAGGTTGACCATTGCTTCTTATCTGGTTGGTGTTTAAACTTCATTACATGTATTTGTAAGTGTAGAGAATGTTTTAAGAGAAAAGTAGGAGGGCTAGGTAGAGGATGTTTCCTCCTGTTTTCTTATCAATTTTAAACTTTTGTTATTTGAATTTCTTAATGGACTATCTCTACGTTTTAGGAGCAAGTCTCCATAATTTATATATATATTTTTAGTCCTTACCTAGTATGTTGATAGTAAGTTTGTCAAATTGGATTTGATAGTAAGTTTTCTATCGATCTTCCCTACTAAGTGTAATTTTGAATTGTGACTTCAATGAACAAAATTGGAATTATTGATCATACTCTTTTTATTAATATGACATGAACCACATTATCTTTTATGTACCAGAATATAACATATAATTTCTGTTTGGTAGAACTTGATCCAAAGAAAATTCTAGATTTGATGAATGTTCCATGGTTGACTAAAGAAAATGTTTCTAGTCACTTGTAGGTATATCACTTGCTCATATGCATTGGTTAAGTGATACTATATTAACACTCCTTAACTATTATCATTAAAAGAATTCCTGATAAGACACTTCAGTCATAACCTTTATTTCAATAAACATCTGGGTATCTTAATACTCCATATTATGTCGGTGATCCATGTTTGATATTTTGTTTTTGTTAGACCTAGAATTATAATGTAGGTTCTCTAGATATTGTGGGTTGGAAGAGAATAAAGGGAAGCATAAGGGAGAGATTTTGATAAATTTTCCTTGTTTGGTTTAGAAGTTTGGAGGGGAGGGGAAGGAAACTCTCCTCCCCAACTTTTGTTAGCCCTATAAAATTTGTAAGATTTTATTGTCCTTCCTCTCCCATCCCTTCCTTTTGATCGATAGTATATGTTTGTTAGATTTAGAAATATTGCAACATAGATGCAGACCCTCTCATAAAATCAAATGCAAAGTGTGGGCCCAATACTGTCTAGCCTGGAGAAATAACCCGACGAAAAAGGAGAATCTTGGGAGCAGGCTTGTCTAACCTGGCAACCCAGGCAACACGAAGCCGAGACAAAGAAAACAGGGTTGGACCCAACTTAGGCAGAGAAGAAGAAGGACCCGTAGGCCGCGTGATTGGATCGGTACCAATAGCCTCGCATGACCCGTATCAGACAAAGCGTGGAAGTCCAGCCCAGCACTAAAAAAACCAGCCACCCCAGCAGAAAGCTGCCCCACCATGCTCAAAGCATCCAGATTGTGAATCGTCACAACAAAGCAGAGCCATCGATCGAGCCACGTCAAAATAACAACTTAACAAACCAAATGATCCTCGCCAATCACAACACGCAGGAGTGCCAGGTCAGCCACTATCCTTGGAATGCGCCATGAATCATGGAAGATCGTGGCACGATTGAGCGTAGAGCCCCATGAGGATCAGCCTAGGGATTGTTGGTGATAACAGATTAAATCAGGTGGTCAGAGAGATGCTAGATGGAAAGATCAGGGGCACCCTTAGTCCCCCCCCCCCAGGGCTATAAAAGACCTCGTTGCGAAGGACTCAGGGCCAAGAATCACGGAACGAAAAGGAATCATTGGGGAAACACTGTTAGGATCATTTGAGAGACATCCATGTAAGTTCCTAGCTGCCCGCATCAATCTCCTCTTTGGATACCAAGTAATGTTCTTGGTCGAATCTTATTCATCATCCGACGAGCCATCATTCATTTCATAAACAATGTGCATTACACTTCAGATGGCAGGCAAGCTATCATTCATTTCATAAACAATGTGTATTACACTTCAGATGGTCAACGAGCCATTATTCATTTCATAAACAGTATGCATTACACTTCAGATGGTTGGTAAGCCATTATTTATCATAAAAACAGTGTGCAAAATGGTTCGTAGGGTGGCCTATAGACAAACCTCGAATCCAAGCATTTGAACACAGTGCATTTCATGCATTCGGATCAATCCGCATGTGTCTGAGTCATTCTAGCTCACTCACACACACACAAAGGACGCCCAAGGGATAGTCCGCCTTCAGATCCTAGGTCACCGGGTCAAATTCCCAGGGACTTGGATCCTACCGCCTCAAGGACGCCCAAGTGAAAGTCCCCCCCCCTTACTAATGGCAATATACAATTGTTTTCTTAAGGAAAGACGCCCAATGGAAAGTCTAATCCTGCATGCACTCACAGAACTACGTTAACTTTGATCCCTCCCGGCTAGGAGGGGTACGTAGGAGCGAGAGACACACTCTCATCAAGTTCAAAATCATCCATATTTCATCTCATATATTCCTAACTCGGTCAAGCTATAGGAAGTAAAGGTTATGCTAACATATGCAAGTCGTAGAGTAACTACCAGGTGGTAGACGGTTGGGAAGACTCGCCATTCTCATGCGTAACTGACCCCTTTCCCAGATCTCTAATTTGCTCGCTTGCCTTATCCTCTGTAGGTTCCAACATACCATTAAACATTGGTGGTGACTTTAGTTCGGGTTAGTACCGGTTTAGTCGATCCCCCTCGGATTGATCGAATCGGTACCGACTCGATGCCGGGTCAGTGAGTGAGTCTAATCTTGGCACATCTCCTTCAACACACACAAACACAAAAAATAAAAAAGGGGTAAATAAAAATCAAAGCCATCCCCGGCACAAACCAGGTCGCATCACAAAGAAAGAGAAATAGGAGAGAAAAAACTATTTAACAGTCTTTTAAGTTTAAGTTTGAAAATCATGGGGTTCCTTGATGAGTAAAAACGTGTTTCAAAAATACAGGCTCTACTTGAGTAGGTTGCAAAAGGAAAATAATCAGAAATCTTCCTCAAGTGGAATAAAGCATTCAAATTCACTTTCAAACATTGCTTTATTGTTGGTAAAAGGTTGGGAGGGTAAGTTTTATCTTGTGTTCTTGCCTTGCTAGAAAGAGCTACTATTGAATTGAGCAGTGTATTATTTTGACAATTATTCTTTATTATTGATTTTGTTTTGGTTGTTTGCAGGTTGGATGTGGTTGGTGAACTAACCAAGTCTTAAAAAAATTGGTTTGGATAGGCATGTTGCAACTCTAATTAGTCCCATTTTCCTTTCTTTATAACTTATTTTCTTTTCCCCTTTAGTATGGCTTTGACAATAATTTTTAATTTGTATATGACATGAATTTGGATTAATGAATTTTGTAGTCTTATTTTTTCTTCTATCAAATTTCTTGGTTACTTAAAGTATTAGATTGGAGGTAAAACATAACTTGGTGATGTGATGTCAGCTAATGACATTGTTGGAACAGTAGCTACTAGTTAGAGCGAAGATTAGCAATCAAGATGTCATTGCTGGAGTGACTCTGGAGACAAGACAAATGAAGCTCATGTAGAGAGTATGCACATGCAATTCCAAAATGGCATGGTCTTCTACCAAAATTAGGAGACATGGTAAATAGATTATGAATATGTATGACACTTATTTTCTTGTTTGATAGAACTATGTTCACCATGATTCCATGCGGCAAGTAATAATTAGTCGTGTTAAAGCCTTCTGATTATTTATTCACTACAAAAAAAATGTTTTTTAGCGACTAAAATTAGCGACCGATTTCCACAGGGCTAAATAGAAACGGAATTAGCAACGAAAAAGAATATTTTATTAAAAAACATTAGCGACCGATTTAACGACCAAAAATATTAATAATATATATATATATATATATATATATATATATATATATATATATATATATATATATATATTAGCGATGGAAATAAAGAACCGAATGTCAGAAAAATAAAAAAAATAAAAAATACATTAGCGACCGATTTAGCGACCGAAACTAAAAATCATAAAAAAATAACAAAGAAATTATTAGCGACGGAATTAGCGACCGAACATTTAAATAAAAATAAAAAACATTAGCGACCGCTTTAGAGACGGATAATAAAAAATAAAAAATTAAAATATTTATTAGCACGGAATTAGCGACTGAACTTTTAAAAAAACTAAAATTAAAAAAATACATTAGTCACCGATTTAGCGATGGAAATTAAAAAGATAAAAAAAAAGTAAATATTTATTAGTGACGGAATTAGCGACTGAAGTTCAAAAATAAAAAAATAAAAAAATAAAAATAAATTAGCGATCAAACTGTGAAAATAAAAATGAATAAAAAAATATTTATTAGCGATGGAATTAGCGCGAATTTGTAAAATTTAAAAATAAAAAAATATTTAGCGACCGATTTTTAAAAAAAGTAAAAAAAAATGTATTAGCGACCGAATATTAAACGAAAAAAAATAAAAATTAGCGACCGATTTTCAAAATTTCGAAAATTTTTTTCCCTCTCTTTTTCCTTCTCCCTCCCTTATTTAAACACTTCTCCTCTCCTTCCCATTACTCCCTCCTCTCCTTCTCCGCCACCGCCACCACCATCGTCGCCACTACCGTCCCTGCCACATGCTTCCTGTCCCTTCCTTTCTCTACTCTTTTCTATTCTCCACCCACCTCTCTTCTTCCACAACCACCACCACCACCTTCTTTCCACTACTCTCTTTCCTCTCCTTTCTCCCACTCTTATTCCTCCTTCATCCCTCATTCCGTAACCACCAACAATCAACCACCACCACCACCATCACCTTCCTTCCATTCTTTTCTCTCATCCTTTCCCTCCCTTTCATCTCCCTCTCTTTTTCCCCCTTCCCTAATTACCAACAATCTACTGCTACTATCTAACTATTTTAAAAAAATAAACAACAACTGATTTAGCGATCGAATTATTTAAAATAAAAAATCAAATAACCACCGAATCATTTTAAAAAAAATAAAAATAGTGACCGAATTAGTGACAGAATTTTTAATATATAAATAAATAAAAATAAAAACAAAGGTGCCAGATTTTTTAATAATATAAAATAGCCACCGATTTAGCGACCGAATTTCATATAGTTAGCCACCGATTTTGTTTCGGTCGCAAAATGTTTAGCGACTCGGCATTTCCCAACGAATAGAATCGGTCGCTAACCCATTTTGCGACCAAAATATTACATTTGCGACAGATTTTCCAGCTTTAGCGACCGATTGTTTTGGTCGCTAAAAATGAATTTTTTTGTAGTGATTGATTCTATAGATGTACTTCTAATAATTCCAAAGTTGTAATTATATAATTATTAAACTGATGTACAACACTATAATAATACATTGTAGGATGGTGAAACTATTTATACTTATAAATTGCATTGATTAATTTATAATTTTTAAACTGACGTACTACACTGTAATAATACTTTAACTGATCTATCAAGACATTAATAATATCAATTTAGTTTTTAAGAGAGAAATAAAGCTTATGGGTGTAGAAGAAATTATAGAAGTGGGTAATCTAATAGAGAATTTGGAGAGTAATCTCTTAGTAGTGTTATTATGATTGATATTTTATAAGAATGTGTTATTAAACTGGTAAACACTTTAAATCCAATGACACCGTTCACATACTAAAAAATTTAAAATTTGTTACAAAATAATTTTGTGGCTAATTTTAAAATTAATAGTTATTTTGTAGTTAATTTTTAGTAAAAATAATTAGTTACAAAATTACTATAATATTGATGTTTGAAATAACTAGCAAATTACCTAAGGAAATAATCTTAGTTAATTTGTAGTAAATTTTTAAAATTTGTAGTTATTTTCTAGCTAATTGTAATAATAAGAAGTATAAATGAATATAACTTAAATTTAAGTAGAAAAAATAATATTCTAGTTAATTAATAGTTAATTAGCTAGGATTTTAGCTACTAATTTAAATGGTAGCTAAAATTAGTAGCAAAATCAAAAAATTCTTATAGTGACATCATGATCACTCACACCTCTTTGGTATCCTATTTGTTCACTCACCAAAGATAAACAACAAAATCATATGAATTGAATAAAAAATTAATATATTAATTAAAAATTAAATTATAATTAACTATGAATTATATTATAAATTCGTTCGAGGAGAATATAAAATTAGTTATAAATTACCTATAGAATAACTTTGGAATAAAATGTTTGCATTAATTTTTATCTATGAATTAGTTAGGAAATAACTATAAATTTATCATAAATATATAATATTATAACTATAGTTTAACTATGAAATTGCTTTGAAAAATCTCAAATACATAGCTAGGAAAGAGAAAATGTTGAATACTATTCTTCTATAAATCAACTCTAAATTTGCTATAAAATTTTAGAAAATAGCTACAAATTAGTTAGGATGATTTTCCTAGTTAATTTGATACTCATTCTATACTATCAACAACTTTGTAGTTATTTTGTAGCTAATTTATAGCTAATTATTTTTATTATAGATTAGCTACAAATTAACTACTAATTTTGTTGTAGTTAATTTTGAATTTTCTTGTAGGGGTGAGAATATTTATAGGAGATAGAAGGGAGATGAAGGGGATTTGTTTGGTGATAGTGTGGGCCACCAAGAAAAAAGAATGGTAAAAAAATTAAGTTAAATGTAATTAATTTAAATATAAAAGTGTTGATATTATCTTCTAAAAACTTATTTTAGCCACATTTACATTTACGTAGGGTTAGGTGGATCTCCGGTTGCCACCAATTCGTGAGGTATATCCATATATATTATTAAGGTAAAATATATAAATAAATCAAATTAATTTATAAAAATCAAAAATATTGAAAATAAATGATTAAATTATTTCTTATATAAAGATATATCACTTAGGTAATTTTTCTTGAATTTTATAGATTAAAAAGATATTGGTTAAACTTTTAGAATCAACAAAGGGTAATTTGGTCATTGTAGATTTTACCTATGAGGAAAGTTCATACAAATTTATTTTATTATTCTAAATATTATTTTAAGCTTAAAAACATATTATTTCTAATATTTTTATTCACTGTATTATCATAACTATTAATTTTTTTAGGGATATATGGATCATTTGTCATTTTTCTAATGTTCGTATGGAAAAATTATTAAAAATCAAAGCTAGATAGTAATTATTATTATTCTAAGTGCAATAAAGGATGTGAAAATTTTGAGATTTCAACCCAATTTTTTAGAAATAAATACATAATAACTAATAAAATATATAATGAATAAAAAAAGAGTGTTACAAGAATTGTAATTAGCAACTTCAATTCATTCACACTTACACAAAAGTCAATTGTGTAGTAGATCACTTGGCAAACCTTGTTGACCATGAATCTTTGGGTATTCACCTTATTTATATTATGCGCACTCTTGTTTTTATATTTGTTTCCCGTGATACAATGGAATTGTATGAATCTTGTTTTGTGACTAATTATAGTATATTTCTTTTTTATTCTAGGCCTCTCCTTAGAATTAAAAAAAATAAATTGAGCTTGCAAAATTGAGTTGTTTTATAATAACTACATTTCACGCTAAAAAGTAAAAAAATAATCCATGTCTTTTTTAGCTAAATTTTTTTAAATTAATTTTAGAATGTTTTCAAACTTAAGTTTGAGGATGTCTAGTTTGTTGGAGACAATCATAAATTCCAAGTTTAGAGTGAGGCTGCGCTTATTAAAAAAAATATATATTTAGGCACTCTAATTCTTATAATATTTTCAAATTAGAAGAAATAAGATTTCTTTTTGTCCAATATTATATAAAAAATAGAAGAGAAGAGAAAAACAAGAAAAAAAGATAAATAATATTATAGAAAAATAGGAAAATCAAAAGAAAGAAAACAAAATTAATGAAAAAAATGAAGGTTTACAAAATGTTTTGATTTTGAGTTAGGGTTAACTATTTAATAGGTGGTGCATGGTGAAGCACAAAAAAATGTCCTAGTATATGAAGTAATTTAAACCAATTACATGAAATTTGCATATTTATTATTTAGTTCTTACCATTTTGAATTTTTGAATTGATATTTGTTTGGTCCTTGAAACTTTGAGTTGGTAAAGTTATTATCTTTATTGTCAATAAGTAAACACATAACAAGTGCATTCAAAGGAAGCCATTAAAGTAAAGATGTACTCCGAAAAAGCTCTTGCCATGAACATATAATTGATAGAAAAAGAGACAATAGGGAAGAGCCAAGATTTGATCAAGTGATTTAATTTAGACATTTTATCATCCAACAAATAGCTACCAAACAAATAAAGTGAATCAATATATTAAAGCAACATTCAGTGATATTTTAGAGTGTAAAAATAAATAAAACCACTTGTGTAACAGGATATGGGTGGTCAATTGCAAGAAATATTTATCAAAAATTTTAACTATCCCGTATACAACTACTAATAGAGAATTCATACAAAAAAGAAAAACATTGAAACCCTTGGTTTATAGTAATAACCTTGGAGCTAAAACAAAAAATGATAGTTTGATTCTTAAAGACAAATAAATTAATTATACTCTCAACTTTTTTTTTTATTTCTCTTTGCTATCTCAGTACTTTGTGCATGGCCTCAAAACCCATCCATTTGGCTCATAAGAAAGAAATTTGAAAAAGCCTTCTTTTATACAATCCAATGCTTTATTTTTTATTATTGATTTTTGTATATTTTTCTTTCAAGCCAAACATGAGAGGTGATCTAGATGTAAGAGAAGATTGTGTTGTAGCTCACTCCCTTTGAGTCATTTTTCCATTTTTTTGAGTTCTATCTTACTTCAACTACATGTTTCAAAACTATAATTGGTCTATGTTTAGCAAGAGATAGTGGTAACAAAGGAGTAGATTTTTTTTGCAAGGTGATGGAGGGGTGGATTCTTTAGATAACACTCACCCACAATCTAGGAAGCACCACTGATGACAATGCAAATATTAGATTTAGTGGTAATAAAGTGGTATGTTTTTTCACATATACATACATGTAGGCAAATATGTACGCCATCATACACTAAAAGCATGTCATGGAGTCATTCATAAGTTAATAAAATATCCATATCATCCTCAAAAAGTAACCCAATAAAATTAACGTCATCAAACATAAACATAAAAGATGACCTATTCTACCTTGGTATATATTATTAAAAAGAAAAAAGGACCCTTATGCTAAAACAGCATCACTAACCATCATCTATTATCCCACCTACTATAACAAAATCACTAAAGTTTAAGTGCATGTTTAGATATACATTTAACCATCATCTATTATCCCACCTACTGTAACAAAACTACTAAATTTTAAGTGCTTGTTTAGATATACATTTGCATAATTCATTTTGAATTGAGGTGATTTTATAGAATTGATTCTAATTAAATGTAAGTTTGTAGCAAATGATTTTTATTTGGATACCATATATTAGAAAATTGATTTTGACGCACAATATTATTTGAAAACTTGCAATCAAATTTGATTGAGTGTATAATTACTAAAATGGACTTTAATACACATATAGACATTTTTTGTACACATATATAGACACTTTTTGTATTATAATTCATTATATTTATATTATATATATATATATAATTTAAAATTAAATAATGAGGTTTGCAATATTTTTTACATAAAATTATATCTAGGCATCCAAACAAATAATAATTAAAATTTTTACTTAAGATATAGATTTTGAAATAAAATGCATAAGCTTAATAAAAATAAATTAGCATAACAATTAGATACAAAGTAGCAAACAAAATATAGAATTAAGAGAAATATACATAGTGAAAAACAACTTAATTTGACATTTAATTACAATACTAGTTTTTTTTTTTCTAGAATTGTATAATTTGATTCCTATTAAGTCTCAAATATTATTTTTCTCAAGTAAAGAAACCAGTTTAAAAATTGGGTTTGGTTCAATATCCTCATTGTGATAATTATCATCATTTATGTCAAGGATTACATTTTAATATTCAAAATGACTAAAATTAATATAAATTTATGCATGTCTTCTAATTAAATTATCTATAGTTATTGTTGCATAAACTATTTGAACTTGGATTTCAAGTTTGTTCCATGTGTTGCAAAATTGCAAACTTGTTCTTCCATATACCAAAAGTTCTTTCAATTATTTTCACCTTAAACTTGCATAATAAAAATTGAAGACTATTAGAATTTACAATCGAAATTTATCCTTAAAATCAAGGTGATAGTGTTCATATTTGTAGGGACCAAGGTACCCTATTGGTGTTAGGTACCTTAAACCCAACCCTAAACCTTAAAAAGTTAATAAAAATGTAAATATCAAGTTTATTTGAGGATGAAACTAAGTTGTATTCATAAGAAGAAAGGATACAAGAAAAAGGATGTGGGAAATTTATAATAGTAGTTTTTAGAGCATGACCAATGATATGAGCATTATGGGTAATAACTTCCCATCTAGTTAATATGAAATTAGAGCACGTGTTTTAATCACATTCAACTATATTTTTCTTTGGAATACCCCTTCTTCCAATAAATTTAGCTTGGTTAGTAAGAAAAGTCACACAGGGAACATGTGTACCATAAATTGCTCCTATGACATTTTTAAAAAATGACCAATATCATTGATCATTTCAAATTTTTGCATGATTATGACAAAATAAAGAATCTTATGGCCTAATATATTGGATAGACAACTTAAGGCAAGAAATTGATACCTTATGAAGATGTCTACTTAAATTCACTCCAGAGTGTTGAAACCTCTCTTGAAGTATTATATTATTTACCTCTTGGCCAGCCATGCTTAGGAACATTGTAACCATTTCTTCAACTCACATGCAATTAGTGAGCTTTAAACCATATTTAACTAATTGATAGAATGATTTTAGGGCATTTAATAGTGATTTATGTTGAACATATTTGATATTATTTTCTAGTTAATTATCACAAATTGGTTGAGTTTTTGGTCATTGAGCTAAATTGAGGATAGTTGTTAATCTTTGCTTATTTTTTGACCTAACTTTCATTATGTGATTGTTATCTTGTGCAGACCATATCTGGAGCTACAAACCTCCAAATTGGACAATCTTGATAGCCCTAGAAATCTAAGACGAAGATCTAAAACTTTTCTCCTTCTAGTTCAACCCAGTTCAACTGTTTGCAATGTCAAAAATGGACTGGAAGTCATTGCCTCTGCATCACTTTGAATTGGACCTTCCTCTGTAGATTGGTGGGCTTGTTGGGCTGCTAAAGCTGCTGGTCCAAGCCCATTTCCCTGGGCACCTCTAAGCATATGATCAGTTAAGAAGTTTGTTAGGGAGTAGAGGTAGGAAGTTAGTTAGTCGGTAGAAATGGTTTGGGAGTTAAAAGGGGTTGCTTGTAGGAGAAGTTTCCCATTCTTTTCATAGATTTTCTCTATTACGCTTTTTGTTGTAATTTTCTCTAAATCCTCTTTATTTTTTTTCTTTTTTTGAATGTTGCTAAGTCTTCTATGATGATGAACATGGAAGGTTAACTTCGTTATCAATTCAAGATTCAGGATTGCAACTGGTTTGAGCTCTTAATTCTTTACTTTCCTAATGCAACTTCTATTGTTGTGTTTTCCAATTCTCAATCTATTTTCATGATTGTGATCTTGTTGAGTTTTGGATTATATTTCCAGTGGGTAATCGATTGATAGCCTAAAATAAACCAATATGATCTTGAATCCATGTAAATTAGGAACTACAATTGTGATCTCAATATACATGGACAAATATTAGATGACTATCTAAAGAAACTTAGGTTGGTTAACGGTTTGCATAATTGAATTCTTGAGTTGGTGTTCCTTAATTCGTTTCCAAATCAATTATGTTTTGTCAAATTGTTTGCATAATTTTCTGTTATGCATTTCTTATTCTACAATAAACCCACATTCTGGTTTTTGTTTTGGTTTCTAATACACATGATTAGGTGTGACAGGAGTGTGTCCTTGTGAAGATCGACTTAGGTTGGCCCCTACACTATAAAAATTAAGGAAAATCTAGTAATTTGATAATGTGTTGACAATATATCACTAATTGAATGCAAAGTATGTGAAAAATACATGTTTCCATATGAAACATCTTATAACAACAAATAGAATTATGAGCTTGTAGTATTTCTTTCACCCATACATGATTTGTTTGTTAACTAGTTTTAATTGGCTCTTTACATAAATGTTTATTTAAATTTATATAATATATGAAAACTAGGAAATTATAGCACAATTAAATTTTGGAAATAATTTTGAATTCCATTTAATTATGTCAATATGTACAAAAGTCTAAAAAAATGTCTATACTAAAAGCAAGTTGTGTAAATAGATAAAGATAAATAAGGAAAATAAAAAATATAATAATTGTTATCTAAGACAAAAATAACTTGCAAAAGTAACCATATATGATTTATTACGGTCTTATATTTTTATAATCAAATATGATTTGTAAAGGGAAATGACTAATTTTGCAAAAGTTGTATAAATATTTTTAATTAATGACAACTATAAGTTGTGTTTTTCATATTACATAACCAAATATGATTAATTTTGGAAAATAAAAACATAACATAAATCATATAGCATAAGCTACAAAATATAACATAAGTCACTCAAATACAACATAACATAACTCACTTAACATTACATAAGTCACTCAAATACAACATAACATAACTCACTTAACATAACATAAGTCACTCAAATACAACATAATATAAGTCACTTAACATAACATAATATAAGTCACTCAAACACAAGCAATAATTTAAATCCTACTATACACAAGTCCATTGTCAATCTTCTAATTTTATTACTTGAATAATAATGGATTTTAACTGTATTTTTAAGGCAATGTAGCCTTTGAACAACATCAAATTACAAAATTTGGTATGAAAATCAACATCATTTTCAACTTCAAAAGCTTGACCATCATTCTCAATCACAATTTCATTGCATGACTAACATATTTCTACCAACACACTAACAACATTAGCTATCTTTGAGAAGAAGATTACATTTTTCTTAACTTTTTAGCATAATTATTTCTTTTACTTTTCTTCTTTCCCCTTTGGCTACTAAATTCCTTAAGAAAAATTCAAATTAATGGTTGTAAAGTCATTTGTTGCACCAACATTAGCATCCATATTATCACAAGAGTCTTCCTCCACATCCAAGCTAATTCCATTTAGACTTGGACAATACTCGTCATTCACTTTAGCTTCAAGGTTAGTAGGCAACATCTCATGTGACGAAGCGCATTTAAACTTTCTGTTAGTTATTACATCCTTGAAAATTATAGTCAGTTGTTGAGATAATAAATTCATTTGTTCCTATATTTGTTATATAGAAGATTTTCTTACATGTTTGCAACTTATCATCATAAGATAAAAATACAAAACGTAAATGTAAGACTTACAAAAATGTAAAACATACCAATTGCTTCCTTTCCAACCTTTCATTTGATGCATCAATGATACTCTATACTATCCATTCCTAAGCTAATTTCTTTACCAAATGATTTATATCATACTCATCATTTTTTTCTCAAATTATCATACTTATTATTAAATTTTGACATCTCATTCTACTTTTTGATGAAGTCCTTAAATTTGGAGGCAAAGCATGCTATGGTAAAGCATTAAATGTCTTTAAGATTCTAAAAAGCTTTTTCTCTTTCTATACCACAACAAAAAAAAAAGTAATTTTGCTATTAATTTTAACTTTCATTTAAATTATAGGAAATCACAATATTTAAACTTTTTATTTTCCTCTTTTGACATGTTTTACTGTAATTATTTTAAAAAATGAACATGTGCATGTATAGAAACCTTCCTTGGGATTCCTCTGCCTATAACTAAAGAAGAAACATAGAAGGAGTTTAGGGTTCGCACCCCCTCTTCCATCAAGATTCTGCTCCTTTTTTCTCAATCCTTCTCTCTCACACCTCAATCTTACTTAGTTGCAATTGCATGTCAACGACCTATACTTCACCTTTGACAATTCCTTGTAACACACTACTTCCTCTAAGGTCTTTATTTTCTTTTCACCAATCTCTTTAAATTAGTGTTTTGTGTTTACAATTGTTCTTCCAATTTCAATTTCTATTGTAATGCATTTCAAAGATCGATTTTAATTTTTCTACTTTATGAGCTTGTTACTGAGATTAATCATTTATCTCCTATAAAATTTCTCATTTCACCTTCAATGTTTATGGTGAAGCACTTTAATTTTCTCAACTTTATTTAATTTGTTTTCTATTTTCTCATAATCTACTGGACTCTTCTCAAAGAGAGCATTTAATTCAAGTCATAAGAAGCATGCATTCATAACAGGTAATGATTACACTTTCAATTTTTCTATTATTGTAGAATTTGATTTTGTATGTAAAGTTAGTGTACAGAGTGGTGTTTTCCAAGATTCTCAAGAATACAAGTGAGTACATGCAAACAATTCTACAACAGAATCACAGGCGATGCTTGTGTTATTAATACCAAGTATCTGAATGAGGGAAAACAAATACTTGTGGGATTTGAATGCCCTTTTGTTTCTCACCGAGTCATGCCTAAGGAACACTACCTCTTTTTAGTTGTTGTCCTTGGTTGAAATGATTGAGTGATGCTAGTATCTCATGAAATTAGGTGGTAAAATGATTGTAAATTTTGATTCATAAAATGACTCTAAAACACTCTTAATGAGATCAAACTCATTATTTTTTTATTTATTTATCCAATTAATCCTTGAATGGTTTTACAGGGTTTAACTACCAGCTTTGGGAATAATTTTTATTTTTGAATTTCTAATTGGAATAAGATGACTCCATAACACTCTTAATAAGATCAAAATCTTACAAGGTTTAATTATTCCTTGAATGGAATAATGGTTCCTAAAATAGGTATGGAGGAATCAACTATACTACTTGTGCACCAAAAGTCAAAGCAAATTGAGATTGCACAACACTGAATTTGTAGGCCTCTTTCCATTGCCGAAGTGGAAGCATTGGTTCAAGTAGTTGAGAAACTTGGGACTGGAAGGTAAGATTTACATTGGCCTTTGTTTGGTCCAATTTAGTTAGTAATTGAGAGTTAGACAATCAGAATTTAGTTATATGCATAACTCAAAAAGTATGTCAAAGATGTATTTATTTTGCTTTTTCTTTTGACAATTGTCGCAACCTAAATCACGATGCAGGGTCAACGAAAATAGAAGGTTTGGATTCCGAGTACCTTCTAGGAAAGGAACAAGGAGGACAGAGTCGTCACCAGCATTTTTATGGAAAATGCCAGGAAATCTTTGAGTGGATAAGGTTGGTCTTTGAATCAGAGATACAGGCTCAGAAGTCGATTACATGTGGGGATCACTGGGTATCCCAATACATCTATCACGCGATAATTACCCTAACTGACTATATAAAAACTCTTACGTTTTAGTTAGTGTCTTCTAAAGATAGAGTACTTATATAGAATGTGTGTGGAATATTTTGGGTTTTTTGAATGGATAACTTGACAAGAGTGTGCCTCTTGTTCCTATGTATCTCCTTTTAATCGGAGAAATCAAAGTTTACGTAGTTTTGGCTAAGGCTTGGAAGGTAATAAAAGGTATGGATTAGAGGGGAGTGGACTGTCCATTTGCGTCCAAAGGAGGCTAGGATAGAGTGGACTGTCCATTGGCGTCCAAAAAACCTTGGAAATTATTGTCGAGCTTGACAGGAATTGCCTCCTGCTCCTACGTATCTCTTTTTGCAATGGAGAATTCAAAGTTTACGTAGTTCTTGCTGAGCTGGGTATGGATTATATAGCTAGTCTGGTAAAACGTAGTCTTAGGGGGTATTAAACTATCTTATGGACATGCATATGGGATTTTAGCAGCTAACATGGTATCCAAAAGTTTTGGCGTTATGCTCTTCCTTCTCCTTTTTCTTTGGTAGCACTTTCTGACTTGAGTGGAACAGTCTGGTATCCAGAAGTTTTGGTGTTATGCTCTTCCTTCTCCTTTTTCTTTGGTAGCACTTTTTGACTTGAGTGGAACAGTCTTTTCCTTCTTGTATTTGACCTTTTTTCTCTGACCCATTTCTCTTCGTTTTGACACTTTATATAGGCCTCATCCGAGGTTTTTATGGGCCCGATTTGGTTGCCTCCACTCTCCCTGATTTCCTCCCTAATATTGTGGGTGGCATATCTGCATCGGTTCATAGTGTATATCCCGCAGGTAGTTATATCTGTATATTTTGCCTAGGATAGATATGAGGTCCCACAACAATCCTTTTATATAGTTTCTTTTTGGGATTGAAATCAGGTGGCATGATGTTAAACTTCGTGCTTCCGATAATGCAAAACATCAACATTAGTGATTGCTTTTATTTAAAACTAATTAGTTGTTGTTTCAAGGCAAGTAGTTTATTGCATATTAGGTAAACTATTATTATTTCATTAGAGTGATCTTGCTCTTGCCTTGGTTCCATTATCAAGCAAAAGAAAAGAACAATGACACTTTCATTAGGTTGGCCTCTTATTTAGCATAAAGAAAAAAATATTGTCATATGATTTAGGTATGGGATAATGCAAGATAAATGAAAAACATTGGTGCATACAATAAGAGTATCCCTCGGCAAAGGAAGGGAGAGCATGTTCCTCAAGAACTTTTGGATAGGGTCCTAACTACTCTCGCATATTGGTCCTAGTAGCATACTAAGGAATAACTCAAGTACCACCCAAAACCTTGCCTTCTCCTATAGACAGCACCACATGCCTTTGTAGAAAATGGGTTGGCTCTTCACGTTTTTGACCTTTAATTATTAAAAGTATAATTTTTTATTTCTTTATTTTTTAGTACAATTTAACTTTATCTATCATGTAAAAAAATATTATAACAAGGTGATGCCTACAGAAAATTTACGTAACAGGTCGACTACTTCAAAGTTAATATTTAGTGTGTAATTGCATAGGCACATGAATGCACGTGTTGATGAGAGAAGCTTGTCTACAAAATATAATTAAAGGATTCACATATCACTTTTTATTTTTCCCAATTAAAACCATCGGTCGAGAGGAACATAAAATCTCTAGTGATAAAAGAAGCAACATTAGTTTATTATGTTTTAGCTCGATTAATAAAGTGCAAATTGGATCTTAATCTGAATGTTGATTCTATTCAGAATGATGACTTGCTAGTGATTTGGACAATTTCCAAAAGCTTCTTCGAGAACTTCAAATTCCTCCATTGTGAATGCAGCAGGGACAAGTGATGAGTCATAAAATACACATCTTAAGTGGACCTAGGAAGAGTGTCATTAAGCAACTCATGCACTTAAAGGATGATTATTAGCTAAGATTTAGACTAAGGGCCTAGAATCCAAGAAAAGCACAATTTATGTTAATTCAAGGCATTAAGCTAACTATTCATTGTAGGTCCAACTAATCTCGCAGCCACCACTGGAGGCTCAGGCCGAGAGCGTCTCGGTCAGACCAAGACTCAGCCCATGCGAGCAAATAGCCCAATCAAGAGCTAGTTCCAGTGGCACTCCACGTCAGCCATCCATTCAGAAGCCACCTCGGTTCCAACTCAGTGCCACATCACCGCTTGGAGTAGCTTGCAACGCAAGTTATAGCAAGGGTAGAATAGGGATTCCACTTGTAATTCTGTTAAAGTAGTTAGCTTCGCGCCTTGTATAAATAAGTGCAACTCTGAACGATTAGGGGTCTTTGGCTTTCATAATTTTTTCCCGCTTTCCATTATCTCCATTCTCTCGTTTTCATCTCCTTTCACTCACGGTGGTGCACGGTGCTGTTAATGGCATTTCTCTCAATTGAGGAAGTGCAGGCTAGGAACTGAGAAGCCGAAGGTTACTAGAGGGGACCGATTGGAGCACCAACCCACTCTGGCGAACTTGATCCTCAATGTTCTAGCTAGCAGAGGTGGATCATCGCCGTCGTCCATGGCGATTGTCGTGGGAGATGGAATCATCGAATCCAGGCCCTGTGTTTGTATTTTGTTTTTAGTAATATAAGTGTTTTCTGAATTCTGATCTTTGTTGCATTCCTAAAACTAAATTCAATTACTGCGCTGCGATTGCACATAGTAATGAAACAATGTTAAACTAAGCCGATTGGAACTGGTTTAGCTAATCCAGTAGGTAATCACTTAACGATTGTTAATTGAAGATCTAAAATCAGCTTGAACTTAATTCCTACCAATTGATGAGGTAGCGATTGTGTAAATTCTCGGTATGGCAAGGAACAAACCTTTGGCGATTGCCATAAGAACACTGGAGGCTGATGCGGACTGTAATTGGAGTGATTGAACCAGAAAGATCTTGATTATTGGAACTAAACATGAACACAGTAATAGCAGTAGCATTAGGAATAACGTTATTGTATTTGCATTGTAGTTAATTTAAGTTTTGATTATAGTTAATCTCTGCTTTGAGTTCGATTGCATTCCAACCCCCCTCATTTACTATTTTCAAGTCTGAGATAGAGATAGTCCATCTCTGTAGCGTTTGTCTGCACTTAGCCGAGACCAAGTCGGATTATCTCTGCCGAGACCAACTCGGCTCAGTCTCTACCGAGAGCGACTCGGCCGGTGCCGAGGTGTGTCAGTACTTTACACTTAGATTTTGCTTCCATTTACTCCACATTGAAACACACATAGAACACATTGTGTCCTTGAGAAGAATGACCTAGGGTTGACTATGGTATAGTTAGCTTTAGTTATTTGATAAGAGTTCAATGAATGAAAAGAAAATTCATTATCAACAAGCAACAAGGACTCATGCTCCACACGCGTTGGCCACGTCTTCACCTTTAAATTCAAAGTTCCTGATAATTTTTTTATTGGTTATAGTGTATAGAAATTAAACACTAATCACTACTAGAAAATTTAAAATTTGCTACAAAATAATTTTGTGGCTAATTTTAAAATTAATAGTTATTTTGTAGTTAATATCTAGCAAAAATAATTAGCTACAAAATTACTATAATATTGAATGATAGCATGAAATAAGTAGCAAATTAGCTAAGAAAATAATCTTAGTTAATTTGTAGTAAATTTTTTAAAATTTGTAGTTATTTTCTAGCTAATTTGTAGTAATAAGAAGAATAAATGAATATATCTTCAATTTAGCTAGAAAAAATAATATTCTAGTTAATTAGTTAGAATTTAGCTACTAATTTAAATGGTAGCTAAAATTAGTAGCAAAATTAAATTTTTTTTGTAGTGAATTTTGTTTTAGTAGTACATATGTTGGCTTAAAATACTTAGGCTAGATAGATATGTTACTAACTTATGCATTTTAAATGATGAAGGTGGAAGGCATTAGACTTTGCTGCTCTCAAACGAAGTTTTGTGTCATTCTTTTTTGTTGTCCAAAAACCATAAATCACTGTGCCACGGTGGGCAAAGGCAAGGACGAAAGTAGCTTACGGTATTCAATATTCTAATGATTTTGATTTTCTCCTAATTGAAGTTAACTTTAGTCTTTGATTTGTTGATGTTATTTTATTTGGAATAATTTATCTGGGGTTTACTTGTTGGTGGTAACTACTAACTATTGGAATAAATTTGATGAAAATCATGTTTATATAAGACTAGAAATTTGGGGACTTCTAGTAAGTATGAAAGGATAATTAACTAGTTTTGTTCTGTTGGGAAATAGCAATGCCTATTCCCTCCTCTATGAACACAAAGTGGGTACTATGCGGAAGCGTAGAAATATAATGACAGAGCATAGAAGAATATGACGCCAGAGTTTTTACGTGGAAAACCCTATAGGGAAAGACCACGGGACCTAGTCCAGTAAAAGATCTCCACTATAAAAGTAGGATTACAAAGTATTTCTCTCAATCACTGAGGATCTCTCAATGAATCTCACCCTCTCGGATGGTATACAAACCTCTCTGTACATAACTCTCTTTCTCTCAAAGAAGAATACAGAAAAGACACTCTAACTCTCTCAGGATTTCTTCACTTGGATGTGTTGTTGTTGTTATGTCTCTCAATCTAACCCCTTCTCCTCTTATAAAGAGAAACCTAGTGGGCTTGAGAGTATTGGGCTTTTGTCCACATAATTGAGAGCCCAAAAATAACCCAATATATTCATCCCCCAAGCATTGTGACTTGTGAACCACAATTAAGGAGGGAATTCCAACAAATCTCCCCCTTCCTGACTTAATTGGGAGGCACCACAATACCAGTACCTTGGCAACAACCTTCAATCTTCTTGGTTGGCATTGACTTAGTCATCATGTCAGACCAATTCAAATTTGTATGAATTTTCTCTATCTTCAATTCCTTCCTATCCAACACTTCTCGTATCCAATGATAACGGATGTCAATATGCTTTGAGCGTGAATGGAACATGGGATTCTTGGTCAGATGAATTGTACTTTGATTATCACAGTTCACCACATAATCATCTTGATCATGTCCCAATTCTCTCAGAAAGTTCTCCATCCATAGCATCTCTTTTGAGGCTTCAGTGACTGCTACATACTATGCTTCAGCTGTAGACAATGTCACACATTTTTGAAGTTTTGACTGCCAAGAAACAGCTTGTTCCCTATACTGTCTGCTAGTTTTGCATGCTGATGATTAATAATAAATTTTTTTCATGATGGTTTAACTACTATTTTCATTTTGTCAAAAAACTTTTTCAGTAAATGAAAAGGAACAATGCAAATATTTTGAATCAGGAAACCATGTTAATGTTGTTTCTAGTGCTCAAGCAGGAGCTATTGACATGGTTGTGAAGGTGGAGCAGCATGTCGTGATCTTAATATTTGATATAACAAAAAAGCATGTGAGTTTTATGGTTCTTATATATATATAGGCTGAAAGACTTGTGAATTTCTAATTTAGTGTATTAATAACATAAAAATATCATCAGTTTATATCTGTGTATTTGTAGATAATGTTGTAGAAAGTTAAGTAGTGACTACTGGAATTACAAGAATTAGGGACTATAACTTCACAATATTATGTTGCTAAAATAAGTCTATGGCTTTAGAAAGTTCAGTAGTGCACTATGGCTTTAGAAACACTAGTTATACATCAACATCTAAAATAGTGTAAACACATCCTTCACACACATCTTTTTATTTATTTTTCTCTTTTTTTATTTCTCTATATATGGTATCTCTTTCTTTCCATGTATATAGTAGCATGAGTGTCATATTTAGAAAGTATATGGTGCACACAGTGCAAACAACTAAAGCAGGCATTATCGAAACCTAATTTAGTTGTATTATAATACCATATCTTGCTATTGTGGGGGCAAAAGATATTTGCACTTCCTTTTTTTTATTATCTTTTTTACACAACTTTATTTGAGAAAAAAGAAAAAGTGTTAACTAAAGATTGTGTAGAAATATTTAATATGAGAATACCATTTTCTTTTTTCTTTTACACTACTGCTTTTAGAATATAAATTTTATCGGGGTAATTATTAGTCACGCTATAAATTATTTATTTTACACTACTGATTGGTGGGTATTTTGTACACTCGTCTTCGTGTGAAAGGGAATTGATGGGGTCTGTTTTGTGGACTCAAAGGATGTGACACTACTAGAAAATTTAAAATTTACTATAAATAATTTTGTGGTTAATTTTAAAATTAATAGTTATTTTGTAGTTAATTTCTAGTAAAAATAATTAGGTACAAAATTACTACAATATTAAATGGTAGCATGAAATAAGTAGCAAATTAGCTAGGAAAATAATCTTAGTTAATTTGTAGTAAATTTTTTAAAATTTGTAGTTATTTCCTAGCTAATTTGTAATAATAAGAAGTATAAATGAATATAACTTCAATTTAGCTAGAAAAAATAATTTTCTAGTTAATTAATAGCTAATTAACTAGGATTTAGCTACTAATTTAAATGGTAGCTAAAATTAGTAGTAAAATCAAAAAATTCTTGTAGTGTGATATTTTTTTTATATGTTTCAACTTGAAATTGTGAGTGGCTTTCTTTTTATAGTTATGCCTTCCTTTTGAATGAAAGAAAGTAATAGATAATTGTAATTTTATTTAGGTTTTATTTGTATTTGACATAAAATTTGTTAAAAAATAATTTTATAGTTAATTTTAAAATTAATAGTTATTTTGTAACTAATTTTTAGTAAAAATGATAACTACAAAATTACTATAATATTGGTGGTAGTATAAAATAAGTAGCAATTAGCTAAAAACATAATCTTAGTTAATTTGTAGTAAATTTTTAAAATTTATAATTATTTTCTAGTTAATTTGTAATAATTAGAAGTATAAATGAATATAACTTAAATTTAGTTAAGAAAAATAATATTCTAATTAATTAATAATTAATTAACTAAGATTTAACTACTAATTTAAATAATAACAAAAATTAGTAACAAAATCAAAAAAATCTTGTAATGATAATCCCTTATCAATTGCTTAGTTTGTAGGAGGAATCCTTGGCTCTACACTTCGTAGTGTAGGTGATGATTAAGTTTTGGGTGCATTGATTGTTCTTTTATGGATCTGCAAATGAATGCTAAAGCACATGCTCTCAAATTAGTAATTTTGTAAAGGGAGATTATTGTATGTTCATTGTTGAGTGATACTGGTTATATTAGTAAAGCAACGCTTTATATAATGCTTTAAGCAACTATTGACCAAACTGTGGAAAGAATCCCATTGTTCAAATACTGTAATTGGCCTATTCTTTTGCCACTCATCAAAATTGCATCCTAAATCTCCATTTAGGGATGTTAATTAACTTTGTACTCTATAATGGACATTGATTATTGTTAATATAGTTTAGTTTCTATCAAAATCTTTTTTATGCTTTTGATCTGAACTTTGAACTAGTTTAATACTTTTATGCTTGATATTGTGCTTTTAAAAAGAATTGACACTTGAAGGTCATGTAGGATGAATTTGAGCAGTATGTCGAGAAAGCCAAGACTTTGCCACAAACTACAACAAATGGAATTTTGCCACAAACTGGAAGAAGCCGACTTACCTGCTTGACAACAGTATCATGTCTTGCTTTTTAAATCTTTGCTAAAAGCTTCCAACAGTTTGTAAATAAATAATTGTAGTGTTTGAAGTTAGAAGAACATTTTCATACACCATATTTTTTCTTTTAATTGTTTTTACATGTAAATTTGGGGTAAGACAATTTACACAAAATTACTTTAGAGATCTTCAAATTGTACTTAACAAGCTTGAGAAATATAACACACTCATTTCATGTATTTTTATTTGTATTCTAATTTATTTTTTACAATGAAGTAACACATTAATCTATAATTTGAAAATTAAATGATATAATTGCTTGGGAAGAATAAAAGAATTAGTTATAAATTATGTAGAGATTAATTCTTCACACTAAATTAGTTAGGAAATAATTGTTAAATTGTTATAGATATAGGATAATTTTAGTTATAATTAACTATAAAATTTCTATGAGAATATTCTAGTCATATAGTTAAAAAAAAAAGAAAATTAAATTATATATTACTATAATTTAGCTAAAGAATTATCAATATTGTAATAATTTTGTAACTAATTTGTAGTTAATTCTTTTTACTATAGATTTACTATTAAATAGCGACTAATTTTATTGTAATTAATTTTAAAATTTCTTGTTGGGGACTCATATTCTTAGCACCATGCATACAACGCACCACACAGATTAATTTAGAAAAATGCACTGGAAATATTATAGCATTTGGACTCATTTAGATTAGTTAATATTAGTCCAAAATAAGCAGCAATAAAAAAAACAATAAAAACGAAGGAAATGAATCATCACACAAAAACATCATGATCGATGTAAAAGTTGTTTGACCCATCATAAACTCAAGTTTTGTTGAAATCACTTTGCTGGATCTTCCTCAAGGACAATGTTCTTACCATTAGCATCATTTTCAACATTTGAATCATCGCATAGTAGGCGACACCTAAGAGTAGGAATAGGTGATGATGATGAAAAACTCCTATATGGTCATAGATATGGAAGATGGGAAATTACATGATCATCCTCAATGTACTCAGAAGTTACAGAATCATGAAATGATGGACCTTTATCATATATAGGGATTGTAGGTATCATCAACATTGGGGAAATCTTAAGGATAATGGGCTAAATCCCAACATAAGGGATAATAAATAAAAAGAAGAAAAGCAATTAACCACATGAACATGTCCTCCACTACAAGAATTTTATGATTTTGCTACTAATTTTAGCTACCATTTAAATTAGTAGTTAAATCCTAGCTAATTAACTATTAATTAACTAGAATATTACTTTTTCTAGCTAAAGTGGAGTTATATTCATTTATACTTCTTATTAATACAAATTAGCTAGGAAATAACTACAATTTTTAAAAAATTTACAAATTAACTAAGATTATTTTCTTAGCTAATTTGCTACTTATTTCATGCTACCATTCAATATTATAGTAATTTTGTAGCTAATTATTTTTACTAGAAATTAGCTACAAAATAACTATTAATTTTAAAATTAGCCACAAAATTATTTTGTAACAAATTTTAAATTTTTTAGTAGTGCTCGAAGAAGTCATCGTGGATCTAGTAGTATAATATCTTTCATCTTGATCAACTACTTGCGAGATTGTTATATCCAATTTTATTCATTTTATAAATATATGAACTTATGAAAAAAATTAATTATTTAATATGATAATGAAATACCTTTATAAGTACGTAAGATATATATACGTTGAGAATATTCTCACATTAATAAAAGCTAATGATATTTATTTATTTTTTATCTTATTTAATTTTTAAAAAATATTTCAATAAAATTAAAAAAATTAAGACAATTTAATAAAATAAACTTAAACGTAATTGTAGTAATGAATCATAATACATTGATTTCAAAGTTTACTTCACTACAAGAAATTTTTTGATTTTGCTACTAATTTTAGCTACCATTTAAATTAGTAGCTAAATTCTAGCTAATTAACTATTAATTAACTAGAATATTATTTTTTCTAGCTAAATTGAAGTTATATTCATTTATACTTCTTGTTACTACAAATTAGCTAGGAAATAATTACAAATTTTAAAAAATTTACTACAAATTAACTAAGATTATTTTCTTAGCTAATTTGCTACTTATTTCATGCTACCATTCAATATTATAGTAATTTTGTAGCTAATTATTTTTACTAGAAATTAGCTACAAAATAACTATTGATTTTAAAATTAGCCACAAAATTATTTTGTAGCAAATTTAAAATTTTCTAGTAGTGCTTGTACTACAACTTTACAATATTTTATACAATAATGAGAAACATTTTTTTATTCTAACTTACACCTATTTATATTAGCAAACTTATTTCTTCCTTCACATAGGTGGGTGAAAAAAGTTGATAAAGGAATTTGGATGTTGGACTAGAGATAGAGAAAACATAACAATTAGTCCATTAAGAATGAATGGATCTAGAATGAGTGAGTACAATTTAAAATAGAAATATATATATACAAACAAAAGCATTAGATGATGCATGATAATGATATACTCCTAAGACATAATTTTCCTACATGAAGGATAACACGTAGGCCCAAAAATTCTACTCCATGGAGATTCATATTTTTCTTTTAGAGGAAAGACTTGGAAGTAACACTTGGTACTATTAGTCATAAAATATATTAATATAAATAATTATAAGTATGCATAATAGATGATCATGACCAAATGTCTCAGTTAAATGGACAAAATATATTGAACTGAGTTGTAGTAATAATACAATTTGTAATCCCCTTTTATAGGGTAAATATCTAAGCCTAAAAGAGGAAATAAAGAAACTATATCAAGAAAATACGAACCAAAGAAAAATCATATCAGAAAAGATACAGGAAATCAAGAATATATTTAACACTCCCCCTCAGGCTGGAGCATATAGATTATATGCTCCAAGCTTGGAACATATAACTTGTATCTGTGGTCCCCTTAAAGACTTAGTGAAAATGTTAGCAAGTTGATTACTTGAGTTGACAAATTCTGTACTTATTTCTTTGGCCAGCAACTTCTCCCGTATAAAGTGAAGTGACAGTCAATCTCAATGTGTTTGGTTCTCTCATGAAATACAGGATTAGAAGCAATGTGAAGAGCCGCTTGATTATCACAATACAGTTTCATTGGTTGGACATCAGTAAATTTCAATTCTTGAATAAGTTATTTTACCCATATCAATTCACAAGTGGCTGAAGCCATAGCCCTATATTCTGCTTCAGCACTAGAACGAGCAATAGTATTTTGCCTCTTACTTTTCCAAGAGATCATATTTCCCCCAATAAATATGCAAAAACTTGTAGTAGATCGTCTATCAATGGGAGATCCTGCCCAATCGGCATCACAATAACATGATATATGGGTGTCTCCTTTATCTTCATATAGCAAACCCTGTCCAGGTGTCTTCTTGATATATTTAAGAATACGGAGGACTACTGTCCAATGATCAACGCAAGGTGCCTGCATAAACTGACTTACAACTCCCACTGCAAAGGATATATTAGGTTTATTTTATCATTAGCTTCATATTTGGATCCATGGGACTGTCAACTGACTTGCAATTACTCATACTAGTCTCTTGTAAGATATCAAGAGCATATTTTCTCTAAGAGATAACAATGCCTTCCTTGGATTGAGCGACCTCTATGCCAAGAAAGTACTTCAGGTGGCCAAGATCTTTGGTCTGAAAGTGGCTAAATAAGTACTGCTTTAACTGGGAAATTTTGATATCATCATTTCTTGTTAGGACAATATCATCCACATATACAACCAGATACACACATTTAGCAGAAGAGGAATGACAATGACAATAAAATATAGAGTGATCTGCTTCACTTCTTGTCATCCCGAAATTTTGAACAACTTGGCAAAACTTCCCAAACCAAGCTCTTGGAGATTGTTTAAGTCCATACAAGGATCTACGGAGCTTGCATACTAACCCAGACTCCCCCTGAGCAACAAAACCAGGAGGTTGCTCCATGTATATTTCTTCATCCAAGTCACCATGTAGAAAAGCATTTTTGATATCTAATTGATGAAGAGGCCAGTGACGAATAGCAGCCATTGCAAGTAAGAGGCGGATAGTAGTGATTTTAGCCACAGGAGAGAAAGTGTCTCCATAATCAAGACCATATACTTGAGTATACCCTTTTGCCACCAATCGGGCTTTGAGGCGATCTATTGTGCCGTTAGGAGCAACTTTAATAGCAAATACCCACCTACAACCAACTGTCCTCTTGCCTGAGGGAAGAGGAACTAACTCCCATGTACCACTTTGTTCCGGTGCCTGCATTTCAACTATCATGGCTTGTCGCCATCCAGGATGATTAAGTGCTTCACAGACAGATTTAGGAATAGTAATGGACGAGACAGAGGAAACAAAAGAAAATACAAAGGAGATAAACGATGATAACTAAGGTAAATAAGATGAGGATTACGAGTGGAGCGAATACCTTTTCGAAGAGCAATGGGCCAACCAATGTCAGAATCATGGGAAGGTGAGGATGGAAGAGGATCCAGTGTGGGGTCAGTTGAGGGTAGAGGACATGAATCAAGTGAATCTTCACATACTAGGGTACCCATCTCTTGTGTCCTGCTTTGACATGTAGACATTGAAGGTGGAGATAGTTCAACTTGAGAATGAACAGAAGAGGAAGGTGGGAGTATGTCTTGATTATATGTTTCAAGGGATGACGACTCTAGTGAACTAAGATATGGAATTGGTAGTGCCTGTTGGATAGAGTCACAATCATCTTTAGTGAAGAACATAATTTCCTCAAAGAATGTAACATCAGCTGACATATAGTGTCTTTTTGTAGATGGAGAGTAACATCTGTACCCTTTTTGAAGACGAGAATATCCAAGGAACACACATTTGATTACTCTTGCAGAGAGTTTATCACGACCTGGAGAGACATCATGAACAAAACATACACAACCAAAGACTTTAGGAGGCACATGATACATTTTATCGTTAGGGAATAAAATTGAGTGAGGGATTTGATTGTCAAGTGAAGCAGATGGCATTCGATTTATTAAAAAACAGGCAGTAAGAATGGCTTCACCCCAATGATTAGTAGGGACATTTGCACTTAAGAGTAAGGTGCGGGCAGTTTCAAGCAGATGCCTATTTTTTCTTTCAGCTATACCATTCTGTTGAGGAGTATGAGAACACGTGGATTGATGTAAGATTCCTTTTGAGGACAAATATGAGTTTAGTTCGGAAGAAAAATATTATTTTGCATTATCACTTCTCAATATTTTAATGGTTTTTCCAAATTGATTTTCCACTTCTTTAGAGAAGGACATTAGGATGGACAAAAGTTCATATCTTTCTTTCATCAAATAGACCCAAGTACACCGTGAGTATTCATCAATGAATGTGACGAAGTAGTTAAAACCAAAAGATGTTACTCGACTTGGTCCCCAAATATCTGAATGGACAATAGAGAAAGGCGAATTACATCTTTTGTTGACTTGGTTTGGGAAGGTGGATCTGACATGTTTGCCTAATTGACAGGACTCACATTCTAAGGTAGACAGTTTATTGAGACTAGGAACCATTAACTTTAGCTTTGCAAGACTAGGGTGCTCTAAACGATTATGCAAAAGTTTTGGAGATACAGACGCAAAACACAACGTAGAGGGGTTGTTGGATAAGTAATAAAGTCCTCTTGATTCATGTCCTTTGCCAATCAGCTGGCCCGTACTCCGGTCCTATATAATAAAGGAATCAGCATAAAAGGTTACTGAACAATTCAAAGAACGAGTCAATTGACTCAAAGAAATCAGATTGTAAGGACATTTGGGAACGTACAACACAGAGTTTAAACTAATTGATGAGGATAAAGAAACTTGACCAACTCCCTGAGATACCATTTTGGAACCATTGGCTAATGAAATGAAGTGAGGAAACTTAGGTGAGGAGATAGAAGAGAACATAGAGTCATTACCAGAAATGTGATCAGAAGCACCTTAGTCAATTATCCATTGACCTTGATTCCCCATGGAATGAGAAATGCAAGTAGTTGAAACACTTGGTGATGCAGATGATTGGGCGTGGTTGTTGGACTTGAACCTTAGGAACTCTTGATACTCTTGATACTCTTGATACTCTTCATCTGAGATTAATTGAAAACCAGTCCTTTCATTTGAAGGGATATCACTCGAAGATATATTTGTCATTTTGTTTGGCCAACCAATTATATCATAACATCTATTTTGTAGGTGCCCTTCTTTTCCACAATGTGAGCAGATAAGATTACCACGACCACCTTTACCATTTCGTGACATTCCTCTAGTACCATGATCACTTCTTCCTCTACGAGAGGCTACCATAGCAGAGTTTTCAGCAACAATATTATTATCTTTCATTATGGTAGGAACGAGGCCGACGAACAGAACGGTGACGACGGTAGACGGCGGCGGCAGTAGACGACAGCGGCGGTAGACGGCGGCGGGTGGCGGCAGAAGACGGCAGCAACACCCCAAACAACTAGCCTCAGTTGTGGGCACAGGCAGAGCTTTGCTCTGCTCTGATACCAAGTTAAATGAACAAAATATATTGAACTGAGTTGTAGTAATAATACAATTTGTAATCCCCTTTTATAAGGTAAATATCTAAGCCTAAAAAAGGAAATAAAGAAACTATATCAAGAAAATACGAACCAAATAAAAATCATATCAGAAAAGATACAGGAAATCAGGAATATATTTAACAGTCTCAATAAACAAATCATGAATAGACTAGTTAGGATAAAAGAGTTTTGTCATGGTAAATATGACATAAAGAAATTACTCATTGATCACTTATATATTTCACACTCATTTAATCTCAAGGTTAGAAGAAACCTCAACTTTTGGACTTTTGCCACCATGTTGGTGTAACATAGCTCACTCTTTATTACAATGATATACTATGAATATATTCATACACAATTATGTTTTTAAAAAAACATTGTATAAAATTTTATATAAACATATCCATTACACTAAGAGTAATATATTCATTGTTTTAAGTGTGAAGAATATAGAGGCAATGTAGTATAAAATATAACATATTAAAAATGAATCACAACATCATTAAATTGTATATTAAATGCATTTGAAGATAATTAATAGTATGTTCAAAATGAAATATGTGTAAGGAGAAAATAAATTTTCAAATTATAACTATTAACCTAGATTAAAATTTATGAAAATTACACTATAAGAATTTTTAAATTTTGCTACTAATTTTAATTATCATTTAAATTAATAGTTAAATCTTAGCTAACTAACTAATAACTAACTAGCATATTATTTTCCTAATTAAATTTAAATTATAGTCATTTATACTTTCAATAACTACAAGAATTCTTTTTACTAGATATTAATTACAAATTAATTATTGATTCTTTTGTAGCTAATATAAGAATTTCTTATAATGCCTCTAAAATTTACTCACCGTCGTCGAGATCAAAATCTTATCAATAACCTAATTATTCTGTAACATTAATATACTAAATTTAAAACTAATTATGAATAAAATTTTTAATAAAATAAATGCTAACAAGCTAAAAGTTTAAATATTATAATATTTATACAAGTATATTATTCTTAAAATTCTCACTTGTCCTCTTAAAGTGGTGTATATATAAATATTTTGTAAGCATTTTTTTAACCCAAAAATTTTTCCAACCTTAGACTGGAGCATCATCCCCTAAATTTTGTTATATATAAAAATATTTATTTAATAAATAATAAAATATTAAAATTTAATTTCAAAATAAATTATTCATTAACTACTAATAAATTTAGTAGTTACTTTTAAGTTAATTGGCTATGATTTTTTTCCTAGTTAAAATTAAATATTAATTTACTTTAATAAGTAACTTTACTAAAAGTACAATTACCATTCTCACATTTTCAATTTCAAATTCCATTTTCACATTGTAGACTTCACATTCTAAAGGTAGTGGAAGGAGACATTGAAGGAGGTTAAATTTTCATCTCATTTGGTGTGTTCTCAAACTCCTAAACAAAGCTTCATTTCTCCCTTTCCACCCCTTAATTCCATTCTCAAATTCTCAATTACACGTTTCATTCTCGCATTCTTGATTGCAAATTCCATTTTTGCATTCTAGACTTCACATTCTAAAGGCAATGGAAGGAGACGTTGAAGGAGATTAAATTTTCATCTGATTTGGTGCATTCTCAAACCCTTAAACGAAGTTTCATTTCTCCCTTTCCACCAGTCAATACTTCTGTCTGCTTGTTTTTATATGCAGAATGGATAGATAAAGTTTCGATCTAAACTGCTTATTGTTGGATCGTGAAAGTCTTGTCACTACTAGAAAATTTAAAATTTGCTACAAAATAATTTTGTGACTAATTTTAAAATTAATAGTTATTTTGTAGCTAATTTCTAGTAAAAATAATTAGCTACAAAATTACTACAATATTGAATGGTAGCATGAAATAAGTAGCAAATTAACTAGGAAAATAATCTTAGTTAATTTGTAGTAAATTTTTTAAAATTTGTAGTTATTTCCTAGTTAATTTGTAGTAATAAGAAGTATAAATGAATATAACTTCAATTTAGCTAGAAAAAATAATTTTCTAGTTATTAATAGTTAATTAGTTAGGATTTAGCTACTAATTTAAATGGTAGCTAAAATTAGTAGCAAAATCAAAAAATTCTTGTAGTGTTGCTAAGATTTTAATCTAAATTGATTTTGTGTATTATGATTAGTTTCTTTCCTTTATAGTATATTGTGAGGGATACAACAAATTGTAAAACCTTAGCCTCCTTTTGGTGAGATACAACTACTAGTATGAAGTTTAGCTGTAATGTAATGCTTAACTTGTTTAGGAAGCAGCTCCGTTGATTTTTCCTTTTGCTGTGAAACTAAAAAGGCTGTCTTCTCTTTGTTCTTACCCCTTACATTTATTTACACTTCCATTGTATTTCTCATACATAATTTTCCTATGAAATCAGTGATAAGAAACATGTAACTCTCTTATCTAGATTTGAGGTGTCAGTAGCCCTCTAAGAAAGACCTTTCAACCTTGACATCATTATATGAAAAATCTGGATTCAAATATGAATTGCAAGTTGCTTATATCTAAACATAAACATATATAACATATTCTCATTTCCTCCCTTTTAAATTTGAAAAACTGGAATCTATTCTAAGGAAGACCTTGCAACCTTCACATCATTATATGAAAAATCTGGATTCAGATATGCATTGCAAGTACCTTAGACGAGTTTTAGCATTTTACAATTAAAAAATCCAACCTTTTTAAACAAAAAATGTTTGAGCTCTATTACGTTTATTAAAAGTTTTGAAAAAAATCATTTAAGAGAACTCTTGACAAACTCTAAATATAGTTTTTTTTTACTTTGTGAAAAATTAATTCAATTTATCTTCTAACATTATTTTATTTTCTTCTCTTGATAAATTAACCAAATTAATTCGTCTAATTTATAGTTTGTATGGTATAACTTAAAATTGGAGAAGTTTAAAAAAATTCTAACATTAAGTCTTCATATAAATACGCTTGGAAATTTTATGTATGCAAATTTTACTCCTAATTATAGGTACCAACACCCTCTCAATAAAAGTAAAGTTGAGTTAATAAAAGTGAATAAGCACAAAAATTATAGTTCCATTACAAAAAAAAAATTAAGTTTAGAAACTACCACAATCGGTCGCTATTGTCACAATCTAGTAAAAATAATCAGCTACAAAATTACTATAATATTGAATGGTAGCATGAAATAAGTAGCAAATTAGTTAAGAAAATACTCTTAGTTAATTTGTAGTAAATTTTTAAAATTTGTAGTTATTTCCTAGCTAATTTGTAGTAATAAGAAGTATAAATGAATATAACTTCAATTTAGCTAGAAAAAATAATATTCTAGTTAATTAATAGTTAATTAGCTAGAATTTAGCTACTAATTTAAATGGTAGCTAAAATTAGTAGCAAAATCAAAAAATTCTTGTAGTGTGTTGAAATTTGGTAGAAAAATGGATTCGCGACTAATTTTCTATCCGTCACAAAATCCTAATCGCATGGTTTTGTGACTAATTGACGACTAAATGTTTGGTCACTAAATTGGTCGTTGTTTTATTTTTTATAAAAAGGTAACATCAATTGCTAATTTGGTGACTATTTTTTTATTTTTAATTTTTTTAAAACCAATTGATCACTAAAGCTTCGCTATTTTTTTTTTAGAAAAAGCTCAATCGGGTTGCATTTGGTGGGGCGGTATGGGTGGCTGGTCAGAGGGGGAGGAGGAGGGAGGGAGGTGACTAGTCAGAGTGATGGAGGGAGGGGAGGCAATAGGGGTAGCGGTAGTGACAACGATGGAGGGGAGGTAGGGGAGGCGATGGCGATCGCGCCGAGGGTAGCGGTAGCATTGAGGGGAAGAGAAGTAGAGTAGGAGCGGGAAATGACTGAAGGTGGAAGATATTTAAATAAAGTTTGAAATATTGAAAAAAGAGTGGGATCGCTAGATTGATCGCTATTTTTTTATTTTTTTTGTTAAAATAAAAATTAATCGCTAATTTTTCAAATTTTTAACTAAATAAAAATTAAATTAGTTGTTATTTTTTTAAAAAAATCAATAGCTAAATTGATTGCTATATGAAATAGTACCAAAAATTAGCGATGGAATTAAAATCAACCAGCAAAACCATGGTTAGATGATATTTATATTTTTCTTTCTTTTTTGCGATGAAATTAGTGATCGATTTTTAACAATAACATGATTTGGTCACTAATTCGGTTGCTAAGAACCAAGCATTGAACTTCATATTTTTGGTTGCAAAATCGATCTCTATTAGCAACCGAATTTTTCCAATCCTGATATTCTAGTAGTGTTCTAATTTTTTTCTTTTTTTTTAGAGGCAATCATGAATTTAGTCAACTAACAAATGATCAATGAAATTCATACTCAAAATATTCAAAATCATGAATTTTCATTGTTGATCATTTAGATTTTCTTTTACTTCCACTATCAAATAAACTCTCTATCTCTTATCTCTCTCCATGTCAAATAATTTGACATAAAAATGGTGAAAGTAGACAGTACACCCATTATTAAGAAGATATTAATGAGTTGTAAAGAAAACATAACGTGAATCAGACATTATAGGCTTAGAAATTACACCAATGTCGCAACTGTAATCGCAACGAGGTCGATGAGAAATAGAAACAAGAAATTCATGTTTCCTTACGGGAAAAGAAAAATGAATTTAATGGAACCGCCACCTTCATTACGCGTAGGGAAGGTGTTAACATCCTAGGATGTTCATCTTGAGATGGTTACCTTAATTAAAAGCGTGAAATTATTATGACTTCTAAATTGTTATTTTTATCTTTCAAATGTAAAAAAATAGAGTTTGTTATATATATATATATATTTGGGTTTTTCAACTTGATAAGAGTCGTCTTTTTCTCCTATGTATCTCCTAATGCAATAGAGAATTCAAAGTTTACGTAGTTCTAGTGGGACTTGAAAATGATTAAAAACTAGAGTGGACTGTCCGTTGGTGTCCAAAGATGATTATAGAAGAGTGGATTATCCGTTGTCGTCCAGAGGGTTGGAAGGGATGGACAATCCATTGGTGTCCAAAGAAGCTTAGAAAAGAGATAAGTATTTTTCATTGTTTGAACTTGACATGCTCTTACGTTTCTCCCACTGTAATGGAGAATTCAAAATTTACATAGTTCTTGATGGGACTTGGAAGATGATTAGAAAAAGATGGATCATCCATTAGCATCCAAAAATGATTGCATGTTATGAGTTTCTTGACTAGTTGCATGTAACTTAACAAGATTGGCCGACTTGGCTTGGCCTAGGGGTATGGTTGAGAGGCTCACGGAAGGTTTGGCTAAGAGACCGAATCGAAGTCATCTAGCCGAGTCGAAGTCATCCGACCAAGTCGAAGTCGAAGTCATCCGACCAAGTCGAAGTCATCTAGCTGAGTCAAAGTCATTAGCTGAGTCAAAGTCATCAGCCGAGTCGAAGTCAAGTCATCCAGCTGAGTCAAAGTCATCAGCCGAGTCGAAGTCAAGTCATCCAGCTGAGTTGATGACTTAACAGAATTGGCCGACAGGGGTCAATTGTCAAACTTAATGGCTTAACAAAATGGAGTCGTTAGAAGGAAAACACTAGAGGTCAGCCATCCAATTAGGTCATTTGGCCGACTATCCATAACAAAGATTTACGGTAAAAGGGGAGAACCACATGCTGGTCCTCCCCAGCAACAATTAGGGAATTCATATGGAAATTAGTAGGATATTAATGAGCTATATCTTATGTAAAATAGTGGGATAATAAAAATCCTACCTAGACGTGAGGCTTTCTATTGACAAGGACTCTTTCCTTCCTTTTGATGTTGTCAACTCTCTTCCTAAGCTTTCAGAGTGTTTTATCCTCCTTCTTTTTGTGCTCCTACTATCAATGCTTCTAGCTCAAGAAATTTTTTAATAGAGTTTCTCTTCCTCTCTTTTCTCCCTTTTTTTCCACCTTCCTCTTTTGTTTTCTTCCCTTTTATAGGTCTTTAAGGCCACTCCTTTACTTCCCCTTTACTGTTATATTTGTCACTATGACGTTGGGGGTAGTTGATGGGGTAGCTTGCGTCCCTTGGATTGGTCTATGGAACAGTGATGATGCAGAGGGGTTGGTGGTGGAGTGTGTAGGTGTAGTGCAAGTGGAGTGTAGCGAGGAGTCAATGGAGAAGCTTCTCTAGTACTCCTCCCCGTTTTCCCTCTTTTTTTCTTTTTCTTAATTTTCTTTTCTTATTATTATTTATTTTTTATTTTATTTTATTTTTTTTGTTAAATTTTTTTCGTTTTCTATTTCCTATTTTTTCTGCTTTCTATTTTTCTCCTTTTCTCTGTTTTTATTTCTTGATGAGGGGTAGATATGGGTACCTACAACCAACCTTAAGGAAATATGCTTTTAGCCTGAAAGCAGACATTCATATACTTTGCTTGTCGAGGAACGCAAAGATGAGTTGGTTCACCTTCTTTGGCATTTGTTCATGCACACAGTGTCTTCCTTCTGGAATGTATAGGAATTGCAAGTCTAGCACAAAATTTTTTATTTCCCCACTTCAAATTTAGTCCTTCATGCCTGAGCCTTGAACACAAAAACTTTCTCACCAATGGTCAGAAGTGCTGGAATAGTAACTTTTACATGGCCTAATCCAGTATCCACGTTGAGACTCCTGCATAAATCATAAACAATCCAAAGGTAATGTTATAGAAATTTGTACTATGAAGACTATTTATAACATTTTTTAAGGAATGAGGAAAGTCCAAGGTTTCACTAAAGTTAGACTAAACTACCATTTTATAATCTGAGGAATCAACTAACTGAAAGGCTAAATTGATGTATTACTTTGGAAATGATCTAAATTGAGAAAAATAAATTTTGAGTAGCATTTTAATTTAAAGGAATATGGATTCTAGTTTTTCAGATTTGTAATGCTTAACCTTATTTCTATAAACGATTTTTTGGGGCATATTTGAACTGTACTACTTGCATTAAGCAAAAGATCGGTTTGGTTATGTTTCTTTTCTCAATGAAAATTTAAGGTAAAAGAAACTGAGAAAGATATATAAACAATGTAGAACTTGATAAATGCAAGAAATGCAGGAGGAACTCTTAAAATTAAGATAGGAGACTAATAAAAGTGTAGATGGCAGTACAATAGTCTACACACATTACCCATTTGCATTTTCTCCGTTTTTATCTACACATGCATTTTTTTTTCTTTTTTTCTATGGTAAGTACACCCTGAATCAATTGCTTATAGAGAATGAGTTGTAGCAAACTAGCAGTCTATGGTGTAGTGTTAGATTGAAGGATTTGTAGCAACTTTAAATGTCAGATACATATTCTCTCTTATATTTAACTATTTTATTTTCAGATACACTACTGGTTGATTTTGAAGTATGAACACAAGTGTTAGGTTCGAAGAAGAGGTGAGTTTTTGGAACTTCATCTTCAAAGGTCATAGGATATTCTTACACTTTAGCTCCTAAAGAAGAAGTTATTCAAGCAACTATAAATGTTTCAATGACTTCTTTTCTTGAAAAACATTTGATGCTTATGTTTGAGCCTACTATATCTCTATTAAATGGCTCCCAAGTAAAAGCAGGTAGGGAGGATCATGATGACTCATATTGATAGCGAAACATGTGTTCTCTTAATTTCATAATTTCATAATTTTTTTCATTCCTTTTACTATCACTTCCATTTGTTGTTTCTATTTTCTTAAACAACTCATAATTAGGTCTATATCAAATTTCAAATCATGTTTATGCAATTAAGATTGACAACATCTTTTTATGTGTTAGGCTTTATGGAGTTTAGTGTTTCAATCTTATGTTTTGCAAATATATACTTTGTAGTACTTAATAAATATTAATGTTACCATAGATATTTGTAATGCAAAAAAATTAGTTATAAATCATTAACGAAATAGTTTTACAATGAAATATTTAGATTAACTCTTAACTATAACTTAGCTAGGAAATATTCTTTAAATTGCTACAAATGTGGGATAAATTTAGCTATACATTAATTATGAAATTACTATGAGAATATCCTAGTTATATAGCTAGAAAAATAAAAATTAAACAATATAATTCTACAAATTAGCTAGAAAATAGATACAAATTTTTAAAAATTTACTACAAATTAACTGTAATTATTTTCATAACTAATTTGCTACTTATTTCATACTACCACCAATATTATAATAATTTCATAGTTAATTTGTGACTAATTATTTTACATCTAACAATCTAATGGAATGATAATCTACAATTGTGTTTCAACAACAATTAAACTTTATGCAACGACAGGACTCGAAGGACATTGAGGATGTCAATGCAATTGAACAAACAATGCTATAGTCTTTTGAGTATATAACCTACAAGTCTATCTCAAAGCATGAAATCATGATTTTTGAAACCATAGATCTCATGAAAGGGACGTAGCTCGTGTTATACCTATACAATAACAACAATAAATACTCAATTCCTAAACAAATAAGAGATTAGTTTCTAATTAACATGAAAGTAATTTAAGCTTTAGTTAACAATTTATTTTACTTAATAAATTGACAGTAAAAATAGTTTTATAAGATAGATTTAAACTACCCGAAATAAATATGAAATTTAGGCAACAAAATCTTTAGCAGTAAAATCCAAAGTTAAATAGTATTATTTATAATTAGTTATGATAGTAAGTTAAAGCATGCCCCATTTTTTATATATATAATAATAATTCAAATTAATTAATGTGACTTGATCCATATAAAATAACATGAAGATCATTAATAAAAAATTTCAACATAATCAAAACAATAGATAATTAGGATATAATCAAGATGAGATAGAAACAAATTTAGGAGTTGTTCTCGTCTGAGACGTCACTATTCTCGTCTGAGACGTCACTGTTCTCGTCTGAGAGCACAGGTAGTGTAGTGTGTTTTGTTCTTTGATCGTAACCTCATATAGGTGTGTCCCTTGATCCCTATTTATACATAAACGACCCTCTAGTACTCTCACTAATAGACTCCTAACCGTCCTAACTACCTTCTAATTGACTTTGGGAGCTGAGCGTTTAGGCCAAGAAGGGGTTGGTTTGAGTGGACTGACTTCCTTTGGGCCAAGGTACTTTGTTAGGTTGGGGTGCATCTGCCTTTGGGCCCAGGTCTGGAGGGTGCCGGTTGTCGTGTGGGCCTACACACATGACAGAGCCCGGTACATAGTCCCTCCAGCTTTTTGCCGTAGGGAATAAGCTTTAATTCTCCTTTCTGGTCTGAAACGGACGGGCGTGGTTCCTAGTCTTGATTGGTGGGTCGACTGGTTAGGACTTGGTCCCTCCTTTGGTCACACCTTGTTATATGTTGTTTGTGTGTGATCTTCCTAGACTCGGCTGGCCGGAATGGGTTCTTGGTAGGAGTGGACTCGAACTATCTGGTGGACCGACTACTGCACATCCCCTCATGCGCCGGGTGAAGTGATAATCGACCGGGATGGACTCAGTTGGCAAGTGTGGACTCGGACTATCCGGTGGGCCGACTGGTACTCAGCCCCTCATGTGCCGGGTAAAGCGATAACCGGTCGGGATGGACCTAGTCAGCAGAAATGGACTCGAGCTATCCGGTGGGCCGACTAGTACACAGTCCTTCATGTGTCGAGTGAAGCAATAGGTACTTTGAAGTTTCATCCAATATGAGATCCGATTGGCCGAACGAGTTTTCAGCTGTTTGGGATAGGCCTTGAAAAGCTTTTGACATATGTGGATGTGATCGTGTCGTTTTGTGGGAGTTTCTCTTTTGCCACCTCTTGGTTTCTCTTTTGCCACCTCTTGGTTTCTCTTATTCAAAGTGTTCTTGCCTTGGGGGGTCTATGGACTAGCCGTTTGTAGGTCTTTGGTACCCCAGACAGCCTCAATCGGCTTGTCTCCGTTAGGTCTTTTCTCATCTCGCCTGGAGGGGATCTGATGATTGGCTGCTCTCAAGTCTTTTCTCATCTCGCCTGGAGGGGATCTAATGACCGACCGCTCTTAGGTCTTTTCTCATCTCGCCTGGACGGGACCTATTGGCTGAGTTCCTAGGTCTTTTTCTTTTCTCGCTTGTACCGGACCTTTTGGTCGAGTTCACAGGTCTTTCTTTTCTCACCTAGACGAGACCTATTAGCCGAGTTCCCAGGTCTTTTTTCCTTTTCTCGCCTGGACGGCACCTATTGGCCAGGTTCCCAAGTCTTTTTCTTTTCTCACTTGGATGGGATCTTTTGGTCGAATTCCCAAGTCTTTTTTTCTTTTCTCGCCTGGACGGGACCTATTGGCTGAGTTCACAGGTCTTTCTTTTCTTGCTTGGACGGGACCTATTGGCCGAGTTCCTAGGTCTTTTTTTCTTTTCTCGCCTGGACGGGACCTATTGGCTAGGTTCCCAAGTCTTTTTCTTTTCTCGCCTAGATGGGACCTTTTGGCCGAGTTCCTAGGTCTTTTTTTCTTTTCTCGCCTGGAAAAGACCTATTTTGGCCGTCCTTCATAGGTCTTTTTTCGTGCTTGGAGGGGACCTTTTTTCAGCCATCCTTCGCAGGTCTTTTTTCTTCGTGCCTGGAGAGGACCTTTTTTGGCCATCCTTCGTAAGTCTTTTTTTCTTCGTGCCTAGAAGGGACCACTTTTCGGCCGTCCTTCATAGGTCTTTCTTCATGCCTACAAGGGACCTTTTTTCTTTGGCCGTCCTTCGCAAGTCTTTTCTTCGTGCCTCGAGGGGACCTTTTTTCGGCCGCCCTTCGCAGGTCTTTTTTCTTCGCACCTAGAGGGACCTTTTTTTCGGCCATCCTTCGCAGGTCTTTTTTCTTCATGCCTTGAAGGGACCTTTTTTCAGCCGTTCTTCACAATTCTTTTTCTACATGCCTGGAGGGAACCTTTTTTGCCCGTCCTTCGCGCAGGTCTTTTTTCTTCATGCCTAGAGGGACCTTTTTTCGGTCGTCTTTTCGCAGATCTTTTTCCTTCATGCCTGGAAGGGACCTTTTTTCAGTTGTCCTTCGCAGGTCTTTTTTCTTCATGCCTGGAGGGGACTTTTTTCGGTTGTCCTTTGCAGGTCTTTTTTCTTCATGCTTGGAGGAGACCTTTTTTTGGTCGTCCTTCATAGGCCTTTTTCTTCATGCCTGAAGGGGACCTCTTTTGGGCCGTCCTTCGCATGTCTTTTTCTTCATGCTTGAAGGGGACCTTTTTTGTCGTCTTTCGCAAGTATTTTTTCTTCGTGTCTAGAGGAGACCTTTTTTCGATCGTCCTTCGTAGGTCTTTTTCTTCATGCTTGGAGGGGACCTTTTTTGGTCGTCCTTCGCAAGTCTTTTTTCTTCGTGCTTGGAGGGGACCTTTTTTCGGTCGTCCTTTGCAAGTCTTTTTTCTTCGTGCCTGGAGGAGACCTTTTTTCGGTTGTCCTTCGCATGTCTTTTTTTTTGTGCTTGGAGGGGACCTTTTTTTGGCCGTCCTTCACAAGTCTTTTTTCTTCAAATGCTCTCAAGCTTTGTTTGAGATGAGGAGCCAAAATCCTTTTTGGGTACCTACATGAATTGTGGATTATAGTCTTGCATATTTCAAGATACAAATATACTTATCGAAGATTCTAGGTTCCTCCTATGGTGCTGTGGGCATGCCGACGGAGGATGTACGGGCTTTTGATCCTAGGCTTGATGGCGCATCTACGACTTTTCTGGCCCTCAAGATTATGCCTTACACTCCAGTCCTTCCATCTTTTCTTTTTCTTGAGAAGGTGCGCGAGTAAGTGAGTGGTGACGAAGTTTGACAAAGGAGGAACAAGTCATCTTTTCTCTCTAGTTGTTATTTTAAGAGAGAAGATAGAGATAGCAATTATTTATTACTCTTCTAAGACAACAAATGTTGGTGGTGCAGCTGGTTAGTGTGTGCGTCCCTCGTTGTAATCCAGTAAACCCGAGGTTGAGTTTGAACCCTTCTCACTTCAGAAGTGCTTTTATTTTCCAAAAAGAGAAGAAAGAAATATCAAATATTTGTTACTCTTTTACAATAACAAAAGGTAATGGTCAGTTGGTTAGCGCTTGTGCGGTCGGAATGACGTGATGGGTGGCTCTGCTCCTTAAGAAATACAACACCTTTTTTTTTCGGCACCCTTCTCTTTCTTTTTCTTTCTGGTACACCCTTTTTTTCTTTTTCTTTTTGTTGTACCCTTCTCTTTCTTTTTATTTCTGCTACACCCTTCTCTTTCTTTTGAAAGGACTCTCTCACGTGCCTCTTCTTCCTCTCTGTTGGGTTTCTCGCCATTTTTCACTCTGATGAAGATCTACCCATAGCGGAGGCAGGTTTTTCCTTAGCTTCTCCTTCTGCAACCGGGGTCGACGTTGGTTTCGAGCAGTCGTTCAGGGGGGATCTGGAAGCTCTGCCGACTCCGGTAGCCATTGCCCCTAAGCACAGTAGTTGTCATTGTTCTTCTCCATTCTCCTCAAGCTCAGAGCTTCACACTTGGACTCTCAATCTTGCGGGTGTCGGAAAAAGTTTCACCGAAGGCCCCACGGTGGGCATCACTGTTCTCGTTTGAGACGTCACTGTTCTCGTTCGAGACATCACTGTTCTCGTCCGAGAGCAAAGGTAGTGTAATGTGTTCTACTCTCTGATCATAACCCCTCATAGGTGTGCCTCTTGGTCCCTATTTATACATGAATGACCCTCTAGTACTCTCCCTAACAAACTCCTAACCGTCCTAACTGCCTTCAAACTGACTTTGGAAGCTGAGTGTTTAGGCCAGGAAGGGGCTAGTCTAAGTGGACTAGCTTCCTTTGGGCCAAGGTACTTTGTTGGGTTGGGGCACATCTACCTTTGAGCCCAGGTCTGAAGGGTATAGGTTGTCATGTGGGCCTACGCACATGTTAGAGCTCGGTAGTCGTGGCCAACCGGTACAAGAGTAATAAATAAAATGATGAATTACTGTAGACAAATAAAAGATTATAATTAATGTAATATTAATTAAATATTAAGAAGTAACTAAAAATATTTTAACGCTTGTACTAATAATTAAAAAACAATAATATAAAATAAATGACATAAGTTATTAGAATGTTAGTAACAATTAAATTTGAATTGAAATTTAGGTAATAAATTAACAATATATTATTTTTTAATTTATTAAATTAAATTAGATAACATTAAATAAACAAGATATTAGGGACACCTCACCAAATACCCATGGTTATACTCTTATTTTAAAATGCATAATAGATGTCTCCTCCCATTATCTTATGATTAGATAATGAAGTTAAATTTGCACACTCCTTGAATTTTTTACTAAATGTTTAGGAAATTCTAAGTAACAGATGAAGGAAGGATATGTAAAAGTGAAATCGTACCCTTTTAGGGACCATATTCCATTGACTTTTTTATAGTAATACATAGGATAACTTGGCAAATTTTGTAAGGCTTTGTAAAATCATTCTCCTAAACTTTTTAGGTGGCAACTTCTTATGATTGTAGGTAGGTGAACATTTAGAACTACTTTGCGTACATTTTGTTATTAAGTAGCATTTAACATTTTATCTTTTACAACACAAAATAGGAACTTTTCATGGAATGCAATTATTAGTCTTTCAATCTTACCTTTGGTATGTGTGTGCACTGTCAAAATAAATTTTAATATAATTGATCTAAAATATTTGGTGGGTTTTAGGATGTGTGAAAGAAAATGTTTGTTGCATCTCACTTAGTAATCTTATGTTTGTACCTCTAAAAGAATTGTTTATTTAAAAAACACTTAGTTTCTTGGTATAAATTTTTAGTACTTATTTCTAATTATCTTCCTAGTTTTAGTTAATTCAACCTTACCTGGAGTAAGTTTTTAAAAAAATTCTTAATATTCAAGTAAAAAAATTCGTAACGATATATTTAACAACTCAAGAATTAAATATAAAAGAGTTGTTTTTTTTTTAAATAAAGGTAACAAAAAAATTTAGGATGTTACAAAGGTCATAACACATATATATAATAAGAATAAAAGAGAAAATAGTGAGTTGATTTAATTAATAAATCACGAATCACAAAATGCACTCATAAGATTGCACTAAACAAATAAGTCATAAATCAATAATGACCTAGTATTCTACATGGTTAGGGTTCCTATAACTTGACCTAAGTTGTAATGCAATACATATAAGCTTGTTCATTACTTGGTGCACTTCATCAATTGATGACCATTTTGGGAAATGATGATGAGTTTGTATTTCTTACTCAACATTAGTAAAAAAATAATATTCTTAAGAAATATAACCATGTATTGACTTCACATTTAGGAATAATCTTTGATGATCTTAGAGATACTTAATAGTTGTTAAGGTTATCAAGTTTGTTCATATAAAAATCTTGTCTCAAGGTTACAATCTTGACTCTTAAGACTTCCTAATTTGATATCACACCATCTAGACCAACTAAGGGTCCTAGTTATATCCTTTACAATACCAATTTATAGCATACCATTTTATTTTTGACACATGTAAATGATGTGTGATCACAACTCCTAAATCTAAGATAGTTATTACTAAAATTTTGCTTTATCCTCGTATTTTCTAAAAATTTTGATAAAATTTCTTCTATAATATAGTACTTTTCAACATATCTTACATAGAAGTGTGTCACCAAACAATAATAATCATGGAACATGTTCTTAGTAAAAAAATATTCACTAAATATAATTAAATCACAATACCATTTATTGATCATAATGACCAATTAGTATAAGAAAATAAAACCTATCCTTTTAGTCTTATTTCATCTATAAAGTCTTCTTTCATTATGAATTGGATACCTTTCTCTCTCCTATGTCATATATGATTATTAGCCAATATAAATTTTTATTAAACATTCAATTTTCATCCAGGTTAATACTTAGTTTGTCCTTTACCCGTTATTAGTTCATGGCCAATTTATACTTCTAATTTCTTTACTTTTTATCTTAAATTTTTATCCTCTAATTTTATCAATTCAAATAATTCCCTCATGAATACAAGTTTTCAAATTTAAATATTTCCCTGGTTAATAGGTCATTCTCCATAAGTACTTTAATTGCTTAAATTTGTAATTATTTATCATTAAGCAAACTAGCATTTTTTTAATATTCATAAGTAATCATTTTAAGTTAGTTTGTTTTTCTCTATCAAATTAAATCACTCTCCCCCCTAACATATAAAAAAGTGGATAGGTATTTTTCATGGACAAGTTAAATTTTCTAATCTATTTGAATCAAAGTCTTCAATTCACTTAATTAATTTCATTCCATTAATTCTTACATCTAAAGCTTTATAAAGCACCCTTAATCCTTAAGAAGAAGAAGGAGCCAAGTAAGATTATGTGGACTAATAGTAATTCCTTTTGGACCTATAAAGATGTAGAATTTTGGGCTTGTATTTCCCCCTTGTGTGATATGAATCAGGGAGACCAAAAAGACTCACAAAGGACTTATTAGGAACTCCAAGAGAGAGCCTTCAAAGACCCCTAACTAGGGGTAGACTAAAGAAGTTTGAGGTTGAAGTATAGAGGAATAAGTACCTCCTTAGAGGGTAATGAGCATCCAAAGTAGGATCCACATTGTTTATATTATACTCATATAGTTTAAATAATTCTATATAGGCATTTTATGTAGCTTGTAATAAGTATGAGGATCTCATAACTTACTTTGGATGCATGACGCCTTATGGATGCTCGTAGCCTCTTTGGACGCACTTTGCATCTTTGGACACTTCGTTTAGATGAAGGGCTCAATGTGACATATGAAGCCTCCTAGAGGTTTAGTGAAACCTTTGGACAAAGGTCTCCTTTGGACAACCCCTTTGGTTGACACATTTAGATGTTGAGGCCTTTGGATGCTTCTTTAGACCTTTCTTGCCTTTAGATGCACAATCTTAAGAAGGCCTTAATGGGGGATTTCGCATGAATTGACTTACAACTCGCGACCCAAGTTCCATTTAGCTTAGTTTGAATACTTGGTGCACCTTCAGTTTTGACTCAAATTTGAATAATATTTGCATTTTCGCAATTGAGAGAGTGACTCTCATTTTTTATTGGATTAGAACACTTTATTTTCATCAAGTTCTTCAAGAGGCTTATGGTGAATCTTGATCCTCTTATCTTATTTTCACATGAAAATCAATGGTGAGTCATTTCTTAACTCTTTCTATTTTTCTACTTCAATTCCTTTTATCCTATCTTAATTTTTGCAATTTACTTTACTTTGATAATTCCAAAATCCTTAAATTCTATTTCGTTTTTAGTTATGAACATGACATTTGTGAAGTATAAAGGATCCAGGTAAAGTAAGATGATCTACGAGAGTTAATCCAATCAAGAGTTATTCAAATCATATGTTGGTGTGAGAAAAGTAAGGAGAACATTATTACTAAGGAATGAACCTATATTTCTTATGCCACTTGATTTATGCTTACATACTTGGCCTATTTCTATATCTTCTTTTGATAACCTCCCAAGATCCACTTGTGTCACAATGATTTCCAAGACTCTAAGAAATGCCCAAAACCGAGAAGCTTAAAAGGAAAAAAGAAGAAAGAAAACTTGTAAAATGGAAAATAAATGGAATGGATTAGTCTTGCCACTTACCCATGCAAATAAGGAAGATAAGAGTATGTCAGATTCACCATAAGCCTCTTGAAAGGTTGATAAGAATTGAAGGCTCTTACTTAAGACAAGAAGGAGAGATTCTCTCAAAGTTGCAATGCAACAAAATTTCATTCAAAGAAGGTCTTAAATAGCCTTGGGATACTTCATAGTTTGGGAGGCCTAAGAGGACCAAGGGTTTTTAGTTACAAGGTTAGGATGCTTAGCCATGCAAGGGAGCATCTAAGCTAGCTAACCAAACAAGCTATAACTAAACTAGTTTAAGGAGTTGGGTGCAAAGGTCAAAACTTTCAAGTGAACTTTTGACACTTAAGGAGTTCGAACTAGGTTGAGCCAAAAATAGAAAAGTTGTAGATCTTTGTCTTAACTTTCTAGAGCCACTAAGATTGTCCAATTTGTAGGTTTGTAACTCTAGATATGGTAGCATATGTTGGGTAGACTCTTCTAGACTCCTAAGTGTTTTTCATGTTTCCTCGTACTCTTGAGATTCTTCTTTAAAGCTTGTAAGGATCTCATTATCTTTACCTACAATTTTCTTGCAACTCTTCGAGGAGTTTGAAGATGTCTTTCCAAACAACATACCCCATGGTTTTCCATCTTTGAGGTGGATTGAGCATCAAATTGACTTAGTTACAAAAGCTTCATGCCCAATAGGACAGCCTATAGGTCTAATCCAAAAGAGGCCAAAGAAATCCAAAGACAAGTGAAAAAGTTGATGGAAAAAGGATGGGTAAAAGAAAGTTTAAGCCTATGTGCCATGCCAATTATTGTATTTCATAAGAAGGATGGCACTTGGTGCATGTGTACTTATTGTAGGCCTATTAATAATATAACTGTTAGATATAGACACCCCATATCCTGTTTTGATTATTTGCATGATTCACAAGTGTTCTCTAAAATTGATTTAAAGAGTGAGTACCATTAGATTAGCACGAGGGAGGTGGATGAATGGAAAATGACCTTTAAAACTAAATTTGGACTTTGTTTGTAGCTTGTGATGCCTTTTGGTTTGTGTAATGCGCCTATTACTTTCATGAGATTGAAGAATCATGTCTTGTAAAACCCGAATGACAAATGTGTAGTTGTATATTTTGATGATATCTTAATTTACAACACTTATATGGATTACCACCTAGTGTATGTGAGATATGTGCTTGAGATCCTTAGAAAGGAAACTATGTTAACATTGATAAATGCACATTTTTGTACTAATGAAGTGATATTCTTAAAGTTTGTTGTTGTCTCCAAGGGAGTCTAGGTAGATGAAGGGAATGTGAGGGTGGGGTCATCCAAGAGTGGCTAACACCCAAATTCGTTAATGATGTAAGAAGTTTCTACGGGCTTATGAGTTTCTATAGGAGATTTGTAAAAATCTTTAGTACACTTGCATCCCCTCTTAATGAAGTAGTAAAGAAAAATGTTGGTTTTAAGTGGGAAGAAAGCCAAGAGAGAGCTTTTCAAGCCTTGAAGGATAGACTCACTTATGTCTTTATTTTAGACTCCCTAACTTTTCAAAAAAATTTTAGTTGGAGTGTGATGCTTTTAACATAGGGATTAGGGATGTTTTTATTCAAGAAGGACACTCAATTTCTTATTTTAGTGAGAAATTTAAATGTGCCCACTTAAACTACTCCACCTATGATAAGGATGTATATGCTCTTGTGAGGGTCCTACATGTGTTGCAACACTATCTTTTGCCCAAAGAGTTTGTGATTCCTAGTGATCATGAAAGGGTCAAGGCAAAGTCAATAAAAAAGCATGCCAAGTAAGTGGAATTCATTGAGCAATTCCATTGTGTGATAAAATACAAGCAAGGAAAAATTAATATAGTAGCTAATGCTCTTTTTAGAAGATATTCTATACTGGCTATGATGGAAACAAAATTGTTTAGTTTCGATTGCATGAAGGAATTATATATGCATGATGATGACTTTTCACATGTTTTCTCTTTGTGTGAGCATTTGGCCTTTAATGGCTTTTGTAGGCATCATGAGTTTTTTTTTTTTTTTTTTTTAAGAAAATAGGTTGTGTGTGCCTAAGGGATCTATTACAGAGTTGTTAACTAGAGAAGCATGTTAGGGGAGATTAATGGGTCATTTTGGGGGTCCAAAACTTTAAGCATCTTTATGAACATTTCTTTTGGCCTCATGTGAAACGTGATGTGCATAATGTTTGTGCAAATTGCTTATGTTCTTGATCTTCCTATTTATTTTGGTGGTAGTACCACTTTTTGATGTTTGTGATTTGCTCCTTGTGGTGTAGGTACCAATGATCAAAATTTGAGGACAATTTCTCTTCAAGAAGGAGAGGATGATGTGAGCCCACCAAAAGATGACAAGAAACCCAAAGGAGGAAGTATGGACTTGCAAGGATCCATGACAATGGAAAGAATGAAGAGGCTTCAAGAAGAGATAGAAACACTCCTAATCCTTAAGGAGAAGAAGGAGTCAAGTAGTACACCATTTGTGTATACGTACTTTAAAAGAGCCATGTGGGATTAGTAGTTCCTTTTGTAATTATAGAGATGTATGATTTTTGGACTTGTATTTTCCCTCTATGTAACTTTTTTGTTAGGCTTAGTCTTAGACTTGGAAAAGCCTAAAACTTTCGGCCAAGTGAAAGCTTCTAAGGGAAGCTTGAGCCTTTGACCCAAAGTTTCTTGGGGATACCTTCTCTTGTAAGCTTTCCTTGGACTCTTTTCTTGAACTCTTTGGAATCAGTTGAACTTTTCAATTAAGCTAGGATTATATTAATGTTAAGTATAATTAGAATGCTCTTATAAATTTTTTAATCACTTTATTCTAATCACTTTTTTGAATGAATTGATTTTTGAGAAGATATATTACTTGTCCTACTAATCACGTGCAACAAAAGAGAAGAGAAAAAGTTGAGCTCCTAAGCCTTGATGAAATAGACAGAAAATGTTGTTGATAAGCTACTTCAAACCTTAATCTTACTTGATGATTTGGGGAAGAAAAATGAAAGAAAATAAAGTGCTTGTGTTTGTGTTGCTCGGCTAGTTCAGCAAGAGAAGAGAGAATATTTTATTCCTTGGTTGGCCAGTATAGTAAATGGTAATTAATTTGACTACATCACCTAAAAATGGGTGGTGGTAAAAATTAAGGATTTTTACCTTAAAATGTAATTTTAATCAATTAGTTAAATTTAGTTACGTAATTAGGATAATGGTAAAATTAAATGGAATGGTAAATTTTAATCACCATTAATGGATCACTTTCATAGGCTTCTAGGATTAGTTTTGAAAATTTTTAAATAACTAAGGATAAAAAAGTAATTTCACTCTAATTTATCTAAAATAATTTCTATCTTAATAAAATAATTACACTAAGTAATTACTTGCTTAAAAATATAGTGTATATAAAAATTTCACAATTTTTCTAAGTTTAAAAAAACAATGTTTTAGCATTTAAAAAAACAATGTTTAAGTATTTACTGTCCACCAGAGGCATTTTAGTTATTTTACTTAAAAATTCAGAATAATTTCTAAAAAAATTCTAAAAATTATTTATATTATTCTAAATTTTCCTATTTTAAACTACTTTTTTTCCTAAAAGAAACTGGTTTAAGGTTTTTAAGGATATTTTGATATTTTTCGAGTTACAATCAGAAAAATTATTAAAAATTACATTTAGGGAATACTCATCAATATGAACATGACTATGTCTATCATATTTTTCAGAATCCCATATGGATTTCCATAAATAAAATGCAGAATAAGTAGAAAATACAATAAACAGAAATGAGTGTTACATCGACCATCTATCTCGCCGAGTAGCTTGTCCACGTTGGTGTCAACGAGAATGAGGTTGTCAGTGAGGTCCTGGGTGAGAATGGTCTCAACAATGACCATTGTGACCAGTACACTAATCATCAATCTTAAAAGAAGAAAAGTTTTAAAAAAATAAAATCTTCTATACAGGTTTGTTTGTTAAAAAAAATTGGATCGATAAAATATGCTCTTTGAAGGAAATATTTTGCAGAAGCGGATGTAGAAAAAAAATTGTAGATTAATTTCTAATATAACAAATATAAAAAAAAATACGTCAGTTTTAATCATAACAAATTCAAAATATTCATCTCAATATTATAAAAATATTACTGTCTCACATGCTATGTTAATTTTTGAAAAATCAACTTAGAATGAAAATATAAAAAACATTTTTTGTTATAGTGCTTAAGATTGATAACTAACTTTAACTATTACGGATTGCTTTTATGATTAATGATTTAAGAAATGAAAAACAACAAGTTACATATAATTGATTTTTGCATATTGTTGTAGATTTGAATAGAGTTGGAATAATTCGAGTCAAATCATTTTGCTGAATTCTCTTGTGGATTTGAATAGGGTTGGAATAATTCAATTCAAATCATTTTGCTGAATTCTCTCTATATATATATATATGAGAGTTGCTAGAGTAGGTAGATGTGTTTAGTTGGAAAAATAATAAAAAAAAATTGAGGAGAAATCCAGAAATAACAAAAAGTTGAAGTTAGGTATTTGACAAGATTCAAATACAGTATTTGACAGAAAACACTCGACATCATTAGCATTGCTTCTTCAAAGTTAGGTAGATGTGTTTAATTGGATAAATAAAAAGTTGAAGAAAAATCCAAAAATACAAGATTTGACATAAAACGCACGACATCATTTTTATTCTATTTCGTCAATTTTTTTTCTACTCAATAATATTGTTTCCTGATTTAATGTTAACTTGAATAGCATAAAATGAATTCAAGCTTTTTGTATAAATTATCTGTTTAATTAGTTAAAAATAATGTTGTGCATTAAAACATTTGCGTTAGAAACAAATTTGGTAGAATTTAAATCATATATATGGTTAGATGTGTTTAATTGGATAACTAAAAAGCTGAAGAATAGTCCAAAAATACAAGATTTTACATGAAACACACCCCGCCATACGTATTCAATTTCTTCAATTTATTATAAAATTTTAGCTAAAATAGAATTTCGCTTTGTTCCATTGTTTTAATATTTAGTTTTAGTTCTATCTCTAAAATTTTAAAAAAATTGCTTTAGTCTTTTAAAGTGGTCGCTTTTTTTTACCAACTATGATAATTTTGACTCATATGTTGTCTTGAATAACTAAATTAACCAAATTAATGTGATATACTTATAAAAAGATTAACCTAATCTAATTGATACATTTTAAGGAATTAAAATAAAAAAATAACTTTGGAAGCCAAATTGAAATAAAAAAATTAAAGGCTATTTAGAGTAATTTTTAATTATAAGTTTCAAAAATTAAAACCAATTTTTAAATTTTAAAATTAATTTTAATTTTTTTAGCTTCAAAAATCATTTTTTAGTTTAAAAATAATTTCATTTTGAAAGTTTTATATATTGTCAAAATTAGTTTATGGGTGTGTTTGTATGATGAGAACAATAATAATGATAACAATAATAATGGTGGTACCAATGACAATGGTAATAGTGATAGTAATAATAATATCAATAGTAGTGACAGTGACGAGATGGTGGCAGCAAGTGGGGAAGATGTGTTGGTAGTAGTAACAATAGTAACAGTGATAGTAGTGATAGTGACAACAAGAAGGGTAATTGTCAAATAGAAAGAGAATATATTTTTTAAAAGCTAAAAACTAAAAACCAAAACTATCTTTTAGTTTTTAGTTTTAGTTATTTTTGTTTCAAAAATTAATTTTTAGTTTCAAAATAAATTCATTTTGAAAATTCTCAATCTCGTTAAATTAGTTTAAGGATGTGTTTGTGTAGTGGTGAAAACGATAGTAACGATAGTAGTAATATTGACGATGATGGTGGTGGTGATAGTATGATGATGATAGTGGTGGTAATCGTGATGATGGTGACAATTGTGGTAGTAGTGGTGGCGACATCGATGATGAAAATGACAATGATGTGACAGTGACAATAGTAATGACAGTAGTGGAGATGACAATGGTGTGGGTAACATTGGTGATAACAAAAATGATAATGATTAAATAAAGTAAGAGAGTAATTTTAAAACTAGAATTCAAATTCACATATTTTTTTTATTTTAAAAATAAATATAAAACTATTTCAAAATTAAATTAAAAATATTTTTAAATTTTATTTTATTCATACACATTTTATTTTGAAAACTAAAACCCCAAAACATACAACTACCCTAACAATTATAAAGTTATAAAAAACATTCTTTATTTTTAAAATAAATATAAAAATATTTTAAAATCAAATTAAAAAATAATTGAACCATATTTTAGTCAATCACATTTATATATTTTAAAAGTTATATTTACAACCAAAAACTCGCCACTATCTCAAACAAATTCCAAAATAAAAGGAGAAATTCTATTTTAGCCTAAACATTTTATAACAAAATAAAATCAAAGATTGTTGTTTATTGTAGATTAAAAGCAATTTTACAATTTAAAACTAATATATGTAGATCTAAGAAACATAAATTAGTCTTGAGCTAAGTAGATTAGAGAAAATCAGGGGAAGAAAAAAAAGAAAAAAACATGAAAAATCATGCTAACTTACTCTTTCTACACGATAAAACTTTATATCCAAATTGATAAATTTATCATGAGTTTAATAATTAATTAGGATAAGTTTAAAATTGAATGGTAACACTTTATAAAATAAAGTTTTATTTATTTTGTACATAAAACAAAGTTTAAGAAAAGCTGTACGGGTTACAAAGTGCACACTTGAAAAGTTGTTCGAATGAAAATAAGGTTGACTACACAACAAATTCTCTTTTTCGGTTTTGGTCTAGCAAATTAAACATTGGGCATGAGCAGTGCCAGGTAGCACCCACGGTTGAATCATGGACTATTGATTTTTGAATAGTGGGCAGAATAAAGCAAAGGCCCAATCTGTTCAAAATTTGAAAACTCAGTGCGCCTTTTTTGTTCCGCGTTTTCTCTCGAGAACACGCAAATCTGCAACTTTGCTGTTTGAATTTGAAAACCCGAAAATGCCAAAGCGTAGAACCAAGAAAACTGCGAAAGCAACCGAGCCAATACCCGAACCTCAAACTCAAACGCAGCCACCTCAATTCATCGACCTCGAAATCCAAGGTTCACATGCACATTTGATTTTTTAATTTTTTTTTTAATTTTTTTCTTTCCGCGAACGTGTTTTGAGTTTAATTGAACTTCGGTGTAGCGATGGAGCGACAAATTGGAGCGATTAGGGCGGTTCGCGACGTGGAGATCGAGCACTTGCTCACAGAGCTGCGATTGCTGCGCTCGCGTTTCAGCAGCGAAGAGCTTCAGAAACCTCTATTGCAGGTTTTCGAAGAAACCCTACCCAACCTCTCTGTCGTCAACGACGAAGGAAGCAAGAAAGTCGAAGTGAAATGGAGAGAGAAAGAGAGTTGTAACGATGGAATGGATGTGCACGCTTCTTTGCTCCAAAGGTTGTCCATCGCTTCGATCCCTCGCTTCCCTGGCTTTGAATATTCTACCAATGCAGCAGGTACTTCTTATCTTATGCCCTTACACTTGCAAAATGTGACACGTTTTTATAATTGACAATAGGTGCTTCTTTGGTGGCAGGGAGAATGAGCTTTATTGGTGCTGATAACCTGCATTTCGACGATATTGTATGTTTTCTTTTCACCTTGATTAGTTATTAGTTATTAGTTGTACTCATACACCTTTTATAGGGTCCTTTGAATGATGCGCACTGCTTAAAATATTACACATAAGATCAATGTGATATTATCCACAATAATGTATGCATTGACACTATAAAGAGTTTTTACACCATCATTCAATTGTAAACTATGATGTAGAGTAAGTTTGTTGACTTTATCAACTATGATTTCTGATTGGTTGATAGTTACACTCACAGTGCATTGAAATTAAATTCTATTATTCATTCAAAAACATGAATCCTGACATAAAATGAACATCTCAATGTTTCCCATGTTAACAATAGCATTATTAGCCTTTAGTCATTGTGGAGTATGTGATAAAAATTGGGTGTAACTGCACAAGGGGTGCAATAGCGTTCCTGTTCATCCATTCTTATATATAATGTGATTTAAAGTATTCATCAATTTAAATGGATTTTTTTTGGTTCCATTTACAAGTAAGCGTCTATTATTTATAGGCTTTGGAGGAGCCATCTGACACTCAGACTCTAGCACTGCAAGAAGGTCTTCAGACTCCCGGTGTTCGTATCTTCTTCTCCTTATTTATTTATTTAATGAACTCTGGTTTGTGTTGCTAAGGAATAAGGATATCCAATTGGCTTTTAAGTTTTAACGCCAAAGTTTATAGCTGAAATGGATCCAGATTCCTTCGAGTCACAGCTTTTCCACGCATTCACGCAGTCAACAACTCATAATTGTTAGATGAAGATCGAAAGACTTATATTTTATTTCAGTAAACCAGACTTAAAACATGTATTTGAGATCTGAGATTCTCTGACTGTGTGAATGCCTACAAAAGCCAACTGCACCAAATTCGTTCCAAATTTAATTTGGCTTTTTAAGCATTTTGCAGGTGACTAGTCAGAGATTGTCTGTTGGGATGACACCCAAAACACTTAGGCTGCCCAAACCAGGGGAGATGCTTCTCTCCGTCCATGGATCACCTCTAGGTGTTTACAAGGAAAATAACATGGAAGCTATACATGGTATGAAAGATGTTTGAGAAGAAAGTTGAAACTGTTTTCTTGTATCATTTTCATGGTATCTATTGGTTTCCATATTGCATAAGAAGCGGTGGTTAAGTGATAACTCCTTTTTTAAATGCTTACTGCCCTGAAACACCAAAGCACTCACCTTAATGCTTCCCTTATTGAGTGTGCATTTCTATTCTTCCAACAAACCCTTATTTAGTTCTGATATCTATTCTGATGCACAGAGTCAGAGGAGGGTTGAACGCCATCTAAATCTGTTGTCCTACAAGAACAAGCTTTACAAATCTCTTTGTGCACTGAGCAATACCATTTCTGTCATCAGTCTAGATGAGGGTTACTTGAAAATTAATGGCCCTCATTATTATTCATTTTTCAGTTAGCATTGCAGACTTCCAGTTTTTCCCTTGACAGCCAATTAGATGATTTTAGCCTTGCGACTTCCACAAATTTTGGAATGGGATGCAACTGGAAGGGTCCTACAGAGTTGTCTGACTACTGTAGTATTATGTATATTTTTTGTAATTGTATGACTAATTTGCATTACGAGAATGATAAGGTTGTAAAAACTCTTGCACTGTAATTTTATAATCAAGCAATAAGATTTATTGAGATTCTCCTTTTATTAACCAAGGAAATTCATGTGATTTAATTTTGGCTTGGAGTTTTCCGAAATGTTACTATTTGATTTCAACCTTAATTAATGGTTTCTCGTAGTTCGGAATTATGGAACTGTGAGCAGCTTTGGTTTGTAGTTGGAGAATAATAAACTCTTAAATACTTGTTTCATTTTATCAAACTCCAGCATCTTCCTATATTAATCAGTCAACACTCAGCAAGTTGAAGGTATTAACTCAGGCTTACACCGACACATTTCTAATTTCCCCAAAATTAGTAAGTCTGGTGGAGCAGAGTTGGCAAGAGTGTGAATGGATGTGGATAAAAGAAAAACAATCACTTGAATCCAATGTGAATCGCGACCCTTTTGATCTGGACTTAGATGAGCAGCCATTGTAGCAAAGATTCATCGTTGTAGAATGTAAGTGCTGGCCCTTGTGATTTTTATTTTGTTTTCTCTTTCACTTGCTAATTGTTTTTCATTATTAGTCTTTAAAATGACTGCATGTGGCATTTTGGCTTTAATTCATTTTCAAATTGATTGAACTTCAATTCTTTGTCCTTTATCTGTGCTTTTTTTTTCTCAACAGTTGTTTGCTATTTATGTATATGTTGACTGTTGAATGCCAATTGATTTGCTTCACTGATCAGTTCATTGAGCATGAGTTCACCATCCACACTATGTTTCCTCAAGAAAGGCGAGTTTTTACTATTCAATCCACCAAAATAGTATGTGGGGAGATAGCTTACGGAATAATGGTATGAGGCAGAAGTAGAGCACCAAATAACATTGTTGCTGCTAGTGAAAGTAAGACATCTACTGTTATCACAGCTGACTACAATATCTATTAACTAATGAGTTCATGCTTTCAAAAACCAATCATTTCCCATAATCTTGCTCCAGCTTGATGATTAACATAGATTAACATACCTATCACTTTACAGGATGATTAACATAGATTAACATCCTTATTGTGCCAGTGGGCAAATACTCTTGGTGCAACTGTTATTGCATTATTAGAACTGCACCCAATAAAGCGAAGGCAGCTTAGCCATGGAGGGTGGCTGCCATCATAGTATAATCTATACAGAAGAGGATTTTGTTGCTTGCGTCAATGAAATTACATCAGGCAACGGATTTGAATTATCTATGATTCTGTGGGGAAGGATACCTACCTTTGAGGTAGTACCCATTGTATGCTATATTCCTCGTAAATAGAATTTCAAAATCAAATGGTTGGGTACATGGGTGATAATAACTAATCATTCTGCATAGAGGTATCCATCAATAGTTGTTTATTTTCTGATTCTTTATGTGCTCATTCTGTTATGATAATTAACTGTGCAGAAATTTAAGTAGATTTATTATTCAGTTGATCCTATGTTGATCATTACTTAAAGCCAACCCCTGAAACAAATAAAGGATGCCGGCCAAATAATTTGCAAATTAAGTATCTTGTGGTAAGTGTGATAATCTGATAAAAAGCTCAGAATCTTCAATGCACATATGCAGCACGAGTAAATACTCAATGACACAACTACATCCAGATTAAGACTAAAAATTACCATCGTTTTTTTTACCACTTGACAATATGGATGGAGTAGAGCATAATTTTGCTTGAAAACTGCTTTCATCTTGTTTTTCTAACCAACAGTACAAATTAACCTCAAATTTCAAATAGATTTCTTCGTGCAAACGTAGGAAGCATATTACTTTCGGTCAAACTTTCTTGTATGTTTTATTTGTTGATAAATTTTTTGTGGTATTTAAAGAGTCTGAAAAGCAATTTTGTATTAAGCAAAGAGTTGAACCAGAGCAATTAATCAATCATTACAATGCAGTTATTCAACTAGAACTTTTGGAGATAGGATAATTAAGGAGTCAACGCAGGGAGATTCTGGAGTAGTAAATTAACCAGAAGGAGGAGCTTCTTGCATTTTTATGTGAAAATATTTTAATCCTTACTACGATGGTCTAGCATACTGTATTCTTTAATTTTGCAAGAAATTTACTAAAATTGTAGTTCAAAATAAAGAAATTTCATTCAATTTCGGGTTTGATAGTTTTTGTTCAGCAGTTTTCGTTTTGTAACCTTCTGATTTTTCTATTATTTATTATTCTATTGGAATTGTTTTTATTTTATTATTATTAAATATTATCAAGTGTAAGAATGATTTAATATCTGTTATTAAAATAAATATATTAATTTGTGAAATTATGTGTCAGGGATTTAAATGAGTTTTTATTTAGTTAAATGTGAGAAAATAAGTTGAGTTTGTTTTGGTATGTTGGCCTATTTAAAAGGAAATGATGTGACCCTTACATGTTAGAGTCACATGTGTTGAATTAATTTCTCTAAATCTCTTTCCTGACAATAGAGAGAAAGAGAGGAACTTGTGGAGGAAGCATTGGATTTACATGAGACACGTAGTGAGATCTTTCCTAATACTCCATTTTCGTATGATTCTTGGTGATATCTGAAGGGGGATTAAACCTCTAGATTAGCGTGTTTTGTATGTGATTTTCGTTGGATTTGGTGTTATAATTTGCTTCAATTGATTGAATTCATGTTCATGAATGAGGGTTTGGTTGATTAGGGGATTTGATTTGGGGTTTTTTGTGTCTTGATGTGTTATGTAAAATTGGGTGTTATTTTGTATGCTAAATTCATAGAAAACAAGAGAACACATATTGCCTAAGTTTTTCCCATTGAATTTTGAGTTTTATGCAAAAAAAAAAAAAAAAGAACCATGAAATCGTGAATTGTTGTTTGTTGCAACTTGTTGGGCAAGAGATGATTCTCCTTGGGTGAGAATGCATTGTATATAAGAGTTTCTTCTTTGTTAGGCCTATTCGTTGGGTGAGTACAACACTCGTTGGACGAATACTAGCCTTAGAGTGCTATGGGTCCACTCGTTGGGCGAGTAGGAAGGTTCGCCTAGTGAGAATTTGTAATAGAGAGTTGTGGCTCTTTGTTAAGTGATTTGTTGGGCAAGGAGTCTTGTTGAGTGAGGGAGCGAGAGCTAGAGAGTAAAACTCTTGTGGCTCTGTTCGTTGAGGGATAATAAGTCTCGCTAGGTGAATGACACCCTTGGAGCCTTTGTGGCTCAACTCGCTAGGCAAGATGAGAGTCTCACTAGGCGTAAGAAGAGAACAAAGAACAACAACTTTTTATGGCTCCTTTTGCTGGGCAAATTCGACATTCGTTAAGTGAGTTCGAGGTTTGGACTCTTTGTAGTCCTTATTGCTAGGCGAGGCATGAGTCGCATTGAGCAAGAGTGGCTTATTCGCTGAGCGAACATGATGGTTAGCTAGGTGAATGACAGTGCAGGACTCCCCATAGCTTTGATTCGCTGAGTGAGAGATGTGAACTTAGTGCTTATTCCCTTATGTGTAAGCTTAAGAGGTGTGTTCTTATGAGTTTGTGTGTATTATATTAATGCTATTGTTGCATGAACTGGATGAGCATATGATTGTCATTATATTGAAAGAGGTAAGCATGAGAAATAATATGAAAATGAGTAAGGGATGAGTGATTATTAAATGAACTTCCTAAGCCGTTGGCAAGAAAGAAACTCAAATGACACTTGTTAGGGGGACAACCTAGGCCTTGAGAGGCAAAAAAATGATGCTCACTATATGAGTTTAGTGAGATGAGGTGCCTAACTTGTAAGAGGCAAGTGTGATTCTCATCGACCTAACTTCAAGAGAAATAATGAGAAATGAATTATGTGATATGCATCATGTCATGTAATTGAAGTTGTAAGAAAGTAGAGGTGACCCAATGATTATGCTTGATCTCACAAGCTAGGGTGTACAATGCAAGCTCAGCAGATCCTAACGTTCTACTAGAAGATTTCATGTTAGCGTGGTATGACTAACTATAGAAGTGGAGATTAATAGTGTTTTCCCTAGCCTACTTTCTAGATTGAGTTGGTACCACATGCATATAGACTAATGCATAGGATGCATACTATCATAGCATGTGCATAGTATTTATTATTGATGTATGTGTTTATATCTATATATGTTGTGGTGGTGTGCTACTCGACTTTGCCGAGGTTATCCTAATAGTAGTGAGACGTATTCACACTCCTTTTGTATGTTTGTCTTGTTTTGTTTGGGTTGAATACCATTTGTAAGTGAAAACAAGTACGAATAGGATGATATGTAGTGATTTTTATGTTGCCGTGTCTTTGAGTTGTTGCTCTAATAGGATTGTGACATTAGGACTAGGGCATATTTTGGATTTAACTACATTTTTATCTTTTTAAACATGGAGTAATTTGGATTGTCCTTTAGAGTGACCGTAAATTTATGATTTAGAGCTTTTGATGTTGAAATTTCATATTGACGAGCCATGTGAGTCGTTTACCTTCGAGATTGGATTAAAGTTTCTTTTATTAAGAACAAGTATGATGTTTTGAAAGTTTGACTTTATTTTTTAATTAATTGCATAAATATTAATAAACTAGATAACAGGTAAAGAGTATCACACGTTTCGAATATAAATTCCTATTAATTTTTTCTTAATTATGAATCTATCTACTTGTGTAAATAATTTTGTTTCCGTCGGAATATCTAAATTTTAGAAGTTGTGTTATCTGAATCAAAGTGAGGAGTATCAATTTTGGAATTCAAGGGCATTTTCTTGATCTAAGACTATTTCTACCATGTCAGTTTTTAGCAGTGGAGTATTTTTTCTTAAAAAAAAAAACTATTTTTAACATAAATGAAAAGCTGATTGAATTGACAAGTTCAATTCAAAAAATATGAAATGTTTAAGTTAGTTGATAGAAGATTTTAAATTAACGTAATTTTATATAATTTATTAGAGTTAACATTGATTTTGACAAATAACGTGAATTTTATTTAATAAATATTAAAGTAATTTTTTAAGAAAATGTTGTTTGAATACTTTAAATTTAAATTAATTTTGAGTTTATAATTATTCAAATGAGTTTTATTGTTGATGTATACTTTTTTTATTATAATTAACTATTTTCATATATATATATATATATATATATATATATATATATATATATCACTACAAGATTTTTTTGATTTTGCTACTAATTAACTAGAATATTATTTTTTCTAGCTAAATTTAAGTTATATTCATTTATACTTCTTATTACTACAAATTGCTAGAAAATAACTACAAATTATAAAAATTTAAATTAACTAAGATTATTTTCTTAGCTAATTTTCTACTTATTTCATGCTACCATTAATATTATAGTAATTTTGTAACTAATTATTTTTACTAGAAATTAGCTACAAAATAATTATTAATTTTAAAATTAGCCACAAAATTATTTGGTAGTAAATTTTAAATTTTCTAATAGTACACATATATATATATTAAAAAATTAAAAATAAATAAACATGTAGTAATTTTTTCACTTCATGTTAATTATTAAATTAAAAACATATGTATAATATTTTAACTTTTGAAATACGACTATCAACCTCTATAAAAATATTAAAATTGAATGAAATAAATAATAAAATTATTAAATTAGCCTATACATAAAATAAAAAAGTGTATAAATTTAAAATTACAAATATGAAATATAATGTTAAGTACAATACAAGAGGTATAAATTAGTGAAAGCACCGGGGTAAGTTAGAAATAATACACCACCATTATTTTGAATGAAGTAAGAATAACTCTTTATTATTATATTCTCATCATGACTTTTTTCAATTAAAAGTAATTCTTTTAATACTCAATTATCATAAATTTGAGTCGAGTCAAATCAAATTAAACTATACTCATCATAGTTTATTATGATTTTATCACTAAACCAATAATGAAATTAGGATTGGTCATTATTGGAATATAAGTCTATGCATCCAAAATAACTCAAAAATTTTGATGATAACAAACATTATGATTAAAAGATGATAACTAATGTTTAATGGTGATCTTAAACTTTCACAAGAACAACATGTTATCCTTCTTAATGTTTGTCACGTATTCATTAAAAATAAACTTATTCATTGTTGTATAAGTTTACTCTGGGCATCCAAAGAAAAGCTTGCTGTCTAAAGAAGAAATCATCCAATAAAGTACGAAGGCAATGTTCTAAATATAAAGTATCTTTTTATAAGCGTAAGTACTTATCTTACCCCATGATTCTTATCATATATCTACAAGCTTATAATCATTTCAACAAATCTCTCAACGTTCATATTTTCTGTTGTACCTAATGTACTTTGTTTAGATGTGTTCATTTTCAGATGGACAAAAATCTACGCCTAAAATTCTGATATCTCAAGTCAAGTATGATAAAAGAAAAGTCTAATAATCTCCACTCAAAGGAACCAAAAAAGAACCTCATTTCTTATAAGAAGAAAACAACGCATCAAGAATAGATAAAAACAACTTTATCTTGACACAACTTTTCTTTGTCTTCAAACAAAGAGGAGCCTATGAAAAAGTACAACAAAAAGTGAATCTTTGGCATTTAATGTTGAAGTTACCACTTCTCATGCAAAACATTTTTCTCACAACATGCCTATAAATTAGGATAGCCAAGCTCGAAGAAAACAAGAATGAGAGAACAAGAATGACAAGCGAATATACGAAACACAACTCTTATGCTATTTGGAAGACACTTAGATATTATATGTAAATTTTACTTTGTAAAGAAAAGTTAAGTCATTCTATTTTGTATTGCTATATGCTCACATTGTGATTTAGTTTTGTAAAAATTCTTTATAACTTTTTGAGATAGTCTAAAGAGGCTAAGTGATAAAGAATACTTAGGGCTATTTGTAAAGTAGATTACAAGTATTGTAAAACCTGCAAAGGTAGATAATACTTGATTGTAAGTTAGTTAGACTTAGTGGAAAATCCTTCATGTTCTTTCTCTCTCTTACCTTCTCTATTTTTGTTAACTACATCGCTTTGTACGACTCCTTTAGATAGCGCTTTAAGAATCTAATATATATCTTTTGTTTTGCAAAAAAATTTTAAAAATCATATTATACACACAATTCAACATCCTCTGCTAGCTTGTGTGCTCTGTTTTTGAGTTCTTCGTCTCTCTCTCGAAACCCTACCTTCAAACCCATAAAAATTGGCCTATTGTGTTGACCCTTGAAACTTCGACCTTTTGAATTCCCTATGGAAGATAGAACCTTTAACCCTAGTGATATGGTGGTGTATACCAAGTATTTCTTCGACATCCCCACTCTTGCAGATATAGGGTTGACCTCACATCGAAGTAAACCTCGTGTGGGATCCTCCCTTTCTTCAGCCATGAACAGGTTGTACGATCAATGCTAACACGAGTGTTTTGAAACAACAAGTATAGTGAAATTGCCTTCTATAGCAAGGTTTTGAGAGTGGATGTTAGGATTGATATTCATGCGATTGCCATGACTACCTGGTTTGAAAGAGAAGGAAAGGTGTATAAGCTTGGTTGGGAGAATGCCTATGATGGCATGGCTGCTATAAAAGATGCTTTGTTGAGAGATGATGTCGAAAGGCCTTGTGCCCTCAATAAGATGCACGACAAAGCAAGCATCTTCCAATAGATGCTCAACAAGGACATCCTTCATAAGGCTGGTTTGAAGGACCACCTTTTTGATATACATTTGTTCACCTTGTTCCACATGACAATTGACTAGAATTTCAATCTCTCAAGTATGCTTTTTGCACACTTGAGGATGAACCTAAATGGAAAAGGAGTAAAATATAATCATATGACACATTCAATCCTAATCACCAAGATATTCTCAGACCAGAAGGTGTTGGAGGTCTTTTATGCTTTGTCTATTGCTGAATAGGTAAAGTAGGACTACTCCCACAAATAATAGAAATTTGGGAGAAGTAATATCATCCCTATGAAGCTAGACACCTTAAAGCTAATAGATCTTTTACATGTCAAGCCAACAAAGGCTGAGTTGGCTATTGCATCCAAAGATCTAGTGTCCAAACGCTTGGTCCTAACCACCAAAGCTTTTGTCAAGAAGAGGAAGCTGATTCTACCTACCTCAAACAGTGATGAAGAGGTAGTTGTGGAGACTAGACCACCTCCAATGGTGGAAGAAGAAGAAGCGAATGGTGGTGAGGTCCCTTTGGTCACAAGGACCAAAAGGGAAACACCAGTTGAAGAGCCCCATGGTGGAGGGCCTTCTAAACCCATTACCTTTGTAGCAATTCCCAAAGGTAAACATTTTTAGTCCATACACCAACATCACTATCTTAAACCTACTTCATTTACTCTTATTTCTTTTTTTCTCTCTACCTCCATAAAATCCAATACTTGCACCTATCATTATCCTAGACACCTCTTCCTAAACACCTTAAACCCCACTCCAAAAAACCAAAACACTTCCCCATTACATCTTAGCTCCTCTTCACCTATATACATTGCCGCCTATACGCCTATGGATACCTTAGAACCAATTGAGCCTAGCCCCCCGTTCACCTTACAACCTATCGTCTAAACGCCTTTGGATGCCACCACAAAACCAATTGACCCTCAAGCTTAGTTAAGGAAAGAATGACTTGTTCTTTTCTTGTAGTAACCAGAACTAGAAACATACCCACCTAGACCAGAATACCCCCATCCTACTTATATATATGAACCTATTCCTCCACCTTCTTAACCCCCACCGAGCCACATATTCACCTCCTCAGCCTACTCCCACACCCCCTAGCGAAATATAAAAACGAGTTTGGATCTCTTTATGTCCATTTACCATTCACCCATACTCATAAAAAAACCTTCCCTAGTCTCATCACCTATCCTTCCATCCATGTTAGCCATCCTAGAGTTCATCCTCATCACATTCCTCTTAAGGAAGAAGGAAAGGAATTATACAAAAGCAAAATTCCTAGGTTAGTCCAAATGCACATCTTTCCAAAGGATTTGAGATTCTTTCCTCTGGACACCATGACTCTTGGCTTCTATGCTAATCTAAAAGACCACTTGATGTCCTAACTAATTGAAGGAAGCTTTAGGCTAAAGGTACAATAGTTTAGTCCTTCATTATTGGTTGTCAAGCCATCCAATAAGGTCCCAATTCACTCTGATAGAATTTGTCCAATGTTGCAATGAATGACATCAATAAGTACAAGGAGTCATCCATAAGAAGTTGCTCTATAGGTACTCGTCTTGACTTACATGAGAAGATGTTAAGAAAATATTTGGATGAGGAAGATGCTTGTCAGCTATGGAGACAAAATCTTTGTATTCATAGTCATCAAGATTCTGATAGTTACATCACTCTCCAAGAGAAGTTGGACACTCCTACAACGTCCAATGGCTCTTCTCACATGTTGAAGGAATTAAAGACCTTCCACTTTGATGATTGGCTGACGATGCTCATCAAAGATACATCAATTGAATATTTTAGGCTTCCTGGCATAGAAGACACCCCTATTCCTTCCTTTCTCCCTAGATTTCAACTCAAGTTCCTTAACCTCTACTCACCTCACCCCTGGGAGAAGCTTTTTCAAGCATACCTACAACCTCCTCCCATGATAGTTTGCCATCAACCTCTAGCTAAACCACCTACCTCACCAACTATACAACCACTCTCTAAACCTTCTACCTTATCTACCTCCCCAAAACACTCTAAACCCCTAGTTTCCCAAGACTGTACCCTCTTTATCCTACCACCACCTCCCCACAACCAAACCTCATCCAACAAGTGCTTATGCCCACCAAGGCCTATATTGATCAATGATTTGATCAATTAGAGTCCAAGATACTAAACATGTTTTCCAAGATTATCCAACAACAACAACCCTCACCACCTCTAAACTATTAATATTTTTTCTTTATCTTCTGTCTTCTTTAATTTATTTTCTTCTTCTTTTTTTACTATGATGATTTTTTCTTCCTCACCTTTTTGTTGGTAACAAAAATTGGAGAGGAGAAAGATACTATCTTTTAATACATAATTTTTGCATTTTATCACATTGAGCTCTCGTTTTTTGTAACTTATATCTCTGATTTTATCATATAATGCTCTGATTCCATATATGTTAATGCTCTGATTCCATATATGTTAATGCTCTAATCTCATATATGTTCTATCAAATACTTTTATCTAAAATGATAATCTTTTACATATGCTTTGATTCTTGTATAAACCCTTTATGCTCTAATTCGTTTAAGCTCTAATCTGCTTAATCGTCCATTAGCTTAGGGGAATTCTAAACTTAATAAATGATTATATATCTCAGGGGAGCCTAAAATAAATCTTGTACTTAAATATTATATCTATTAAAAATATTTCTTTTTAAAATAATTTTTGTCAACATAAAAAAGGGGGAGATTATTGGAACATAAGTCTATGCGTCCAAAATAACCATGAGCTTTGATGATAACAAACATCATGATTAAATAATGACATTTTACATTTAACAACTGCTCTGTAGCTTTCAGATGAAAAAGTTAAATGTCTTAAAGTTGGTACGAATCCATTAAGAAATATATTAGTTTTAATCTGTGTGTCTAAACACGAGCTTGTTGTCCAAACCAATACTTGCCATCCAAAACGAGCTTGTCGTCCAAAGACGATTTCAGCATCCAAAAGAAGAGATCATCCAAACCAAAATGAATGCATTGTTCTATTCATGGAGCATATATATTCAAGTGTAAAGAGTTATTTAATATGTCTATCTTATCACGTGAATCCTTTCTTTCAAATACAAGCTTACACTCATGACCCAATGTTCCAATTACTGTTTCACCTAATTCTCTATGTTGAGAAGGTGAGTAGGTTTTAGATTGACAAAATATCTCAACAAATATTTTTTTATTACTTCAAGTCAAATCTGATACAAGGAATCCCAAATCATAACTCAAGTCAGAAGGAACAAAAAAAAGCTTCCTCCCTTATCAGCAAAAGACAACACATCAAGTGCAGAGAAAAACATCTTTTTCTTACACAATCGTTTCTCTATCTTTAGAAAAAAAGAGTCTACAAGAGTACAACAGAAAGCAAATCCATGACATTTAATGCTAATACAGCCACTCCTTATGCAAAGAGCAACATTCGTCTTTTATGTGCTTATAAAAAGGGGATTGATCAAGCTTGAAGATAACAACACAACAATACACGAATATACTCACTAAACTTTTGGACGACGAGTATTAAATTCTCTATAAATCTTTCTTTGTGAAGCAAACTAAAGTCATTATGCTTTGCATTGATATACACCCACTGTATGAGTTAGTTTTCTTGTAAAAATTGTCGAAATAGCTTGAAGAGGCTAAGTGACAAATAATACTTGGTTTTACTTGTAATCAGGTAGATTACAAGATATGTATACCTGAAAAGGTAGATAATACTTGTGTGTAAGTCAATTGGATGTAGCTTTGTTGGAAGAGTGAACTAGTATAAAATCTGTGTGCAATTCTCTCTTACCTTAACCTTTTATGTTTTGTGCTTCTTTGGACGGGCCCTTTGGACAACAATTTCAAAATTTATTACTTATCCTTTGTTTATGCAAAAGGTTTTCAAAATGCACATACACACAATGCAACCCCCTTCTTGTGTGTAACCTTTATCTTCATATTCATTTACATCAACCCCTTAAGAACCGATGTAAACTTTTAGAACTTATGTAATTTTTTTTTACAATGGTTGCTTTTAGAACCAATGTAAAAAAATACTTTTTACATCAATTGCTTTTAGAATTGATGTAAAAAATACTTTTTACATTACTTCTAAAAGTAACCAATATAACAAGTGTTTTTAGGAATTTTTTTAACATTAGTTCTAAAAACAACCGATGTGAAAAGTATTTTAAAATACTTTGCGAGTTGCACCACTTCGTCTTCTACATTAAAAACTCCTTTCTTTTTCAAGAAAATGTCATCCATTTGAAAGCACACTCATTCGAAACCTCATTGATTGAAATTTACGTCGATTTTTTTAATTGAACTTTCTAAAGTAGTGGTTTCTATAATAGACTTTTAACCAATGTAAAATGTCATTTTTAACTGATGAAAAAAGTCTTTTCTCCAATAGTGTTGATGCCAAAATACCAGATAGAAACTCTATTATCCCATTATACATTTCCCAAAAGATATTGTGGAAACTTATATAGGTGGCGAGCTGCTTTCTATATCCCTTATACAATTGTGGTTGATGAAAACTTTACTTGTAAATTAATTCAAGTTAATTAACTATTAAACTATTATAATTAACATTGATTTTAATATCTTAGGTATTTGTGTTAACTTTGTACGTCAAGGGGGAGAGAAAAATCTATATGAATTCATTGACCCTCTCTCCATTCAGAGTACAAGTAATAGATGTTGGAACAAAATGATAAAACAACGTCCAAACTCTCAAATGTTTTGATGATAACAAATAAGTTTCTTAATGATTATTTATTTTGTCTAATCTCGTTGTGAGTATCTAAGCCTTTTAGGAAGTACTCAAGAACATTAGATCAAGAATGATGAGTTATAAGCCTTTGAAGACTTTTCATGAAGCAAAGATTGTCCATACCAGAAGCGACCAAAATGTGTAAAATGAAATTGTCAAAACAGAAAGTGTCCATAAATGTTTCTATCTGAGGAAAAAGTTTCTTTACTTTATTCTTTTTAATTTCTCATGAAATTATATATGCACTAACTTTCATGTAGGATTCTACATTCTAATTTTTAAATCTAAGAAGAATCTTCCATATGCTAAGTTGTTAAAAGACATGTGCACAAAAGGACAAACTACCTTGCACAATCTCTATTGCGTCTTTGAAAAAGACAAGAGAACATTCTCTCTTCTCTTAGAAGTCATTTTGTAGAATTACAAAACTTTGCCAGATGTCCTAGAAGATGCTTTGCCACAACAGTCATCTTTCTCCAAGTCTCATATATATATATACAAGTTTGAAGATGTATGACATAAAAGCATGATAGAAAAAGAAGAGACACATGTAGAGAATCTTTATCTTAAGAAAGATATAAAAAATGCAAACATAAAAAGAAAATACATGTACAAAAGAGCCATATACAAAGATATACAGAAGAAAAGAGAAAGTTGATGAGAAAAAGCATTTTGAAAAGAAAAGAAAAGATACTCGTGTGCAAGAAAAAGCTTTGATAAAAGTACATCGAAAAAGAGAGATAAAAAGTTTCTACAAAGTTCGTTATACAAACCAAGCTCTATTTTTTATCACAAGTCCTTTTGGACAATCTCTTTGAGAAAGAGTTTTTTCCAGCTTTGTAATAGTTGTTTTAATAGCTTTGTTTTATCTATATGTCTTAAGCTTTGTTTTACAAAGTAGTAGCTCTGATTTTTATCTTGTACTCACTTTGTGAGTTTTCTTGTAAAAACCTTTAGTTGTTTGTGATAGTTTGGAGAGGCTAAATGATCAAGAATACTTGTTTTCTTGTAATCAGGTTGTTGATTACAAGTGTGTGAAAGTTTAGAGAGGTTGAGAATACTTGGTGTTTGTAAGTCAAGAGTGACCTAGTTGAAAATCCATCAAAGTTAAAGGGACTGGACATAACTCTTGTTATAAAGTCAGCTAGTATAAAATATCTGATATCTTTACCCCTTATCTTTTAAGTCTTTGTTAACATACACTCTTGAAAACATTTTTGGACACTTTGAAACCAATGTTTTTGGATGATCTATTATAGGCTCTCTTTTACAAACTTATCCTTTGCGAAAAAAAAGGTTTAAAAAATGTTTTATACACCGCACACAATACAACCTCCTTCTTTGTGTTTTCCTGTGATAACTTCAATATATCGATTGAAACTTAGTCTTACTTACAGGATAGGCTCAATTATGAAAAGAAAAGGTGTTACCTAGAATCTTACTACTATTATTCATAAGTATAACTTTATATTTTACATCACAATTTTTATAATTGATTTTAATTTCTATGTCATCCTGTCACTAGTTGTTTCTCAATGGAAGTACCATTGGCAATCACTAGATTTTTGCCTACAAAAGAATATTGTGGTCTTTTTCTGTTCACCAGGGAAGAAGTCAAGCAAAGAATTATTGAAAATAATAGAGTTGTAAGTATTTACTTGTAATACATATGTTTTACATTTTACATTATAACTTTCAACACTTTGGAACATAATTTATATGATTATTGATTGATCATAGAGCTATGGAAGGATATGGTAGGTTGATAGACAAGCACTTGTCACAAATAAAGAGACCAATAATGATTTTTCCTTTAGTAAGTATTTTAGAAACTGAGATTCAATTACAATTTATAATACTTATTAACTTTAATATTTACTAATTATATTTATATTTTTCTTTATTTGTAAACTCAGAGACAACTTGTGACCTATAAGTGCAAATATTATGTGATGAAACATATGCTCAACATTTTCTCTCAATTATTATTGATTCATGGATGGAGGTAATACATCAACCTTAACAACTTATATTAATTATGTTTTCTTAGTTCATGACTTATTGTTTTAATTCTTGTTATTTAAAATTTTAGATATTTAATAATAATGCACCAACATTCTCTAAAGATGAAATTGATGACAAAAAAAAATATTGGACAAAATTTTTCCTACAGCTTACTAAATAATTAATGTAATTAGATTTCTTCTAAATAGTTTATAATATTTACTATAATTTGATGTTTTAAATGTTTATTGTTTAGAAAATATATAGTTTAGATTTCTTATAGATTTATTGTTTTGATTATATAAATTCGTTTTTTTGTTGGATCTTTTCTGGTTGTACGAGTTTCTAAGGTCAATTTTACAAGAAAGGATATAATGGAAAACAAACAAATTATTAAAAAATTACACTTTTTACAAAAATTATGCATTTATCTAATGTAAAAACTCTACTTTTCTCATCAATTATACACATAATCAATATAAAATATGTGATACCTTTATGTTGACTTTTTACATAATTGATATAAAAAATGAAATATTTACATCAATTTTGTTACTAATCCATATAAAAAGTTGATTTTAAAAAGTATTTTTGCATGAAGCCACTCATTTGGGTTTTTTTTCATCATATTTATAACTTCTTGAATACAATTGATGTCATTTCTCGAATCAATTAAGGTGATCATGCTGAATGTTTGATTTTGTATTACTGATATTACCCCCCAAAGTGTCATTCATAACTGGTAATGATACTTAATAAACTTAGAGATCCTGTACTTTGACCTTCATTATTCGTTTCATCTTGAATTTTTAATGTTTCTTTTTTTTTTTTATAACTCAAGTAATCTATATTCTAATGAGATGTCATTTTATAAATCCTTTAACGAAGAAAGCATCGTTTTGAAAAACATCACTCATAATTATTGAGAGAATTTCTTGGTGATATGATTTTTTTGACTACAAAAATCCTTCTCAATTTGTTTGAGTTAGAAACATTTTTAACTTAGTGTAGTGAAATTCTTTTTCATACATATAGTTCAAACCCGATATCTTATTTAGAGAGAATCAAGCATGTATCATTTTCCTTAATTCACACTCATCTTTCTTAATTCATTATATATATAAATATATTTATATATATTATAATGTGCAATTAAGAAATAAACTAACATTAAATTATAATAAAATAAATCAGATAATGATTAATTTACTACGCCAGGATTTCTCTGCGTTGAATCCTTAAGTTATCCCACCTTCAAAAGTTTCAGTCGGATAACTGTATGTTAATGAATTGCTTTCATTCTTTCCTTAATGCAAAATCGCTTTTCAGCCTCTTTTAAGTACCACGAAAGAAATATTTCAACAAATAAAACATGTAATAAAGTTTGACTACTACCTGCGTTTGCGCGAAAAACTTTGGTATTACAGGTTAACGTTAATGTTGGTCAGAAACATAAGATGAAAGCAATTTTCAAGCAAAATTACGGTTTACTCTCCGTCCATATTGTCAAGTGGAAAATAAGAATGACGTAGTTTAAGTCTTAACGTGGATGTAGTTGTGCAGCACGTGTGTGTATCGAAGATTCGATTGGACCCTTTTATCAGATTACTTTTCCCAAGTAAATAACAACGAGGAGTTGACAACATTAGTGGGAGTATGTAGGAACATAACAAGCCGATTTTGTACGAGGAGTTGAATACAACATTATTGTACACTCAACCTTTATTTTGATTGGAACAATGTTTAAAAGTGTGCAGTGTGCAGTGTGCAGTGTGCAGTGTGCAGAGCTTTTCTTAAACTTGGTTTGTTTTACAAAGTGTAATCAGCATAAGATGAAGACCAGTGTGAGTGAGTGTGCATGCATTTCATTCCCATGAAGACCATGTGTGGAAATATGGAATGAATTTCGGCAACATTACATTCCCATGGCTTGGCTTAACTGTCGGCGGATTGGGATTGGGATTGGGATTGGGATTGGGAGTCGGATTCAGATTCAGATTCAGAATCGGAATCGGAATCGGATTCGGAATCATCCTCCTCTATACGGTTATGTTGAATGTATGAATAAAGGTCAACAAGCAATGTTTCAGTTGAATTTGTGGCAGAATTCAATGATGATAAAAGGGATGAAAAAGCTCCTTGCGACATCAACCAAGAAATGGGAGATGGAGCCGTATTGAGGGTTTGTGATTCTGCCTGAAGTCGGTCTGCTAACATAGCAGTAAAGTTTTCCAACCGCTGGAGACTTCGAGTTGTAGCAGAAGGTTCTCCCATACCCACTAACTGCCGCCTAAAAGTCTCAACTCTGTGCGCAGGAGGTGGAGGAGGACCTCTCGAATCACTAGTGCCACTGACATTGCCTTTGCCATAAATCGGAGTAATGCCACTCTCTATGACCTCTCCTTCACAAACAGGACACACCCTTGCGTTTGAATACTCACATTCCAAACCATCAAGGCATGCCCTACAAAACAAGTGACCACAGCAGGTCACTACAGGTTCTTTTGCCATCTCCAAGCATATATTGCAATCAAAAAAACTTTGACTTCCATCGCCACTGCCTCCTCCTTTCTTCTTACTGCTGCTGCCACCAGTATCCATCTTCCCCAATGCTTCAGCTACCAATTCCGCACCTTTCGCTTTGCTCCCTTTCCCAGTTTCCCGGCGCTTCGTTCCTTCATCTGCAGGATTAGCCGTCACTGTCAACTTGCTTAATTCGATCGTAGAGTCAACCGGTGGGGGTGTCCCTCTCTCGCGCTCCGTCGCTCTTCGAGTTATTTCATCAAGGTGCCTAATACGGTCCTGCAAGTGTTGGCGGAGAGATGCTAGTTCTTCCAGTAATGAACCAGCTACTGAAGCCTGAGGTGGCTCCGCAGCCTCCTCGTTCGAATCGATGTCCATGTTCCTCTACAAGTTTATGCCATTTCATATGTATCAGGATCCAAATACAAAATTTTGAAAATTAAAATAATAAACAAAATCGAAGTCAAATGCTCATGAATTCAAATAAATATATACAACTATTCACCAACATCAAATCAAAGTCAGTTCTTAGTTCTTGCCTTGCTCAAACTAGAGAAACATACTTCTTCTCATATGTATACCCAACAATGTAACAGTGCACATTCCCAAGTTTACATTCTTATATTCTATTGTCCGTCCACCCATTTTATCCTTTCTTCATTCTCATAAAAGAATGGAAAACTATTTTTCTTTATAATTTTTCCATAAATTCTTATGGGCCACAATCATCTTTATATTTTATTTTCCCAAACCAAACTAATATTATGATATATTAAATAATATTTAAATGTGATTAATCGATAATCATCTTTGAATATTTAATATTGATTTATGTATAAGACAATTGAGACTTAACCTCTAGACACACAAAGGGAGGTGCCTAGGGATGAGATCTCTTTACCACCACCACATACAATGACTAATTACAGTTTATCTCATTGAAAACTTAAAATCTGGAGTGCGTAATCAGACGAAGGAAGATTTAGTTTCTTGGTTCTTCAGAGTCGTGCAATAGACATACAATCCTTAGTACGTCAAGTAAGTATTTAATTAATATTTTTAATTCATATAAAATATGTTATTTTTTATATAGTTTTTCTTACCTTTAGTATCAAAACCAAATTTATATGATTAAGACCTAATTGTTAAATTTCCTCTTTTTATTTAATAGTTTTCCAAATCTCTTTGAATATTTTTTTTTTACAAATGTGAACTATGATATATGATTTTATATTATTTAATTGAATTGGCGAGTTTTAATTAGGTAACTGAGTTAATTGCTGGTGTTTATAATTAGGTTAATTTTTTTTCCTGCTGTTACGTTTCGTTGCACTTGCGATACCTGAATTTTGTTTTTAATTGTTGGTTAATTATTAATGGCTATAGTTTTAATGAGAATTTGAATTATTAATTGAATATTGCTATCGTTTACCTCTTCGTTATAATTATGATTCCAATTCCTAATATGCTTAATTATTGATTTCAATTCCTAATAAACTGCAAAATTTTGATTTCAATTGATGTTATTCCATAGTTATTAAATTGATAATTAATTGCTTGCTACGGATTGTTATTTGTTTTTCAACTGCATTCTGCAATTGAAACAATTCGCATTGTTATTTTAATTAAAGCAATTACAATTGCTACACGCAACACGCAATTGCTGGGACATATTTTAATAATGTATTGGGAAAGTATTTTTTTTGCAATTGGAAAATCAATGAAAGCAAAGATGAAATTTCCTTTGGTGGATTCCTCAAAAGTAAAACAACGAAAGTTTAATATATTTAGAGCTCATACAACATATATTGTTATAATAATTTCAATTGAACGGATAGCCTCCGCTATGTTAAGCAGATTTCTATTCACGTACTCGGTTAATTTGATTCAATTGCTATTATGTTGCTGCTCAATTTTGATTCAATCCAGATTTTGATTTCAATTGTTATTATTATGCGATACGCTACCAGATTATGAATATTCAATTGCTAAATGGTTAGTATTATTATGTTGTGATTTTAATTACAGCCTGCAGTTATGGTTGCTTTTGATTTCAAATTGATATAATTGTATTAGGAAATTTTTTTAATTATATATATAAATGGATTAATTATTGTATTTGTTAATTGAATGAGTGCGGTACGCTCCTGCACCCTACATTTGTTTGAATAAAAGCGAGCCCGGGACTTGAACCCAGGCGCATAAGGTTAATGTTGTAGCATAGAAGCCCAATCACTGAATTAGCGTGCACATTTATTATGTTAAATATATATTTAAATATTTGTTAATATTTGGAATATGAATTTTTTAATATATTTCAAGGTTGTTGCATGCCGTAAATTTATTATTGATCTTTTTGTTTAGTGAGAATTTAAAATTAAAACGAAAAGCCTTTTATGAATGTCTAAGTGAAAAACATATTAGAAATGCTGTCTATGATTGATATATGACAAGAAATAATGCTCTTTTGATGATGTAATTTAATTTTGTTGATAGGGTCATAATTTTGGATAAAATAAAATTGATTGTGTAACAATTTCATGGGTAAAAGTTGTCACTATTAAAGTGGGATTACTTCTATTGGTTTATGAATTTATTTTGTAATTTGAGGAATATTTTTTATATTTGAATGTGATTATTTGTTTAAAGGGATTGTCGGTTGTATGCTTAGGTTAAAAGTTAAGAATGGATGAAGTTATTAGATCATCCATTCGGTTAAGAGATTTATTGACTTAAAAGGGATAATTTTTTAAACTGTGCTCGTGAATTATCACATATGAAGTTTTGAACCAAGTTGTAACCTTGGTTTGTACATTCTGGTTAAAGGAGAATGTATTATTATATTGACCTCACTACGATAGCCTGTTATGTCCAAAGTTATATCTTGCATCTCATTAATTATGTGGATATCTTAAGAGAATTGTGCTTAACTGAAAGTTGTGTGTGTTCTACCTATTTATATTTTTATACTTTTTGCATGATGTGATAAGTCTCTCACTCCCTTTTTTTCTTTGTGGATATGTTTTTGTTAGTTCGTGGATGCAGAGGACATTAACAGAATAATGTGGAGTGATCATGGGGGTAGAGATGCTTGTCTCTTTATGTCAATATGTTCTTAGATAGTTGTTCGAATCCATTTATGTTTTTATTTGGGATTGTATGACTCTAATAGTGTAATATCGAGGTTGACACTACTATTTGTTTTATTTTGATTTTTACTTTAGATGCTTATAGATTATGATTTATATTATATTTTCTTTGAGAGTTTTATATGGTTGTTTATGAGACAAACCTGTTTTTAAATTATGAAGTTTAGTTGTGAGTTGTGATTTAATGTGATGTTCTTTGTCGTCTAATGAAGGATAAGTGCTTTTAATTTTTATTTTATTATGTAGTGAAAATTAACTATTTTTTTTTTACTTTAGTTATATATTACACATTTTCAGAGTAAATGGTGTCAAAACTCAAACTTATCATGATTGTCATTTCTGAACTTATTTTGAGACTCTTTAATGTTATTATTCTTTTATTTCATGGTTATTCCCTTTCTTATTGGGATTATATAACACACAAAAAAAAAAAAACTTGTGTAAACAAAAATTCTTCCATTTACATATGATCCTTCCATGTATTTGTAAAAATGTATATCATACCATCTTGTAGTATTGATCATCTTTGTTAACAATTTCTAAAGTATAATGTCTTATCAACCACTTTATATTATCCTAGGGTGGAAACGTACGTCCTTGATGTCGTGTTGTCTTCACCTTGTGACCTTAACCCAAAACCAACAAATTAAGCAAGGACTTAATAAATAGTACAGTAATAGAAAAGGTAGACGCCTTGACTTTCTTTGAAAGTCAAGGATGAGCATGTTTGGGTCTGGTGTAGTCACTGAAGTCCAAGGAGTTCTTCGACGAAAACTAGGAGTTGTTTTTCATTTAAAGACAATGAACATTGAGTTAATTCTTAAGATCAACTCAATCTTAGTAACGTCGATGAAAGCAATTTCTTCATCATCAGTCCATGCGAAGGAACAAGTCAAATTAAAGACATAAGGGTGAACATATACTAGATGGGACTTATGTAATGTTAGAGTAATGCAACCCAATGCTGAGAAGAACATGAGATAGATGATTTCACCAAGCGACAAAGTGGCGACCATTAGATTCAATTCCTAATGATATGTAACTATCGGAGGACCATTGAAAGCCTTTTGAAGATAGTTGCACTATTGATGCAACTTACCCTTTGCATGGGCTGAAGCCTATGAGTGAAGTTTTCTTGAGATGAAGCAGAGATTTCTAATTAATGGAGTACCTTGGTAAGACGAATATGTTGATGTTAATGGTAGGAAGACGATTCATGGAAGAACCTAATTTTAATTTTATTTATTATTGCTTGAATATACATATATTAATTCCTTATTATTAATATTATTATGAAGTGATTCGTTAATTTATATTGTCATTAATTAAATAAACATTAATTTAGAAATATATATATATAAGAGAGGGATCCACTTACTTTAAGAATAACTCTTCATTTTTATCCTTCATTTTCTTGCAATCTAACAAATAAAATGTGTCATTCATTTAGATTGCAAGAAAATAAATTATAATGATGAGGATGAGGATGAAGATGGAGTAGGTGGATCCCTTATATATATATATATATACACTAATAGAAATGTGTTATTTTCCTACGAATTTTCCTATGAATTTTGCTCAAAATTTCATAGGAAACATATTTTGTGAGAAATTTCCTATGATTTTAAATTCGTAGGAAAATCGTTGGTGGATAACTCTTTCTTGCGATTTATAAATCGGTAAGAATTTTATTTGGGGATATATTTCGTAGGAAAATTCACAGGAATCTGTAGGAAAATTCGCAGGAAAATTCGTAGGAAAATTCATAGGAAAATTTCGCAGGAAATATTTTCCTACAATTTTAAATTCGCAGGAAAGTGTTTGGATTCCGTGGGAAAATTTGGAGGAAAATTCACAAAAAAAATTCGTAGAGAAATTAGTAAGAAAATTCGCAAGATATACAGGTAGGAGCATTTTCTGCGAAAATTTCCGTAGGAAAATCTGCATGAAAGGAGCATTTCCCACGAATATATTTGTAGGAAAATTCGCAGGTATATTTTTATCATGAGCATTTTGTGTGAAAATTTTCGTATGAAAATCTGCAGATATATTTCTTGGAAATTTTGTTATTCTTAAATAATTTTCTTGCACATTGTGATTCTGCAAGAATTTAAGCATATTTTTTAATTAAATATATAACAATTTTTTTTAATAATTTTTGAATTTAATCAATATTCATATAAATTAAATTTTATATATTTTTAGTATTTAAAAATTTTATCAAATTTATAGAATATTAAAGACAATTATTATGTGATATTGCAATTGAAATCCCAGTATTAGTAAATATACATCTATCCACATTGCAAATTTATGTTAATTGTTTTTAGTTTCGATAATAATTTCTTTAAACGTTGTATTAAACATTAGTTGATTATATTTCATGTCTTATTTTAGCTATTTTTTTTATTAACTAAAAATTTTGTTAGACCTATTTTAGTAAATAAATTTTTTTAAAAGCTTGTAATGTTTTTTAAAATGCCAACTTCTAGTTTTTTTATATTATTTCTCTTTTGTCCTAAAATATTTATTAAAGAAAATAAAAGAGTAACTCTTTTAAAGTTATTTTTGGAATAACTCATATATATATATATATATATATATAAAAAAGTAATTATAGGACAATAAATTTAAATTTTCTTTTTTCTTCTAAGATGACACAAATTATATAATATTCTTTACAAGTTATTTATGGTGCAAAAACATCCAAAATAGTGCATTATCTTCAAGTGCTTCATTTTTTTATAAACTCATAATAAGAGTATCTTCCTTCACTGTTCAATATAAAATATAACATGATAATTTATACTACAATAATAGGTAGAACAATTTTTCATTTTTATACTAAATAAAGTTTAGATATAAAAGAAAAGGAGCTCAAAACATAAAAAGTCAACGGTGATTTATAAATAAATACTATTCACTATCCAAAACTTTATTAATGACAATACTATTCACTATCCAAAACTTTATTAATGATAATGTATATACAAATTTTTTTTCTCCTACCAATGTATAGAATAAGAACAAAACAATGCATGGTTAAACCATTGACTACACTAGGCCTATTAGTGATTAATAGATTGCCTATATTTTCTAAATAAATATCAAATTTCTAATTCACAAGACACCATCCTTTACTTAGAACAGGTAATCATTACCCAACTTTAGAGAAATATTTCTGATTCTAATTCCATGGAAAGTCTTAAAATATAATTGAATTTTACTTTTTGAACAATAAACAACCAGGAAGAACCCTCACATATTTAACCACAAATCACATAAAACATAGATCGATAAGAGATACTTCATTTTTCCAATAAACAATATCAAAAATAAAAAATAAAAAATAAAAACTCAAGCAAGCTCATAAGCACTAAGATTTCCAAATTCATTAAAAGAAGCCAAATTTCCAAAGTAGTTGTTAGCTCTATTTAAAGGTTCAACAATTCAAGCAAAAAACCTCCAAGGTAAAACCATATTCCTAAGAAAGGATCCAAGTGGACCATGTCCTGTGAAGCATGTCCTACATCATAATAAAAGAAAACAAAGAGTCAATTGTTAGTATGGGACCCCAAATCTGTCCTAGCATAATGGAATCCTAAATAAAGAGTGGGAGATAACCACTTGCGAGATATATAGATATAACCACCTGTGAGATTTACAGATGTAACCAAATGCCAGATATACAGATATAACCACTCATGAAATATACACTATGAATCGAGGTGGTTATGCCGCCCACAATATCAAGAAGGAAATCGTGGGATAGTGCATGCGACCAAACTAGACCCATAGCGACCTCGAACGAGGCCTATATAAAGCCTCAGAACGAAGAGTAAAGGGTCAGGAAAAAAAGGTCGAATACAGGAAGGAAAAGACTACTCCACTCAAGTCAGGAAAAGTAGCCAGAAAAAGGAGAAGGAAGAGTATAGCGCCAAAACTTCTGGATACCAGGTTAGTTGCTAAAAATCTCATATGCATGCCTAATGAGCTCGTATTTAGTCGTCTTTACACACATCAAATAATCTAAAGCTAACTATAGCATAGTCAACCCTAGGTCGAATTCTCTCAAGGACACAGTGTGCTCGATTGTGACTTAATGTGAAAACTAGAGTGATGCAGAAACTCTCAACTGTAGAATGTCGACTCACTTTTGGCAAAGACTGATCCGGTTCAGTCTCGGCAGAGACGAATCTGGCACGGTTTCGGCTGAATGTAGAGTTGGACGTAACAGAGCCGAACTGACTCAGTCTCGAACAGACGTGACGGAGTTGGACTAGACTCGATCTCAGACGAAAATGCAGGAAATAGGGGGGTTTTGATTGTAGAGAAAATAAAGACAGAAATTAAGTTAAGAATGTAAATGCAATCTAAACTAGGTTACCTCTACTGCTACTACTACATCTGTGCTAAGTCCCAATAAACAAGGCGGTTCCACTCCTTTCACTCAAGATTGTGCATCCGAATCAACCTGAGATTCTTCTTATGACAATCGTCAAACATTCACCCATTGTCATACCGAGGATTTACATAATCACTACCTCATCAGTTGGCAGGGATTAAGTTCGGAGTTGATTTTAGGTTCTCTAATTGATCACCCGCTGAAGTTGTTAAACTGGTTTCGATCGACCTAGCCTAACGTTGGTCTACTGAACTATGTGTAATCACGACACAGTAAAGCAGATTAAAATGCAGGATTCACAATCAAGAATTAAGAAATAGAGACTACTCATATTATTAGAAACATAGTACAAAGACAGGGTGTGAATTCAATGAATCCGTCTTCCACAACGATTGCCATGGAAGAAAGGCAATGGTTCACCTCGATAAGCGAAGACGTTAAGGATCAAGTCCATCAGAGTGTGTTGGCAAGCCCATCGCTCCCCTATGACAATCTTCAGCCTCTCAGTTCTTGACATGCACCTCCTCAAAATCGAGAGAAATACCACTTGATAACATTGTGCACCACCGTGAGAATTGAACGTAAGCGAGATGATGGATGACAATGGATGCGATTGCAATTATGAATTCAACAACCCTTAAAACGTGCCCAACATTCATATATATACTCGAGCTGGACCTTGCGACGCACGCTAATCCTAACGACCTAACAAAATTACAAATTGAATTTCCTAATCTACCCTCATGATAATTTTCCTTGCGTTGCAAGCCTCTTCCAAGGGTGACGTGGCAATTGAGCTAGATGGAGTTGAGTTGGCGCCTAGGCTAGGTCTACGTGGACTGCATATTTGGGCCGCTCTATTGGGCTACTGGATTGCAGAGTTGGCTAGTCTAGGAAGGAGTCGTTTTGGCCGGGACGACTCTCCTAGGCCGAGATTCTCTCGATGGGCCAAGATTATCTAGATTTGTCCTGCAAAATAGAACAAATCTTTTGTTAGCTAAGACCCTCAAATTAGCACATATTTATACTTTCTCTATTTCTAGGTCCATAATATGAATCTTAGCTAAGACTAAATTCATAAGCACCAAATAATCTCAAAAACACCCATCTTAAGTCCCTGTAAGGTGTATGAAATATGACTCATCAATGCCCATAAGATAGTTTAATACCCCCTAAGACAACGTTTTACTAGACTAGTCACATAGTCCACACCTAGCCCAGCAAGAACTACATGAACTTTGAATTCTCAATTGAAAAAGGAGATATGTAGGAGCAGGAGGCAATTCCTGTCAAGTTCCACAATAAAAGATACTTATTTTTTTTTAAGGTTCTTTGGATGCCAATGGACAGTCCACTCTATCCCAAGGGCTCTTTTGCCTTGGAAAATCATACAATTACCTCATGGGGAGTTAGTTGTACCTACAAATGATATAAATACTATCGTTGCATTAGCTTTACTTACGTCAGTTGCATATTTCTAAGTGAATCTTTCAACTCATTGAATGCCAATGGACAGTCCACTCCCCTCCAATCAGCTTTGGATGCCAACGGACAATCCACACTTTTTTTATTACCTCCCAAGCCTCAGCCAGAACTACGTGAACTTTGATTTCTCCATCAAAAAGGAGATACGTAGGTGCAAGAGGCCTACTCTTGTCAAGTTATCCACCCAAGAAACCCCAAAATTCCCACTACTCATTCTTCACGAGCACCTTCCCTCGAAAAGGCTAAACCATAGCATAAGAGTCAATACCTTGCATGCAGCTAATTAGGGTAACTACCTTGTGGTAGATGTATTGAGATACCAGGTGAACAACCTTATCCACCCAAGGTTTATCGGTGTCTCCCATAAAAACACCAGTGGTGACTCCAATCTAGGCTAGATTGGCCTCGACCATCCTTTGTGATTGGCCAAGCCGGTCTCGACTTCACATAGCCGGTTCCTCCTTAGGAGGGCATTCGACTTTCAATATCGAACACTATCACAAAAAAAGGCATCATGATTTAGGTCGCGATAGTTAGTCAAATTCCACTTGTAGATTATAGAGAAATAACAGCCAACCATACAAATAAAATACACTAAGGCTACATACCTCTTTCAAAAAATAAAGTGAGATATCAAACACCATCCTATCTAGTATGATTACTATCTTCATCATAATCTTTGCCTTCATTTTCATTACTATGTTGAGGAGATGAAGGTGGATGAGAAGAAAAACCACTAAGAAATCCAAAATATTGCATTAAAGTATGCATTTGTTTCCTATTCTTAGTTAACTCATGTCTTATTTTAAAGTTCTCTTGCTCTTGTTTTTGCAGTAATTCATTTAATTTTTGAATTTGACTCCTCAAAGCATCAACATCCCTTGAACTAGTAGAAGACTTTGATGGTTGACTTGAAGACAAAATCATTGTTCTTCCTACGGATCCAAGTCCAGAGATTCTTCCTTTTTTCTTCCCAACTGCATTTACCCATATATCAAAATCAGAAGGCATGTGACATGTGGGCGATTGACTATCAACTCCATCATCTCCCGGTGCAAATGTTGAATTTTGAAAAGATAGTTCGAATTTTCTTTTTTCAAACTTCTCCTACATCATACAAATTTCAACCAAGAGAAAAATATTAGAGATACATAATAGAATGAATACCTACGTAGTATGCTCAAACCTATTGGAATTTCATATAAAGAGAGGAATGATGGCAAAAATATAAGATGATGGCAGGTACTTTAGTAGCACTTGACATATGAAAACTTACATAAGTAGATTTTGCATGAGGACCCACCCAACTTTGATCCTTTTTTCGATGCGTGCAAAAATAAAACTCACTTAATAATGAATCTATCCCCTTTGCCTCTTTCTGTAATTGATAAAAGAAGTTTTAATGTCATTAATTTTGGAATCTAAAATATAAAAAATAACAAAAATTAATAATACCATTCTCTTCCAATGCAAATGATGAGGAATTGATCCACCAGTTTGAAGAGATGCACCATCCATAGACTCAATTTCTTCTATTTGTTTCACACTTTTTCTTGAAACTTGAAGACTCCCAATGTGCCTTCAATTGTACCCAATTGTACCCATATATTGTCTCCCATCCAAATTGGTTTTTTATTTAAATTTTTTCGAACTTCTTGTATTAGTTGAGTCATTTTAGCTCTTTTCTCAAAGTTACGTTGCACCATGTCATTATATTGAGGTTTCCATGTAAATTTTGACTGCATTATTTGGCAAGAAAAAAAATATTAGTTAGACACATTTTCAAAAATATTATAAATACTAGAATCTTCTTAATCAAAGTTTGAAATTTAATTACTTTAAATATGTGAAACCATGAGTCTCTTTGATCCATTGATAACTTCTTCCATGATGGTTTTGCCTCTTCCAAGTTACTATGCATGATTGACGAAATTGTTCCAACAACTAACTTGTATTGGTCAAACCTACTGAAAACAAAAAAAAAATGGATGAATAATAAAGAAAACAAATACTAAAATTCAAATATGATAAGAAAATAAAATGACTCACCCATCACCTTCTGGAAATATCAAGACTTTGTGTCCACTGTTATTTTCACTAACATGACTAGATGAAGAAGATGGAACTTCATTGACCATTAGGTATTCATGCACATGAAGGACTTGGATAGGGATAGGTTGAGATTGGGTGGTTCGAGGTGGAGGTGGAGGTTTAAATTGGGTGGTTCGAGGTGGAGGTGGAGGTTGACATTGAGTGGTCTGAGGTAAAGGTGGAGGTTGAGATTGGATGGTCTAAGATGGAGGTTGAGGTCGAGGTCGAGATGGAGGTGCATTTGAGATGGAGTGGGTTGAGGTTGAGGTTGAGTAGATTGGGGTTGGGGTTGAGATTGAGTGGATTGGGGTTGAGTGACTTGGTTGGCATAAGCTTGAAGGCTAGATGATGGTATTATTAATGGTATGAAATTGTGCACGCTTCTTTTTTTTCAACTTTTTAGTAGAATCTGACATCTACTTATAATAAATAACAACATCCAAAGCAATATAAGATAAAAAAAATAACAAATAACAAATAAGATAACAATTCACAAAATGTATTTCAAGAATAATAACATCCAAAGTAAACAAATAATAAAAAAACACATTAATCTTCTTCATCTTCATTATCATCAATGAAATCATCATCCTCTTCATTATCACTAATGAAATCATCATCCTCTTTCTCATCTTCATCATTCATGAAATCATCCTCTTTTTCAAGTTCGTCATCAATGAAATTATTTTCTCCATCATTTACTTGCAAATCAACCTCTTTACCATCAATCTCATCATCTCGTAGGTGTTCAATTGGGTCGTCCTCAATTGTTGCATTGACTTGTGACTCATGCATTTGAGAAACAACTTCTAGAGTATGTCTATCATCAATAACTCCCCTTGGCTTTGTCTTGATAACTACCAACCAACCAATCTTATCCTTTTATCGCCCAAGATAAGGCGAATAATAAACTTGAATTGCAGCTTTTGGAAAAATAAAAGGATCAAATTTTCCATATTTCGTCCCTTTTCTTACTTCTACAATCTTATATTTCTTGTGCATCCTCATCCCACGATTTGAATGATCAAACCAATTGCAATAAAACAAAACTAACTTTTTCGGTGCTTGACTTGGCCATTATAACTCTAGAATCTCTGTAAGGACACCATAATAATCATTTGAGGCTTAATCATTTCCAATTCCACTAACGCATACCCCACTATTATATGTTGTTTTGCCTTTACCCTAAGCTATTGTATGAAATATGTATCCATTTACAAAATAAATAGGATACGACTTTGCTAGTCTCAAAGGACCCCTTGCCAAGTCATACAAGTTTGGATTTTGTAACCTAAGTTGGTAATTCTGTCTTACCTATTCACATAATAAAAATTGTCATTGAATAACATAATAAAAAAGTAGTATTCTATTTATTAGTTTAAAGTAATGCTTACATATTCTTGAAACCATCGTGGAAAATCAGCTTCTATTTGTTTATCAATGATTTCATCATTGATATTTCTGTACATAGCTTTTAAACTTTGTACATATATACTACACAAAATATTTATTTAAATTAGATATGACTATTGCTAGATTAATTAATTGACATATATAGTGTTTGATATTTACTCAATGAATGGTTTAACCTCATTATAATTCAAGAGAACGTGAAATTGGGCAGCCATCAATTCTTTGTCAGTGAGCCACCTTTCATTGTATTTTCCATTTGTTTGTCCAAAAGGTTTAAAGAGACAAAGAAGGTTGTATATGGTCTTGATGGACTTCCTCAGTTGCACCAGTAGGAGGCACAAAATAGTGGGAACTAAAATAGGATGTCTCTTGCAACAAATATGCTTCACATATAGACCCTTCCACACTTTTTTTATTTTTCACAGTTTTTTTAATTTTATTTAGAACCTAAGTACAAAAAATGTAATACCAATTGTTATATACATCATACAATGATATTGATATAAAAAGATATAAGTGATTATTACCTTTCAAATGGATACATTCAACGGTATTGAACTGGTCCACCCATCCTAGCTTCATAGGGCAGATGAATTGGTAGGTGCTCCATAAAGTCAAAAAAGGCCAGTGGAAATATACGCTCCAATTTACATAATATTATTGGAATATTTTGTTCTATTTGCAATAAATGATCTTTCCATAACACTGTTGAACATAAGTTCTTGAAGAATTGACTAAGCTAAGTTAAAGGCTTCTATATTGGTTTAGGAAGAACACTCAAAGTGATTGGAAGTAGACATTCCATAAAAATATGACAATCGTGACTTTTCATCCCAAACAATCTTGTAGATTTTATATCTACGCATATAGAAATATTAGAAGCATAGCCATCAGGCATCTTCAACCCTTTCACCCATTCACACACATCATTCTTTTGTTCATTCGATAAACAAAATTTTGTTTTAGGCTTTGCATAGTTCCCATTAGGATTTGTTTTCAACAATAACTCCTTTCTATTACAATACTCTGCTAAGTCCAATCTTTCCTTTTTATTGTCTTTAGTTTTCTTCTTATTATCCATAACGGTATAGAACACATTTTCAAAGACATTATTTTCTATATATATAATATCAAGAATATGGTGTTGTAGATTGGCTAAAAGAAGTAAACCCATCAGCACATAGGCCAAGTCTAACATTTTGAGGTTCTAAGGAAAATTCAAGATATAATTTATCAAAGTGTTTCCAAGCTTCCCCATCTGAAGGATGACTATACCTTCTTCCCTACGATTTTCATAGTGTCATCTCATGTGCTCTACAGATCTCACAAACGCATATAATCTTTGTAGTCTAGGGATGAACGGTAAGTAATGCAATCTCTTATGGGGAACATCTTTAGAGTTTTTTTTATACACTGCATGCTTTGTATTGAGGCTTTTCACAAAATTTGCATTGCTTCAAAGTACTATCATCTTTGTAATACAACATACACTTATCGATGCAACAATATATTTTTATCCTTGATAAACCAAGCCCTGCTACAAGTTTCTTTGTTTCCCTAAAATTAGAAGGAATGACATTCTCAGGATGGCTTGACTCTTTCATAAACTTCAGCACATCATTGAAACAAGCCTGCGACATGTTGTGTTTAGATTTTAGACTCAACATTGTAATAGCAGCAAACAACTCTGATATAGTTTTATATCCTGCCCACAATGGTTGTTGAGCTGAATTTAACATTTCATAAAATTTGGCAGCTTCTATATTTGGAGGTTCCTCTTCATTTTGCACAAAACGTTGCTCACGATTAAGACCAACAACATCAAACACCATATCTTGGTGTATATTACCATCTTCATAACCCCATTGTTGACTACTATAAGGCACTAAATGCATATCAACATTAACATCAACATTAACATTCATACTTGTACGAGGGATTCTCTCCCCATGGGATGTCCAATACAATTACCTAGGTGTAAATCCTTTTCGAAGAATGTAAACATTTACTTCATCTCGGGTTAAATATGCCTCATTTTTACATAGCTTACACGGACACCTTATTTTTCCTTCACTCAAGTAATTGGGTTGTCGACAAGCGAAATCCATAAACTCTTCAAGGCCATTCAAAAATTTAGTGGTATATCCCTTTCAACTAGGAAAAAGCCTATCATACATCCATGCTCGACATACAAACATCTCCATTTTCTGCTTTTTTGTTTCTTGGTACAAATCTTGTCTAGTGAAATTCAATCTCAACTACAAGGATGTTTTCAAATGTAATGAGAAATAATTCAATACTCCAACTTCAAAAACTAATTCAATCTATAAAAATAAAATAATAGCAATTATAAAAGAATCAAATATTCATGAGAAAAATCTTTAAAAAAGATCATGAAAACATTAAAAATAGATGAATAATAACTTCTTTTCATAAATAAATTAATGAGTGGAGAAGATGAGATAAGCACATCACAAATGGAGATACCTATCCCAATGCTATTATCAGCATCTTAGTAGTTGACGTATACACTATGTTGTACTAATTTCATCATAATTATCAACATTAATGCTAAATCACTAGAAATGAGTATTAAGCTAACTCTCTTTCAATAAATATATTATTCTACTAATAGAAAGAAAAGGTTAACAAAGAACCAAAAGTGAGTTATGACTAACTTTTTCAATCTTTCAACTACATATACGATTCAACTAATAGAAAAATAATATTAAATTACCTCAAAAGTTGAATTTGACAATCCTAGAAGCTTCCTACAATAACAATATATTATTTCAACCATGTTTAAAGAAGCAAATTCTATCTAGCTTCCATATTTCCTTTGTAATAAACTTTGTTGTTTAGTTATAAAATCTCTCACTTAGTTATAAAAATTCAACTTAGCACAGTAAATAAAATATTTTGAGAACTTAATGTTATAAAAAGTTTTGTTATGCCAAAACATCTGACAGCAACAAAGTGCAAAAATTTGCAAACTCCAAATTATTCCTAACACAACATATCTCAAATTATTCACATTGTAGTTAATACACAAGACATAATGCATATTAAGAGCACAATCTTTTTTCCCCCAAAACAACAAAATATAAGAAATTCAGCATATAAAACATATATGAAATGTACAAATATAACCATTTGCAGTATCACAAAGGTAATATCCGTACCAGCTTAATTTCAAAAGGGAATAGGTAGCCTGATGCTTATGGAATCATTTTATTCTATATACATTTACATATATCATAGGGATATAGTACAAGGATTAACTGTGTATGTCATTCATAAAGTACACCTTATAGTGTAAATATTAAAACATTGCTTATCTATGAATCAAAGTAAAACTAGCTCCACCAAGGAATAACTTAGGTTAGGTCATAATAATTGACCACCATTAGATGTTTGTTGTTGACTTATTATTATTATGCAAAATTGTACAAAATGATTATTTTTCAGCTACTGTTGTAATTCATGCAGCTTCTAAGGCAAAGCATAATAAATAAAGCAGCATAAACACCCATTTAAAATTCTAGAATGCTTTCAATATTATGCTAGTGCACCCTTGTTGCACCCCAAAATTGTCCAGGCCGGAACGTCGTTTCAGCCCTCCCTAAAACCATCTTGATCCGCCTTCCTCTTGGCCCAATTCCAGGCTCTTGGGCCACTTCCGCATGACTCCAAGCTGGGACGGGCTTAGACCATTGAGTCCACACTTGACTCAGTCCACGCTTGACTGAGTCTCCCCACATCCCAGTGGACCCCAGGCGTTGTGGGAGAAACAGAAAGAGGGAGAGGATAATATCTGAGAGAATCTTGGGATTCGGTTGTTATGCAGCCACCCCAAGCTCTATATAAAGCCCCAGGACGAAAGAGAGAGGGACGAAAAAACAGAGGCAAGGAGAGAGAGAAAGAAAGCTAGAGAGCAGAGACCGAAGAGAGAAAACAGCCAGAGACGGGCCAGGAAAAGCTGACGACGACGCGCAAGAGACGAAAGGAGAATCCCAGGGGCTGGTAGAAGGAGAGGATCAGACGTTGGACAAAGGCAGGGAAGATACATCCGCCACCTCTGAATACCAGGTTAGTACTTCAGTTCAACCCCTGCATCATCCTAGGTTAGGTTCCCCATTGCCCACCTCAGGCCAAGATTCCCCACCATGCTACGTGGCCCTGGCCGTATCCACTTCGGCCCTGGACTGCCCGCCGACATGACCTGGCTCCCCCACCTTGATTTCTCCTCAGCCGACTCGGTTTCGGCCTGACCAGCAGGCTCATGCCAACTCGATCCCTCCGGTGAGATTGGGCCGGCTCGAGCCGACATAGACCCAACCTCAACCCCCCATGTCTATGCCGACTCGACTCCGGTGGAGCCGAGACGAGACATACCGTCCCAACCTCCCTCCCAACTTGACCTTCCTTTAAAACCAAACTCCCCCAGCCAGAACTACGTTGACTTTGACTCCTCTAGAGCCGAGGTACGTAGGCACAGGAGGCATACTCCTATCAAGTCAAATCCTACATCCCAGAATACCTTGCCTAAACCTCTTCTATCCCAAGGCAAGACCAAGTTCGAGTGTCATCTCTCTTCCCATATAGCTAGCCAAGGGTAACTATCAAGTGATAAGCATGCTGGGGTGCTCCCCCTGCTCCCTGGTATGTAACCAACTCCCGAACCCACCTCACCGATTCAAGACCAGCCTTTCCATTAGGTTTCCTGGCGTTCGCTAAACCAAAACGCCGGTGGCGACTCCTACGTGGCCGACCCGGTTTCGGCCCACTCAGCCTGGCGTCACAATTTAGGTTGTGACAACCCTTAAACCAGTTTATACCAAAACCAAATGTTTATGTCTGGATGAAACAGATATTGACATATTCATCTGTCTCTTATTAGCTATAACTTGGCATGTAAGTGTTCAAAAGACTCAAATCAAAAGCATGGGAATCTAACAATAAGTTCATAATTATCATGATACCTAGTCACAAAACCCAACACTTCAATCAAACATTGTGTTGTGTCAACCAATGCACAGATGAAACAAAAAATAGAAAAGATACTGGTTCAGGACATATTAATCCATATCTGAATTTTAAAGGGAATGGGATATGTTTATCGATCTCTTTTACCAGCTTGGGATTCAAGTTTTCAATAGGTTAATAAAAAAATAACATGAATCTATCAAATCTTATGCTAGTAAATAGCTTTGATTTATCAGTAAACCACTCTAGGATATCACGGACAATAAGAACATCATACTTCAGGTAGTCAATGAAGTGATCCACATCAAAATATCTTCAAATTTCCTACAATCACGAAATGCATCATCATGGTCAACAAGGAGGACTGTCATTGAAGTCTACCAGACAAGGCAAGAAAACTAATGGTAGAAAAGAGGAAAGTACAACACAGCTAGCAGAGGTTATTTCAATTTAACGAATAATAGATGGAGAAAGATGAGAAAATCTAATTAATATGTAAATTATACTAACCAACTACCACTTGGATCAACTAACACGAGGTTATTTCAATTTAACCAATAATTTCTAGTTTATGTCTAGATTATGTAACTTTATTAAATATTTGAAAAGAAAAATTTATCACCTAGGAATCTTATCTAGCTTGAGCAGAAAATATATTGGTAAAACTTTGGTGACATAATTTACTTGATCATGTGGATCAAATCTACTTATGACCATTGGTGCTATTGATATCCTGCATCTGCACTTGATCAGAGAAAGATTCATTTTAATAGCACATCATAGTAACTAAATTAAATTAATCTAACTAAAGTGATCATTTATGATTGGAACATCCAATATACTGGCCAAAATCTTGACGACTCTCTAGCAAACGTTATGTTAGTCCTTTTGTAATTCTATATATGGAAAAGATATAGCATGAATGCTATGGAATCACACTCTAACAATGTCGATTTCATTATGTCCTTGCCCATCACGATTGAAAAGACAATTTAACTCATCAAGAGAAAGACTAATAACTTCAAGTTTGCTGCAGTACCAGAAATATACGAATTTTCATGCTAAAAAAAAGTTAATGTTTGCATGTTCTGTTTGCTACTTCTACTTCTCTCTTGAAAAATAACAAGGTGGTTCACGAAGCCTTAATGACAGCGATGACAAACAAGGCAAGCGTATTGGAGTGCATTCAGGCAATCGAAAATGCAGCATAGTTCCACATTCAACTGTTTTAAGCCGACACAAGGGATCGAAGTATAGTAGTATAAACAAAAGTTTATGAACTACAAAATATAACTTTTAAGCTCTTTCTTGTTCATAATCATTCACGATTCAAGGGAGATATAAAGATCCTTATTGTGATGGTTTAAGGTTGGCAACCTACAACCCTGAACCTGCAATTTGAGTAGAGTTTCCAACTTCGCGCATGGTTTCATCCCATTCCCAGAATTATTTGTAATTTCCAAAATGAGTATCTTAATTCTAATTCTGTGACTATTTAATATTTACTAAAAGTTCAATCTGTGTGTTGAAAGTTCAAGTGAATTATTACATTCCTAAAACATCTTATCAATGCTAAATATAGTAGCTTTATTCCCCAGGTGCAGTGTGGAAACTCAACCATTGAAACTCAAAATAATTAATTTTTAACCCTCTTTTAATTTGCAAATCTATTCAACCATAAGTATCAAACCCAAAAATTTACCTGTAGTAGCAGCACTATTTGTATGCTTCCTAAAAATAACATTTGACACGATCCTTCCTAGCTAGTCCTATAGAGAGTACCTAATTGACACGTACAATAACTATATTATTGATAACATTGATGAGAAAAGTTAGAACACTCAAAAATAGTGCTCACTGCCCAAAAACCATTACATCCTTTCACCATGAAAAAACATCCCATATAAGAACAACAAAGTAGAAATATTAAAACTATAAGTTCAATGTTCATTAGTCATCTACTAATGTTTTTGCCAATGTCATTGATTGTAGAGGCAAAACATGTCCACCCAAGAAAAGAACAAACAATATGACATATGAACTACCAGACCAACCAAGCTCTCTGCCCTCCAATTATGGTTAAACACTAAAATTGAACAATAAAAGCTTGCTTATATTTCTTCCTGTAAAATCAAGATATGTTATTTTGAAAAGAAGAAAATTATTATAAAAAGAATAAGATTCCCTCGGAGTTAAAGTACAAAAGTAGAATTCATCAAAACTTCTAAAGAAGATAACCTCACAACAATACAGTCCAATAATCTATATATCCATCAAACAAACTCCAGAATAAAATATGGACACGGAGAAGCACTCGTTGAAATTATGCTAAAAAAACTTACCACTATACTGATGCATGGACAATGATTTGTAATATTTTATCAATTCTAGATGAAGTTAATAACAGTAAAGCAAAATGATCATGTCTCTGCATAAGGTTTTAATTTTTAGTGGTCCATCATTATTCTTGGCACAAATTTAGTCAAATTAAATTAGAAGTTTAGTTTTCAAACATGATCAACAGTCAAGGACCTATTTACTTTCATAACTAAACCTCCCAAAACAACTTAAATATGAGACCAATATTTTCTTGTTCCTTCTTCTTTTTAAGTCCAACTATCATTCATTTTCCTATAAGTGATGAGTCACAAACTATACACCTATTTTGAACCTAAGAAGGATCATTGCAAGCATATTTTACACTTAAGGAACAAATATTAGCTGGGATTCATATTAGGAACCTAAAAATAGAGAAAATGCAAAACTGTGCTAATTCAAGAATCTTAGCTGATTTCCCTTTTTGTGCAGGTCTAGCCAAGGCTCTCAGGTCCAACACAGGAGGACCTAGGCCGATTCCATCTCGGCCAGGCCAAGCCACAAACCAAGTGGCACAAGAAGGGGAGCAGCCCAACAAGGAGTGGTCCTATAGCACCTTCCACGTTAGCCATCCAACACAGAAGCCACGTCAGCCATCCAACACAGAAGCCACCTCAGCTCCAGCTTAGATGCCACATCACTCATGGTGTAAGCAGCAACGTGCATTGCAAGGGTTGATTAGGAAATCCACTTTTGTAATTCTGTTAGGCATCGTGGTTCGCACGCTCATGTATATATAGGACTAGTCGTGTACATTTTAGGGGTCTTTGAATTCACTCTCTACACATTTTCCATTGAGTCCATTATCTCGCTCTCGCTTTCCCCATTTGCGGTGGTGCACAGTGTTGCATCGGTGTTTCTCTCGATTGAGGAAGTACAGGCCTGAGACTGAGAAGCTGAAGTCTGTCAGAGGTGACCGCTTGGGATTCCAACGCACTCTAATGGATCTGATCCTCAGCGCTCACGCTACTGGAGGTAAACCACCACCATCAACCATGGCAATCGTTGTGGAAGATGGATCCATCTGAATTCGGACCACTGTGTTTGTACTCTATTTGTCTGTTAATCAATTCATTCTGCATTTCTTGCCTTTGTTCCTCTCCTTTTCTTTAATTCATGATTTGATCCGCGATTGCAATTGAACCATGAACAAAGTTAAACTAAGCCGATTGAAACTGGTTTAGCTAATTCAGTAGGTAATCATTTAACGATCGTTAATAGAGAACCTAAAATCAGCTCCGAACTTAATCCCTACCAACTGATGAGGTAGCAATTGCGTAATTCCTCAGTATGGTAATGGACGAACCTGTGGCGATTGCCATAAGCATTCCCAAGGCTGACCTGGACTGAGAACTGGAATAAGAAATTTGGACTGGACTTGAATTAATGGAATTGAACACGAACACAGTTACATCATAAAAATAGCAGTAGTTATATCGCATCAGTAGCATCCTTGTATCTGCATTCATTTACTTCTTTCTCGTTTCCACAATTAAACCCCCCTGTTTACTGCTTTACGAGTCCGAGACAGAGATAGTCCATCTCTGTAGCGTCAATTTTGCACTTAACCGAAACCAAGTCTGATAAGTATCTACCGATACCATATAGGCTCAGTTTCTGCCGAGAGCAACTCGGCAAATGCCGAGACGAGTCAGTACTCTACATTTCAGGTTCTACATCATTTCACTTCACACCAAATCACAATCGAGCGCATTGTGTCCTTTGAGAAAAATCGACCTAGGGTTGACTATGGTATAGTTAGCTTTAGTTATTTGATGCGCATTGAGACGACTAAAAACGAGCTTATCAATAAGCTACTAAAATAAAAGAAAAAAATATGTATTATTATAAAGTCTTGGAATAAATCAAATTCAATTTCTATTATGGAGAATTCAACAAAATTAGTAAGAATGATATCAGATAAATAAAATAATAAAATAATCAGTTACAGAATTAAGAATGAGGTTAGATATCTAGTCATCAATGTTGAAAGGAAGTTTTGGTTTTTAAGCCTAAACCCTAAATATTTTTATTTTGTCATCCCTCTAAATACTATCTTCACACGAAGAGTTGCGGTCAAGATGAAGAAAAATCTGACAAAACTGAGATAAAAAAAAAAATTAAGGGTGATATCAAATAGATAAAAAAAAGATAAGTTAAAAGTCTAAGAATAACTCAAAGAAAAGGAATGATATCAGGTGGATTAAAAAAAAAAGTTACAAAACTAAGAATAAGTTGCTACTGGTTGAACAACTTGACAACTGCATGTTACCACCGACAAAAAATAACAAAACCATACAATAGTTCTATAATAGAATTCAAATAGCTTGAGTTATCCTTATAAAAATATTATAAGAAAAACATTGTGTTTGAGTCTGATACTCTTCTTTGAGAGCCATCACCTCTGGTTCTTTGTAAAAGCTTGACAACAACATGCGGGAGCAACTCATTTGTTAGCAAAATTGTACTAGTTAGTAGTGTTATTTGTTGTACTTCAATCTCAGCAATCTTAACGTTCTAGTAGCATTAATACTTTCAAAGTAATATAGGATAGTGAACAATGTGGGAGAAAATTGTTAGAAACTTTTTCATTTATTACGAAGTAAAACTAATTGAGATTTAGCAATGTGGGAGAAAACAATAAGGCGGCCATATGCATGATCAAACTATTAGTATTCACAGGGATCAGCAAAAGCATAAAGCCTAACTAGTAGGAATTTTGCAGGATCATGTAAAGGTTAAATCATCATAAATAGAACAAGTGGGAGATCTACTTAAAGTGATGAACTAATAAGAAAAGCTACAGGTACTAAATAAGTGATTAACTAAAGATTTACATATATACTGTATATCTACATAAATACATATAGCAGAACAGAGGAAAACAACCGGTAGTTTAATTGAAGATGTTTTATGATTGCTTCTGATTAAAGAGACAAGTTGAGCAGAGTTTCCAACTCCGCGCATGGTTTCATACCATTCCCAGAATTATTTGTAATTTCCAAAATGAGTATCTTAATTCTGTGACTATTTAACATTTACTAAAAGTTCAATCTGTGTGTTGAAAATTTGACAAGAACTTCAAGCGAGTTTAAATTCCCTATAGATAATGGGATTTGGCCTGCTAAAGCATTATGTGACAAGTTGAGAAAAATAAGTCTTGTAAAATGCATAAGCTCTTCTGGTATTGTTCCATGAAAATTGTTGGATGAGAAGTCAACAGATGTGACGAGATTTAGGACTTTAACAAACTCCAACTGTAAACCTTTGATTGTAAGTGTCATAGAATCCTGAATAATATATACCAACACCATATCTAAGGACCGGAGATCCAATGTGATTGAACTTTGATCCATCATAATCCACATCAAGCATCATTGTCTTCCAGGTTGTATGTGAAGGTTTTTCCTGAAAGTAAATCACTGAAATTGTTGAAAGCTAAATCAACAATTTGAAGCAGATGCTAAGTACTGTTAGTATGAGTACATCCAATGTAGCCATGAAATTTATTTCCCCTCAAAACCAAGACACGGTGTGTGGATAATGTCTGTAAGAAGCAAGGAAATCCATAATCTAACTGATTGTTTCCAAGATCCAACACCTCTAATGATGTGCAATTTGCAGAGATTTGGGAATTGGGTCCTTCAATAGATTGCTATTGAGATCCAGAGTCCTTAGAGCACAAGATACTGGAAACTTATCTGGAATGCTGCCAATGAACATGTTATGTTGCAGACTTAATACCACAAGTGTCTCACTCTATGTTAAGCACTTTCGAATCATCTCATTGAAGCGATTATATGAAACATCCAAAACTAGTAGATTTGAATTATTGCACAAGGATTAAGGAATACTATGGGTCAAATTATTTTTTGAAAGAGACAGGAAAATTATGGATGACAGAGAAGTACCATCATCTGATGGAATACTGAAATTGAAGTTGTTGCTTGAATACTGAAACTGATGATAGAGAAGTACCAACATCAGTGAAACTGCCAATCTCAGTGAGGACTTATAGTGACATAACCGACAGCATAAGAATGAGGGATCCAAGGAGAAGATAAAAAGATGAGTACAAAGAAATAGGAAGATAATGAAGAAACCTAGTGGTCTCATTCCCTTAGCATATCTGAATGGGAAACCACTATAAAGAACACATTAGCTCTACACCAAGTAGATAGAAGCCCAATGCATTATCCATAACCCAAAAAAGCTATTCTCAACCAAATTCTCCCAAAATATTTGAGTATTTTTCTTGTGTATATACACCAATATATAGCATAGAAAACACCGCTTTACATAAATCTGGCTCCTTCACTACAAGGCAACCAATGAATCCAATTACCAAAAACTGGTCCAAGGGCATAGGTCACATACAACACTCTAAATTCTATATGGTAACAGATCAGTACCATACTCCACAACATGGTCATGAACTTGAGTTTTAACACTACAAGGCATAGTTCTAAATTTCTAATAAAATATGTTGTGGTGTACCTTTTGCCTATTGTTTGGTGGTGTGATAAAATATGTCCAATTTAGCACTATGCTGAATCAAAACTTTCTTGATATCAATAGCTGTATTCTTGAATCAAAATCTATTTATTTTAAAATCCAGCACATATAAATGAATCAATAGCTTTATTCTTGAAAAAAAAAATCTCATTCTCATGTCTAACTTTTCTGATGAGCAAGTCCAATTAATAATTCATTCTACCCATCCAATTATTCCAAGAAAAATTTTAAAAATAAGAGTTACCTTGGCTTTTCTAGATGTTCAGAAATAGAAAATGGCTTTCCTCCTCCAAGCACAACATGCTCTTGCGTTTGAAAACTGAAAATAGAAAATAGGAATGAGAAAGAATGAGATTAAATAAGGAGTGAAGAAGAGAAACTCACCAAATAGTTGACAACAATGGTAGTGTGGTGATTTTGCAAGGGTTTGACAAAGCACAAAAACCCTAAAATGTGCTACTGGTTCTACGAGATTGAACACTTGATTTATCACTATTTCTACGAGACTGAACAAGCTATAGAGCCAGGAATCGTGAGCACCTTCAGATTCAGGAATCATGGAATTCAATTTGAAATTGATGAAGAGAGAATGAGAAGTTATAAGAGAGAAAGAAAAGTTATAAGAGAGAAAGAGAGACGTATTCTAGTGGGAATGAGATAGGACTTTTGTTTTTCCTTTTGTTATCTTCTTTTTATTTTTTTATTTACATTAAGAATATTTTTTTTACTATAGTTAAATATATTTTATTTATAAATAGAGATTATAGAAAGAATTCTATAATATATTCAATTTAATAAATTTAGTTTTATAATATATTTTATTTTATTCAATTATAATAGTTATTAATTTAATGAAGACCTTTCCTGCAAATTTTATTGCAAATTTTCCTGTGAAAAAATTCGCAAGTATTTTTTTTATGGATTTTAAATTTGTATGAAATATTTTCTGCAAATATTTATTTTCAAATAAATTTGTAGGAAGCAAAAAAAATCTATGAAATTTTTTACTACTTTTTATCCGCAAAAAAAATTCCTACGATTATTGAAGTGATAGCAAAATTTGCAAAAAGTTCCTATGGATACATTTTGATAGCAGAATTCGTAGGAATTTCTTACAAATTATATTTGACAGCAAAATTCACACAAAGATTCTACAAATTATTTTTCGCAAGAAAATTCGCAGGTAAATAGCACATTTCTAATAGTGATATGTCCAGTCAAGTTAGGTATTTTTTTTTGTAAAATAACCAAATTAATAAAAAATTCATTTGAGCTTTTTTTGGTAAAAAAAGTAATTAGGCCTATTTTGATGAAAATCTTACGCGACTTCTTTATGCATCAAATTCATTTTATAATTTTGCTGTTAAGAGAGAGGAAGGAAATTCTTTGGAGGAAGCATTGAAGGATCAAGAAAAGGGAACGTAAGGAACGTTTGTTGCATTTTTCTACTCATCAAGTAAGGGGGGATGAATTTATCTTTTTGTTGGTTGCCTTCACGTAATTATAAGTATAGGGGTTATCCTAAGGACCCTCTTAAGTAAGTGTTCATAGTCCTTAAAGGGTCCCTAGACTTATTATGGAGTTAGTGTATGATTTTCGTATGTTTTTGTCTTGTGTTTTCTGCCAATTGAATGGATTGACATGTTCTAAATTTTAGGTTGTTGAATTGATTGGTAAAATTAGGGATTTGTGTGAATTGATGTGTTGAGTGTGAAATTATCTACCTTGCATATGTTGTTATTTGTGGAATTTATAGGAATGAAGACAACATAGAAAGCATAAGGTTTCCCACAAGAATTATGAGTTTCTATGCAAGGATCACAAAATCACAATCAAAAGTATATAAGGCTTTCACTCTTGCTAGGCTAGTAGGATGACTCATTGGGCGAAAGTGTGAGAACTAGAGAGTAAGAGCTCTCTATGGCTTTATTCGTTAGGCGAGTGGTGAGGCTCGTTGGGCAAGAGTAAGAGAGCCAAAGAGTAGTAGCTCTTTATGGTTTTACTCGCTAGGTGAGAGTGAGAGAGGTAGAGAGTAGGAACTCTCTATAGCTTTATCCACTAAGCGAGTGTGAGACTCGTTGGGTGAATAAGAGAACTAAAGCTCTTTATAGCTCAACTTGCTGGGCAAATAAGAACACTAGAGTTCTCTATACCTCAACTTGTTGGACGAATAAAAGCATTAGAGCTCTTTGTAACTTAACTTATTGGGTGAGTGATAAACTCTCTAAACAAGAGAGAGACAGAATCAAAGAGTGGCAACTCTATACAACTCTATTCGTTGAGCGAGTCTAAGACTTGTTAGGTGAATAAGAGAACTAGAGTTCGTTGTGGCTTCACTCGCTGGGAAAAAGTGTGAGAGCCAAAGAGCAAGAGCTTTCTATGACTCCTTTCGCTAAGCAAACAAGGTAGTTTGCTGGGCAAGTATGAGTACAAGACTTCTTATAGTCCTTATTCGTTAGGCAAGTGCCTAGATTCGCCGAGAAATAGTTATGAACTTAGTAGATAGGATTTCCTTAGACTATAGACCTAGGTTGTATATCTTTATTATCAAACTATTTATGTATATATTCAAATACTATTATATGGATTTTATGATATTATAAATTACTATTGCATGGACGACATGAATTGAGTAATTGAGACAATGGGTCATTATGATGAGTTTCCTTACCAAGAGATGGCTAGAGAGAGACTCGGGTGTCACTTGTTTAGTGAGCTACCTAGGCCTGTGAGAGGCGAGAATAGTGCTCACTAATTTTTGGTAGGTTTAATGAGATGAGCTTCCTAGCCTGAGATAGGCAAGTGTGGCTTTAATTAGGCCAATTTTGAAAGAGAATATAAAGAGGAAATGAGATTGTTAGACATGCATCATGTAATGATGATGACATAAGAAAGTAAATGTGAACCCAATTACTAATGTCACTAGTCCTCTTTGGAGCTACTTAGTAGTTAACCTCCAATAATCGTGTCTAATCCCACGTGGTAGAGAATTCATGTAAAACTAAGTAGATCTTGGCGTGCTACCAAAGGATTTCTTGCTAGTGTGGTATAATTAACTGATAAGGGTTGATGTGAATTATCCCTAGCCCATTGTTCTGACCTGTAATGGTGTCACATGCATATGGAGTAGAAGATAGAATGCATCTTTACCATGACATATGTATTATGATACATGTATATATGTTAATTATGAGTGTACTTATTATTGTCTTGTTGTGTGGTGTAACTATATGGTAGAAGATGTATTCTCAATCCTTATTTGTTTGTGTTGTTTATGTTCGGGCTAAATGTCATTTATAATTGATTTTGAGTCAGAATTCGAAGATTGAGATGATAGTCTCCTTTATCACATTATTTCTTTATAGTAGTTTTGTATAGGGATGTTGCTTTGATAGGTTGTGACATCGAGGTTAGTTATATTGATTTTAATTAACGTTTTAGGATTGTTCTTTGATTTTAAAGAAATATGGTCTCTAGAGTGCAATCTCTTTTTGACTTGAATTTGATTCCACATTGGAAAAAGGAAGGAGGCTTGTGATCCAAGAAATCTTCAAGTGTAAAGTGTTTAACCATTTTCTACCTAACTAAACTAACTAATACATTCTCAAAATGTTCAATTATGTGCTATGAATCAGAGAATTTCATGGCCCAAAGACCCACCAGCAAGAGTTCCAAAACTGGGCTAGAAACTATAAGGAAAGGCCCAATAGAATAGGTGTAGAGTGTTAAATCATTTCCTACCTAACTAAACTAACCAATACATTCTCAAAATGTTCAATTATGTGCTATGAATCAAAGAATTTCATGGCCCAAAGACCCACCAGCAAGAGTTCCAAAATTGGGCTAGAAACTACAAGGAAAGGCCCAATAGAATAGGTGTAGAGTGTTTAACCATTTCCTACCTAACTAAACTAACTAATACATTCTCAAAATGTTCAATTATGTGCTATGAATCAGAGAATTTCATGACCCAAAGACCCACCAGCAGGAGTTCCAAAACTGGGCTAGAAACTACAAGGAAAAGCCCAATAGAATAGGTGTAGAGGCTGCAACATCAACTAAAATTTTTACCATGAAGAAGCTTGAGTTAGGTTGAGTATTAAGAGAAAAGTTGTAGATCTTCATGTTAGATTTCTAGAGCCACAAAGATTGTTCAATTTGGAGATCTATAGTTTCAAATATTAACCACATAAGACAAAAACATCATGATGAGAAGTAAATCCAAAAATAAGTAGAGATTAGCAACTAACTCCAATTAGGTCTAATAACCCAAGAATAAAAAAATGTGTCAACATTAACCATAAAAATATGTCAAATATGTCTAACATGAGTCACCATTGAGTGCCTCAAAAGCGCTCTATTAGCTACCAATTATGCTTGGCCTCAATGCTAAGCATCAACAATACAACAAAGTAGATCTGTAATAACTAACTCTACAAAGTAGAGGCCATGAGCACACCCTACTCCAAACATCATGCATCATCTGCTATTATACAAATAAGAGGAATTTTCAAGTTTTATGAAATAATCCATTAAGATTCCACTTATATTTTATTACATCATCTACCTAGTATAACTTTTACTTCTTTTATTAAGTCTTTTAAGGATTGTACTTAGCCAAAGAGGGAAATAGAAGAATTTAATTTCACTACTACAATAACTTCTCTCAGTACCATCTAATTCGCCCAACAAGTAAGATTTCTTGCCTACTGAATCCTACCCATAAATAGGGTATTTTCTCAGATAATGTACACTTTCCTAGCAATGCCTAACCTCGTCTAGCAAGTGCCTAGCCTCATCTAGTGAGTGCCTAGCCTCATCTAATGAGTGCCTAGCCTTGTCTAGCGAGTTGCTAGCCTCGTTTAACGTGCATCATGCCTAGCCTCGCCTAGCAACTGGAGCCATAGAAAGCTCCTACATTGTTTAATCGCTCAATGAATGCACCATTCACCTAGCAAGCCAAGTCATAGTGGCTTAACCTTTAAAATCTCACATTTTTGCCCAGTAGGGATCCATCCTCTTCAACCAGAGGGTGGGTAGAGGGAACCCTAAGATCTCTCCTTGTATTCGCTCTGCGAGTAGGATAATCTTGCCCAATGAATGAAGTCATGGAGACTTTACACTTTCATTTTCATCTAATTCACTCCGCGAAGGGATTCCTTTGCCTAACGAGTGCAATTTCTTGCTTAGCCAAACTCTAGACTCACCTAGCCAGACTTTAGACTTGCCCAGTCAAATATTGTACTTGCCTAGCTAGAAGCCAGACTCACCCAATGGGCCTTCATCGAGTTCATTTGTTCTTAAGCTTTCTCCCAATAAGAGAGGCTCTCACTTCGAGAAAACTCATAGTTTTCTATAAATCTACCCAAACATACAAGATCACTCAATAAAAGTATCCTATCACCTAGTGAACCTTTAATAGAAACCTAGAAAATGGGCATTTTCCCTACAAGTCAAGGGGCTTGTCCAGTGAATGCCCTAGACAACAACATGCAAACTCATAGAAAATCATCAAAACTTAAACAAATCAACCCATAAAATCACCATGCAACTCCAAAACAACTCATAAATGTAATCTAAACATAAACATTACCACATAAATAACACGCATTCATAAAATCATTACCATGTCAACATTTCTTCAAAACTCCAAAAACTCATGAAAATGGCTACCAAGTATAAATAAATCCCTACTAATGCCATTCTAGATATTCAGCAATGTAGACAACATCTTAACCATATACAACAACGAAGAATACAAAAGGCAAGCTTCCTTTACTTGGTTAAAGCTTATGAATAGATACTTTAGTGAAGAATGAGGGAAACTTGGTTAGCAACTTAATGTTCCAATATTGGTTGGAAGGGCCATGAAAATACACAGAAAGAGGGGGGGGGGGTTGCTTTTGGAAAATCAGCTAAGAGACATCAACCAAGTGATGGACTTGGGTGGGTATATATAGGGTTTTAGATGGGTGGGTTTTTAGGGGTATTTTAGAATACAAAAAAGTATTCTACACAACGGCCAAAGGAAATTGTAATCATGAGGGGTTTTTGGAAAGGTGACTATAAGGTTCTAGGGTTTTCTATAAAACTCCAAGAGATTAGGGTTTACCTCGAAAATTGTTTCATCACAATGAAAAATATGTCGATAGCATTGGATCAATAGACCTCAATTAGAGTATGTTTAAGGACACTATTTTATCAACTTTCTTTGACAACTTGACTCAAACAAACACTTTCAAGTAAAACTCGTTTTAGTATGTGTGCTTTTAGTCATTTTTACCATTTTTGAAACTTTCTCAAAAAATGTGTAACACAATATTTTTTGACAAAATTTAACTTTAATTATTCTTTTAGTTATTCAATTACTGTTTAATTAAACACATACATAAAAAGTTCAATGTTATAATAATTAATAATGATTAATTATAATTAATATCATGAATGTGTTGATTGTTTGTTGACTTTGACATTGTAATCCTACACTATTAGTTTACAATATAGTATAAGTTTTAGTTGAATTTTTTACTTAAACTTACATAAAAAGAATATATATTAATTAAATTAATTTTTCATGAGAAAATTTAGGTTCTCTTGTAATTATATTCTCTCAGGTTTAATCACAAGTTATAAGAAGTTTAGGTGTTACATTCTACCATTGGTCATATCCACATTCTTGTTTTTTCTGGTTCAAAAAATGGATTTTTTCTGGTTCAAAAAATGGATTTTTTCAAAAATTCAAATGATTCATGAAGTAGTTCTATGATTTTGTACCCAGTACTACATTACTACTAGAAGATGTTAAAGACTATTATCAATATTTTAAAGAAACAACTATTTTTTTTCAAGGATGTCAATTCATGTCGTTTGTGGTTAACCAAGGAATAATATGGATTATGTCGTGGAATTATGATTTAGTAAGACTTACTAATTGTTAAATATATTACCGATTTCCTGTATCTTTTTCTGATATGACTTTTATTTGCTCTGTATCTTCTTGATATAGTTTCCTTATTTCTTGTTTTAGGCTTAGATGTTTACCCTTTAAAAGGGAGATTAGAAATTGTATTACATACACCATTTAGTTCAATATATTTTGTATATTTAACTTGGTATCAGAGCAGAGCTTTGCTTTGCCTGTGCCCATAACTGAGGGCCGTCGTCTGGGGTGCCGTCGTCGCCGCCTGCCGCCGTTGCTAACTGCTGCCACCGTCTGCTGTCGCCGTTTGCCGCTATCACCACCTGCCGCCACCGTTGTCTACCACTGTTTGCCGCCACCATTGTCTACCACTGTTTGCCGCCACCATTGTCTACCACTGTTTGCCGCCACCGTTTTGTTCGTCGGCCTCTTTCCTACCTACTCCAACGTTCAGAACCTTGGTTGGAAGTATTGTAGCTGATAGATCAGAGTTAACATGCTACCGTTCACAAAAAAAAAAAAATCAGTGTTAGAATTGTTTGAGGTTGAAAATGGCCACTGCCAGCTCACTTTCTCAAGAATCCATTATCTCTTTTTCGGGTACCCCAACTATCACAACGGAGAAACTCAACAAGAAAAATTATAGAGCTTGGTCAGATTCGGTTGAGTTGTGGTTTTTGGGACAAGGGTTTCATGACCATTTGGAGAAACAAGAGGCTGAAATACCAGAAGAAAACAGAGCTCCATGGCTGAAGCTTGACTGTCAACTATGTGCTATTTTGTGGCAGTCCGTTAGCCCTGAATTATTAGAAATCTTAAGGTCGTTCAAGACCTGCTATTCTTTCTGGACGAACGCAAAAGATATTTTTGCTAATGATGTTCAACGTCTATTTGACTCAACTCAAAATATTATTTCTCTTCAACAGACCAACCATGATATGGTGTCACACATAGTCAAAGCCAAGGCTACTGCTGAAGAATTGAAAGGTTTACTGGTGTGTAATTTTGTTGAATAAACAGCAAAGTGAATTGACAAACTTCTAATGGTTCTAATCCTATAAAGCCTCCACCCTGACTATGAGCATGTTCGGGATCAAATCTTGTCAAGCAAACAAATTCCTTCTATGAATAGCCTGGTTACTAGGCTTCTTCGGGTTCCTACCATAATGAAAGGTGATGGTATTGCTGCTGAAAACTCTGCTATGGTAGCCTCTCGTAGAGGAAGAAGTGGTCGTGGTACTAAAGGAATGTCATGAAATGGTAAAGGTGGTCGTGATAAGCTTATTTGCTCACATTGTGGAAAAGAAGGACACCTACAAAATAGATGTTATGATTTGATTGGTTGGCCAGACAAAACTGCAAATATATCTTCAAGCAATATCCCTTCAAATGAAAGGACTTGTTCTTAATTAATCTTAGATGAAGAGTATCAAGAGTTCCTAAGGCTCAAGTCCAACAACCCTACCCAATCATTTGCATCACCAAGTATTTCAACTGCCTGCATTTCTCATTCCATGGGGAGTCAAGGTCCATGGATAATTGACTCAGGTGCTTCTGATCACATTTCTTGTAATGACTTTATGTTCTCTTCTATCTCCTCACCTAAGTTTCCTCACCTCATTTCATTAGCCAATGGTTCCAAAATGGTATCTCAGGGAGTTGGTCAAGTTTCTCTATCCTCATCAATTAGTTTAAACTATGTGTTGTATATTCCCAAATGTCCCTACAATTTGATTTCTTTGAGTCAGTTGACTCGTTCTTTGAATTGTTCAGTAACCTTTTATGATGATTCCTTTATTATACAGGACCGGAATACGAGCCAATTGATTGGAAAAGGACATGAATCAAAAGGATTGTATTACTTATCCAACAATCCCTCTACGTTATGTTTTGCGTCTGAATCTCCAAAGCTTTTGCATAATCGTTTAGGGCACCCTAGTCTTGCAAAGCTAAAGTTAATGGTTCCTAGTCTCAATAAAATGTCTACCTTAGAATGTGAGTCCTGTCAATTAGGAAAACATGTCAGATCCACCTTCCCAAACCAAGTCAACAAAAGATGTAATTTGCCTTTCTCTATTGTTCATTCAGATATTTGGGGACCAAGTCGAGTAACATCTTTTGGTTTTAACTACTTTGTCACATTCATTGATGAATACTCACGATGTACTTGGGTCTATTTGATGAAAGAAAGATCTGAACTTTTGTCCATCCTAATGTCCTTCTCTAAAGAAGTGGAAAATCAATTTGGAAAACCATTAAAATATTGAGAAGTGATAATGCAAAAGAATATTTTTCTTTCGAACTAAAGTCATATATGTCCTCAAAAGGAATCTTACATCAATCCACGTGTCCTCATACTCCTCAACATAATGGTATAGCTGAAAGGAAAAATAGGCATCTGGTTGAAACTGCCCGCACCTTACTTTTAAGTGCAAATGTCCCTACTAATCATTGGGGTGAAGCCATTCTTACTGCCTGTTTTTTAATAAATCGAATGCCATATGCTTCACTTAAGAATCAAATCCCTTACTCAATTTTATTCCCTAAAGATAAAATGTATCATGTGCCGCCTAAAGTCTTTGGTTGTGTATGTTTTGTTCATAATGTCTCTCCAGGTCGTAATAAACTCTCTGCAAGAGCAATCAAATGTATGTTCCTTGGATATTCTCGTCTTCAAAAAGGGTACAGATGTTACTCTCCATCTACAAAAAGACACTATATATCAGGTAATGTTACATTCTTTGAGGAAACTATGTTCTTCACCAAAGATGATTGTGGTTCTATCCAACAGGCACTACCAATTCCATATCTTAGTCCACTAGAGTCGTCATCCCTTGAAACACATAATCAAGACATAGTCCAACCTTCCTCTTCTGTTCATTCTCAAGTTGAACTATCTCTACCTTCAACGTCTACATGTCAAAGCAGGACACAAGAGATGGGTACCCCAGTATGTGAAGATTCACTTGATTCATGTCCTTTACCCTCAACTAACCCCACACTAGATCCTCTTCCATCCTCACCTTCCCATGATTCTGACATTGGTTGGCCCATTGCTCTTCAGAAAGGTATTCACTCCACTCGTAATCCTCATCCTATTTACCTTAGTTATCATCGTTTATCTCCTTCATATTTTTCTTTTGTTTCCTCTGTCTCGTTCATTACTATTCCTAAATCTGTCTGTGAAGCACTTAATCATCCTGGATGGCAACAAGCCATGATAGTTGAAATGCAGGCATTGGAACAAAGTGGTACTTGGGAGTTAGTTCCTCTTCCCTCAAGTAAGAAGGCAGATGGTTGTAGGTGGGTATTTGCTATTAAAGTTGCACCTAACGACACAGTTGATCGCCTCAAAGCCCGATTGGTGACAAAAGGGTATACTCAAGTATATGGTCTTGATTATGGAGATACTTTCTCTCTTGTGGCTAAAATCACTACTATCCGCCTCTTACTTGCAATGGCTGCTATTCGTCACTGACCTATTCATCAATTAGACATCAAAAATGCTTTTCTACATGGTGACTTGGATGAAGAAATATACATGGAGCAACCTCCTGGTTTTGTTGCTCAAGGGGAGTCTCGGTTAGTATGCAAGCTCTGTAGATCCTTGTATGGACTTAAACAGTCCCCGAGGGCTTGGTTTGGGAAGTTTAGCCAAGTTGTTCAAAACTTTGGGATGACAAGAAGTGAGGCATATCACTCTATATTTTATTGTTATTCCTCTTCTGCTAAATGTGTGTACGTGGTTGTATATGTGGATGATATTGTCATAACAGGAAATGATGATATCAAAATTTCCCAGTTAAAGCAATACTTATTCAACCACTTCCAGACCAAAGATCTTGGCCACCTAAAGTACTTTCTTGGCATAGAGGTCGCTCAATCCAAGGAAGGCATTGTTATCTCTTAGATAAAATATGCTCTTAATATCTTACAAGAGACTAGTATGAGTAATTGCAGGCCAGTTGATAGTCCCATGGATCCAAATATGAAGCTAATGGTAAAACAAGGTGAACATTATTCTGATCTAGAGAGGTATAGAAGACTAATGGGTAAACTCATTTACCTCACTATCACTAGACCTGATATCTCCTTTGCAGTGGGAGTTGTAAGTCAGTTTATGCAAGCACCTTGCGTTGATCATGGACAGCAGTCCTCCGTATTCTTAAATATATCAAGAAGACACCTGGACAGGGTTTGCTATATGAGGATAAAGGAGACACTCATATATCATGTTATTGTGATGCCGATTGGGTAAGATCTCCCATTGATAGACGATCTACTACAGGTTTTTGCATATCTATTAGGGGAAATGTGGTCTCTTGGAAAAGTAAGAAGCAAAATATTGTTGCTCGTTCTAGTGCTGAAGCAGAATATCGGGCTATGGCTTTAGCCACTTGTGAATTGATATGGGTAAAACAACTTATTCAAGAATTGAAATTTATTGATGTCCAACCAGTGAAACTGTATTGTGATAATCAAGCGGCTCTTTACATTGCTTCTAATCTTGTATTTCATGAGAGAATCAAACACATTGAGATTGACTATCACTTTATACGGGAGAAGTTGCTAGCCAAAGAAATAAGTACAGAATTTGTCAACTCAAGTAATCAACTTGCTGACATTTTCACTAAGTCTTTAAGGGGACCACAGATACAAGTTATATGTTCCAAGCTTGGAGCATATAATTATATGCTCCAGCTTGAGGGGGAGTGTTAAATATATTACTGATACTGATTTCCTGTATCTTTTTCTGATATGACTTTTATTTGCTTTGTATCTTCTTGATATAGTTTCCTTATTTCCTTTTTTTAGGCTTAGATGTTTACCCTATAAAAGGAAGATTAGAAATTGTATTACATACACCACTCAGTTCAATATATTTTGTATATTTAACTCTAATGAAGTAAATATTCATTATTTGGCTATATCAATAAATGTTAAATGATGCCAAAGTTTGATGTCTCTTTGATCAAAAAAGAAACAAAATGATGAACACACTAATGTAGAAAGGCCTTTTACATTGGTAAAAATTGATTTTTTACATCAGTTCCATAACAAGTGTAGAATGAGGATATGTAGAAAATTTGACTTTTTACATTGGTTATTTTATAATTGGTATAAAGGGTTCAATATATTTCTTTTTTAAAAATGACATAGATTTATGTTTCCATTTTCGTATACAGTTCGATCTTACAGATCTACGCTTATGCAATTAACTTTCCTATACAAAAGTTTTTCCAAGTGCAAAGCATAGTGGTAGATCTCATTGATCCCGCAAATCTGGTGTTGCGTTTGTAGATCCCACAAATCTGGTGTTGCGTTTGTAGATCCCACAAATCTACACTTATGAGACAAACAAAAATGACAAATCGAATCAAAAGGAAAAAAAACATGACCTTATAAGAGTAAAAATGACTGTAAGAGAGAGACGAAAGTGTAACAATGAGAATGGTGACCCCAACAAAGATATGGATGGATGGTGGTATCAATGAAGATTTTAATTGATGGGATTTTGAATGGATATGATTTCAAACAAATGAGATTTTATCGTAAAAAAAATAAATTTTGAGTAGAAAAAATAAAGTATTATGACTTACAAAAATATTTAAAACACTTTTTATACTTGTTTTTCAGAACTGATATAAAAGTACTTTTAAATCGGTTTTAAAAACAACCTATGTAATTTACATCAATTCTTAAAAAATCAAAGTAAATAAACATATCATATTTACAAAAATACAATTATATTTTTATCTATATCAATTTTTTATGAACAGATGTAAAAACATATTTTTCACTAATGATAAATAAAAAATGTCCCAGCAGAGATTTAGAAAAAAAAATTATAAAATAATTAAAATCTTTGTTCTGAGCATAAAAGCAAAAACTAATGGTTGCCTCTGCCACTTCAACACAATATTTGGAAATTGAAGATCAAGTCTCATTAATCCCTAATCATTATTTACAAGACAACAAAAAGACATCTACAACAGGATATTATTTAACTTATCAAAATCTTATGTGTTTCTTCGTAATATTGACAGTAAAATCATATCAGATACACATGTCACGACTTCTAAAAGCAGTGATGTGATGCCTTTGTTTTAGTATAAATATAACTAGTCTCTCGGTGGTACTGGGCACTAGCTTTCAGATTGAGTGCTTTAGCTATTTGTGAGTGCTTCCTTGTGAGTATTGTAATTTCTTCCCCGTTTCAAAGTGTTTTTCAAGTTCTCCCAAAGTTCTTGCATCTTTTGTAAGGCTTTTATTTGTGCAAATTCATTTTCCGGCATATTTATCAAATATCATTGGGTTAAATTAATTCTTAATATTACTTTCTTAAGTTGTAATTAAAATAAAATAATTACCATTGTTTTAATTTAATTTCTAGCTTCTTTGAATTCCGTGGTACGCAAAAATTAACTTTTAAGTTTTGTTACTAAAATTTATATTTTAAATGAGTCGATTCTTCTGCTCTGGTATATATATATATATATATATTTTACCATTGGTTTTATGATAGTAAAATTCTTTCATTTTTTTTCTTTCTTTGTTTTGAGTGCATTGAAATTCGGTAAAACATCTGACATAAGTCACTTATGTTGTGGTGGTGTCCTTGTCTAGAGGATTTAAAGCGTTGTCTTTGTGCATCCCACCATCATATCTTAAAACTTACGGGTGTTAATGCTCCATTGACCGAAAGGTGCGTAACAAGTAACAAGGCAACAAAAAAAGGCAACAATTATAAATAGAAATTACTTATTTATTTAACATTTTATAATATAACTTTTTTTTTTTATCTTTCCCAATATTACATTAACCGTTTTATCATGTACTCTCTTTTCTTTTTATCCTCCCTTTTATTATATAACTTAAATTGTGAGAAAAATCCCAACATGTTTTGACTTCAAAACTCACTTTATTCGACCATAGATGCATGCATACAAGATTAAATTGTGAGAGAAACCCCAACATGTTTTGACTTCAAAACTCACTTTATTCGACCATAGATGCATGCATACCAGATTAACTTGCTTTTTGAATAGACCATCTACCTTCACTTCCATGTCTGAATCTAAAGAGAAAGTCTTCATAATTTATGAAGAAAAGGTTTTGAAACTATACAAAAGCTCATTTGTCCTTCTAGAAAGTAGTTCTCCCCAAGGACAAATTGGTAAATATACTCAAGGCTAATAACCTCCTCTAAATTACTTACGCAACCCGCTAGCTTATATACTAGGAATTAATTTCCACTAAAACACAAAGTCATCAATGTACTTACCAAGTATATATACCCAAATTCCAATCTATTATAACTCCTTCAAAGGCTTCAAGTTAAACAATAACCTCCCATTAGTTAATTCCAAGAAACCTTCCAAAAAAAGAATTACATGCTTCAAATTCCATTGCCTCTTGGTGTTTGAACAATTCTATGGCCTCAAGAGTTGCTCCTTCAATTTCAAAGTCCCAATCCCTCACAAAACGTTCATGCTTGTGCTCTTCCACCATACATCCTGGCTCCTTCAGGTGTAGCCTGCACAAGAAGCCCTTCAGAACCGTGTGTAGGAAACCCTCCAACACCTCTCATCGTTTGGACTCATCTATGGCTACAAAAGCTAATTCTTTGAAGGCATTTCTCCTGCAAGTTATTAAACCCTCTAACCATGATCTTCATAGGAGGAAGAATTTTCAACCGAAGCCTACTCGGTTTTGTTTGATGAATGGTAATAATGATGCAGTTGCAGTTTCTTGATCACAAATTAGTTCTTTGCTCTTTCCTGTTTGCTGCATGTGTTGTGCGTGTATTATAATTAAGGGAACCACTTCTCCTTTCTTCTTCTTATTATTTTTTTTGTGGGGGTTAAGAAAAAGTGTATGTGATGATATCATCTGTAAATATAAAGTTTTGAAAATGTGGCATAGTGGAAATGACAAGAAATCAAAGTTTTTAATGAAAGTTTCTATCGGAAGAAACAGATACAGATTTGTAGATGGGATGTTTCTTCTATTAAAAAACGGTCCAATCCGGTTTGATTAGTGTAACTGAAAACGATTAGGTGATCGGTTTATTAAGGTTAAAAAATCAACTCAACTTCATTATATAACTAGTCGAATCAGTTTAACACACCGTGTAAAATATTAGTTTGAAGCAGTATTTTAAAAAAATCATTTTTATTTTTAATTTAATCTAAAATAATTTTAAAATAAAAACATATTTAAGCATTACATATGAGTATATATTATTTTGCATTTTATTAATAACTTTTAACTTATAAAACATGTAATTTAATTACTTATATTAATTTATAATTTTTGTATTTTAATTTCTTATATTTTATATTATTTAAAATATTATATAATATCAAAAATATAAATTTAAGCATTTGATTGCAGTTCAATTGCGATTCAACCAACAAACAACTAATATTTTCACTGATATAATAATTGGTCTGCTTTTCAAAACATTATAATTTTTGAAGAAATAAGAGTCTCCTTTTCTCAATGACATTTCGAGTGCCACTATAATTGTGTTGTTAGAAGAGAACGATGGATTGATAGACTATAAAAATTTAGTTGTGGCCGTTATACCAATGCACATGCTTAATAAAATTAGAATCCCATCAATTTCTGTAAAACAAAAAGTATAGCGCTTGTTACCGTGCGCATTATAGTAGAGTTATAACAATTTTAACCTCTATATAACACAATAATAAAAACAATCAAATAAATTTTTAAAAAAGTTATAATAATTTATTAATGAAAAATATTATATATAAAACTGATTAATAATAAAATTTTTATTTAGATAGTTAAAAAGAAATATATTATTAAAATATTTTAAAATGTAAATATGTTTTAAAAAAATATATGTCAAAAAAATAATATACTATAAAAGTTTATTGAAAAAATATTTATTGAATATTTTATATTTAATAAAAAAATAATATATTTTTGTTCCTAAGCATATATACAATTCTTCTTTCAAACTGTAATTATAATAATAATTGTAATATTATTATATCATATATTTATATACTATTATAATAAAAAAATTCCTTTTACATATAAAGCAAGAATTTTTTATTAATATCATATTTTATTGTGTCTTTTTCACTTTATTTTTACACACATAAAACAATTAAGATATTATTTTATTAATTTATTTACAACTAATCAATATAATTTAATAAAATAAATTATTTTATTTATTATTTCATAATTATTGTAATATAACAATATATATATATATATATATATATATATATATATATATATATATATATATATATATATTAATATATATTCATAACTCAAATTTTAACACATTTTGGACTCAACTTTTATATTTATTTTTTAGGGATTCACTTTACATTAATTTGAATTTTTAATTATCTTTTTGTGACGTGGAGTAATTGACTCAAATATTAAAATAAAAAATTATAATGTTTTTGTGAAAAATTATTTAATTTTATAAAATTTTGACAAATAAAATTGATATCAAGTAAATATTTTGAAAAAATAAATGATTAATCAATATTTTCAAGTAAACTATAATATTATATTATGAAAATATTAATTATGTAACTAATATAAATTTACTTAATATTATAATTTATAAATTTTATATAATTAATATTATATATAAAAAATACTCATGTGTTGCATGGTTTAACATCTACTTTACCAAAAATATTTGAGTAAATTACACTCTCCCCTCATGAGATACGTGAATGAATATTACATTGCTCTTTTTTTCTATATTAAAATACATGATTTAGTTCATTTAACTTAATATTGTTAAACCAAATTACATTCTCTTCTTTTAAGAGATGCAGATATTGCATGCCCCCTGTTAAAAAAGGTGAGTATTATACTTTTTTCCTTCTTATGATAAAAAATGTAGAATAAATTACATTTGTCTCCTATAAAATCTTAAATTATTATATTATATTTCTTCTCTTATGTTAAAATATATAATTTAATCTAACTAACCTAATATTATTGAAAAAAATCATTATAGAATTTTAAAATATATATTAAAGTATTTTTAATTTAAGAACTTATTATTCACTCACTGGATAGATTTTATAAAATATATAATTAAATTTAAATTAATTAATTTTATACTAAAATGACGATTAAAAGCAAAAAATTATGAGATAAATTATATATATATATATATATATATATATATATATATATATATATATATATATATATATATATATATATATATATATTAGTATTAAAATTTTTAGTAATGGCATTTTATTTAATAATATATTTTTAATATAAAAATTCAATAAAATTATTGTATGTTTAACACACATATATATATATATATATGTATATATATATATATACATATTAAAATTAAATTTATTAAATTCAATAAATACATTATATTTAATAAATATATTATTTAATAATATTCTGGAAATTAACTATATATTAAATTTAATAAATATACTTTTTAATACTATATAAGAAAAATATCAATTTATGTAAATATTTTTAAAAATATTATATTAATAGCATCAACTAAAAACTATTTTAATGCTTATTCTTAATTTTATTTTATTTAGATATAAATTATTTTTAATTTATTATTTTGAAAATGTTTTTCGAAAATAATAATAAAAATAAAAATTAAACATATAACATAATTCATAATAACTTTTAAAATAATAATTAAAGAATTAAATTAAGAGATAAATTATCATATATATATATATATATATATATATATATATATATATATATATATATATATATATATATATATATATATATATATAAAATATATATACTATTGACAAAATATTTAAAATAAATTATATAAATAGTTTTTATAAATATAAAACAATATTTTAAAATATATATTAGAAAGTAAAGTAAATATATTTGTATTTTTTAAAGGAGAAAAATTATTTTTTAACACAAGGAAGGAAGGCAATGGAATATTTATATCTGTAAGGGCGGTAGTGTAAGATATGTTTTAATAATAAAAAACGAAATTAATGGAAGTTAATAGAAGTTTAAGAGAAAATTTAAAAGTTGAGTAAAATTACATATAATTGAATCTTTTAGGGAGGAGAATGTAATTTTGATCATAAGAGAAAAAGATAGTATAATATTTATATTTTTCAAGAAAGAGAAGGGTAATTTCCTAAAAATATTTTGGTATGAAATTCGCTCTTGGAATTGTTTCTTTACCTATAATCATGCGTTCGTGCATTATGTATCGAGCAAAAGAATATTCCTTTAACATTAAATATTCTAAGATTATCGTTTAGTCTTGCTGCTATTATTGTATTTTTTATTTTATAAAAAATAATCTAATTAAGCATTTAGGATAAAATAAAAAATAATCTAATTAAGCATTTAGGATAAAATACAAAATAATCTAATTAAGCATTTAGGATAAAATACAAAATAATCTAATTAAGCATTTAGGATGAGTTTGTTACCTATTAAAAACAAATTATAATGTGAACTATATTAGGGTAGGACAAGTGGGGAGGAGATTTAGATAATATATACGAGGTTTTAATCTAGTTGTTGTCATTATATTTTTTTTATAGTTTATAATTAGATATCAATGTAACTGTTGGTGCCTGATTTTTTTCTCAAATTAAAAATAGTGATTATTTTTTTCAAAAAGTAATTCTTTTGCGAAAAAAACTTTAATAAACGGGCTCTTATTCAATAAAAACATTATAAAAATCTATTTTAATAAACTTCAACACTGATTATTAGATATACTATATGTACGGCTTTTATAAAAAAAATCATAAATCACTTTTATAAATTCTTAAACTATTCCCAGGCCCTAATTTCTCTAATTTGAGAAAGAAAAGAAAATACTACAATTTGATAAAAAAAAAAATACAGCGGGGATTGAAATGTAGGTTATATATGTTATATAGGTTATATATGTAGAAAAAATTAGTTGAAAAATTACTTGGAAGTCGGAAAGTTAATTGGAAGATAAAAGCTAGTTGATGGTTGAAAGTAAATAGTTGGTGGTTGAAAACTATTATGTAAGCTTATTGAATATTAAATTTTTGATAAAATTATATATTAAATTAGTTAATAAATATAAAATATCATAAATGAATATATTTATATGATATTTTATATATTTTTTAATTTTTTATATTATTAATGTAGTAGTTAAAATATCTTTAAGTGTTTGTATAAAAAAATATATATTGTACAAAAACAAATATTGAAGTATAATGTTAAAAATAATGAAATAAACAATGTAAATAGTATAATCGATAAAATAAAAAATATAATATACAATATTCAAAAAATAACATAAAAATAAACATGTAATTTATCATGTAAGGATAATGCTAAAATAATAACATAAATATTATAATAATATAATGGTTAAAATAAAAGTGTTATATAAAAATATCCAAAAAATAATAAAAATAATAAAATTGAATAAATCTATTATTTATCATTATCAATCTATTATGTAATAAAAGAATAAAAACAATAAAATCTTTATATAAAAAAGATAAAAATAATAAAATTATACCTAATGAGTAGAAGAAATAAAACAAAATAAACATATATTAAAATCTTTCCTTACATAGAAAAGGGTAAAAAAGATTAAATAAATATTTTAAGGAAGAAGGAGAATAAATATAAAAAACTAGAAGTTAACGTTTTAAAAATTATTATAAACTTCTAAACAGTTTGTTTAACAAACACTATTAATAAGATTAAACAAGTTTTACAGTCATATGTAATTTTATGTGGCACTATAAAACCTTTTTGCAACATATATAAGTTTGAAACAAAATGTTTGAACAAACTATCCAAAAGTGTGATGACAAAAACTAAAAAAAAGGGAAAGAGAGTTCAACACAAGTTGTTTATCTTGATTCATTCTACAACTTAGAATTACGTTAAGTTCCTTTCACTAATGGGTTTTCCACTAAGTTTAACTGGCTTACAACAGCAAGTATTCTCAGTCGCTTTAGACTCTACACGCTTGTAATCTACAACCCATATTATAAGCAACAAAATATTTTTTAATACTTAGCCTCTTTAGGCTATCACACAAGTATATACAACATTTAAAGGTTTTAACTTTATGTACACAAAACAAATACAAATTAAGATCAAAACTTGAAAACAAAAATAATCTTTTACAACATTTTCAAAAGACTATCCAGGGTGTTAACCTAGAGCATTTCATATTGCTTGAAGTATTCACATTTTTGTTCACTTTTCTTATCATTTTTAAGGATGATTATATAGAGTTGAGAAGATAACTGTTGAATTCTTCTTGGCATAAAAATAACTTGACAATAAATGTCCAAGATTGTTTTTGCACAAGAAACTCTACTACAATTTGTCTTGTGGTAAGGAGAGAGAAAAGTGCCGTAGAATAGTTATAAGTTCTTTCCTTAAACATGATAAGTCAGCAAAAGCACAAAAAAGTTCATTTTGTTTATTGACTATATGTGGTTGTTTTAATCAATGCAGTAGACTATTAGAGTTGACTTATTTTTTAGAGATAAAAAAAAGTTTCTTTCCTAAAAATTAGAGTAATGAGGCTAACATTCACTATATAGGAAATGAAATGTTGGAATATTTCCAAATAACTTATATATATTCATCATATAAGAGATATGAAATATATAAGTGAAAATGAAAGCTCAATATATATATATATATATATATATATATATATATATATATATATATATATATATATATATATATATATATATATATATATATATATATATATATATATATATAACAGATAAGAGCATAAGAGCATCTATGGACGGTCTTGCCTTTATGGACAATCTTACAATTTTGGACAATCTCATTCTTATGGACAGTTTTCCATAAAATTTACATTTTTGGATGATATTCATAGAATTTACTCACGCTTTGATGACTAGAGTACCTCTTAAATAATTATACACTTAATCAAAAGATTAATCATCATTCTTAAGCTATAATATTTGTTATCATCAAAACGTATAAGCATTTGGATACTTTAAAAATATCTTGCTCCAACAATCTCCCCTTTTTTATTATAACAAAATTTATACAAAAAGAAAACATAAGATACATGTAAAATATTAGAGCAACTATCATATGCATGTATCAAAATAAATAATATTATAGATATGAAAAGTATCAGAGCAAATATATCAAAGTACAAAAGAACAAAAGAGATAGAGCTTGTTATATCAAAGCATATGTGTAATAAACAAGTTTTATCCGAATATGCATGTATACTCCCTCTAAGTCTATGGGTGATATAACTAAAAAGACTTAGAAAAAGATTTAAACACTAATATATTAATCATAAGCATAAAAAAATGTCTTTTAAATGTCTTTCTCTTCCTATATCTCCCCATTTTATCATCAAACAAAAACCGAGGAAAAAAATCATAGTCAAAGAGAGTAAAAAAAACAAACCGAAAAAGACCTAAAAAGAAATTTTGAGGAGTAGGTAGAGGTGGTGGTGTAAGGCCAAAGCATTGTGCAAACATACGCATAATCATGACTTCCATTTGATCAAAGTGTTGATCAATGTAAGTTTTGTTGGCTTCAAGAACTTGTTGTAGAGTGAGGTTAGGTAGAGGCTATGGTTGAGGAAGGTAAATTGAGATGGAGTGAGATGTAGTGACAAGTGTTGAAGGTGAAGATGATTGAAGAGGTGAAGGTACAAGGTCTTCATGTGAAGATGGAAGAGGTATAGGAGGGGCAAGTACGGCACGAAGAGGTTAATGGCCATCAAAGTTCCAAGGTAGAAGGTCCTTGTAGAACTTGAGCATTTGCTCCCAAAGGTATGGATGCTCTATTTTTATATACTGAATCCCAAGTAGAGTGGTTATAACAATATAGATAATGTTGGTTTCACTTCCAAGATAGTCACAATCTTTAGAGGGAGGTCTCTTGAGAGGAGATATGAGCTAATCACTAAAATGAGAGACCGAAAGATCTTGAAAATCATTGTAGCATCTATTTTAGACGTTGTAGGGATGTCCAACTTCTTTTTAGATGACAAGTAGCTTATGGACACTTGATGGCTATTAACCCATAACTCTTGTTTCCACTATTTTTTGGCTTCATTGAAGAGTACCCTTAAGCATCTTCTCCTTGAAGGCTTCTTTGTCAAAGGTTGAATAGCCTTGAATTAGAAAAGCAGTTTTGCTATACTCAGTCTTCTCATCCTTTTGTCCTTATACTTGTTCAAGTCATGCATAGGTAGCCTAGCACAAATCTTATCAGGTTGGATAAGCACTTTTATAGTAGGATGAATGAATTGAGAAGGAGGTATAAAGCTTTGGTCCTTCAGTTCTGAATTGGAATAAAGCCTGCTCATCATATGATCTTCAATTGGATGAAGAAATTATTCTATTGCAACATCTAGAGGCTTGAACTTCAAGTCCCTGGGGAAGATTAGTACCTATCCAAAACTGTAGGGTTATTTTTTGGGTTTCCAACTATGTGGACAAAAGCTCAATACTCTCAAGCCCTTTAGGTCTCTCTTTATAAGAGGAGAAGGAGTCAGATTTAGAGATTGAGAGAAAGAGTGGATTTTCAAAAGGAAAAAGAGAGAAGAGAGAGAGGGAGAGAAAGAAAGAAAGAAGGTGTTCTGTTTTTCATCTCAACACATAATAGTCATGTAAAAATTGCGATATCTACTTTATTAACCGTTGGATCTGGCTAGAAATTTTATAGTAGCTTCAACACACATATTTCCACATCTTGACCGTTCGGATCTTTATTTGGAGGTCTGTGGTGTAAGAAATTGTGTTTTCATAGTAACTCAATTTTGTGAGTTTTTTACTTTCTTGTTCATTCATCTTGTTCTTTATCTGCAAATTTTGCTTGCTTACTTGTACTGGTTGGTTGTATGAACAAATACTGTTCTTGACCCGAACACTCTTGTATTCTTATTTGATTATAGTGGATTGATTTATTTGGTCTGGACGACCTGTGGTTTTTACCTCTCACATTCAGAAGGTTTTTCCACGTTAAAAATATCGGTGTTTCTTGCGTGATTCTTTTTATTGTTACTATCATTCTTATTTATGGTTACTCCTTAGAAATTCTTTCAAGTTACGGGAATTTATATATGTTGCATTGTGGAATCATTGCATGTGCCTTATTGCTTTTTCCCCATCAAAGTGGTATCACAACTCTCTAGTTTGACGGGTGTTCTACTTGCCAAAATAATGGAGTGTAATACAAATAGAATAGTGAGTTTTAATGATACTAATTATCACTTGTGGAAAGGGAATATGAAAGATTTATTATTTGTGAAGAAAATGCATCTTCCTGTTTTTGCTAACTCGAAGCCAGAATCTATGTCTGATGAAGAATGGGACTTTAAGCATCAACAGGTATGTAGTTTTATCCGACTTTTGTGGATGATAATGTTTATAATCACATTGTAAGTGAGATACACGTCAGGACTTTATGAGAGAAGATTGAATCTCTATATGCCTCAAAGTGTGGGAACAACAAATTATTTTTGTTGAATTCTATTGTGAGTTTGAAGTTCAAGGAAGACACTTCACTATCAAATCACTTGAATGAATTTCAAGGGATTATTGATCAGATGTCAAGAATGGGCATCAAGTTTGAAGATGAGATTTTTGGGATTACTACTCTTGAATTCTCTACCTAAGTCTTAAGAGACTTTTAAGGTCTCTATCACAAATTCAACCCCTAATGGTGTTTTCTCTTTACAAATGGTAAAGGGTAGTATACTTAACGAGGAGATGAGAAGGAAGGCACAAGGTTCTTCATATCAATCTAAGGTACTTGTCACTGAAAATAAGGGGAGAAATCAGAAAAATGAAAGAGAAAAGAGTAGAAGTAAATCCAAGTCCAGATACAAAAATGTGGAGTGTCATTACTGTTACAAAATAGGGCATATACAAAAACATTGTTTCTTATGGAAAAAGGAGAACAAAGGCAAAAAAGGTAAGTCAAAAGAGAAGGATGATGATCGTGTCACTACTGCTACAGGTGATGATCTTGTCATTCTTCGAGACTTTGAGTCGGTTAATTTTGTATCCGATGAGAGCATGTGGATTATTGATAGCGATGCTACACTGCATGTTACATCAAGGAAGGAGTTCTTTACATATTACACTATAGGTGATTTTGGAGTATTGAAGATGGGTAATGATGGTGTGACCAAGGTGATTTGGTGATGTTTGCTTGCAAACCAATACAGGAATACAGTTATGGCTTAGAGGAATCAAACATGCTCTAGATGTTCGCTTTAACTTGATATCTGTACATATGCTTGATGATGGTGGTTATCATAATAACTTTGGTCATGGAAAATGGAAACTCACCAAAGGTAACTTGGTTGTGGCCAAAGGGGAGAAAATTTCTAAATTGTATTGGACAAAAGCTTTAGTTGTTAAAGACAGTGTGAATGCCATGGATATGGAGGCATTTTTGTGGCACCAAAGGCTTAGTCATATCAGTGAAAAATGGTTGAATTGTTTAGCCAAAATGGACATGCTTCCAGGATTAAAGAATGTAGAGTTGGAGAAATGTTCTCATTGCATGGCTAGTAAGCAGACTAGAGTATCCTTTAAAAAGCATCATCCCTCAAGGAATTCAAAGTTTCTAGAATTGGTGCATTATGATGTTTGTGACCCATTGAAGGTAAAGTCATTTAGTGGTACACTTTATTTTGTTACCTTTATTGATGATTGTTCCAAGAAGCTTTGGGTCTATACTTTGATGTCAAAGGACCAAGTGTTAGAGAAGTTCAAACATTTCTAGGCTTTGGTTGATAGACAATCAAGCAAGAAGGTGAAATGTATTCATTTTGATAATGGTGGTGAGTATGTGGACCCTCTGATGTATATTGCAAGTAGTAGGGTATCAGACATGAAAAGACTCCTCCTAAAATTCCTCAGTTGAATGACTTAGTAGAAAGGATGAAAAAGACATTGATTGAGAGAGTTAGGTGCATGCTTTCTGAAGCAAGGTTACCTAAGCATTTCTGGGGTGAGACACTTTACACAACAGTGCATGTTATTAATCTCAGTCTTGTAGTTGCTTTGAATACTGAGGTGACAAACAAGATTTGGTTTAGCAAAGATGTCAAGTATGACCATTTGCGAGTCTTCGATTTTAAGGCCTTTGTGCATGTTCCAAAGGATGAAAGATCCAAGTTGGATATGAAGATTAGGTAATGTATCTTCATTAGGTATGGTCATGATGAGTATGGTTATAAAATGTATGATCCTGTTGAGTAGAAACTTGTCAGAAGCCATGATGTATAATTCATAGAAGACCAAACCATTGAAGACGTTGATAAGAACGGTGAGCAACATAATTTTGGTGATCAGCAGCTTGGAGATGATTTTGATGTTCCTCTTGATGATGATGCTAAAGAGGAACAAGAGATGTCACAAGAAGAGAATCTGGGTGATGCTCCCGAACCACCTCTAGTTCAACTTAGGAGGTCTAATAGACAGAGATAATCATTTACAAGGTATACTTTTGATGAGCATGTGACCTTGACAGATGAAGAAGAACCTGGATGTTACCAGGAGTCCATGGAGAGTGAAGAGAGGCAAAAGACTTGGCAATCTAAATTGTAGAAGTATGTTGCTTTGTCCACTACCAAGGCAGAGGTTGATTTTGTTCAGGAAGAACATTGGTTATTCTATGATAGTCAAAGCGCTGACATGATGACCAAGGTAGTTCCAAGAGGAAAGTTCGGAGCTTGTCGTGAGATCGTCGGACTGGCAATTACCTCCACATAGCTGTGATGGGAGATATGTTAGGTTATTTTTTGGGCTCCCAACTATATGGACAAAAGTTTGATACTCTCAAGCCTGCTAGGTCTCTCTTTATAAGAGAAGGGGTCAGATTGGAAGATTGAGAGAAAGAGTGGATTTTCACAAGGCAAAAAAGAGAAGAGAGAGAGGGAGAGAAAGAGAAAAAGAAGGTGTTCTGTTTTTCATCTCAACACAGAACAGTTATGTCAAAACTGCGATATCTACTTCGTTAACCGTTGGATCTGGCTAGAAATTTGACAGTAGGTTCAACACACATAGTAATACATTTTTACTGTTTGGATCTTGATTTGGAGGTTATTGGTGTGAGAAATCGTGTTCACACAGTAGCTCAATTTTGTGGGTTCTTTACTTTTTTGTTCCTTCATCTTGTTCCTTCATCTTGTTCTTCATCTGCAAGTTTTGCTTTCTTGCTTGTGCTGGTTGGTTGTGTGACACCCTTCTACCCCGAGTACTTAAATTAAAATAATAAGGTAAATTAAAAGGAAGACAAGGTGATAGTTAAAACCAAACAAACACAATTCGTATTAAGGATAAAAGGTTCCCATGGTCATTAAACAAGTAGGTACAAAGTTTTCAAAAAGATTTTAAATCTAAATATTATAATTGAAAAATAAAGTCATTATCATCTTCAAAATAATCTCTTCAAACAACAAAAGACATAGAACAACTATTCTAAATTCCAAAGCCCCGATGTCACACTAATCAGAGCAAGACCACACCCCTTCAAAACTCGACACCATGAGTGCCCTCAACATTACCTAAAAGAAAACTACAAGAGAGTACGGTGAGAAATAGCATTCAATCATATATAAATGCAGATAGTACCCCAAATCCCACACATTACCGTACTCAATTACTAACAGTTCACAAATACTCATGTATCAATCACAAGTTCCATCACATTCCTAATCAATCACATTCCATTCATGTTTACAACATGCACATGTTCACACAACGCATATGCCAATCACCACACCTAAGAGTCTCGATTTGGAACTCCACACCATGGGCGAACCTCCTCGATTCCCTTAGTTATTGCTAATGATGGCCACATCGTTAAACGCTACTTATGACTGGTGTGTCGCACAGTTAAACACCACTTATGGCCTGTGCAAAGACATTCTACACAACTGTTAAACACCACCTATGACCGGTGTGTAGCATGGTTAAACACCACCTATGGCCCATGGCCAGGGTACCCTGTTAAACACCACATATGGCCAGGGTATTATAGTCACGTCTGGCTTCTCATGCATCTCATGCATCTCATGTCCATGATCAATGCATTCTCATCTGCATTCTCATCCACATTCACCTTCTCATAATTCATACATTATTCACACAGTCCATAATCATACCAAAATCATATCAATTTAGCCATCATTATCATAAATCATTTATAAGAACGCACAGAAACGCACATAAAACACCATTGAATTTCACCCAATTTCACCATTACACAAGAGCCCCAAATTGAGCCCCAAATTGAACCTCAACCATGAATAACTATGAACAACCACGAGAATCAAGTAATTAAGACAATTAACCATACAATTTCAAACAAAAATCACATTAAGACGAAACGTTAATCCAAGAATTTAATCCCCTTTCAAATGCCACAAGAAACCATACAATAACAATTATTAATAAGGGTCCTAGAAAGACCCCTACCGCTCTTTCTTATGTAAATAAAATCCAAATAGTGAGATAGAACTGACATCTCTACATCATTGGAAAGCATAATGAAGAAAACATGTTCATCAAAGTCATTCTTCTTGTTCCTTTGGGATTCACTCTAGAGGTTTTCCTTCACACTAAACGCAACCGATTAAATTATCAATTAAGTCAACCAAAACCACGGAACACATTGAGGAATCTTTTCTACCGATTAAAATATTTTTAAAACATAATAACCAAACAAATTTGAGAATTTAGATCCTAGAGGGACTTAGGGATTGCCCTCACTACCCGTACACCCCCGCATTCACATATGACTGAACCCATCTCCCCGTACCTTAGATGCGAAGAACAGTGATGATCTGATGTAACTCTAGGACGATCTGAACACCCTAGCTCCTCCTCCTCTTGCAGATCTGCGTTCTCTCTCCTCTAGGTCTGGTTGTCTGACGCGCAACACAAATTGGGAGAAACTGATTACCCCTGTCTAATATTCTAACTGGGTCGGGTTAACTCTGACCCACCCGCCAACCCCACTAGTTAATTCCAATTAATTAATTAAGTAATTAATGAATTTTAAATTAATGGAAATAATTTCTGATTAAACAACCTGTCAGTTTCTATTTTATAAAACATTCAATTAGAATAATTAAAAGGAATTAAAATCATTTAATTAATAAGTTAAATATCTGCACTCATTAAAATAAAATAATAATAATTATAATATTTATTCACTATATTTTAATCATAAAATAATTATTTCTAATTTTGTCTGGACATAATTTGTCCGTTAATAAATACTTAATTCTCCTTAAAAATCTTAATTAAATAAATCCATCTAAGGTAAAAAAAAAACGGTATGTTACAGGTTGTATGAACAAATACTGTTTTTGATCTGAACACTATTGTATCCTTATTTGATTATAGTAGATTGATTTATTTGGTATGAACGACCCATGGTTTTTACCTCTCACGTTGAGGGGGTTTTTCTATATTAAAAATATTGGTGTCTCTTGCGTGATTCTTCTTATTGTTACTATCATTCTTATTTGTGGTTACTCCTTAGAGATTCTTGCAAGTTAGGAGAATTTATATTCGCTACGTTATGGCATCATTGCATGTGCCTTATTGCTTTTTCCCTATAAAAAACATGGTTTCTTGCTTCTTGACATTAAAGAATATGGCTTCTTGCTTCTTGCCATTGAATCTCCATCAACTTTTACAAGAATCACCCATGTTGAATCTCCAACTTGTGACTAGATAGGGATAAATATCCCTTGTTGTTTGCTTTAAGGGTAAGTAAACACACAAGGGTCCATATTCATTGGATATCTAGCTAGGTGGTGTTGGGGCATCTGATGGGGGTGTGTAAGTGGCTAGATGTAGGTAGGATAGTGTGGATTGAGGTTCATATTTGTAGACAGGGAAAAGGTAGTCTGGTCTAAGAATAATGGGTGGCTCAAAATGTTTGACAAAAAATACAAGACATTCTTTTCTTAGTTCTTCATATAAAGGTTTAGACAAGTGTTCTTGACCAAAATTCAATGTAGCTATGCCTAATAGCATGAAATGCATTGTGTCCCTGTGACTTTACAAAATTGTATTTAATTTTGATTATCAAAAATTTGTATTTTTCTTTCCTAATGTTGAATTATGGATACTATGAATACTACACGGAGATATTCAAGGTCTTGAAGCCATGCCAATGTTTTGCTGCATATGAATGGCTCATGATTGAAACTTTTGATTCCAACAACGAAGAACACCAAAAGATAAAGGTATGATGTAGAGGTAGAATCAATTTAGATTCTGACTTCATCTTTTATTTGTCCCTTATTACAAAAAATTTCATTTTTAGCAACCGAACAAATCGGTCACTAAAGCTAAAAATCGGTCTCAAAATGGCTTAGCGACGGCATTAGAGATTGATATTTTCCGTCGCGAAAAGCCGAGCCACTAAACATTTTGTGACCGAAATACAGTTGCTGGCTAACTATAGTTAAAATTCGGTTGCTAAATCAGTCGCTATTTTATATTAATAAAATAATCCCGTGACTTTTTTATTTTTAGTTAATTATATATTAAAAAATTCGTCGCTAATTCAGTCGTTATTTTAATTTTTTAAAATAATTCGGTCGCTAAATTGATTGCTATTTTTGATTTATTATTTTAAGTAATTTAGTCGCTAAATTGGTCGCTTTTTTTAAAAAAAATAGTTAGGTAGTGGAGGTAGATTGTTGGTGGTTAGAAGAGGGAGAAAAAGAGAGGGAGAAAAAGAGAGGGAGAAAGGAGAGGAAAGGGAGGAGTGGGGGGAGGGAAGGAAGGTGATGGTGGTAGATTGTTGGTGGTTAGGAAAGGGGGAAGGGAGAAGAAAAAAAAGTGGGAGAAAGGAGAGGAAAGGGAAGGAACGAAGGAGTGGAAGGAAGGTGGTGGTGGTGGTGGTTGTGGAGGAAGAGAGGTGAGTGGAGAATAGAGAGGAGAAGAGGAAGGAAGGGATAGGAAGCGGTGGAGGTGGTGGTGGTGGAGGCGGTGGCGGAGGAGAGGAGGAGTGTTTAAATAAGGGATGGAAAAGGAAATAGAGAGGGAAAAAATCATTTCGAAAATTTTAAATTCGGTTGCTAATATATATTTTTATTTTTTTCTTTTTTAAAATCGGTCGCTAAATTTATTTTTTTATTTTTTATTTTTCCAAATTCGGTCTCTAATTCCGTTACTAATGATATTTTTTATTTTTTATTTTCGGTCACTAAATCCGTCGCTAATGGATTTTTTTATTTTCCTTTTTGAAAATTCTGTCACTAATTCCGTCGCTAATAAATATTTTTTTATGATTTTTGGTTTTGGTCGCTAAATCAGTCGCTAATGTATTTTTTATTTTTTATTTTTCGAAAATTCGGTCTCTATTTCCGTCGCTAATATATATATATTTTTATTTTTTTATTTTCTTTTCGAACGCTAAATTTAAAAAAAAAAAACCTTTTCGATTGTTAATTTCGTTACTATTTAGCGACTGTGGAAATCGGTCGCTAAAAAACATTTTTCTTGTAGTTACTTCAATATGGTTTGTAATTCTATAAAAATAATTTATTATTACAAGATTGAGCACAAAGTGTGTTGAAGCTCTGAAGCAAGCAAGTTTTGAGGTGAAGATCAACCTTTATATTATTACCCTTTACTAATATTATTCTTTGAATATTTAAAAGATGAAACAATGTAATTAACTAAGAAAAAATTCATTCACTTTGTGCATGAAGATGATCTTGGAGAAAGATCTTACAGTTGACTCTCCTATTCCTTGGTACTTTCCTCTAGATACAAGTCATTTCACCTTGAGTACTTCTCGTCTAACATCTATTGGACGATTTTTCACAAGGAGCATGGTATTACTACTGAAACTTATATGGTTACCAATAATTTTAGAGTTTACCTTCATGGATTGTTTTATTACTCAAAATTGGGCTTTGAAATGTGTAGGTAAGAGCTCTAAAATTTGTTGGATTGACTCCAAAAGGAAGTCCAACGGTTGAAGAAATACAACAGAAGGCATCAGAAAATCTTGTTGAATTGGAAATAAAAGTATAAAGGAAAAATTGAAGTTGAAATTAGACTACTTTAAATTGTTAGTTGGCAATAGAAGTTGTGTTGGACCAAATATTTTTTACGTAGTAGTGCATGCGACTCCCCGAAAAGAATATTGATGAATTAAATGAGAGTTTTATAAATTTGTGGAGCACAAGATTGTGAAATTTAACTGAAATGTGTTGCATTTTCAGAAAAGAGATTTTTTGTACACTGTTGTACTTCTTTTTTATTCAATTGCCTGATTCTAAGGATCACTAAAGTGGTGTTGCAAATTGCTTATGTATTCAAGAGTTAGTGTGTAGTGAGGGAACTCCTATAAAATTTATTGTCGTTGGTCTTGCCAAAGTGACACTTAATGTTTTGAGTTTGTATAAAATTTATTGATGTTGATCTTGCCAAAGTGATACTTATTGTTTTGAGTTTGTTTACTGCATTTATATTACTAAGACTTTCCTTTGCTTGTTATTTTGAGTGGCTATTTTAGCTCCTGTTTCATGGGATGACATTGAATTTATCAAGTGAATGCAATTAAGTCAAATTCAATTTTTTTTAACTTAATCTTATAAAATATTAATAAGTTATAGTTGAGGATGAAAATAGACGGATCTATATCTCTCCATATGCTTTGTTGACGGTTAAATTAAAAATTAATGGATGAAAAATAGTGAACTTTTATGTCTATCTAATGGTGGTAAATATCCCCGAATAGACAATGAACAAACTGAAGCTTTTGTTTCACGATTTCTTCGTGCCTATGCAACTTGTTGCTTTCTTCATCTCCATTACTCTATTTCTCAATACAAAGGTAAATTCATTTCCATTTCACAATTTCTCATACAGCAATAACATGCCCTAGTTCATTGATTCATTACAACTTCTTTTCCACACAATTAATTCACCGCAATCTGCGTATCAATCCAGGAGGCCCGAGAAGTTTTTGCCTGTAATAAGTTTCATAAATCTTAACCGCAAGCTGAAATCATTTATAGTAATAATCTAGCAATTATTTTAGGTTAATTTAGATTACTATTTTTTTTTGTTACAACTCAGTTTAAAAAAAATTAATCTGGTTAAGTTTTTGAATTCTTAATTATAATAATATATTGGTTAAGTATTTTTGGATTATTTATAAAAATTTTTTAATATATATTGACATTATTAAATTGTTTTTAAATAAATTATTATTTTTTATCTTTTCAAGATTTTATTCAACAATAATATAGATGTTTTTAAAATTTTTATCTTGTGTAATTAACACTTAAATTTATTTAATTAATATTATATATAATAAATTCACAAATCAATTTTAAGATTTATTTTTATTAATTAAAGTACTTTTTACATTTTTCAAATTGAAAATTTTAAATTTATTCATTACAGGAACTAAAAGAATGTCACTAAATGAGAAAATAATATAATTAAATAAATATTTTATTAATTAAAATTTTTACAATTTTCATTCTTTAAATTTAATTTAAGTATCATCTTTTTTTAAAACTTTTAATTTAAGGTTAAATTTTGAATTCTTAATCACAACAATATATTTATAAAATACTTTTTGGATTATTTAATTATTTTTAATATATATTGACATTATTAAATTCTGTTTAAATAAATTATATTTTATCTTATAAAAATATCATTAAACAATATATATAATTTTTGTATTATTTTGTTTTCTTTACTTAGTACTTCAAATTATTTAATTAATACTATATATAACAAAATATTTGTACATAATAATAAATTAATTTTTATTAATTATTTTTTTTTTGCATTTTTAAATTAAAATGTGTAAATGTATATATTTTAATACTTTATGTATTTTTATCATTAAAATGATTTTATGTTAATTAAATTAAATTTACATGATATTTTTTATTTTTATCAATATATGTTTTCATTCAGTGAGTCAATTAGATTTAAATAAATTTAAACTTTTAAAATATTTTATCAAATATTTTTTTTATCTTAAAAAGAAATTTAAAGATAAAAATAAAAATTACCAAATAATTTTTACTTTACCTTTAAATTTTTTATTTTAATTTTTAACTTTGAAGTAGATTTTAAATAAAATATAACATAATATATGTCAAGCATTACCTAAATATACCCTGGTGTGGATCAAAGAACTTAGTTTAACTCATTTGACATTTGAGTTTACCGTATTATAGCCTACTGTTTGATCTCATCTCTATCATTTTTTATTTAATAAAACAGCATTTTAATCTATAAAAATATGTAACGATGTCATGTTAATCTTTAAAACTAAAAGGATTCTAAATAAGTCAATCACACTAGTCTAAGTTTAAAAAAATTGTGACTTAAAGAGATAATGTTAGCGTGATTAGAAATCAAAATTATAATAAATGATTAAATTTGAGAATTAAAAATAATTGTCTGATTCCAGCATTGAATAAATGGGCGGATGTATATTTTTAGAGAGAAAAAAAAATGTTTTACTCTTTTCATTCCATCTCCATCTTCCTACTCTCAGTTCATGCCTCCTCTACTTTTGCTTTGGAATGGATAGTTTTACTACTTCCAATTTTGGCAGTAGTTTTTTGGGTATTTTATTTATACTTCTAAATTTAAATAAAATTTTAATAATTTTTATATATTATATATATTAATGTTTTTGAATTTTAAAGAATTTAAAAATGTAAATGAATTCTTATTTTATAAAAAGGTTTTATTATGAAACACAAAAATATTTTTTATTATACCTTTCTTGTTGCATGTTACTTATTCGTTATTTAATATTTATTTATATATTTTAAAATTTGGAATTTTTTTTAAAAATTTTCCCTTTATATTAAGGGTTTTTTCTTCAAATAAGATTTTTTTTCTCAAATTTTAGCCATTTACACTCTAATGAAATTTTTTCGATCTTAAGTTATTGGTTATAGTAAAAGTGGACCGTAACTCTAGTTTATCATAATGCCACATATCACTTTGATTCTTTCGTCATCCTGTCTCTTTTCCTTGACACATCACAAAAATATTATAACAACCTAGGCTTGAAATCTCTAACCACCTAAAACCTAGTCATGTGAGCATCTTTCATTTTCTGTCCAGCAAACCCCTTCCAATTCTGTTGGCGAATTGTTCCAATAATTGCTTCCCTCGTTTAATTTGCTTCACATTAAAATTTTACGCTACCACGATACCTGCCGAATCAATTAACCTAGAAAA